>CM061046.1:83033249-83733249 GCA_030762985.1 Adelphocoris suturalis
GCATTACTATTTTTACTGGTTTTCAAGGAATTCATTCAGCTCGGTATAAGTTTTATCATTTTGATCTGCAGGGAGAGTTAAGGAAGTCAGGATTTTGTAGAGGGATGGCCCGGTATGATGCAGTAGCTCCCTCACCCATAGTCCAGTAGGTATTCCATTCAGATGAAACCAGTTTTCTAAACGTTTCCAAACGTACTGCCAAAATGATTCTTTTGAACTATCGAAGTTGTCAAAATTCGAAATTATTATTGGTTGGCTATTTGAAGGAAGATGTTTAATGAAGACATCATTCTGCTTCATCACGGTCCCTAAAATTTGGAGTTTGGTTGGAGTGTCACTTTCTTTGAGAGCTTCAGCCATATTATTTTCAATTACGTAAATGGGAATGAACTCCGATTAATTATGAGAACATCGTGCTTTAATCCTCGTCGCCAGTTTTAGTAACTCATTGATATTACATATCATATTGAAACTCGTGATCACTTGTTTATCTATTTAATATTCATAAAGCTAAATAATGTATGAACGACATTTCTTAACGTGAATACAAGAATATATATAAACTTCAAATATCCAATATCCTGGAAACTAGATACACAACAGTGTTAGTTGACAAGTAGCCTACATCAACGCTGGTCTATCAATACTGTAGAAAATTGATTCATGGTTTACTGTAATGTCCACGATCTTTAACTGTCTTTACTTTGTCTTTATTTTGACATTTTATGTCTTTACTTTGGCACATGAACGGAAAAAGCGTTAAAAAAAAGCGTTACGGTTGGTTTTCTGATGATTTCCGCTTACAACCGAGTCGTTGCTAGGGAAATGGTACTTCGTCATTTTTCATACCACAAAATTCGTTGACCACTCGTTCGGAAGCTCTCGATTTATCCAACCATATTATGCTAACTACTGCGAAGTTGCGTGGCCAACAAGCTGAGTTATGAACATGGTTGTTTTAATAACAGAATAGTAATAATTAAAATTCCAATGATCATTCTCAATAATTGATATTGTGAACATGATTGCAACCGCCTGTTAATTTCTGATGATTTCGTTGAGCTGGTTTTCGATGATAGCAGGTGATCCGAATATTGCGAGAACGGTTTGATTTGGGAAGCGGTGTTCAAATAATTTAATTCAGGTAATTTCTATACTTTACACTATAGGAAGATGTAGTTTCGTTTGTAGCCTCTTTAGGACATTTACTTGACGATGCCCAGCTTCCGGATCAGCTGAGTGGCTCTTGAAGCTAATTTCTATGCTTTACCTCTACTAGGAAGCTGTAATTTCGTATGTAGCCTCTTTAGGGCATTTACTTGACGATGCCCAGGGTCCGGATCAGCTGAGTGGCTCTTAGAGCTTGCTAAGAGTCTGCAACATATACGAGTCTGCGACTAAAGACATAAAAACCATGTTAAAACTCGTAAACGAGTTCCACTATCTGCTTTACAAGCAGATACCATGTTACATGGATATGTCTTTGATTAGGGATTTCATAACGGTTGTCCTCGAGAGTTGTAAACAAATCCTTTAACTTTAAACAAATCCCTGGGCCGCATCCCGACTAATTCCAACAAAACAACGGTTTACTTATAGAAATGTTGAAAATAACTGTGGAGAGAAGTCACTACAATGAGTTGTTGTTAACAGTCGACTGTTGTCAAGAGGATGAAAATGTTTCCTATGGAGTGGAGTAAATGATGCTATTGCTTTTCGTTAAGAATATTGTAACCGGCTTATTAAAATTGTTTATAGTCCAATCAACTTAGTTTAGGAATGTAGCCAGGTACGTAAGGAGGGGAAAATTGGTAGCTTGAGATGTGAACATTTATCACATAAATCAAGCGCTTTCCAACGAGTGGCGAACGATTTCTGTGCAATGAAAACTGCGGAAGTTCCATTCCCCTAGCAACGGCTGGGTTGTACGTGAAAAACACTGAAATTGTGACACAAATTTTGCGTGACGGAAATTTTTGGTTGACCCCCCAGAGCAAAGACATATCCATGTCAAAAAGCGTTACGGTTGGTTTTCTGATGATTTCCGCTTACAACCGAGTCGTTGCTAGGGAAATGGTACTTCGTCGTTTTTCATCCCACAAAATTCGTTGACCATTCGTTTGAAAGCTCTCGATTTATCCAACTGTATTATGTTAACTACTGCGAAGTGCGTGGCCAACAAGCTGAGTTATGAGCATGGTTATTTGAATAACTGTGAACACTGAGGTGATCATTATCAATAATTGATATTGTGAACATGATTGCATCCGCTTGTTAATTTCTGATGGTTTCATTGAGCTGGTGTTTCAATGATTTGATTCATAGCAGGTGATCCGAATATTGCGAGAACGGTTTGATTTGTGAAGCGGTGGTTAAATAATTTTAACAGGTAATTTCTATACTTTACTCTCTAGGAAGATGTAATTTCGTATGTAGCCTCTTTAGAACATTTACTTGACGATGCCCAGGGTCCGGATCAGCTGAGTGGCTCTTAGAGCTTGCATACGAGTCTGCAACACATACGAGTCTGCAACTAAAGACATAAAATGTCCCAATGTGTTGCATGCTCGTAGCAAGCTTTTCTGATGATTATCGAATACAACCTTATCGTTGCCACGGAACTGTATCTTAGGCATTTATCATCTACAAAAATCGTTCGCCAGTTTGATTACAAAATAACCCAACAAGTACAAAAATGATTTGACATACTAAATATAACATTGCACGAGAATTTCTTTTGATTTTCGCGTACAACCAAGCCGTTGCTGGGGAAATGAAACTTCTTTAGTTTTCACCGGACAAAAATCGTTCTCCACTCGTTGGAAAGCTCTCGATTTATCACTCATTTCTTTCGTATGTCGTAGTTTTATATTTATTTATGTTATAAATGTATATAGTAAACAATGCCGCTTGTTTTGTTGTCACTTGGTTAAGAAGTTAATCTTGGTTATAGTAATTGTAGACGCGCACCATAACAGAAAATCCCCTACCTAGGTACTCTCCTCTAATTTCGATTAGTAAAACATTTATGTCGTAGTTTTAAATTAATTTACAAATACGAATTTGCGGGAAGAAAGCATGTTCCGTGTTTTATCATTTTAGCCGAAGGCTCAAAGCGGAAAGCAACCGGGGGGGTTTTTTTCTTCTGGTAATAGGTTGTTAATTTAGGTCAATGAGGCTGCCTATGTGCACTGGTTGAACGACCCATTAAGATTCCTTTGAAGATCTTCATATAACCTTCACAACGTTGATAAAAAGCGTTTAATAATATACCTTGCACTGATGGATGTATTGCCACAATCTCGCTTAACTCTGAGCCTCCGTCCGAGGTCAACAGTCGTGTAATTCAGGTCCTCGTTCGAATTCCCCAGCGACAACCAAAGAATTTCCTAATTCAGAACTTCCGAGTCTAAAACACTCGCATAATATATTTTCAATAAAAACCTGGTTTTAATAGGCAAGAACCCGCTAATAGCAAAAGTCCCTACCTACCCCTCATTAACAGAATAAAAAACGTCCTTCTAGTTGGGTGTGGCACATTGCTGCCCCGTACCCTAACATCATTGAAATGTTTTAAATTATCAATATCAATTTAATTAACTACAGCGGGTCCCTATAGTTTCTTTAATATAAATAGAGATGCACCGTAAACCGTCAATATCGGTCGATCAAGTCATGATAAAATTATTTTGTATAGAATTTCCGTTTGCGCATGAGCAGATTGAAGTATTAATGAGACAATAGTGAAACTGATGGGGGAACAAAATATCTATAGCCTAACCAGCAAATTCCTTGAAAGTTACTTAAAAACTGGATGAAATCTGTAGAAATTAAGCTTGGTAGGTAATAGGATTTTACATTGGCGCATGCGTATCAGCTATTATGATAAAAATGTGTTGAAATTGTTTTGGGATGATTCAATTGCCTTAACCCAACTAACATCCAAATTTGAAAGGGATCGGTCGACTAGGCCATGCTTGATTGCATTTACGTTTGGGCATGCGCAGAGTCAAGTGTTGATTTGTGAACAATGAAACTGATAGGGGACCATCTACAGCCTAACCCGCAAATTCCCTGGAGGTTTATACTAGAGGAAATACTTTGGAGCCGGTTTCTTCGTATTGAATGATAGCACTTGCATATCTCCCCAACTCCGTAATAACCGAGCTTTGCACTCACGAATTTTGGCTTATTTGATAAGCTCAATTTTATGTTTTTTAAAAGGCACTAGTTATTTAAAGTGCAAAAATAGAAAAATAAGTGTGGAAATATTAAACTAAGTTCCAGTCATGCAGCGTGGTCATGAGAGATTTTCCTTAAATTACTACCATGATATATTAAATTGCACTGAAATTTGAGCAATTGGAGTACAAAAAAATTGTTGAAAACCAATTTTATGGCAAAAAAGCTCATACTAAATAAGATTCGGCAATTCAAAAAAGATTTTGGATTTTTAGATTTTTTTGCAGTTTTTATAGATTTTAAAATTAATGACATTTAAGTACGTTTTTCTGCATAATTTTGTGAAAATGCTTTTCAATGTCCTAGTTATTCGTTTGTGACTTTTTCATGATTGAAATTCTGCTATAACATGTAGATTCAACAATTTTTGGCAGTTTTTAGCCATTTTAAGTGGTTTTCTGAGCTCACTTTTATAAATTTGACCAATTTAATGTGCTCAAACAGAAAGCTTGATTTTTTGGCTCAAGAACGGTATTTTTATCTCAATCCTAAGGAGAATTATCGTCTGGAATGACGCATACATATATAAATATATACATATTATTATAGTTGAACTATTATAGTATATTATTATCAAAGTTAAAAGCAGTTTATCAGCAACAAACTGTAAAATCTACTACATTAGTATCTACTAATGAAGAACTATTGTTGTTCAATCTGCATGAATAAGGTTCTGCTCCAGGACCAAAACGTCACAGGACAATAAAAAACCATTAAAAAACATCGACTAGCCTGGTCATTACCTTGTACAATTACAACTAGTCAGAATCCCACCATATATATATATATATATATATATATATATATATATATATACATATATATATATATATACATATATATATATATATATATATGTACCTACATATGAAAAAGTGTGCAGTTTAGGAATTGTTTCAGAATGCCCCAAAACGGATTTCAATGGAGAAATTTTTCAAAAATTGTGATTTTAAAATTTTCCGAGCCATTGCAATAGCTTCATTTTTCTATGAAAATTCGCTAAAACGACCTTTCCTTGCATCAATTTCCTCAACAGCGTAAAATGCAGTTATATTTTGTCGTTTCGGAAAACTTTTTTTTCCAACGATAAAGTATGTAGGAACCCAATCGATCGTTGTATTATATTTTTCAGCGTTCATTTTTAGTTTCAATTAATGGGCACTATTGAAAGTTCCATCACGTGATAAAGGTTGAAAATCTGGATGAAAAAAAGATGAAACTAGGCTTTGGTTTACCTGTCCATCATTCAAGCGATGTTTGAATTGTATTCTTTTGTAATGCCGAATCGTGGGAAAAAGAGCCGAAAGGTCTCCGATATTGCGGAAGTTCAACACTCCAAAAACGAAGGAAAATAAGTGGGGCGTGCGTCTCATCCCCATTTCGTGTTCCGACGATTAAAATATTCAGATCAGGTAGATCGTTTACGCAACCACGAGACTAAGGGATGTGAGTTGTAACGTTGGCCGCCGTATTTGAGAGCAGTATGCGGCCGAGGCTCGTTCAGATACGTAGGAACTGAAGGATCTGCTGACATCTCTTGATCAGGTGTCCTCGTGTCCTGGGTTAATCCGAGGATCGCGATCAACGAGTCGTTACTGGTAAATTTACCGTAGAGTATTATATTTTAATGGTGTTACGTTAAAATCGATATAAGAGATATTCCAACAGATTGCACAAACCTAAACAGTACAGTACTTATGTACCATAACAGTACTCATGTAGGATGAATTCGTAGGGAAATGCAGTAATTTCTACAAGCACTACAAGGACCACTTGCACAGTAAAAGATTCCCCGTGTATACAGATAACAAACCGTTACAATAACGATACTTACACTCTGATAGAACCGAAATCAAGATTATTCAGGTTTTTTCTCCCGCCCCCTACGCCTTTGGCCACAGGCATTTCTGCAATTCGGCCTCTTGCAGCCCAGTATAGTTTTGAGATTTTCGACCTGTTGGTTTCGTTAGGTTGGAATGTTCTTCACAAGTCCTCAAGGACAGTCAAAAAGGTGGTCGGTATTCATTAGTTGGGTCGATTCGCAGAGGGCGCAGTTTGGGTTGTCCTTCACCCGAATCCTGTGGTGATGCGCATTAAGATAGTCGTGGCCAGTCATATGTCTGAAACCTGCCACATACTCAGTTCTCATAAGATGCATAGGACGTGGTTTCCAAGCTCAAAAAAACTTGCCCATTTCTTGCCTTCCGCCATGCTTCGCTGTATTTCATGCATTCTCACGTTCGTAGCATCCTTTATACTTCGTTTTGCAGATCGATAAGCAACTGGCATGGGCGGCATTTCCATTTGAGACCTCTCCGAAGCAAGAGCATCAGCTTGCTCAATGCCCCAAATGCCACAGTGGGACGGAATCCATTGCAAAGCAACGTTGATGCCAGTTTCCCACATCTCCTCAATTTTTCATCATATGACTCAGTTGCTGAGTTTGCGCTGAGTTCCACAACAGTTGCCTGGGAATCTATAAGGATGACGGCGTGTAGGCGTTGCGAGTTAAATATCAGGTGGCGCACAATGCTTCGAGCATATGGTCGAGATGGACGAAATTCCGATTTCTACGGATTTGAGGAAAGTTTTGAAGACTTTTTTTTTGTTCAGGAGGGTTCAACGAACATTTTTAAAACAAAATCCCAGGTACAATTTTAGCTTTTTGGAGAAAATGCTTTTTGAAGTTGACTAATCGTGTTTTCGTTAGCTAGTTTGATATCTGCTTGTTGCATACTTTAAAATAAATGAAAAATTCAATGGTAACGGCTCAAATTTCATCGAATATGTCTGTACATACCTCTCAAAGACCCGGTCATTGTTTTTTTAAAGAGGAGAACCGTACCTCATGCGAAAGAACTCACTACTGTCCAGTGGCTGTATCTTGCTCTCCCTCAGCGTCCTATTGTTTACAGGTATAATCATGATAAAGTGACCAATGTAGGTTCAACTATTTATGTTTTTCTCACCTTTAGACCCCCCTGAATAAGCCCACATAGGTAATTTCAGTTAAATAAAATGTTAATTCTTTCATTTCTGTCCATTACTCAAAGTACTGTATGGAACTTCAAATTACAGGTATTTCTGTTCAATATAAAACACAACCCAGCAAATATATCGCAATCATGTCACAGACGCGCTTTACAGAATCCAGATCAACACAAATAATACCGTCCACCCCCATGATCTTCACCTCTATTACCTCAGAATGATTCTGATGAAATAATATATTACTGACCACACATTCGATTTGGATCCACTAACGCCCTTTACTGCGCCCATGTAAGCCGTTAGGAGTTCGCCTCAGTGATATGGAATCCGAGCTAATCTACTTTTGTCGATTCCATTGAAAGGGTCCAGCACAAATTCATAAAGCTTGCAGATTCTACTTGCAATTTCATTGATTAGTTATCCGACCTAAATATGTAAAAAATCTTTAGACGCACTACAGCAAAGGAGAATGCAATGCGATATCGTTGCAGATTATGTGAGGAGATTACGTCTCGCCGTGCTTGTTGGCTAAATTTAATATCCGGGTTCCGTAAGATATGGCATATGGTCTGGTCGGACTCCTTGGAGAGCATTAAACGAAAGTTAACATTCAACATGCCTAATAAAGGTCAGGTTTCTGGCTAAGTTGAAATTCAATGGGGCTAAGTTGAAACATCTATCGATTGATGTTCTCTCTGGCGGGCTCCGTCCTGATCAGCTGAATGTGCTAAAATCTACCCTGATCACCCTAGAAATTTGAAATTTAATAAGGAATCTCTCTGGAATATTTATATTCCATATTCTTGTGTGAAATAATGGGCCTAGTCACCTGAGTGAACAAAATTCAGTTCTGCTCACACTGGAAAGTTGCAATTCATGAAGTTAAAATAAATTACATATCCACAAAAATTCTTCCCATTTTAAATCTAAAACATGTTCCATGCTTTTAGCGAATTTTCTTAGAAAATAAAGCTATTGCAATGGCTCCAAAAATTTTAAAATACAAATTTTCAAAAATTTTCTTCATCGAAATCTGTTTTGAGGCATTCTGAAATGATTCCTGGATTTTAACGCTTTTTTATATGTATATACCTATGTATATAAGTATATATATGTATGTGTCATTCCAGACGATAACTCTCGATAGAATTGAGATAAAAACTTCGCTTTTTCGCCAAAAAATCAAGCATTTCAAAAGACAGGATGAGTTCGTTGGACAACACTTTTTGAGCACATTAAATTGGTCAAATTTCAAAAAATGTACTTAAAAAATCACTAAAAAAGGCAAAAAACCGCTAAAAATTAACAAATTTCTATTTTTTAGCAGAATGCTACTCGAAAAAAATTAATCGAACATGAACTAGGACATTTAAAAATTTAAGCACAAAATTGTACTGAAAAATGTACTTAAATTTCATTAAAATAAGCTAAAAATCGATAGAAACACTTGACAAAATTGCAAAAATCCACAAAATCGTTTGTTCATTGGAATATTACTGACACAAAGTTAGTTTGCTATAAAATGTTTAATAAAATTTTTATTTGTCCCCGAAGTGCTCAAATTTCAACAGAATTTAACATAAATGTAATACGACCATTTATGAAAATTCGCTCATAAGATCATGCTGCATGATTGGAACTTTTTTTTAATTTGAGCCGATGGATGGTGTGCAGGTGTCTGGCCTCTTGCCGAAGTGCCTAGTGCCGAGTATTCAGATAACATGAAAATGTTCAATGATTTATTTATTCAATTATGTTACTGATACGAAGAAGCTATGTGTCGCAGCCAACATGGCAGACGGTTTTTCTGTAAGTACTACTTGTTTTTCCTTTTTGTCACAAAACTTACTACATTTGCAGAAAAATTGTCTGAAAACTACTCCCATCTCCATTTTTACAACCGGCAAATATTGCTTCGCTGCAGACTCGTACATCAACGTGAAAAATTCCACTCTCATTTATTTTAATATTGTATAGGTAAAATAATTGCTAAATGAGCAATTATCGGCAGTTAGCCAATTATCTCATATTTGTGATGACCCTGGCATCGGTATAACCTGTTCGCGAGCTGATTTATTCAGTAATGCAGGGTGTGTTGCAATGTGAATAAATCTAATCGCCATTACAGCGCACATTTAGCTACTTATCAAAGCAATTTAGAATATTAAAAAGTCTTCCAAGTTTGGAGGGCAGTATAGCTTCATCACATATATTGTCACATGTACGTAAAGAATTAGTTGAAGAACAAAGTACGAGTCGAAATAATCGATTTAATTTAATAAGTGGGTAATTTTTTTTAAAGCATGGAACATGTTTAGCCTAGGACTAACTAGCGAAAACGTTGTCACTTGATTGAGAAGTTAATCTTGGTTATAGTAATTGATGACGCGCACCATTACAGAAAATTACCTACCAAGGTACTCTGATCTAATTTCGATTAGTAAAAACATTTATGTCTTAGTTTTAAATTTTGTTACATTTACGAGTTAGCGGGAAGAAATCATGTTCCATATTGTTCCATGTAATAGCATTTTAGCCGAAGGCTCAAAGCGGAAAGCAATGGGGAGTCCAGGAGGGCGAAGCCCCCTTTACGAGGCCCGAAGGGCCGAGTTTTCTTATTATTTTAACGTACAACCAAGCAGTTGCTGGGGAAATAAAACTTTTTTAGTATTTATGGGACAAAAATCGTTCTCCATTCGTTGGAAAGCTCTCGATTTATCAAGCATTTCATTCGTACTTGTTCTTCTATTCATATCCTAGTTTTATATTTATTTATGTTATAAATGGATAGTAAAAAATGCCGCTTGTTTTGTTGCCACTTTGTTGAGAAGTTAATCTTGGTTATACAAATTGTAGACGCGCACCATAACAGAAAATTACCCACCTAGGCAATTCCTTCTAATTTCGATTCTATTTGTATGAAGCACTTGAAAATTTTGGTTTTTGCTGCTTGTTCACTTCTGCCAGGCATGTTCCATATTTCTTGACTTTCAACCACGGACTCTAAGTAATAACATCCGGGGGGTCTGGCCCCCCCCCCCCCCTCCCCCCATCGGGGTCAAGGGGCAGAGCCCCTTGCGAGGCCCGAAGGGCTTTTTTGTGGAACATATACCCATCTAATCCACGATTTTGAACAAAATTGAACCAATAGATTATAAGAAATCGACGTTATAATAAATCAACGTTTGCGTGTGCGCACAGACGGTTGGTTCGACGGTATTGAGAATTATAGGGGACCGTCTGGGAGCTAACCCGCACAATCCATGAAAATTTCATCGGCATCGGGCTGAAACTTGGTATTGTTTTGGGCGTGACAAGGATTTACCACAGACTGACAGACATCAGACAGACAGTCACGGACCCAAACTTGATGAGCAAGCTCTGAAACGCAAAAAGCAAGTAGAAATTTTGATTTTGGAAAACAAAAATTTTTTTCGACTTCAATCACGAACACAAAGCTTCCCTACCTTCGGTAGTGAGGAATCAAAATGTACGCCCAAAATTTCGCTGACATAAGTACTTGAATTTCAATACTAGTTGATGAAAATCAATAAAACTGAAATTAATGTTGAAAATTCAAATTTATTGTTAGAATAGCAGAATATTATAATAAGTACCTATATCAAATTTTTTGTCCATAATGTTGACAATAAACCATTTATGTGATTTCAAATTGCTCAAACTTCAAAACAATTTAAACTAAATATTATAATTCCATAATTTACGAAAGTTCCCTTATACGATCACATGTATAGCTGGACCATTTTCCTGATTCACCGGAATCGCAGATTGTAATCTTAGTACGTATCATACAGACAGACAGAAAGAACGACTGACATACAAAAGTAGAGTTGGCCTCTCGATCGTTAATAAGGTGTCAGACCTTGAAAAGCATCGCTGATAATTGCAAATTCAAGTTTTTTAAGTTTAGGAAATACCAGTTTGAAATTATCTTCCGTATTTAATGAAAAAATCGGAAACCGGTCGGTTCGGACTCGAAGCACTTGTCGGGGGGAGGTGGCGGGGGCGCCTGTAAATCAACAGGTTGGGGGGAAGTTGCCGAGGGAGCTGTCAGTAAACATTGGATCCCAGTCAATTGTGGATCCCGTGTCGAAATTGGATCTTGTGTCAAAATAGGATCTAGTGACGAAATTGGATTTCGTCTCGTTTCGCGCTCTTCATCCGTCAAAACAGAGTGGAAGTGGTGCAGCGTCTTCCAGCTTTTCACCTCAACCTCCCAGAAAGGACAATCTAAACCGGTGCGAGGCTTCATATACCTATTCAACTTGCATGGCTATTTTGTATTTTCCTGACTAGTATTTGTTTTTTGGTGAATTTTCGAGAAAAATTATACTATTGCTAAGAATTTTCTTAATTTAAATCCTTTTTGAGATCTTATGACATAATTATTAGAGCTTATCGCTTTTTTAAATGGCTAAAAATCGTCAAATCGCAGAATTTCAGACAAAACAAATTTACCAATAATAAACTCAAACACTGAAAAACGCCTGCACAAATTTAAGCTGAACATTTTACTTGAATTTCATTAATAGTATTGCAAAACAATTGATGTAATGAACCTCAAAAATCTAAAAGTCTAAATGTTTATGGAATCGTTGGGTATTACTTAAAACGAATTTTGTGCAATATGGCTAAAAAGAGTGAAATTGATGTTTTTTTCGCAGAATTTCAGAAAAAATAAATTTACCAATAGTGAACTCAAACATTAAAAAATGTATGCACAAAATTATGCTGGAAAATGTACTTGAATTTGATTAATAATATTTGCTGAAAAATCTTTGTATAGCATTTACAAGTCAAATTAACCTTTTTACAAGTCAAATTAACCTTTTTACAAGTCAATAACCTTTTTACAACTCAATTTAACCTTTTTACACATCAAAATAACCGTTTTACAAATGAAAATAACCCTCTTACGAATCAAAATAACCCTCCTTGAGCAATGCGCAAAAATCGTTGATGGGCAAAGAAAAGAAACTGAATAATACATTGAATACGACAAAGTAGGTGTAATAATAATTTAAAAAATATCAATTTTCCAACCAAAAATAGATCAAAATTTTCCAACAAAAAAATGAGGTAGGTAGGCAAAGAGGTCAATCAATTTAAGTAATTC
Organism: Adelphocoris suturalis; assembly: GCA_030762985.1. Taxonomy (NCBI): domain Eukaryota; kingdom Metazoa; phylum Arthropoda; class Insecta; order Hemiptera; family Miridae; genus Adelphocoris; species Adelphocoris suturalis. The sequence continues at coordinate 83,045,620 of CM061046.1, forward strand.
CGAAAGTAGGTTGGTCAATATGAGTCCCGAAAAAAAAGGTCACTCTCATTGCTGAAATCTAAAATCTAAATGTTTGTGGAATTGTCGGACTTAAAACGAATTTTGTGATATAAAATTGGTAGTTAACAATTTCTTTGCCCTCAAACTGCTCAAATTTCAAAATAGTTTAATATAGCATTTCCAGTGAAATTAATAATTTTCCCAGTGAAATTTATAACTTTCCCATTGAAATTAATAACTTTCCCATTCAAATTAATAATTGTCCCATCCAATTTGGTAGGAAAAATTATTAATTTGAATGGGAAAATTATTAATTTCACTGGGAAATGCTATATATCATAATTTAATAAGATAATTTACGAAAATTCGCTCATACGATCATGCTGCATGACTGAAACTCACTATTTATTTTAGCAAATTTTAACAGAAAATGAAGCTATTGCAATGACTCCCAAAATTTTAAAATAAATGTTTCCCATTTTTTCATAGAAATCCTTTTAGAGCCATTCTGAAAGAAATCCGGTGGAGTAAACAAATTGATTATTGATTCACAGTAGTTTTGGTGTTTTGGTATATATATATATATATATATATATATATATATATATATATATATTATATATATATATTTATATATATATATATTATATATATATATTAATATTATATATTATATATATATATACATCTGGTAGGTGAGATAGTCTAGTTATATGTTGGTAATGCACAATTGACTCAGTTTGATATTTGTGTTTGGTTTTTGACCTACCGTTTTTTTTTTTTTTTTTTTTACGACTTTGTTTTTACATTTTTCGACATTTTTACTTAAAAGCCACATTTTAAACGCACTACGTACTGTAAAATTGAGAAAAAAACTATAGAAAACAGTATCCACATCTCCGATTTGTTGCCTTGGTGATTTTACTCCTCTCCGTGGGGCTGTAACATATCCAAGCCATTTTGCCCTGACACAAATTAAAATTAACCTAATGAGAATTTCTGACGAGACGTTCCCGAACAATCAATTTGAGACACGAGACTCTAGACCCTGACCAACTAATCTAAATTCTTACTAAGGGATTGACTACTTGATGTTATGTATTATTGAGATGCGAGCGTTAGCGAGCATCCAGATCACTAATCTAAGCAGAAAACTGATCTGTGTAATATTTCATGGCGACTGGGACGCAGTGGGTAATCGAACTAAAGAGCAAGTCAGTGTCTAGTCTCTTGTCTCAACTTGATTGTTCGCGAACGTCTCGTGAATTTCTGTGTTTCTAAGAAGTCTAACGTTGCCGGGCAACTGGAGTTGTATAGTATCGAATAGTTATTACGCATCGAATTCTCCAATTGAAGGGTAATATGTACTGACACTTATAGAAGCGTAAAAATATCAATAATGTTGTTAACGTCCGTTTCAACTCCGTCGAACTCTGCTCAACTTGCCCCTGCCATTTTGCTTTAGTTTTGTCTTGAATTTGCCAAGTTTTATTATAGATTTCTTCGGGTAATTCAGGAATATTTTCTCTGGTTTTATGTTTCAATTCTATGGTTGTTTCTTTCTTACTTTGTGATTTATTTAGAATGATTTCATACAACGTTTTGACTTTTTGTTTATGCTCAGTTGTGTAATTATTTATTGTTCTTTCTTCGAACTCTAGTTCGATTGGAGGGTTATTGTTAATATGACCATTAATTATTTCAAATGGTGTCATTTTAGTCGTTTGATGAATTGTGTTGTTGTGATATAGCGAATTTCATTTTTGTCTGAATCGAATCTGTTTTGTAATTTTTATCGTTACTTAAGAGTCTTAGGTGTTCAATTAATGTAGAATGAAATCTTTCGATAGGCGAATTCGAATTCGGGCTTCGTGTACTTGAAAAGTGAATGCTAACCTTGTGAAGGGTTAGAAGTTCTCTTAATCATTCGCTATTAAATTCTGCTCCGTTGTCACTTACCACTTGTTCCATTAAACCATGGTGGTTATGAAATCTAACAGTTTATCGCAAGTTTCGACACTAGAGGCAAAGTTTACTGGGCAAGCTGAAGCAAATTTCGAAAATTTATCCATTGTCGTAAGGGTTTTTTGTCCTTCGATGGTAAACTTGTCGACTTATATAATTTCGAAAGGTTTTTTCGGTATCGGGGTTAGATTAAATTTTGGTTTCAAAGGATGACGATAATATTTGCATTTGAGGCAAAGTTCGCATTGGTTTATGTAGTTTTGAATATTTGCTTTTAAGTTAGGCCAGAAATAATGTCTTTTGATTTCTTCATATGTTTCGTCTATTCCTCGGTGAAAACTCACTCCTTTGTGGTAGTGGTTAAGGATTTCGATCTGTTGGTCTCGGTCTTCAACGTCTAATAGTCTTTTGTTATGTTTGTTCAACTTTAACTTTCCATTTTTGAAATACATTGTTAGCTTGGTAGCAAAGATCGGTAAATATCTGTTTCGAAATAAATTCCGTCCGATTTATTTGGAATTATATATATTCTTTAATGAAATTTATTATGTGGGTTTCTAGATTCGTTTCCGGGAAAGTTACATTTATTTTGTTCTTGTCTCCGAGTATTAGGGTTTTTTCAATTGTGGGATTTTCGTTTTTTATTTGTTTTTCTTCAATTATTATTTGATTTTTACAGTGGTTTATAACAGTTTCTTTCATTGGAATTCCTGCGTTGTCATGTCCATTCCCATTAGAATGTACTTTTTTTATTTGTTTGTCGTTATTGTTATTCACCATCAAATAAGCTTCATGGTTTTTAACTTGAACAATGCAGTTTGGAATTTCAACTCCACTGTGCTCTATTATATTGAATGAGAGCAGGACCGTTCGTTATGTTGGGGACCTTTACTTTTAGTTATTGACTTTTTCTAGGATCCAAAGTCATCGTTTGAGGTACGTCACAATCATGGTTATACAGGGGTATTGATCTTTGTTCTTATACAAACTGGTTTTTGTCAAATAAACATCTGGCACCTACTTTTCTGGCTTAGTCTGTACCAATTAACATGTCAAAATCTTTATGAAAATTAAACACATGAAATTCGTTATTATGGTTATTCTTACATTTAAGTATCTTGGACAATGGAAGTATCACACTGTGTTTACCTTTTGTTTCTCCATGAGGAGTTACTACTTTAAATGTTGATTTCCTTTTATATTCCTTGAAAATGTTATCAGCTATAACTTCATTTACAAAACTTCGGGTACTTCCAGTGTCAATCATAATTCTTAAATTATGTTTATCAGATACGACGTAAGGCAACGAATTTCTGACTGTTACGTTAAGTTAGAAAATTCGTTCTCCTCCTCTTCTCCTAAAAAAGGACTCTCTTCATCAATGGAGTCAACTTCCATATTAGGATCGTTTTCATCATATTAGGATCATTGCCTTCCATCATATTCATTGGATATGTGGTAGAAGTACTTCTAGCACTCATAGGTGTTGGGTGCTGTTTGTTATTATGATTATTATTCACTCAAGTGGTACTTTTGGTTTAAAATTACTTTGTTGTATAAATTGTTTCTTTTGAAACTGATTTTGTGATTGCTGGTGATTTGAGTTCTGTTGCGAGTTGTTTTTACTTTTACCATGACTTTGTTGACCTGAGGGTCCACTAGAAGTCTGACTATTATTGTCAGAATGATTTTTACTAGGATTATTATTCCTGTATGACGGAATAAATTAAAAATCGTTTATAATGATTCTCGCAGCAGCACCCATGCTAGTAGGGTTCTTGGTTCGCATAAGTGAACCAAGGGGTTCATTCAATCCCTTTGATTTTGGAGATCAAAAAGTTCTTTTCTCCCGAAAGTGAAAACAATTCTTCCGCTACCTTTAAGTAGACTCGGAAACAAATTGCTTCCGCTTCCTATGGGTAAAGTCAGAAGCAAAGTTACGAAAATTCTCTCACCCGATCACGCTGCAGGGCTGGCACTTTTTTCTTATGAAATAGGAGTAGAACTAGGTAACTATTAGGAACTCTGAAGTATGATCCAAAAAAAAAACCTCCTTTCCTGATTCTACGACCTCCAAAACCCGCAGAGCCTGCGCCCGCACTACAAGGTCCTCGACTTTTTAGTTAGCTTTTTTACTGCCTCAGTGTTCGGGCAAGAAGACGAAAAAATCGGCCTTCAAATTTCCAATTGAATTTAGCGAATTTTCGCTAAATAATCTTCACTGGAATCATGTATTACAAGTGGCACTTGAATATCTTCAACAACTCAGTACTTCACTATTTTTGCACTTTCAAAGCGGTATTGCTCACTTTTACAGCGGAATAGCGCCCGTTTAAATGCGCACAAAAAAAAATCTAATGTTGGGTCATTTCTTCATGAAATTTCACGTAAAATGAATCTGGAATAAAAAATGAGGGTTCTCATTAAAAAAAAAAAAAAAAAACTAAGGGAGTTACACTGCCCTAGTAACGCATTGGTTGTACGTGAAAATCCATAAGAGTGTTAAAATCCAGGAACCTTTTCAGAATGACTCAAAATCGATTTCTATGGAGAAATTTTGGAAGATATTTGTTTTAAAAATCGTACAGCTATTGCTATTGTTTCGTTTTTTTAAGAAACTTCGCTAATATAAGAGTGAAATTTTTGATTTTCGTATTTAAAAAAACTCCTGAAAATAAAAAAAATGCTTTTGCTGCCTGTATGTATACACGAAAACCAAAGCTGATATCCATAAATAAGCTGCTATCTCCTGAAGTTCCTGAGAAGCATGTTCCGGAACTGCGGATAACGTTTTTTCAGTGGACCAGTTTTTCTGAACTGAGCTTCCTTGCTGTTTCGCGTTCCATGCAACTTTTTCTGTGTTGCATTGCTTCCGCGTAAAACTATGGGTAGCGGAAGCTTTGTTTTCTCTTCCCAGAAATGAAAACAAAATTAATCAATTAATTACATAAAACGCTGCAAGTTCTTGCACAAAGGTTAATTATTTCCATATCAGATTGCCCTATGATAATTAAACGAAGTCAACTACAAATACTCATCTAAGTACAAGCATAACTACATAGGCGTACTACTGAGGAGAAATTAATTAAATTTAATAAAACCTCTAAACTTTTCTATTCCTTCTGTATTTAACAAGAGTACAATAGTACACACCAGAATCCAAGAATAATGATATTGACATAGGCACCCCTCATCTGAAAATTAAATAGATTATATAAATCAACTACCTACGCTTCACACGTCCATCTGTAGGCAACAAAAGTCTGAGTTTGTAGGAACAAACCGAGAGTTTGTTCAATATATCGCTGGATAGTCTCAGTGTAGCGGCATATGACGATATACGGGGGGTGTATTGCCCTTTAACCCAACCTTCAAACCAAGATCAGATAGTATTTCTTTCATTTTTATATTTCATTCATTTATTTATTGTTATTACTTTAATTAATCATTTTTTTTATTTGTATTTATTTTTTTGTACGGCGGTGTATGTCCCACATCATTCTTCGCTGATCTCTCTTCTATCATTTCATTTATTTAGTGAGTGGAATTGGTGAGGATAGTGAGAAGTGGGTGTGGTGGGAGATTATTACAACTAGGGATGAGTCGATTCTCGATACCACCGATTCTTAGGCATTGGTATCGGTATCAAGAATCGATTGCCTAAAGCCGATACCGATACCGCCCGGTGATGGGCGTTTTATTACACTACGGTACTATTGCAACCATCTAACAACGAAGATGGTTGTACCGTGCAACCGTTGTGTGAAGTTAGCAGTTGCGAAACATGAATTGTCCAAAACACAACTTACAATTATAACTTTGTTTACAAGTAGGCTTGTGTTATTTTGTTTGTGACAACAGAAGCATGGGAAAAAGCTATGTTTTCCAAGTATAAAAGCCTAGAGCCAGTCTTATTTGGAAATACCTTACAGTTACCGACGAAAAACTGAAAAACCAAGTCAGTCTGCTTAACTTGTTTTATTCAGAAAGAAATCAATCCTAGGCAATAAAAGTTGCCTATTAATTGATACTTGATAGATAACAAAAAAATGTAAAATTTTGTATTTGCACAAATCAAATTAACTAAAGCCTTGAATGAAAATATAAATCTGAAATTTAGAATTTGTAATAAGAATTAATCTTAGAAATTTATTTAATTTTAATAAGTAACTAAAGCATTAAAGCTTCATTGGAACAAGAACTCCTAATGACAATAAATAGAGATGGAACATATATTAGCTAATTAGACTAATAACCTCATCTACGACGGTTCAAGAGGAATTTTTGTTTTTCACCTACAGGTAAGTTAGGTATTATGCGCCGATGGTATCGGTATCGAGAATCGGGAATCGATTTTTTAGGTATCGGTAAAGGTATCGGGAATCGATAAATTTTGGTATCGACTCATCTCTAATTACAATCCATGAAATAATAGTCTGACGTAAAATCGAATTAGGGTAATGAATGCAGGTATTCGAGGCTGATATGCGTAGGTTCGCGGGAATGCGCATACTCAATGGATTTTTGGAAGGTGGATAAATTATAGGTAGGTATTGTTTGAAGGAATAATCCTGGAAAAGAGAGGTTGAACAACAGTAGTAACAGTGAATCCATTGTCAATCTCACCTTTGAATTGATTTTCCAACGATACAAGATTAAATTTTCAATACATCAACCTAATAACCTGATGATTTCCTGGATTGGAATATCCTCGAATCAATTCGGCTACTGATGAAAATGAAACACACTATAGTTTTTTGTGGTAATGCAAAAAATGTTTGAAGTACTCTTCAGAATGTATATTAGTTTTCAAGGAATGAGCACCTAACAACAAATTGCGTAATTAAAACTAACTTACTTTTGCTTTCTCACTACCGAAGCTTTGTGTACCTCCAACACCAAAATTTCCACTAGCTTTATGCGTTTCAGAGCCAATTCCTTGTCACGCCCATAACTATAATAAATTTTGGTCCGAATTTGACGCCATTTTCAGTTATTGAGCAGATTAGTTCTTAGATGGTGTTCTATAAACATATTTCAGGGGGCTGCCCCATGGATTTTATCGCGATTGGTTTAGTAATAACTATTGCGCATGAACAAAACTAAAGTTGGTTGACTAAGCAAAACTCCGAAACTAATGGACCGATTTTGATGAAATTTTCAAGAATGGTGTCGTTTGCTCCTAGATAGTCACCCACAAATTCCATTGCCGTAGAATCAATAGTAGCGTGAGCGTATTCGCAACCATGAAATTCTGATAACGTCGATTTGTTCGTAATCGGTTCTTTTAACGAATTCTATTAGTCCATTTTATAATTACTGAGGAAGCTAAACTGTTCACCCAACTAGGCAGACGTTTGGAGCAAATCTTCTCGATATTTTTGACATTTTGGTTTCGGATCAGGTGATGCATGTGCGTTTCTTAGGCAAGACCGTCACTTCGTTTTATCTCGCTATGAGGCCCAGCCACTATATTTCAACTAGTTTCCTAGCAAATTATAGAACAGGTGTTCATAATGATCATCTAGTAAAAACTCGGCGCTCCGCGCCTCGCCAGGGGGCAAGCCCCCTGGACCCCCGGTTACCTCTATTTACATACTTCGGACGAAATTATTGAAACACAGAATGTGTTTTAGCTCACGCGTTTCACATAAACCCGTCTTCAATCTTCGGTTGAAGATTGGTTAACTTCCTCCCACTAAATCAGAATTTCGCTACTTTCCTCCCACTAAATCAGAATCTTATATAATCACCGCGTCATAACAAAATATCGCATAGGTTACACCAGGTTACACGATCCTTAGTTCCGTATCATCGGTATCCATGTTGTCGTCCCAGATTTTGTTACGAAATTTCGTTAGCTTTTTTGGCTAGTTAGCCCATGGCTAAAACACATTCTGTGTTAATTGAACCTCCTCAGTGAACAAATGCGCGTTATTTCAACCATGATACGTCAGGCCTTCGTCCGATTTGAGAGTAATGAGTAGGCTCAAGCAAAATGCCGATTAAAGTGTTAATGCTAATTCTTGATTAACTCAAACGGTGAAATTGGCACCCACTATTAAATTTCAATTTCCTGGGGTGATACAAACAAAAAAAAACTTGTGTCCGTCACGACTGCGATTATAGGCAACAGAAGAAGAGCAAATAATGAACTTTAACCTCACGTATTCATTTTATATTTCTTAATGAGAATTGATTCAATTCTAAGAAATTCGACACCATCCGCAATCTCCTACGATGAGTAGTTTTCTTTCTATGATTTTTCAAAGTTTGCTGCACTGGTGACGTCACAGTGGGCAGAAGAAAGGTAGGCGGTATGCATGGAATTTGGTATGGACGGTCAGAGAGCGGTTGAGAATAGCGCGAGCATTGCGATATTGTACGCAGCGAAAATTAGCGAATAACAGGCTTTTAGGGCTAGCAATACACTAGTAGTACCTAATCTTTTGTCACGTAATATTGTACGTAGACAATTAAGTTATTATTCAATTCCCCTTATCCCATTTCAGGCAGAAACCAGGATGATCGATTGCCTGAACAAGCCTACCGTCAAAACCAACGGTCACGTGATCGTCGAGCAAGCCGACCGCAGTTTCACGCCACTGAAGAATTTCAGTAAAGTTGCTGCACCAGCCCCGCCTGACAAAATGGACCGCAGAGACAAGATCCGCTCCAACCTTATGGGCGTCCAAGAGGGATATCACGACTACAAGTGGGAGATCAAATGGGGTCACGTTATAGTTCTAGGGATCGTCCACATATGGGCAGCCTATGGCATCACCTTCTTCTTTCACGTCAAGGTGCTGACCATCCTATTTAGTGAGTATAATTTGTTCATTTTCATCATTAGAGCATCCCCACGTCAAAAATTTGTTTTGAGACACCGCAGGAGAAACTTTTTAATATTTAGCCTTTTCTCCATTTGAATACAAAGAAAATTCAATTCAACTTAGTGCCAACATTTAAACCAAGAATCTTAGAACTGCTCGGATTACCATCAATTTGATAAATGTCTAGAATCCCAAATAACATGTGTCTTGGATTCAATGATTGGAAAGCATTTATAGCTTTGAACCAATTCGTCACCTCTTTATACGAATCTTTAGTTGATTGTAATAATGGTTATGTCATCGGCAAATAGCACTATAGGACTTGAGAAATTTAAAGGTAAATCATTAAAATAGATCAAAAGAGAAGCGGACCAAATACAGAGCCTTGTTGTACACCCAACTGGATTGGAAGAAAGGATGACGCTATTTCATTATACCTAACAGCTTGCACCAACAAGACAGCCAAGCTTCCGAAGCAATTTCAGAGAAATTGTATTTTTTTCATTTTTGACCAAAACATTATGGGGGATGCAGTCAAAAGCTTTGACCACGCCCTTTATTTACTTCTTTCCATATCTTTAAAGGTTTTATTATTTTTTATCGGTATTATCTACATATTTAGTGTTCATCTAATTTTTTGTGCATTCATTTTATTTTCTTTGGTGATGTTTTTCTTTGATGATGCATCATAGAGTCAGTTTGATTGGTAAGGCCCGGCCTTCATGGTCGCACACCCGCCCGCGGCCATCCGCGGCGCTATCACCGCAATACTTTCCTGTTGTGAAGGTTTACCGTCCACGAGTGTCAGGACTTACTTATGACTTCAGGCTTTACGATTTACAGTGATTAAAAAATTGAGGCTTTGTAGCTAGGATATATATAATTTTTTTTCTCGATTTTTGGATTCTACCTAACTTGAAACGTAAACCAACAAATTTTAAAGGGGGGTTATTTTTTCTTTTTCGATTACAAAGGTTTATTATTGAATATAATTAACTAAAATGGCAATGGTAAATAGTTTAATAATTGAGTATCAATGATCTGTACAGAAGGGCTATATAATACAGAAATAATAAACCTTTGTTTGCAGCGTTTTGTGGAATGTGAACATCAAATTCACAACACTGATAGAAACTAGTGACAGCCACACTTTTATCACTGTCAATCGTAAAGCCAGAAGTCATAAGTAACGCCTGGCGCTCTTGGACGCTAAACCTTCACAACAGAAAAGTATTGCGGTAATAGCGCCGCGGATGGACGGGGGCGGGTGTGCGACCATTGTGGCCGGGCCACACCATAACGCCACCCTACCGTCACCCCTGCTACAAAGACATTCTTCATACAGATAAGTCAGTGTTGTTTTGGGCTCTTTAGGTGCAATTCAACATTCGAAGTTTGAAACCTATTTTTATAACTCGATAATCTATGGTTACTGAGTTTTTACATAAATCTAAAGTATAATAATTTAGCAAGTATGCGAAGAATGTGAAGCTGTTGTAATAGCTCCAAAATTTTGCATGACTTGCCTGCTAACTGTACCAGTACAAATGCTTTCCTTTATATTTCACTAGCTGTGCCCGCCCGCTCGTCGAAGGAATTGGCTATAGAGCTCATTCAGCTGATTACAACAGTGATTCACCATTTATAATAAATCATACTCTACCACACCCAGAGTGACCCCGTTCCAATTTTCTGCGCCATGAGTTGAATATGAATGGAATTGATTATTTATATAGGTATAGAAGATATCTGTACCTGAACGAATCTCTCGCTTTTCCTAAATATGTAGATGCAGACATCACGTATCATCAAAAGTTTTGATTGAAATGAAATTTTGCTGTACCGTAGAACGTCTCTTGATGTTCCATAGACTCCCTACTAAATTTCAATTTTCTAGAGTAAACAGGTCAGAATTTAGCTCATGCAGTTGATTAGGCTGAAGCCTGTTATTTTTTTGTCTCTTTATGTGCCAGAAATACTCTCTATTAAATTCCGATTTCTGGAGTAAGGAGAGATTTTGGCTCATTCAACTAATCAGGACGGAGTCGGCCATTTCATTCGCCTTTAGATATCCCAGAGAGGCTCCGTATTAAATTAGAAAATTTCTTGGGCGAACAAGAAAGAATTTATCTCACTAAGCTGATTAGGCTGGAGCCTGTCAATTCATTCGTCTCTTGGTGTTCCAGAGAGACTCAGGGCCAGCTCACCAATCTCAGCTAATGTCCCGTCAACTTAACCAAACGGTAACGGGCTACCGGCGATTAAGAGCAGCGTAAGGAATTATCTTTCACCACGTTAATTCAGACGTCAAAGTAATCATTCCCGCGGCCGGTATGGTTAAGTTAATGACGAATCGTTTCATTTTGTCCATCAATCATGGAACTTGTGTCCTATTCGACAGAAAAGTGACTCCCCAAAGCTTGCAATCATAACCTAAACAACTTCAACAACGGTTTCTTATAGAATTCTAATCGCGATCAGGAGTTAATTTTTCTAAGTTGAAACACTGAAATTTTAAAGAATTAAATGAGATACCTTTAAATGTTAAAGATAGTAAAAACCACTAGGTGCCTACGCTTGAAATCTCTTTAAATTAGGAACATCTTTTGGTGGCTTAAACTGTATATCTTCCGGTACTGGAGGGTATCATACCTACATTCCAAGAAATTCATACGTAGAAGGATACTAGTTGATGGATGGGTTGTGACAGAAAACTATGGAATCTGAACAGGTAAAAAGTAAATACATACAAATCTCTAGGTACTTCTTGATAGGAAACCTATAAATCGGGTTATCAAACTTGGTGAGGTACCTACTAAGGTAGTAAGTTCCTAATCTATGCTGGATGAGTCAAAGCACTTTGGCAACATCGATTTTCATCTAGCTCTAGAGAATAATTCCTTTCCTTCTGACTCGAGGACGTTGTAACTTGAATAAGCTTAATGATCTCTGATTTCTTGTCTACTTTTTCAACTAACGTACTGCTGGCGTTTCATTGATAATAATGCAAAACGAGCTTGTGTACCGGAAATTTGAAATGTTGAGCCTTATTGAAAACGATCTCATCACCTAAAAACTCGTCGATGGGGGAGGAGGTTATGTGAGTGAACATTATTTTTCCCTAGTGACTTGTGGCCGTTCTTGAAACAATGTTGAACTTAAATGTTTAAAATCAATAAATATTATTATATTTTTGGTAATTGAAATCTGGAAATTGAAGGCTCCGAACACTAACAACTTAATGATAATTACCCGCTAACCCCTTAATTCCTGGAGGGTCGGGTAATTAGTTTGATCAGCTTCAGTAATCAGATCGTCAAGTTTAGACGGTCGAGTCAAACGACGGCTGTTGATGAAAGGAAAATCGCTCTAACGTCTGATTAGGTTCTAGTATAATGCCGCGTTAACGCTAATTCTTGATTAACTCAAACGGCGAAATTGGCCCTCACTATTAAATTTCAATTTCTGGGGTGAAAAGGAGAGAATCTAACAGACTCAGCTGATTATCTTGTAGCCTGTCATTTCATTAGTCTGTTGTTGTGCCAGAGATACTCCCTATTAAATTCAAAGTTTCTTGGGTGGAAAGGAGAGAATTTGCCACTTCATATTCCAAACTTTCCAACATGTAGTGAACGGTTGTTGGAGGATCAAGTTACAACTCCGTAGGAACGAGTGGTTTTACATGAAATGCCTTCGAAACATACGTTTAACTTCATCCTCGATATTTTTCCTCGTGTGAAAATCGTTCACTGCTTCTTGGAATGCTCTTGATTTATCTGACACGTAACTACTCCTCACGATGCTAAATTTCCCCTGTATACATTTGTGAGACAGTTACGTATGTATAGCGTGACGTAAAATTTGGCTGACTCCCGCAGCAAGACATATCAATGTCAAAAATTAAGAGGAGGGGGAATTCGATAGCGTGATGTTTTGAGGTAAATCGAGAGCTTTCCAACGAGTGGTGAACGATTTTCTTACAATGAAAACTAACGGAGTTACACTTCCCTAGAGACCGAGCGGTTATATGAGTTTATTTACTGTTACATGAATAGCATGACGGAAAATTTGGCTGACCCCAGTGGTAAGACATATCCATGTAAAAAAATCAATCGTCAAACTATTTCGGACCTTCGGGAAAAACTCGAGTTTCTAATTTTAGAAATAATATTTATTTATCAACAAATTGCAACACACGAACGCATGAGGTAACTGTGAGGTCGGTGGGTGGCCGATATCCTATTTTTTCCAAGCGTTATAGCACCAGCACGTTAAGAGAAATGTGAATTATATTTACCCAACATCGCCACCAATCGAATTCACAGGATTTGGTTCGTTCTGGTTTTCATAATACACGTTATCTCCCGCGAAATAATCGCTTTCTGTATTTGTCATTATTGCAATTTCATCGGAAACTTGCAATGCGGTTTAGATTTCCTGCTTGCTAATCTGATTCAATTCATATTTGTGCCTCATGATGAATGATGAGATTAATACCAGAAGAATTACATGATGAAAGAATAATGCTACACTAATATAAACAAACACGGGAAATATGTTTCTTATCGATTGTATAGCTTATGTATGATGTCCCAAACATAATGGTACTAACTTCAGGGGTCGATTCTTGAGCTCATTTCTGGACGAAAGTTACTCTAAGAACATTTTTTAAACGCTTTGTTTTCAAGTAATCAAATGTTTAAAAAAATGTATTAAGCCAATATTTATTTAATTAATTTTAATTATTGATTTAATTTTTGGCAGGATTAGTAGAAGGGATGCTGGCAGGATTGGGCGTCACAGCTGGGGCCCACCGGCTGTATTGCCATCGGGCTTACAAAGCCAAAATTCCACTTCAGGTGTTCCTCCTGTGGTGCTACGCTTACGCTGGACAGGTAAATACTTGCATCATCCACTTCTCCACTTCCGGAAATTTTTGCAGTCAAGTCAATTGAGTTTGAAGAAGTCTTTTGATGAAGCATGACTTTGTAATGAAGCGCAGAATCTTGTTCGAATAGCAGCAATCCGAAAGAGCCACAACATGCACGTAAATTTATTGCTGCAATGTGGAATCTATATTGATATAATTATTAGGTGCGAGAGTGCTGGGCCAGTTTATACGAGGATTGTTCTTTATGAAAAGAGAAACGGACTACATTGGCCTCACCTGTTTCCCATTTCTCCCACTCTGGGCTATAACTCACCGATGTTGTTAGCATTGTCAACGCACATTGGTGGCTTTCTCTGGTAGCACTTTCAGATGATTGCTATGCTACCAATGATGATAGTTGATGGCATACATCTCTCTACGCTGTTGTAGGTATTTGGCATTACTTAGCAAAACATATCCTCACTCAAAAGTGACCCAGGTCACCTAATGGTCGATCATGGATGCTATACTACTACTGAATTACTGGTGATTGTTGCTGTTATACATCTCTCCGCCCTGTTGTGGGCAGTTGGCATTACTTAGCAGAGCATCTGCTCACTCAAAAGTGATCAGGTCCTACTGGTCGTTCATGCTATTTGGATAAGGGAGACTGTTAGCATTTTGTGGTAGGAATTGGCTCCTGAAATGATATCAATCAATTCGCAGCTTCCACCAAAGGCCTCAGTAGGTAGTGAACAAAAGCAGTGCAGGTACTGGTGGTGAAGAAATCTCAATCAGAAATCTCTTTCGTTTGGAAAGCTTGATTTTTAGGTGCAAAAACGGAATTTTTATCTTAATTCTAAGGTTGCATGTTATGTTTGTGATCAGCGTCCAATTTCCTATAAGAATCCGTAGAAAACGGAATTTTGTCCTTCCCACCCATATAGAAGCACTGTGGGACGCTTGGTTGAAAAATTAATCAATAATTAGGTACAAGTGGAAACTTGATTGCTGAAATTTGAATTGGATCCTTTTTGGAACTGCAGTGTAAAAATTATAAAATACGAAGCCACCTTACATACATTACCTGTAGCGGTTATGAGTACTTGAACATTCCTCTGCAGCTGAATAAAATTTCCTACAACCTAATACCCATTTATATAAATATATAGTTATGAAAAATTAAGCACACAACTTACAGACACTAGTACAGAAAAACATTCTTTCGTCAATTTTTATTCTTACATAATTACCATCAAACGAAAATGATAGTACATATTTGTGGCCACGAAAAAATTATTGAAACGGTACGCGGAGAGATTATGAAAAAATAAATAAAATAAATACCTTAATAAATAAATAAAAATAAATAGGACCTAAATGAATTTTAAAAACGCGTCTTGATAATCTTGAAGTTCACCATTACTGATGTATCTACTTAATCTCAGCAATGTCTGAATTATTATATTTACGGTCCGATTAGATTTGACACACTTATGGAGTTAGGGATTTTAATATACATAAAGTGGGCGATGCATGATTCGATAATTCAGTTATAATGAAAGGGTCAATCCCCCCCCATGGAAGGATCGTTCTCGACCTCTTTGATGTCACTGCAACATTTACCACAGGGTGAATTGAATTGGCCTATAAGTTGAGTACAATAATGGTTACGCAATACCACTTACGATAATGTAGACAGCGAATCGATGATCACACAACTACTGGGACGTTGCAATCATGAGTTTCCCTCTAGTGAAATATTTTGTAGTTTTGAAGAGAAACCCTGAGAACTAAATGTTATGAGGTAGCGAGATAAACCTTCTGTTGACTTTACTTATCCAGTTGAATAAGAATTCACTACGCATCCCTATGTATCATGCAGCACCTTATCCTATTCAAGGCTCTTCTATTAACAGTCCATTTGTTAGTGTTTCTTTATTGTCCTGCTTAGTTACATAGATACTACTGACAGGAATCAAGCGTTCCTTTCTTCTAATCAGTTATAATTTTATTTAATCAAATGTATGTTCATTCTATAGAACACAATGTACGAATGGGTCAGGGACCACAGAGTTCACCACAAGTTCTCTGAGACAGATGCTGACCCGCACAACGCCAATAGGGGCTGGTTTTTCTCTCACTGCGGATGGCTGCTCATACGGAAGCACCCTGAAGTTATGAGGAGAGGGAAGACCGTTGACATGTCGGACATTGCCAACGATCCATTAGTTGCCTTCCACACCAAGTAAGTACTGTAAAATCAGCGTGCTGTTAGGAGGTATTTTTGGCGTTACTCATAATTGTTTGGTCAGCGTGGTGATTATACTCTATTATCAAATAATTAATTGTGCATAGGCAGATAGAGGGTTTTGTGGAGACAGTGTAATTCCCACAAGACATTGTCAGGAAACTATAAGGGCATTGAACTTCTACGCTAGAGACTATAGAGACTTTGCGTATATGGAAAGAAGCAAATCATCCACTGGATACCGCAGATGGGTACCACAGATGTCCTCGTACGGTAGAGATCTAGCTGATCTACCAACCACATTAGCTGACGGTGCATTGCCTCGTTTAAAACAGAGGTACAGTCTAATGAGGTTATAGGTTGAACGTACCTACCTACGTTATTATTAGGAGTTCCCAGCCCTCTCGGGTAAAGCATCTCTGTGACAGGAACTACTAGTTTACTCACCCGAAACCACTGCTGTCGGAACTATACTTGATCTGCGCTCCGAAGAGCCGGAACGATAAGTTCATCAACTAGGGGGGCGGTTCTGAACATCCGCCTAAGATCAACTTCAACTGCACCACTGGTCTTAATTGCGCGAACATGTACTGGTTTGATTCGAAACCTAATGGTTTACCACCAAGCAACAATGGTGACCCCTGTCACGTATTAGGTCGGTCATAAAAAAAAAAAAATAAAAAAAATTCTAATCATCAAATTGATGACAAGTAATATTTTTGTCCGATCACCACGTTTAAAAAATCGATTACGAAACCGTGCCAAAAGGTGCGCATGTTGATTTGAGGAACCTCTCAAGCTAATTTCTTTTCTAATCAACCTACAATGCGGAGGTTTTAAATGGAGCGCCTTTGGAATATAAATATAATTCAATCACTAGGTATGAAGGACCACTAGTCTGCTGTGTGACCTCTGAGGCTGATTTCTTTCCTAGTCAATCTACAGTGCTGAAGTTTTAAATGGGCCAGCCTTTGGGACACTTAGAAAATGGAGTAAAATAATCAACTGAGAGACCTCTGAGACTAGTTTCTTTCCTGATCGACCTAAGGTGCTGAAATTTGATATGGAGGTGTTTATATCCATATCTATAAAACTATAGATATTGTATTCATATCTAGAATGCAAATATGGGGGCGTACTGATCAGCCGAGGGATCCCTGAGGCTAGTTTTGTCCCTCCCTAATTACTGTAGTTAAATTTGAAATGGAGTGCCTTTTGGACATCTATATCTATCTGTACTATTTTATAACAATGAAACGGCTGAGTGAGGGGAGTCTACGAGTGGGGGGATCTTCTTGAATTTTTCCGAAAGGGGGCATAAGCGATTTTAAAATTTTCTAATCCCACCCAAACCATGGGCGGGAGGGGGTGGGAATTCCTTTTAATGCGCGTTTTTCCCCGAGCGCCCGATATATCCGCTGCCACATTAAAATTTGATCGAGAGCACTTCGTATGTCAGCAAGGACGTGGACCCTTAGAACACGATAGTGCCGTCAAAATTGCTGAAAGATGCTATCTTGTCGGAAAAAGCAGCAAAAATATGCGGGATATGACGAAAAAAATGCGTTCCCCGCTATGGTTTTTTCTGCCTTAGATCAAGTAAACGTCCACGGTTTTGGCTCGGATTGGTCTTAAAATGTTCGTTGAAGTTCCAATTCAGTTCCATGCGAGTTTCGAGACATCGCATGTTATGATTGGTCAATTAAGAAACGAAAAAATGATACTCAATGTAATTTACGTTTGTGCAAGCGCAGAATGAACTGATGAGTTGAAAACAATGAAATAGGTACGGGACTAAACCTACTACCTAAACCACGCATTCGCTGACAATTTCATCAAAATCAAATGAAAACTGGAAATTAAGGTCGTTACAAGTATTTCACATTGGCGCATGCGCAGTAGCTATTAATGATCCAATCCTTGTATCGTTAGACCCCGGAACTTTTGTCTCATTTTCGGCCGGGTTAAGACATGTTCCATGTTATAAACCCCCTAAGTGTTTCAAGTCACCCGCCTCTACGGTACTATCGCAGTTTTCATACATGAATGCATTTTCCCATTTTCAGATATTTTTACGTGCTGAAGATATTAACGTCTCACGTGATTCCAGTCATCGTGCCGATGGTCTGCTGGGGTGAGACATTCTTTCTGTCGAGCACCGCGATGATAGTTCGCTTCGCCTTCACACTCAACGCTACCTGGAGCGTCAACAGCTTCGCTCACCTCTGGGGCAATAGACCTATCGACCAGTACGTATGGACTAGTAGTTCACTATGTGAACTTCGGTCTTTAAGTATTGCGTACAACCAACACCTCCCAATATTATGGTTTTTATATTTACTGTGTAGGGTATTATCATTCTCAACGTTCTAGGAGGGTCAGTAACCCCTCTGCAACACTTGAACTGTGGTTTATTGTGCTGAATATCCCCCAGTTTCTGACCTATTAGGCTGTGTTCCAAGTTGAGGGACATGCAGCCGACCAAAAACGTGCCCATGGCGACAAAATAAACTGTGCAAACCCCATTTCATGTTTCTTGATAATTTGTTTTTTTGGTTACTCAGTTATTTGTAAAGCGAAATTATTATCGAATAGTTAATACTGGAGACATCAGCGATGCTGATATAGTGCTAATGGAGGAAATAACAAAGAACAAAATAAATCCCGTACCTGAACCAAAGTTATTTGAATTGGAAAACACTGGGAGTTCTAACACCTCTACCCTAGTCTTCCGAAAAACGAAAACTTATGCAGGTAAAGAAATGAAATTCATTAGGTACTTAATTAATTACTCTGGTAACTCTCATCAAACATTGGTACTTACTTACTTGAAAACCCTGATTCTCGGATCACTTCGTCCCATGAAAAGTCGTTGTATTTTTAAAGGTCCATCCATTTAGGTCCACTCCATTTATTGGCCATCGTATAGCTAAATAAGAGTAATCTAATATGTAAAAAAAATAATACAATCTGATAAGTAACTTCTACACGTGATAAATAATATTGCGTAGGTAATTCGTCGGACTGCCCAACGGTAAGATCAAACTGGCTTGAAAATCAAACCGACCGGCCGAGCAAAAAGGGCGGAGGGTGCGGCCAGACGGTTTCACGCTGGCCAGTCCTGGTACATAGCTTAGAATTGATCGTATGGATGGCCCACCAGCTCATTGATCGTGCTTACCGATCTGGCATCTACGTGGGACGTACCTAGCTTCTAGAGCCCCCTCTCCCACGAAGGAACTCCCCTTGAGGTCGTCTGCTGATACGATTTGCCAAACTGAATTGTTTGGCTTCCAGTACTGGACACTCATAAAGCAAGTGAGAGGCTGTTCCTCCTCTCTGCACACTGGAGCACTTGTGTAGGCTCCGATCCTGTTCAGATGCTTCCAGAAGCACTCATGCCATTCACCATCTAAGA
Organism: Adelphocoris suturalis; assembly: GCA_030762985.1. NCBI lineage: Eukaryota > Metazoa > Arthropoda > Insecta > Hemiptera > Miridae > Adelphocoris > Adelphocoris suturalis. The sequence goes on from CM061046.1 coordinate 83,064,957, forward strand.
GTCTCATTTTCCTCCAGAAAGATTAAAGGTGGCTGTGCACCTACGATGGCAGGGCGCATTCGTTACCAGCTTTCCATGTTACTGACCCAGTGTATTTTTCCAGAGCCGTTTGTGTTCCTTCCTTTCACTAAGCAGTAGGTTTTCACTAAGCAGCATGCTACGACTGAGTCTGGTTCTGGCCCAATGAAAAATGTTCCCATTTCTTGCAAGCATGACTGCTCAATCATTAACTGCACCTCCTGTGTGCCCTGTAACACGCTCCAAAGATTGTAACATTGTTGTAACCTTATGGGAGGTTAAAGACAGCGATAGTGGTGCACATTATAGTGAGACACATTCAGTAATTTGGGATATAGTTCACCAATTTATTTTAAATGTTCCTTTATTTCCTCCTAAAATGGCTAACAATAATGATATTTACGTGGTTTTTTTAGATGATTTTTTAATACATGTTTTGTCACAACAATGTGCAACAAGTTGTAGACAAGTTTGCGATCCACAAATAGACATGTAGATACATCTATATATCTACTACTGCAACAAGGCACTTAAACAGTACCCCAGTAGTATACAGTTCATTTTTTGCTCACTAGAACAAAACGAAACGAAAAATGAAACCATTTTTCACTATTGAGAAGCTTTTGATGGAATTAATGCCTTTGGAAGAGGATTTCTTGTTCCAGTAGTAGACATGTTGATGTTCTACAAGAAGACACCCTAGTTCATTATTGGAACAAGAAATTCCCCGAAAAAATTAAAAACCCACATGTTTAGAACTTGCTTGCGAATTATGATGTATCAAGGATTTTAACACACCGCAACAGCTGGCGTATAGAAGGGCAAATCCTAGTTAATCCCCTTAAAATGATAAGCTCCAGGGGATCTAGGGAAACCAAGTTTCAGCTTATTGTAGTAGCTACAATGGAATGAAGCTACTAAGCTAGCTGTGAATGAAGCTATCTAAGTTCCAAGCCATCCATTGTAAACAAACTGTTGGACAAATGGATTAGAATGGTTAGTAGATCGGAATGGTAAATGGATATGGTTTAGTAATCTAAAATCTTTTTTGGAGTCGAATGAAAAAGTTCGTGCTGGCGCTCTTGCACTGGCCGTTTTAATGAGATTTAAGAAGAGGGTTTTCACATTGCATGGATATTTCTCACTCCACCACCTACAATAGCGTTTGCCATTACCGAGAACCCATCCCAAATTGAATTAACAAAATGAAACTACTTTTGAAGCATTATATACGGCTTTAGATAAGTGAGTTACAAAAATACGTAATTTCCACGTTTGATTGCAGGAAAATCTTTCCTGGAGAGAATAAAATGGTATCACTAGTAGCTCTTGGCGAAGGATGGCACAATTACCACCACGTCTTCCCTTGGGATTACAAGGCAGCCGAGCACGGCCCTGGACTCTACAACTTCACCACAACTTTCCTGGACTTCTGCGCCAGGCGGGGGCTTGCTTACGATCTCAAGCAGCCCAGCAAAGAGCTCATCATGAAGACAGCGATGAAGCACGGAGACGGGACTTGGCCGATGACCGAAGGTGCGGACGTCCAGCAGATACCGGACCGCGCCAAAGCGTGTTGACGATAGTTTCAGCAGTTCTGGTCAAGTTTGCTCGAGCCACAGCAGTGCTTTGGCAGCATCCGGACCTCAAACATGAATCGCTGCCAAAAGATTCTGCAAAATAAACACACAATAAAAAAAAACTAGCAGAAATTGTTAATTGAAGCATGATTATAATTAAAGACAGATATTTGTGTCCACAATGATACTTTACCATTTGTGTCTAACGGTTCCATTGTCCATATGAATCTATTCGTATTTATTGGTTTAATGTCACATTCAAAGATTTTACCAAATAGGTACCTATATGTTGGTGCAAGTGAAATTTTTACATGAGGATTTGCTTGAAAACAAATTTTATTTTTTTAAACAACAATATTGTAGATATGGTGAAAAGACAGAAGAAGAACGCTGAGTCGTGTGCCTGCAAAACAAATATATCAACCCCTTCCTCGTAAAATTAAAGACCATACAGCCTAGAACTGTATTATCATACCCAACATTTCGGTTCCTACTTCAAAAATTTGAATAAAATAGCGTATCCTTCACCCACTGATTGAATTAAAAGTACTGACGAGATTATGAAACTGATGATTGAATTGCTGACTGTGACAATTTATTACAATCACAACGAGTATGGTTCGTGGCAGAGCGAACAACATCAAGGCTTAATTTAGGGTTTAAAAAAATATATAAAAAAGAGGTACCTACCAACTTATTATTTTAATTTTGATTAGACGAGTAAGTAAAAGTGTGATATAATCAATGTCAGTTTTAAATGCATATATTTTAAGTGTAGACACTAAGTAGTTTATTATTTCATCCCTCAACCTTATTAATTTATACACATTGTCGTATTCATCAAATGCCAATAAATTATTAAATTTTATGAACATTTAAAATGGTTTTCTGGATTTGGAATTTTTCTTACCTTTTCCGTTATTGTAATTATGTGTCATTAATTTGGATCTTTGGATGGAAATCGCAACTGAAGTTCATAAAAATGTAGGTATCTCATGATTTTCATGAAAATGTGACATCTTCATATAATTTTTTTGAAAATTAACAAGTTTGATGAACTCAACAATATCAGTGTTCCAACACTAACTAGGAGGTATTAGAGAAAAAGTAGGTAGTTATAAACTTTAATTAATTCAATTAATATGAAAATGTAATTATTTTATGAATTCCATAGAGCATTAGGTCCGTTGTTAGGACGAACTATATCACTCGCGACGAAGTTGAGGAAACCCATTTCAAAACGGAAGATAGAGAAAAACGATGTCTATTTCCACGAGAAAAAAAAAGTTACAATGTTAAATCAATTCCGACGGTTAGCCCATCATCAGTAACAAACAATAACAGTTATTTTATAGTTGCTAACAAAGTTATTGTTTTTACTGATGATGGCCTAACCGTGAAAATCGATTTAACATTGTGACTCTTTTTTCGTGGAAAAAGACAATGTTTTTCTCTAAATTTAGCCTTTTCAGTGAGTTTTGAAGGACATTTGATTGAAATTTGACGTACAACGTTTTAATATTAAAATTTAGCATAGGTTGGGGAAAATTGGGTAATATCGCCACTTTAAGCATATTGGTCTATCAGAGCCCGGGTTTGCACTTAAGAGCTTCAGATTTTGAAGCAAATTATAAAAAAAACTTCTCCAGTGGTGAATCACAACGTTTTGGCTGGTTGTGTAGCAACTTTATTAAACAACAATTTACGAAACCCTTGTAAATGGCGGTTATACGGGAAAATGAACTAAAGAACAGTCTCATCAGAACATCGGAATAACGTTTTATTGCATTCCAAAAACTCTTCCTGGGTAGCTTCTCTCCATATTGAGAACTTAGTTGCCAAGAAAAGGATTCACTAAAGGTTGACAAACAATTTCCACAATTGGAACAAAATAAATATTGGTAAAATAATGTTGGTTCTCCACAAGAACTGAATACGCTCAACGCGGAACTCGTTAAAAAAAATATATATATATATATATATATATATATATATATAGTATATAGCATTCTATATAGCATTCCATTTTCCCTGCTTTTAAAGTTTTAAATTTGTGCTCTTCTTCAGGTCGCAGCAAAATTCACAAGACTGACGTCCATTGTCAAAATCAAAACGGGAGCATGAAGAATGAAATCTTACAACGGTTATTTTAATATAGGAAGGATGTTAGGTTGATAGGTACTCTACAATTATTCAGTAGATAGGTAGGTAAATATATAATAACTCACGATTAGGTATATATAGAGGTGCTTATTGAGATAAGCAATCACAATATAATTCGTCTTTTAAATATTAATTTACATTTTATTACTCAGAATCAATAGAAATAAGTGATTATTACATCAAAAAACTTTTAAAAGATCCAAAAAGACCGAGGAATGGAGCATTGGGGCAATACCCCAATACACAAATTAAAATGATCAACTAGAAAAATTATTTTACAATGCAATGGTTCATGGTGTAGTGGCATGGGGTTCAACATTTGAATCAAAATTAAATCCCCTAGCAACAGCTCAGAAAAGCCTAATTAAAATTTTGCTAAAAAAAAAAAACCGATCAGATTCCCGACTTTGCCCATTTTCAAGGAGTTCGCAGTGCTAGATTTGAGAAAAATTGCAGAAAAAACTACCTTGATATTTATTTATAAAGAGTTCTGTAGTGGTAAGCTCAAAAGGAACTTCAGTATTACGAGGGCTGCTGATGAGATCACCCTGCTTACGCCGAGAATGAACACTGCTATGGGACAGAGGTTGTATTCATTTTGGGGGGTCTCTCGTTTTAATTCTCTCCCATCCTGCTTGAGGGGGAAGCAGGTTTCGCTACTTGTTTCTAAAAATAAATTGACAAAGTATTTCATTTCAACCCTCTAAGTATGCCTTTTGGAATTTTGAATAATGTATTCGACCAATTTCATTGAGGTACAATTTCGTTTCCGTCGTAGATTTTCAATGTATTTCTGTTTTTCGTCGAAATCCCGGTAAATTTTGCTGGTTATTTTATTTCATATTTTTTGTATATATATATATATATATATATATATATATATATATATATATATATATATATATATATATATATATATATTTTTTTTTTTTTTTTAAGATACCTACATTACGTTTTTGATATGATAAATTTAATTATAATTAGGATGAGTCAGCACTCCGACCCCCAGCACAAGTTTTCTAATAGGGGATCGTAACATTGTCATTTTTTAAGTAATATGTATCACCTTTATCACAAATAAAAATGTATTAAAAAAAAAAAAAATACCGCCATGGCGGAATTAGCCAGAATTTGGTGTGGCGATATTGCCCCAGTAAACTTTTCGGAATGAAAAATAATTAAAAACTACGGTTTTTGTCGAAAAAAATAATGTAATGGGTGGAAATTAAAGTTAAATAATTTTTCTACGTCATGTTCAACAATTTACATAAACGTACGAAAAACTGCTAATTACCACGAAAATTCGACAACAGTAAAACTAGAACGCCAAGCTTCAAAAACTGAGAACTTGATGATCTTTGAAAAAAACCAATTAATGACCCCAAACCAACTTTTTCAACATTACTGCTGATCTAAAAATTACGATATTTGGCTACAAGATTTATCACTCAGGTGGTTAAATAATTAGGGTGGCGGTATTCCCCGACTTGGTGGTATTACCCCACTCTCCTCTAATCCTGCGTTCGAAGGTCGCTTTGTAGTTTACATTGTGTTGATACCTTTTGGTTGAATAATTTCAACAATGAACGTTCATATTCAAGCAAGAAGAAAAAGTTAACCCCCCCCCCCCTCAACATTTGTTGTTTCTTGTTTCAATCTTGATTCGATGATTTAAATTTAAACAGAGCTGCATATGATTACACAAAGGTTCATTATTTCTATATTTTATAGTCCTTCTACGCAGAACAAACACAAAATGCGACTCACACCGCCTACCTCTAAGCAACCTTTTTTCAATCATCCAATTATCAGTTGGTAGACTGAAATACAATAGATGATTGTCCTTTACTAGTAGTATTACCGACTAGTACTTGGTTCACACTTTACATTCGCTTTTACTTCTTATGATAAGAGCCTTCAAACTGAAGCAACAGGCTTCGGGTGTGGATCGGATAAAATAACGACAAATGAGGATCAGCACCTCCGTCTTGGAAAACGATATTACATGATATTTGTGATGTAATGGTGGGAATAGCAAAATATTGTGTGGGGTGATTTCTCCTTGTTATGACGAGCATCTAGCTATCATTTCCAACGCCTTCTGAAATGATTTGAAAAGTGATTATTGCGTGAATATATAGCACGTTAGAACAAATTTAAATTATTACAAACTTTCCAGGAATTTGAGCATCATTTGTTCACAAAATGGAACGACCTGGACGCAAAATTAAGTTTTTAATTGGAATAGCCTTATTTCGGTTATCAAACACCAAGTCAAATCTTGGTTGCGCCACCAATTTCATCAAATTAAAACAAAATCTTGAAGTACAAACAATTCTAAAGTTGATTTTTTGTTTGTTTATTTATTATTATTGTTGTATTTGTTTATTTTAATTTATTTGTTCATTTATTTACTTATTTTACCCAACTTTTCGCATAAAAGGGGGTGTTCAGCCGTCGGCACAACGGCACTTGGGGGTGGGGATGCATTTTCTTTGCGTTCCAGAGGGTGCAGAACACAATTACGAAATCTGCATCTAATCTAATTGGGTACAAAATATTAATCTGGAAATATGATACTACTTAAATGAGTTATGTTGGAAGGTGAGGCACAACATCACTAAACAAGTGGGCAGTAATAAGAAATTCACTGCAGTTCAGAGACTTGCACACCCATGGACTTCTTCCTAACACGAACTGAGCTTTGACGGAGGAAAACCTACCTGATATATCTATTTAGCGAATTTTCGTAGAAAATGAAACTATTTCAATGGCTCCAAAAATTTTAAAATAAAAATTATCAAAAATTTTCTTCATTCAAATCCGTTTTGAGACATTCTGAAACGAATCCTAGAGTTTAACGCTTTTTTATATGTATATATATATATATATATATATATATATATATATATATATATATATATACATACTAATTGTACACATTACGTACATGCGCGCACACACCCACTCACGCGCGTGCACACACACACCCTCACACGGTGCATAAGGGCAAACGTTCCTGTTACGATTACCTTTTCTGTAATGGGTAATTGGAAAGACCCATTACTTTCCCAATATCAAGTATTGGCAATTGAAAAAAACCATTACCATTACATGTAATTGGAATAAGTAATTGCTTGAAACCATTCCCATTACAGGAAAGTAATGGTAATTGCAATCACTTTGGAGGTAATTGCCAGCTTAAAACTCCAGTCTTTGTTTGTAGGCATACCAAATCATACTCACTGAACTAATTTTATCGCGTTTAAGAGAAGTAACTGAAAAAGTAATCATTACTGAAAGTAATCATTACCTTACAACTCGGGTTCAAACGATGTTCTTAATAATTGCGACAATATGAGTATCCGGTCGTCATCCGTAGGATATTATCAAAGTATATACGTGGCTGTAGGAAGCGAGTCACCGGTTCCACTCAGTTCGAGGGTTTGAGGGGGGCACCGCCGGTTGGTCAGATGCGAAATTCCAAGGCCTCGGATGATCCGACGAGAGCAGAAAATACGGCTCACGTGATCCGCGGTTGGCATCGCGTCGGCGGAGAGCACAAAGACGTGCCGATATGCTCTGAGAGACAGACAATATATTTATTTATTTATTTCACAAGAAACAAGTGCAGAGCCCAATTTACAAGGAAATGACAATGAAAAAAAATCCACTCATGCAGCATGACCCTATGAGCGAATTTTCAACATTTCAGTCGCTATTGATCGTGTACAGAAATTTTAGTTTATGGTTTTGATAGACAAACATGGAATCAAATTATTGAAAATAATTAGGAGGTACTCATACTTATTATTATTAAACTAATTTTGTAGATTTAAAGACAAATGTAGGTAAATATTCATAGATTTCGATGTCCAATGTGGTCAGGGATACTTCCATAAGAGTAGTTCAATCTGAATGGGAGTAGTTCAATCTGAATTTGGACAATGTTTCATGCAAATATTACCGATTTTTACAACTAGCGAACGGCATTATTTCGATTTTTGACTGATTTTTCAACTTTGAAATTTTTAAAAACTTGATACATATTCTTATAGGAAATTTTACATTGATTCCGAATATACCACACGTTAGTATGCTGAAAAAATTATTTCGCACAACAAATCGCAAAAAACAGGCTATTTTGAAATTTTTGACTGCATTTTTGAAAATTTCAACCAGAAGATGTAATCCGATCATGCTGGCCAACAAACTTAAACTTTCGTTTTGTGTCCTTAACATTTTAAAATTTGTTTGAAGGTTCTAACACAATTCTACGGACAGTTATCGTCTGGAATGACACATACATACATACATACATACATACATTAAAAAATGCGTTAAACTTCAGAATATGATTCAGAATAGCCTGAAACGGATTTCTGCATACAATTTTTTCAAAAATTCACATTCTACAAATTTTGAGGCGAGAGCGAAACGTCTGCGCAATATTTATTACTCCACCAATCACGATATAAATCATAGGAAATTTTCCTGAAACATACATCCATCTACTCGCCAAGTTAGGACGAAATAGAACCAATACATAATATGAAATCGACGTTATAACGTTTACCTATCATGAATGTATAGATCACTGAAACGTTTTAAATGATCTAGAACAATTCCTTAGCGGAAAAGAGTAAATCAAGAAGTAGCGCGAAATGTCGTAATTCGTCAATTAAGAAACGAAAAAATGACACTCAATGTAATTTGAGTTTGACTGATCCTTCACCGTCTGGAAGGAAACATCCATGCATACATGAATATACACATGTGAAAGTGTACGTCTACAAATGTCCTGCTAGTAAAAATGAACTGATGAGTAGAAAACAATGAAATAGGTACGGGACAATCTACAACCCAAACCGCACATTCGCTGACAATTTCATCGAAATCAGACGAAAACTGTGGAAATTAAGGTCGTTACAAGGATTTTGCATAGGCGCATGCGCTGTAGCTATTAATGATACAGCCATGTTGAAATTGATATAAGATGATCAAATTGTCATCCCCCAACTATCATCCAAATTTGAGCGAAATCGGACGACTAGGGCGTGAGAAAATGATGCTTGGTAGAGCTTACATTTGCGCATGCGCAGAGTGAGTCAAGAACGATTTTAATGATTTCATATAGGCGCATGCGCAGTAGCTATTAATGATACAATCACGTTGAAATTTATATGGGATGATCCCCAACTATCATCCAAATTTGAGCGAGATGACTAGGGCGTGAACAAATAGAGAATAATGGAATTTACGTTTGCGCATGCGCGAAGTGAAGTATTGATTTGGCAACAATGAAACTGACAAGCACCGACCGTCTACCCCCTAGCCTGCACATTCCCTGAAAATTTCATCCAGATCGGATGAAAACTGTGGAAAATAGGCTTGTTAAAGGATTTAATATTGGCGAATGCGCAGTAGTCATTAATGATACAATCATGTTGAAATTGATATGAAATGATCATATTGTCATTCCCCAACTATCATCCAAATTTGAGCGAGATCGGACGCCTTGGGCGTGAGAAAATGATACTTGGAATTTACGTTTGCGCATGCGCAGAGTGAGGTATTGAGTCAAGAACGATACAAGTGATAGGGGGCCGTCTACCCCTAGACCACACATCTCCTGTAAATTGCTTCCAAATCGGATGAAAACTGTGGAAAATAAGCTTGTATAAGGATTTGCGGACACACGATAGACACACACACGGGACCAAAGTTGTTCAGAATGGTCAAAACGTAAAATGCGAGTGGAAAGTTTGATTTTGGAGACCAAAATTTTTTCTCTCCAGAAAGTGAAAACAATGCTTCCGTTACCTTTAGGTAGACTCAGAAGCAAAATGTGCTGAAAAAATCACTAAAAATGACTGAAAATCGTTAAATTTATGTATTTTAGCAGAATATTGCTCAAATAAGAACATTCACAATTTTATGTACAGAATTATTCTGTAAAAGTCAATCAAATTTCATTGAATTTGCTTTAAAAAGTTCACTATTGGAAATGATAAACTAAATGACTTACCAAATCACAAACTAAACATCAATTATCTATTAGTTTTCAGTTTAACTAATTTCTCCAGAATTATCTATTTGTTGAAGGGTTGTAACTAAAGAAATTTTAGAAAGAAATGCTTGCATACGAGTCTGCAACACATTGGGACATTTTATGTCTTTAGTTGTAGACAAGTATGTGTTGCAGACTCGTGTGCAAGCTCTAAGAGCCACTCAGCTGATCCGGACCGTGGGCATCGTCACGTAAATGTGCTAAAGAGACTACATACGAAATTACAGCTTCCTAGAGTGTAAAACATAGAAATTAGCTTTAAGAGCCACTCATCTGATCCGGACCCTGGGCATCGTCAAGTAAATGTCCTAAAGAGGCTTCATACGAAATTAGAGCTTCCTAGAGTGTAAAGCATAGAAATAACCTATTAAAATGATTTAACCACCGCTTCACAAATCAAACCGTTCTCGCAATATTTGGATCACCTGCTATGAATCAAATCATCGAAACACCAGCTCAATGAAATCATTAGAAATTAACAAGCGGATGCAATAATGTTCACAATATCAGTTATTGAGAATGATCACCTGAGTGTACACAATTATTCAAATAACCTTGCTCATAACTTAGCTTGTTGGCCACGGACTTCGCAGTAGTTAACATAATATTTATGGTTCCGTAAATCGAGAGTTTTCGAATGAATGGTCATCGAATTTTGTGGGATGAAAAACGACGAAGTACCATTTCCTTAGCAACGACTCGATTGTAAGTGGAAATCATCAAAATATTTTCGTGAGCAATTTTCCGTGACGTTTTTTTAGTTTATGTGCCATAGCAAAGACATAAAATGTCAAAAACTATAGAAACTGCTAAAAAGAGAAAAATCCGAACTCTCTTTTTGAGTAGTAGATTATTAATTAAAACACGTTTTTTGCCATGAATATAATACTTAGGTACCAATTTCTTTGTAGTCAAAAAGCTCAAATTTCAAAAGAATTAAACATTATACAATATGTTTTAATGGCCTTGCTCTATGGAGCCCCCACCTTCCAAGTCACTAGACACCTACCAGCAGTTGCATCTATGTTCACAGCAGAGCTGTGGGCAATGACACTGGCCGTTCGACACTGCCAATTTTATTGGGAGTTGGGAATTATGTGATTTGTAGCAATTCACTAAGTACCATCGAGGCGATTAGGGACTCATATTCTGATGATCCCCTATAGTACAATGCCTACGTGGATCGATACACCAAGCCACGACATTGGGCTCAACCATAACTTTTATGTGGGTACCGAGCCATGTGGGTATTAATGGCAAGGAGTGCAGATGCCCTTGCAAGAAGAGTCATTGGTGATAACTCCATTGATATGTTGCCTATACGCATAGAGGATCAAATCTCCTACATGCAACAAAAAGCCAATTCCATCTGGCATGAGCAATGGCAGGGTGAGGTCACTGGTCTGCGTGGTGTCCTTCAGGACTTGAGCCCGATGGGACCTTTCGTAACCCTACTTCCAAGGAGGGATCGAATAGTGGTCAACCGGATTGCTACTGGTCATACCCTCTTAAACACAGACACCTGTTTAGTGCAGAAGCTCGAGATGTTGTGTGGGAGGTGTGGGAGTGATCTGTCCATCCGCCACTTTCTGGAGGACTGTCCAGCCCTTGTGGACCTCCGAGTCCAGCATCAGCCCCATCAGTGGGTTGACGTTTTATCCGGACCAGACAAGGTCCGATCCCTGTTGTTGTACCTGAGAGCCGCTGAGCTCCGCTACGAACTGTGATATCTGATCTGTGATATATTTATATACATCTAGTCTTAGTTTTATTTCACTTTGCTGATTGTTTGTAGTAGCATGTATATTTCTATCTGTGATATATTTATATACATCTAGTCTTAGTTTTATTTCACTTTGCTGATTGTTTGTAGTAGCATGTATATTTGTATATAGTTATTAGCCTATTTTACATATAGTCTTAGTTGTATTACCTACTTTATTTTTGGGATTTTTTAAATCCACTTGGGGGCTAAACAGTGATGATCACTGTACCCCTCATTGTTTTGCCCCTCCGAGTTCCAAGTGGTGTCCATGATGGCGCTCAAGGATGGCAACATGGCTCCCCTCAGAATCGTGCCACTTCCAGTGTCCTTTTAGACACCTTGTTCAATGCCGCTAATGACCCTTCTGGTTGAGGTCATAACCTTAAAAGGCCTAAACCTTTTAAAAAATCACTAAAAATTTGGATGATAGTTGGAAGAAGATGAAAAGGCCTAAACCTTAAAAAAAATCGTTAAAAATGTGGATGATAGTTGGAGGAAGATGACGAGATTATCTCATATCAATTTAAACACGATTGTGTCATTAATAGCTACTGCGCGTGCGCCAATGTGAAATACTTGTAATGACCTTAATTTCCACAATTTTCATCCGATTTTGATGAAATTGTCAGCGAATGCGTTGTTTAGGTCGTGTATGGTCCCGCACCTATTTCATTGTTTTCAATTCATCAGTTCATTCTGCGCTTGCACAAAAGCAGCATACATTGAGTATCATTTTTTCGTTTCTTAATTGACCAAATATAACATTTCAAACTACTTCTTGATTTACTCTTTTCCGCTATGGAATTTTTCAAGGTCATTTAAAACTTTTCAGTGATCTATGCATTCATGATAGGTGAACGAGAAAGCTATGGGCCACACGTCACTTGGCAGACGTTTTCATTTTTTTATCACCATATAGTTTTATTCTTCATGTTTACCAAACCAGGATTCAGGCAAACGTAACATTCCATCATCTACCGACCAGGTAAGACATTTCAAGGTACAACAGTGGCATGTTGCAGTGTTTTTTTTCCCATGAGCTCTTGACTGCCTTATAGTAACATCACACCATTTGACCACAAGTCAAGAGCAGGTGGGTACTAATGTTATTTATTGTTCGAGAAGTGTCCACCTACCCACTTATAAATACAGAATGAAATTGACATCACTCGAGATGCCACTCGACGTTTATTTTCTAGAAAGTGATTTAATATTTTGGTACCTACCAACTGGGGACCTAATTGAACTCTCCCAGACGAGAGCACGACGACACCACGAGATTTCCCCGTTGAGTGGGAGCAGGTGTCAGGTGAAGAATAGACTAATTGTTGTAATCTCAAATCGAGAGCAGACATTTCCAGCGTGATCCGCTTCATCCTGAAACTGCATGCCGTAGAGTGCATCGATTAGGAAAAAGTTCGAAAAACATCTTCCAGTCATGCAGCATGATCGTATGAGCGAATTTTCGTAATATTTCGTATTTCATTACACATATTACATTGTTTTGAAATTCACATACTTCTAGCACAAAGAAGTTGTTGACTACCAATTTTATTTTAAATAAAAAACACTGACACAGTTTGCTGCATAACCAAAGTTTCGAATCGGTCAGCTGGAACTCTGGGTGGAGCCTGTCATTTCATTCGTCCCTTGATGTCCTAGAGAGGCTCCCTATCGAATTTCGTTGTAATCAGACACACGACATAACTTTTAGTACACTCAGCTGATCAATGATGGATCCTGTAAGGTCATTTGTCTTATGTTATCCCAGAGAGGCTCACTGTCAATTTATTTTATTTATTTTAACGTATATTTGTATGGAGGCCACTGGGGCCCTTATATATACAATCATTTACATGAGTGGTGGGCAGGAAAATTAAAACTAACAAGTTAAAGTAATACAAAATGTGTTAACAGAAAGAAAAGTAAGTGAAAAAAATATATATTCAAAAATAATAAAATTCAAAGAAAATAATCCTTTTTAAAATAAAATATTTAAAATAACAAGAGGAAAGAAGAAGAAGAGAAGAAAAGAAAGAGAGAGAGAAAAGAAGAAGACAAATGAAACAGAATCTAGTGAGTGCTGTGAAGAAGAATTGAAGAAAGATACAGAGAGGTAAAAGAAGAGAAACAGAAAAATTAAGGGGAGGAGGAAATGAAAAGAGATGAGAGAGAGAAGAAAAGGGGGAGGGGGCAAGCTAGTTGTCGCGCGCAAGAAACGATCCTACAGCACGCCTGAATCGAGCAATGGAAATCAGGCCACGGCAATGAATTCCACAGCTTCGCTCCTGCATCAACAAATGAGTAAGCCAGTGCTCGAGATTGATGCTGGATAATTCTCAATGCGTTGGATCTAGCAGAGAGAGCACGAGAGATGAGGCAATTCAAATATTCTGGTGCTAGTCCATTGCATATCTTGAATATGGCGACAAGGTGGCGTAATTTATAATAGATGGTGAGGTCGAGGCCTACCAAAGAGGCTTTGAATGGAGAAATATGTGCTCGAGGTTTCAAGTTGTGGATATATCGGATACAACTATTGAAAGCAACCTCTAGGCGTTGCTTGCATTTATAATCCAATGAACAACTGAATATTGTATCGCAGTAAAGGAAGTAAGGGAGAATTAAAGAAACAACAAGTTGCTTCTTTAGTGCATGAGGTGTGAAAAATTTTAAGCGCCTAAGTGAATGAAGTGCTCCATACACTCGGCGGCAAATGTGTTTTACGTGTACATCCCACGTAAGGTTGGAGTTGAAGCGAACGCCGAGATTCACAATATCAGTGGAATATGGGATAGGAACACCATTTACTAGTATAGGAGGAATGGGGTCAGTGGGAACAACATATTTATATATTATAATGCACTGAGTCTTCTTGGGATTAAGAAAAATACCATTCTCTGAACCCCATCTGGAAATTCTGGTTAGTTCAGTATTTATATTAGAAACTGTACAAACTAAATCATTCAATTTGCAGTTTGCGTATATCTGGAAGTCGTCAGCAAATAACATGAACGCACAAGTCTGGAGAACAGAAGGGAGGTCATTGATGAATGTAGAAAACAACAATGGACCCAGAACAGTACCCTGGGGGATTCCACAATTCAGACGAGACAATGATGATGAAACATCAGCTAATTTAATATATTGGTATCGATCACTTAAGTATGAAAAAATCAATTTACAAGCAGAACTAGAAAATTTAAAGTAATGAAATAATTTATGGATCAGAAGGTTATGGTTAACAGAACCAAATGGATTTTTAAAATCCAGTAAAAGAAGAATGGAACACTGCTCACGTTCAATTCCCTGTCTAATGTCATCGGTGATTTTTAATAAGGCAGTCTCACAGCTGTGATTTGAGCGAAAGCCAGATTGGAGTTTGTTCAGCAAATTTTGGGAGGAGATGTGTAAGAGCATTTATTTATGGACTATAAATTCAAAAGCTTTACTGAGAAGGGGCAAGATGCTTATTGGGCGATAGTCCTCGAAACAAGTAGGATTTACAACCTTTGAAAGGGGAATGACGTGTGCAGTCTTCCATGCCTGTGGGAATGATGATGAAGTGAGAATGTAGTTGAATAGATGAGTGAGATGAGTCAAAATGTAGGGTAAAATAAGAAGCAAAAAAGTACGTGGAATCCCATCAGAGCCCAGTGCATTGGATTTGACGGATAGAACAGCTTCATGAACATCATCCTGGGTAACATTTGAGAACGAGAAAGAGTCAGGGCGATTATCCGTGCACGGTATTTCTTCAATTCGTTTACAATAGAAAGAGGGGGTTGAAGTAAAGTGTTCCTTTAGGTCGTTTACGTTAACTGTAGGTACCTCGACCTCTTTTTCTTTAGTCAATCCAATTCTTTTAATATTTTTCCAGAGTACTTTAGGAGGATTTGATGGATCCAGTTTTTTAATGTAAAGGTCGCGTTTTGCTTCACGAACAGATTTTTTACAATAGGCATACAAGCGCCTGTACCTCTCCTCGTCCCTAAGGTCGCCTGAATTTTTCCAAGCGTTATACGCCTGGTCACGGGCCCTCATCGCCATCCCGATTTTGTTAGAAAACCAAGGGTTGTAATGGTGTTTGAATTTGTGGGACTTCAGAGGAGCATGCTTGTCAAGTAATGAAACGATCATATAGTTGAAATAATCAGTTTTAGAGTCTGAGTCAGTCAAGTCATATAAGGGACCCCAATTAATATCTTCAGCATCATGGACTAGCATTTCTTTGTTTATTTTAGCTGAGTTTCGAAATGGTTTTTCAATAACTGGCTGTTTTAGGATGGGCAGTTTAATGACAGCCATAATCATCTGGTGCCGGCTCACGGCAGGGACATCCAACTGTTTAAAATCCATAACTGTGGTTTCATCATTGACAATAATGAGATCAATTAAGGAGCTTGACTGGCCCTGTGAATGAGTAGGGCCAGAAGGAATAACACGAAGGTTGATAGAGCACAACATATCGATGAAATTTCTGGATCTATAATCCACCTTCAGCAGATCTATATTGAAGTCGCCAGCTATATAAACATGATCACACTCCACAATCAGTGACGATAATACTGAATATAAATTGTTGAAATTAGAAGGGGGTTTCGGAGGTTTGTACACCACACCCAATAAGATCCTACTTCCATGATAGTTCGCCTCAACAAACAAATACTCAACAATAGCCCCCTCGCTACTCAACACTACTTTGGCATGGATCTCCTTTCGAAGGTATAAGCATACTCCTCCACCTCTTTTAGTACGGCGGTCATTTCGAAATATTTTAAAACCTGGAAGAGTCACCATTTTGTTAGGCAGAGAGGGTTTTAGCCAGGACTCGGAAATTGCTATAACGTGAGGAGGAGTGTCGCCGATATAATAACTCACATCATCACAATGTTCCACGATACTTTGGGCATTAAAATGGCAAAGTATAAAACCACGTTTAGACTGTGATATAGCTGTAGTTATAGCAATAGATGTAGGAGGTGGATCTATACTGTGATAAGGCTCCTCATTATCCGAGCTAAGATAGAGGTTTTCAAGACTATGGAAGGATTCATCTGAGGAGTCAGAAGGCACGTAATCATTTGCATCTGTGTAGCAGGGCGAGTGTGGCACTTCAAGGCCCGTCATAAGGATCCCGCACCACGACCCCCACCACCACAAAAAACAGGGAGTCACAGGCCGCCCCACACACCAAACAACTAGTTGCCCACTTGGAAGGGGAAGAAGTTACGAGGAAAGGTGAAAGATAAAGGAAGAAAGAAAGAAGGAGACAATAGGATAGAAAGAGTAAGAAGAATGAACATAATCACTTCGCAAAAGGAATAAACATGAGATATAAATCGAGTAAAAATACAAAATAGGGGGAATCCCAAGAAGAAGAAACATTATGGCATAGACATTGAGGACGGTTTCAGAATAAGGCAGGATTATGCATCAAGTGTGGAAACATTATGCCGTTAGGAACATCAAATTGAATTGAGACATCAACATAGAAGTGCGATCAATGGCTCTAGTAGGAAATTAGTATGTTATACAGTTTTATAATAAACAGACTACTTCATTAACAGATAATAATAATTAAAAGAAAATTTAAAAAACCAAACAACAGGAAAGAGTAACTACTTACATGAGGATGTTATCAGACTCACCTACCCACCACGTATTATCATACAATGCCAAGTTTAGATAATTTATCATTCAATTCATCCATGGTGCTAGCGGAGTATCTGGTGCCTCTGTGATGAAACCAGATGATGCCACTTTGTGTCCAGACTTGTTTAGGTAAATTAGACGTCTCGTTGGTGTAAGATCCTCAGTGATTAGGAGATGTAAACCCTTCAGATTCTTCTTATTCATGAAAACTTCACTCTTTATAGAGTGCTTGATGAAAGTGACAATGACGGGGCGAGCTAAGGTCTTATTTGATGATGAAGTCATGTTAACATCGAATTTACCCACTCGACGCACTCTCGCTATTTGATCTGTAGTTATTTTTACATTGGGTTTGACATATTCATTGATTGCGCTTATCACTTTGTTTTCGAGAGCTTGCTCACGTTCAACTGTGTTACCGGTTTCAGATCCATCTTCTGGAAGTCCACGCAAGCAGAGGTTGAGATTTTCAATGTCCTACTGTGAACAGGAGAGATTTTAGCTCACTCAGCTGATCAAGATGGCGCTCCTACCTGTCTCATATGGGCCCTGTTTTGAATTACAGCTTCAAAGAATTAATACCATAGAAATCAGCTTTATGAGTCATTCAGCTGGTCAGAGGTCAATGCATCGTCTAGTACCTACTGCTTACAAGTACCTACTACTCAATAGTACCTACCATGTAGTGCCTTCTTTTCGCATTATTAGTTAATTATGGTTACATAGCAACGTAGTGTGACAAATCAGTTTTCCTTTACACCACAACGGATTAAGGTTCATGAGATGTTGTGAAAAAATGAGAGCATTCCAAAAAGTAGCGAACGATTTTCCTGATATCAAAACTAAAAGAGTTAAACTTCCCTAGCAACGAATCGTTTGTATTTGAAAATCAATATAAAACGCGTCGGTCCGAGCTGAATTTTCAAGCAAAAAATCCGGAGGTACCTAAAAAATAACATGTACATGTAAAAACTAAAATTAAAATAAAAAAATGATTAAATATTCTTTCCTGTTCACCCAAGGGAGTTGAAATTTTGACCCTCGGGGACATCAAGAGACGAATAAAATTATGGGCTCTTTCGTGATCAGCTGAGTGAGCTGAATTCTCTCCTTTTCATCCTAGGAATGTGAAATTTGACAGGAAGCCTTTCTAGGGCATTAAGAGTCAAATGGTTGATGCATTCCAACCAGATCAGCTGACTCAGCTAAAGTGTCTCCTATTGCCCCTCGGAATTTGAAATTTGATAGGGAACCTCTCTAGGACATTAAAAGACGAATGCAATGACGGGTTCCAACGAGATCAGCTGAATTAGCTAAATTCTCTCCTATTCACCCCAGGAATTTGACATTTGATATGGAGGATCTCTTGGACATCGAGAAACCAATAAAGTGAGCCATCACTTGAACCATCATTTACAGTGTCCGACGTATCTTTCAATGCCTCCGAAAGGTTGGGCAATACATCAACAGAAACTAATACAAATACCCGTATTCACCCTTTATGCTTACCTACTACTTTATTATTCATATTCAAAGTTTTCTTCGCTTCAATTAAATAATACATTTTAATGAATAAATTATTAGTTACTTGTAACCGCACTGTAGGTACTAATATTATATTAGGCGGGACAAAGTTTGCCGTGTCAGCTATAGTTATTATTATAAAATGAGGTAAAATTAACATTAAAAACGCAAAAACACACTCTGGGGTATAGCAATTTTATACGGAGTATGGAAAAAAGAATCAACTGGTGGGTGTAGGGGGGGGGGGGGGGGTGAAGCCCCTCCACCGAGGCGCAAGGCGCCGAGTTTTTTAAATTGCTATTATTACAAAACTTCATTATTGAAAATAACAAACCAAGTGCCCTTTAATAATACATGCATGTATAATGTAGGTATACAGGTATGCATTATAAAGCATGTATACTATATGTAGTATGTATGGTGAATGTTTATAACGACGGTCAACAGTATGTTTGATTAAGGGATCGTGTTAGTAGCGGGGTTTGCTGGGCAGTTGGCAGTCATCGACCCCTCCGAATAAAGTAGGTACGTACCAAAGACGTACGTAAGACCATAAGACCACATTAGTGTTATGCGATCGGTGGTACGTACGCAAGTTTAGCAAATTGATTGAAAATTTCGTACGCAAACGGCCTCTAGCCATTAGATATTCGCATTATTTTTCATCTTCCTCGAGTAGGACCTTGAACTCAACTGAAACATTTATCATGCAAAATCACTTGGATACGTACAGGATATGACGTGGTCAAGGTAATGATGAATACTAAATACTTTCCAACTTGGTGTAGGTACAACAGAGGTGGTTAATTCCAGAATTGAGGTTAATTCAGGAATAAATTTATTTAAGCGAGCAGCCAGTGATTGAGTGTAAATTAATGTGAATCGGTGAGCCGACTTAGTCTACTACCGTTACAATACTATAATGTACCCAATACTTAAATCATGATTTTTAAATTCACGAGTCAGTTCTAGCAACAGTGAAAGGATAGGCAAGTTCCAAAAACTGTAAGACGCAGCAAATTATTACCAAAATGTTTATTATTTCTTTATCAGACGGTCCTTCTACGCATGCCCTATATAGTATACTCATAAAATATTTCTCATAACAGTATCGTAAACCTACAGTAACCCACCAAAACTTGGCGCATTGCGCCTCCCAAACGCGTTCAGATCTTTACTGCTCCAGGACCCCACAATTATACACTTTTTAAATTAATTTCGAAGAATTTAGAAAAAAGTGTCAAAAGTTCCAGTCATGCAGCATGATCTTATGAGCGAATTTTCTTAAATTAACTATCGTATTATAATGTGTTAAAGTGTATCGAAATTAGTGCAATTTAAGTACAAAAAAAATTGTTAAAAACCGATATTATGGCCAAAAAAAATTCAAACTTAATAAATTTTCCAGATTTTTTTTTTTTTTTTTTGCAGTTTTTATAAATTATTCATTAGGTATATATTAATGAAATTTAAGTACTTTATCAACATAATCTTGTCCAAAAATTTTTTAATGTCTAAGTCAATCTTTGATTTTTTTGCCAATATTATGCAAAAAATTATAAATTTAACAATTTTTGGCTGTTTTACCCATTTTTAGTGATTTTTTAGCCCACTTTTTTTGGAATTTGACGCAATTCAATGTGCTCATAAAGTCCTGGTCAACAAACCCATCCTTTCATTTGGATAGCTTGATTTTTTGGCTCAAGAACGGGATTTTTATCTCATTCATAAGGAGAGTTATCGTCTGGAGTGACACACACGCAAACACACAGACACACACACACACAAACACACACACACACACACACACACACACACACACACATATATAGGTATATATATATATATATATATGCACAAACTACAGGAATCGTTTCAGAATGACTCAAAGCGGATTTCACTGAAGAAATTTTGCAAAAATTTTGATTATAACATTTTCGGAGTCATTGCAATAACTTTATTTTCTACGAATATTCGCTAAAACAAGGCTTAGAGTGTACAGAACGAATTGCTTCATTCAATATTCTTTTCAACAGTATAGTCAATTTTACATTTACTCTACTATTTAGAGTAAAGTAAAGTTTGAGAGCTTGCGTTTTAATGTTAAAAATTGTGGCTTTTTCAATGAAATCGAGGGTTTTATTGAAAAATGGCCTTCTGTGAACCCACAATTTTTGGTAGGTTTCTACGAATTTTTTCCACTTTGAATCGAATTATATCACTTTTCGATCTCTCCTATTCCCACATAACCGAGTTTTTCACTTGGACCCACGAATTTGAGTTCATTTGGTATGATACATTTTGTTACGCATACTAAAAATTGTACGTGTTTTTAGGGAAAAACCAATTAAATAAAGTGAAAAATTCTGCTATGTCGGAATTGGAGATATCTGCAAGTGACTTAATTCGATTCAAAGGGAAAAAAATTCGTAGAAACCGACCCCAAACTCGTAGGTTCATAGATGGTCATGTTTCCACAAAAAAAAACCTCGATTTCATCTAAAAAACTTCATATTTAACATTTAAACAGAAATTATTCCTCTAAATAGCGGAGTAAAAGTAAAATTTAATAGTTATACCCTTAGAAGAATAATAAATGAAGCCGTTTTAATGAGGTTTGCCAGTTTTCTGGATTTTTTTTTTTTTCCACATTTTTTATGTTTGAGCTGTATTGGTCAGTAAATGGGAATTTTCCTGAATAAAAGTGCATCATGCCTATAGACAATTTAACGCTGATTCCGAAAAGGTGGTCAAAAATTAAAATTTAATGAATTAAAGTGGAGAAATTCAAGTTCAAGAAAAAACACGGCTTTCCTTTAAAAAACTGAAAAAAATCATATCTAACGGATTTACATAAATAAAAATTTGCGGTTGGCCGGATTTTACTCCATTTTTGATGTAGTTTAAGGCAAAAAAAGTTTTTTACGTGCAGCTCACCTTGTATATCATTATCCTGATTCGGAATTATATATAAAGACCGTTCGGAATTATATACAAAGTCCGCTAAGTTCTTCAGTTTCAATTTCTTCGTTCAGAAATAACTCTCCTAGATGTTAGTAACTACACTACGTTTCTTACTGACCGTGAATCGATGGCAACTGTTGTTACCGCCACAGCCTAATAAACAACTCTCGTTGATAAGGACCACCTAGAACACGATCAAGTCGGGTATAGAGACGAACGGCGACACTTTTGCAACAAACTTGGGGCCGTGCTGATTCGAATGAGCCGTCTAACACTGAAATCGGACCGCGAAGTTCTTCACAATTTCAAAGACCGTTCGGAATTATATATAAAGATGGTTGATTTGATTCACTGCTCTGAATTTCAATTTCAACTTCGTTTCTGTAAACCCTCCTGTACATTAAACGCTTTGTTCTCGTTATTTCATCGAATAACGATTTCAGACCCTCAAACGCCGGCTGTAACGTATATGTTATCCCCCACCCAATACTTTTATAATAATTTTTGTTGACTATGTAGAAACCTGAAATGAAAAATTATTGCAAAAGGGCGTATACCATTTCGTTCCCGCAGAATCAAAAACGGGTTGACCATTATGTTCCCAGGCCAAGAGGCTTGTTGCCGTTTTGTTCCCGGGCTTTCGTTTAGGAATCGACTGAAGACAGTGGAGTGAGTAATGTATTTTGGGCAGGGTTCCTGGATAAGCCCGCAAGAGAAGGCAAGCA
This sequence comes from Adelphocoris suturalis, assembly GCA_030762985.1. Taxonomy (NCBI): domain Eukaryota; kingdom Metazoa; phylum Arthropoda; class Insecta; order Hemiptera; family Miridae; genus Adelphocoris; species Adelphocoris suturalis. Next base: position 83,087,421 of record CM061046.1, read on the forward strand.
AGAGTTCATTGAGTACCTTTACAAAAATTATGTAAACGAAGAAGCGATGTTTCCTCCCGCCTTGTGGGCTCACAAATCCAGCAACGTCACGTACACAACCAATGCTTGTGAGTCGTTCCATTCGTCGTACAACAAAGACTGGATGGCCGCACCATAAGTTTTTAACCACACCTGCAGCTCGCAGGCCGTCCTAAGTCTGTAGAAGTGGGAAGGAAAATTAGAAATTTGGTTATTTCATCGCTGATAAGGAAACAAAACAAGAGATTTTTTGTACTTCTCGTATTCATTTTCTCGTATACGGTAGTTTTTCCGAAACGGCAAGAGGTACTCGTTAGGTAGGTACGTGAAAACGCATTTCGGAACGAGAAGAGTCAGCTTTTCTCGTGCTCAGCTTTTTCGGAATCGTAATTACGTACAAGACGACAACATGACTAACCCTAACTTAGCAACCATAACGCAGCTAGCGTGGACACATCCAACAAAATTGCCTGACTTTTACAGCTTTCGTGCTGTCTTTTATTGTTGGTTTAACCTCTGTCTTTTGTTCGTGTTTTTTCCCTGCACCTCAACCAGAAGGGTCATTACGTAGGGCTGGGATCGATATGCTCGATAAAATCTCCAGATATGCTCGAAAACCATGTTTTTTATGCTCGATAGATATGTTCGAAAAACCCATTGAATGCGGTTAAATATGCAGAATATGCTCGAAAAACACCGTTAAAAACTATAGAAAGGAAAGTGAAATGAAAAAACCAATAACTTATCTTTATATTCGAGCTTTATTTTATGATTGTATGTGATAGACTGCGATATACTAGCACACAATTTTCAAGCATTATATATCAGAAGTTTTTTTAATAAAAGATACAGTTTAAAAGTAAATTTACAAAATGATCATAGAATTACGCGAGTCAATGAAGTAGATCTACAGGGTGAGGCATGAAGGACGGACGGTTTTCAAAAAATCAGTACATCTTTAATTTTACTTTAAAAAAATTGTATTTGTTATTAATAGGTTCCCATTGTGCTACCATTTCGTAAAAGTAATGGTGGAAAACAACATCTGGCAGGTGATGGCCGTTTTCATTGATGCACTGCTGTAGTCGCTCACGAAAGTTTTCCTCCACTCTCACCAACATCGCTCTGTCAATTTGAGCAACTTCCGCTCGGATTGCAACCTTCAAATCTTCCAGTGCACGGGGTTTGTGGTCGTATACCCTTGCACAGTCCCAAAGTGTCAGTGTAGTGTGCGGTAGCCAGTTCAATTGTTATCGGTCCTTACTTTTTTGAAGATGGCAATGGGATACTGTTACTGTGAATGCAGAACGCTATACACACATGATAAATAACTTTCTAATCCCTGAACTACGCAGAAAACGAGTCCCTATCCGACGGGTATGGTTTCAACAGGACGGGGCAACAGCCCACACAGCAAGAGCGACGATGGATGTTGTTCGCTGACTTTTCTCATGTCGCCTCATTTCCCGTTTTGGCGACATTCATTGGCCTCCGCGTTCCCCTGACTTGTCTATGTGTGATTTTTCTTGGGGGTCACCTCAAGGGACGTGTATACGACCACAAACCTCGTACACTGGAAGATTTGAAGGTTGCAATTCGAGCGGAAGTTGCTCAAATTGACAGAGCGATATTGGTGAGAGTGGAGGAAAACTTTTGTGAGCGACTACAGCAGTGCATCAATGAAAACGGCCATCACCTGCCCTATGGGAACCTATTAATAACAAATAAAAATTTTTTTTAGCAAAATTAACGATGTACTGATTTTTTGATAACCGTCCGTCCTTCATGACTACATTAACTACATTGGTCTGTACAACAAGAATTTTTTCTATGTTTTCAGTTGTAAATAATTTTCTTAAATCAGTCAATAAACGTTTCAATGACGAGAAGGGTCTTTCGACGTCAACTGACACGAGAGGTAAATACTTCAATGATGCTGCTTCTTGTGTAGTTCAGAAAATCCTCTGACATTGCAGACTCGCCATGAAGCATCCTCTCCAAGTCCAACGCTGCACTCCAACCGGGATTTCGATCCATCTTCCACCACTTCTTGGGAAAAGCCACCTAAACAAAGTGGTTCCCAAAATAGGCACACCGCTAAAATACCTTACAACCCCCTTTCAAAGTGAAAGGATGCTTGGGGCTTTGAGAGCTTATCTGACGAGTCGCACTCTAATCCGGCAGAAGCTTAGGGTGTTGAATAACCTCACTAAAGGTTAACAACCAGCGGTTCTATTATCTCACCAGATACAATTTTAATAGTTGTTATTCCTTTTTTCGAACCTTATGGGCCAGAATTCGGGAGGGGAATTCGAAGAAAAACAAACTATTTAGGCGAGAACCACAAGAATATGCATTTATATGCTTCTATTCTGAAAACCGTGGTTTTATGCATTTATATGCTCGATAAATTTAAATTATGTTGGTCCCAGAGAGGTAAAAATACCACCAAAAGGCTTCTTTCAGTGTGTACTATTCAGGAAAAAAATATGAAAATATGCTCGAATCCCAGCCCTAGTCATTAGCGTTATTTCGTTTCATGATATGAGCTTTCAACATTTATTTTACATGTTTTAAAGATTATTTGTGCTCTTCATTGCTGAAATGTTTTTGTATGATGTAGAGGTAAGTGGTTGTTCTTTCTTATTTCACGTTATACTTTGAAAATATAAATTGTCTATTTCCAGTTTTAAGCTGTGACTCACTACAAGAGTCACGTTAACTTCACTATAATAGTTCTCTTTATCTCGGGCTTACGAAAACGCTTCGAGAAATCAATGCAAATAAGATTTGCATTCATCGTGGTCACTCAAAACAGCTTTTTCGTGTTGCCGAGAAATATCAATACGAGAAGTACAAAAACTCTCCATAGTATACGCCCGCCCACAAATGCTTTCGACCGGGAACAAAACGGACTCTGAGAATCCTGGGAACAAAGCGGTCCCATATTCTAGACCCGGGATTAAAACGGCAAACTGCCGTTGTAAAAAAGGTGTATTTTCAAACATTTTCAGATCTCAGCCGAAAAGGTCTAAGGTTTTTCGTCCTTGGATAATATATTATCGCGGAAGAACATGATTATGAAACACGAGCAGCGGCGTAGTTTGAGGAGGGGCAGGGTGGGCAAAGCCCCTCCATGAATTACAGAGGACGCAGAAGTACGTGGTATGAATACAATCAAAACTAATAATTTTACACTTCCAAGTTCAGTACCTAACACCTTCAATTGAAGAATGTAGGTAATCAGTAAAAAACAATTACTATTATAATTATACGGATCCGGTTGCCTAGCAACTTTAGACGCTCTTTGAAGTAATTCTTATTAGCTTCGTTTGTGTAAGGGCAAAATGGCGTGGATATTATAACGAGACCCTCTCGAACGAGCAAGTTTGTCCCCCACCCCGGCAACTACTTGGAACCGTTCCCTACAAAAAGAACTATGAGTTCTTCAATTCCGTTCAACGCGGAGCAGCTCATGGGTCACAAATGAAAAGTCACATTTACGTTTCTAAACTGTTATGTGATCGTGTTATGAGACCACGAAACTATACACTTCATTCTTATTTACATATCCAACTAATCTGCATTTGTACTAAGGGATTGAATACTTGATGTTATGTATTTTTGAGATGCGAGCTTGCGAGCATCCAGACCACCAAACTATACACTTCATTCTAACCTACATGTCCACTAAACAGGTTGAACGGAATTGAAGAACTCACAGTTCTTCTTGTAGGGAACGGTTCCAAGTAGTTGCTAGGGTGGGGGACAAACTTGCTCGTTCGAGAGGGTCTCGTGATATTATACAGCCCCTCGAAGAGGAGTATAATCACTAATCACCAGAGCCCTTCACAACATGGCATTTATTTTTGCCAAACGGGGCTCTAAAAAACATGGCAAAATGGCACTTATTTTGGCCAAACATGGCAGTTATTCTTCAGAATCCAAACTTTTTTTTAATTTTTTTCCCTTTTTTCCCCCATTGATAGGAAAATTAAAACTTGCCATTTTAATTACATTATATGTACTTTGTCTTTATTTACAAAGAGCATGCTACAAATTACAAATTGACTACAAAAAATTGAATTTAAATCTATATAGGAGAATGAAGAATCTCTTCCTCTGGGTTAAAATTATTGTAGAACAATTTCAGTTTCGTCAGCTGATGTTGACGGGGCATACTTCATTGAAAGAACATCTGCAGCTTCCCAGTCTTCCTTCAGGGAGGCTACCTCTTATGCCAAATTGGCAGCTACGTTCTTCATCTCCGCCCATCCACAATTCCTGGAGAGGAAAGCCTTCACATTTTCTTTAATCTTCTCTCCAAAAAAGGAGGAAGTGCCACGCCTGGAAAAAGTCGCCGGAATACTTCTACCCTCTTGGGGTACCTTCAAGAATATTTTCTTCCCCACGGATATAAATTTGTTGACGAGAGGGTGCTCCTCCCGTATGGCCTCAGCAACTCCATGGAGAGATGAAAATTTTTTGAAAAAATACTTAAAACACCAACTTTTTGCGAATTTTCCCAAAAAAAAAAAAAAAAAAAAAAATTTTTTTTCACAAATTTTCAAGAAAATCAGACGAAAAATGGCACAAATGGGGCATTTTTCCAGAAATTGGCAAAAAATGGCTTTTTACCCGAAAATTGGCCAAACATGGCACTTGAAGATGGCGCCATGGCAAAATGGCACTTGAAGGGCTCTGCTAATCACCTACTCAACAAAACGGTAATGTGGATACTGCAAAATGAAATCAAGTCGTTTCCCACTACCTTCTGGGGCTAGCCCATAAGCGATTTTTCCCTAGAAAAATATCCATTGTTCAATTCTGTGGTGATTGAGATAGTTTAATAGAAAAGATTAAAATAATCCATTGTAGTAATTTTTCTGTTCTAACCTAGCATATTGCTGATTAGAGTTTTTTTCTGTTTATTCGGTACGCTTTAATAATCCATAGGTAGGTTTGTGAATATGAAAGCGCACGTGATTTCAAATCATTACAAAAAACCATTGGAATTATATGAACGTTTGACAGTTTATTATACAGTCTTCGTATATTCAACAAGTACTAGAAATGAATACTAAAACTGTAAAATAAAACGAAATCCTTGATTGTTGCCCCTCCATGAGAAATATCTTAGCTACGCCACTGAACACGAGCAAACTTTGGTCCCGATCGTAACAATAATTCTGAGAACGGTCGCGGATGGTTGACCTTTGCAGGTTCGTCTTCCATGCGTTCACGTTTTTCCCAAATTTGCACAAAAACAATAGCGGGAGAATAATTGATTATTTATAAGCATACCGATGCAAAAAAAAAAAAAACAATCTCTATCACATTATGCGAAATGATTCGGAAGTTGGGATTTTCAACGTAAAAATGTTTCCTCACTTCTCATTATAGAGCGTAAGGACGATTTAGTGGCCGAGAAAACTATGAAGAAAAGTTTATTATTCAAAAGCTCAAGAAGTTGATAATTCTTCTTATCCACTATCAAAATTTCCCCAAGAGTTTTCAGTTTCACAGCTATGTAAAGAATTTTGAGTTCGTGTCTGTATACCAAGTATGTCTGTAATTTTGGATTATTATGTTCTATAATAAACCTTTGTAATCCACAAAGAAAATACAAATGTTTAACCCCCCCTCACCACAAATGTTTCGGTTTACGTTTCAAGATGCGTAGAATCCAAAATTCGTATTAATTGGTTGACCTCCCCAGAGCAAAGACATATCCATGTCAAACTCAAATGTTGAGTCATTAAATCACTTTCCGGATATATGTTCTGTTTATTACTTCGGAATGAATGTGTAAACGCTTGCATACGAGTCTGCAACACATTGGGACATTTTATGTCTTTAGTTGAAGACAAGTATGTTTAGCAGACTCGTATGCAAGCTCTAAGAGCCACTCAGCTGATCCGGACCCTGGGCATCGTCACGTAAATGTGCTAAAGAGACTACATACGAAATTACAGCTTCCTAGAGTGTAAAACATAGAAATTAGCTTTAAGAGCCACTCATCTGATCCGGGCCCTGGGCATCGTCAAGTAAATGTCCTAAAGAGGCTACATACGAAATTACAGCTTCCTAGAGTGTTAAGTATAGAAATTACCTATTAAAATGATTTAGCCACCGCTTCACAAATCAAACCGTTCTCGCAATATTTGGATCACCTGCTATGAATCAAATCATCGAAACACCAGCTCAATGAAATCATCAGAAATTAACAAGCGGTGGCAATCACGTTCACAATATCAATTATTGAGAATGATCACCTGAGTGTACACAATTATTCAAATAACCTTGCTCATAACTCAGCTTGTTGGCCACGCACTTCGCAGTAGTTAACATAATATGGTTGGATAAATCGAGAGCTTTCGAACGAATGGTCAACGAATTTTGTGGGATGAAAAACGACGAAGTACCATTTCCCTAACAACGACTCGGTTGTAAGCGGAAATCATCAAAATATTTTCGTGAGCAATTTTCCGTGACGTTTTTTTAGTTTATGTGCCATAGCAAAGACATAAAGTGTCAAAAAAATCCGTTCGCCCGCGGCTTTTCACCAAAATTACTAGACTCGTGTTAAAAATCATATTGGGGGTCTAGATGGTCCTAAAAGCTCGGCATCAATTTGCATGAACCCTAAAGGGTTGAGTGAAAGGGCTAAACACTCAAAAACCGAGATCTCGAAAACTTTCAAGGTAACAGTAATGATTTTTTGATTGTCAATGATAAATATAATCCCAAAGAATCTATTAAAACCATCCGCAACGCTGTACTGTTTTTGGAATATAGAACATTTAGCAACAAGCTTCGCATTACATTAGTACACAATCGTACTAATGTAATTTGGCGTTTTATAGTATTGACGAGCTCCTCAAATCTAGTCATACAAGTTTGAACAGTGATCTAGTTTTATATAAGTGTGTTATTTTATGTTTGGTTATTAAGTTTAATGGATTCATCAAGATTATATGTTGAATTGTGTTTATTTGTACCTACCGGTAGCAATAGATAATGTGTTGGTCAGCAGCCGAGGATATTTATAAAAGTACTCGCGCTAGCATTTTAGATAAGTTGTGATATAATTTAAAGCCTTTTGTTAACTCTTAGATGTCTTTTTTATTCGTGCATTTTTGTTTATTTTTGTTTGATACTGAATAATTAGTCTTAACTTTATGAATAAATATGTAGTATGCATGTAATTTATGAATGCTTGGCCGTAGGCTTGTTTGTTTTTTGGGTTTCGGCTTGGGGCTCTCGGTCGGTCCGGGGGTCTATTTTCCAAAACTAGACCAAATTCATAATTGTACAAAAAAGTGATCACGAAAATCCGATGAGACTAGTTAGAACATCATGATTTACTGCTATTACCCCCTCCATTCTCCTCCTTCCTTATTGAAATTTAAAACTCCTTATATACGATCCAAAACTAAACCGAATTCAGAGTTAAACAAAAAGGAATCACGAAAATCGGACGAGAATTGTTAAAACATCATGATTTATGAGTGTTACCCCCTCCATTACCCCCTCCGTTACCCCCTCTCATGATGATATTTGAAACTCCTGACATACGTTTCAAAACTATATTGAATTCGTAACGGAACAAAATAAGAATCACGAAAATTGGTTAACAACTGTAGCTTGGGTAAAGTCGACAATATTTATTTTAAAAAAAAAGTCCAGTCATGCAGCATGACCCCATGACATGAGCGAATTTTTGAAGAAATATTCGATTATTTCAATTTTTGACTGATTTGTCAACTTTGAAATTTTTGAAAACTTGATACATATTCTTATAGGAAATTTTACGCTGATTCCGAATATACCACATGTTAGTATGACGAAAAAATTATTTCGCACAACAAATCGCAAAAAACAGGCTTTTTTGAAATTTTTGACTACATTTTTGAAAATTTCAACCCGAAGATGTAATCCGATTATACTGGCCAACGAACTTGAACTTTCGTTTTGTGTCCTTAACATTTTAAAATTTGTTTGAAGTTTCTAGCACAATTCTACGGACAGTTATCGTTTGGAATGACACATACATACATATACAATACATCTTCAGAATATGATTCAGAATAGCCTGAAACAGATTTCTGCACAAAATTTTTTCGAAAAATCACAGTCTACAAATTTTGAGGCGAGAGCAATAGCTTAATTTTCTTAAAAAATTCGCTAAAAACACGTTTTTCGGCTTTACCTCCTCCTCTTCCCCTCTTCCATTTCGGAATTCAAAACTTTCGGATTTTGTTAAACGACGAGTTTGTTAGACGTTAAACGACTAGATTTAAACGTAAAATGCTAGTGGAAATTTTGATTTTGGAACCTAGATTTTTTTTTTTTTTTTTTTTTTTTTTTGTTTTTCTCTCGAATGTGGAAACAATGCTCTCCGCTACCTATAGGTAGAGTCGGAAGCAAAATAACTTACTGGCATAAAATGTGGAGAATAAAATTATAGAAATTCGCCTTTGAGGTAGTGCCTCTTTATTGGTCCTCCGCGATCTGGCCCAATAGAGACCAGCTCCGTAAGATGGCTCATTTTCACTCTCTTCGAAATCTTCCTCCAACTTTCTCCTCTTCTTCGCCCCGGCTTCTTTCATTCGCCATGTTTTCGGAGGCTCTCTTAGCTTATTTCAAGAAATCCAATGGTAAAAATCAGTTGAAATGGTTTTATTTTGACATGGATATGTCTTTGCTCTGGGGGGTCAACCAAAAATTTTCGTCACGCAAAAGTTGATGTCACAATTTCTAATGATGTTCACGTAAAACCCAGCCGTTGCTAGGGGAATGGAACTTCCGCACTTTTCATCGTACAGAAATCTTTCGCCACTCGTTAGAAAGCGCTTGATTTATGTGATAAATGTTCGCATCTCAAGCTACCAATTTCCCCCTCCTTACGTACCTGACTACATTCCAAAACTAAGTTGATTGGACTATAAACAATTTTAATAAGCAGGTTACAATATTCTTAACGTAAAGCAATAGCATCATTTACTCCACTCCATAGGAAACATTTTCATCCTCTTGACAACAGTCGACTGTTAACAACAACTCATTGCGTCTGTATTGGAGAAATAACTTTAATTTATAGGTAGTATGCATTTTGGTCCTCCAAGAATGATAAAATAAATTCTTTATCCTACATTTCGTCGCCTACAGTCCAAAGTTAAAGGATTTGTTTACAACTCTCGAGGACGACCGCCATGAAATCCCCAATCGAAGACATATCTATGTAACATGGCATCTGCTTGTAAAGCAGATAGTGGAACTCGTTTACGAGTTTCGGTACTTTGAGTTTATAAATAATCTCATTCCTGAAATAATGATACCGATATGCAAGACGATGAAATCATTATTTACTATGAATGAGAAGCATATAGTTTATTTTGAGAAGCATATAGTTTGAGGCTATATTTTATTATATAAGCAGGTTACAATATTCTTAACGTAAAGCAATAGCATCATTTACTCCACTCCATAGGAAACATTTTCATCCTCTTGACAACAGTCGACTATTAACAACAACTCATTGCGTCTGTATTGGAGAAATCTATTATAATAATAGGATACATACAAAGTGATAACGCTTGAACGCCTGCACCGATTCTCTTCAAATTTTTTTTAAACTGACCGGCATGAAGAAAACTGGTGCAGATAATTCTACCAAGTTATAAATCAGATTCCTTCATATTAAAAAACAAGAAAAAGTGCAAAAACGAGGGAAATTCTGGTGCAGATAATTCTACCAAGTTATAAATCAGATTCCTTCATATTAAAAAACAAGAAAAAGTGCAAAAACGAGGGAAAGTTGTAGAATTTGCCGGTAGAGGGAGCGCAAAGTGACGAACCAAAACACATGTTCTTTTCATACTTTATATATACCGAGAATAGACCTTGCTCCAAGTGACACTGGACTTCCTTTCCAATTAAAACGCAGACAGTTTCCCGTTAATCTAGCGTTCGCAATGACAATCAATAAATCTCAGGGGCAAACATTCGATAGCATTGGACTTTATCTATCTGCTCCAGTTTTCAGCCATGGACAATTATACGTCGCATTTTCAAGAGTTCGTCGCTTTAGTGCAATTAAAGTTCAAATTAAGAATACTGAAAATCAAGGACAGCATCAGAATGGTTTAGTATACACCCGCAATGTTATATTTCCTGAAGCATTAGAATAAATTTTTTAACTTTTTTAATACAACTTGAATAAATAAAAATTAAGTTGAAACAGAAACATTTTGCTTTTTTATTTGCATAATTAAAGTTGTACTTGCATCCCGTGGTGACACGGGCTTTTCCACTTGTAACTTTAATAGTATTATTTATTTTATAGTATGCTTTTTTTGCCTCCAAGAATGATAAAATAAATTCTTTGTCCTACATTTCGTCGCCTACAGTCCAAAGTTAAAGGATTTGTTTACAACTCTCGAGGACAACCGTTATGAAATCCCCAATCAAGGACATATCCATGTAACATGGTATCTGCTTGTAAAGCAGATAGTGGAACTCGTTTACGAGTTTCGGTACTTTGAGTTTATAAATAATCTCATTCCTGAAATAATGATACCGATATGCAAGGCGTTGAAATCATTATTTACTATTAATGAGAAGCATATAGTTTATTTTGAGAAGCATATAGTTTGAGGCTATATTTTATTATATATGTAGGTCCGCGATACGTGCCATTTCTGTCAGAATCTATAACAATGGAAATTTTTAATTTCCCTGACATTTCCCTGGCCGAACTTCAGATTTCCCTGACAAAAAATATCAAATTCAAATTTTTGTTTTGTTTTCTCGTCATTTTATTGCACCTTTAAAGCTTCTGAAATGAAAATCGTATAATTAAAAAAAAATCCTACTTATATGTAGTCCAATTATATTCAACAATTTCATTTCTCTCGAAGTGTTCAAATATCAAAACAATTTAACCTAAATGTAATACGATAATTTACGAATATTTACCCATACGATCATGCTGCATGACTTTTTATTTAATATTTTATGGTCTCTCAATTTGTGATCTGAAGCTGTTTGTTGAAGTAGGTACATTTTTCTTTTCATGGATTTCTAAGCTCTGGGGATAATTAAAAAATTTCGTCCGACAGCAAAAAATGTCACCCTTTTTTTCACCTAATACCGATCGTTGCCATAGAGAGTATAACTTCCTGATTTCCCATCCCACAAAAATCGTTCTTTGGAAAGTTGCTCCGTGAATTTATATCACATGAACATGACTCCACATTCCAATGAGCCATGAGCCAGAGAACGAGACTCGTGAACTCCCAGAAGAAAAAATTATAATAAATACTGAACACCTTGATCAGTTAAAAAACGACATGAGTACAAGATTTCAAGATCTGACCAATTTACAAATCCCGGATTGGATTATAGATCCATTCTCGTACGCTTCGTGGATACGCTTGATAATTCGTTGCAAACGGAAGTTTTAGATATTAAATATGACTGTGAGTTAAAAATTTTGTTCAAGCAGTCAGGTTACGAGTTAGCCTGGATGAAGCTTATGGACACCTATCCACAACTGTGGCGAAAAATTGATCATCTTCTCATCTCGTTCCCATCAACGCATTTAGTTGAAAAAGGATTTAGTGTTGCTGTCCAGTTAGAAAACAAAGAAACAAGTTGGACATTTGCCACAAAGGAGACTTGCGCCTAAACTTGACGAACATAAAGCCGGACATTCGAACTTTAATTGAACTCCACCAACCACAAGGTAGCCATTAAAAACGATTGTTTTTCTAATGTACACTATAATTTTTTTAGGTAAATAAATGGTGGTAATAAAATAGTTTGAATACTAAAACTGTATTAGGTACTTGCATTTTCCATTTACTATTTATTACATCAAAAAATAAAATTAGAGATAAAATGAAAAAAAAAATGGGGGGCGATAGAATTGAGTTATCTCTAGGTGATGAGTTAATGCCAATGGCATAATTCAATGTGCGGGCGTTGTTACGAACAGTTTAGAATTGAGTTAATCTCTAGGTGATGTAGTTACCAGGGATGCCAATGGCATATCCATTCACTTTTTATGTGCGTTCAGCGTTGTTACTTTTGAACAGTTTAACCACAACTCTTGATAATTATTTTTGTCATTCGTATAACTCACCTATGAAATAATATGTACCTACCTATTATGATAAAGTATGCTATTGAAGTATGGTTGTTTAGGAATTATAATATACCTAAAAACGCTTTAAATTATTACACCAAGTTTTCATTTAAAAAAAATCCCTTACATTTGGTGGTTTTTGCAAAATTCACTGACATTGCCCTGACTTTTCCAGTTGGGGTCGACCCTGTATAATGATAACCGAAACCGTATTGGAGAACAATATTTTCAAGGAATTAATCGATAAAGACTACTAGGATTGACCCTATCAGCTGAAATTTAGCCCAAGCCTTAAGTCTGGAAATTCGAGTTAGGATTCGCAGTCATTAGGATGATTTTTCCTCGTTTTAAGAACCGGCTCTTCGTATTAATTATTTTTTGTGCCTTTGTTTCTCCAACCCCGCTTAGTCTGTTGGAATGCAATTTTTTACGGCGGTAGTCTATCTATATAAATAGGTGTATAGTAGGGTGCCCGCTATTTTGAGAAAGGTGGAATTTCGATTACCTCCACCCGAAATTCGGTTTAAAATGTCAAAAAAAGACCCCTGAATTTTTTCAGATTTTTGCATAACAAAATCCTACGCCGGTAGCTCGATTTTGGTTTTTGAAATACGCTTTTTTTGCCAATATCAGAATTTTGAATATAACTTTTACAAACTTCTTTGTAAAATTGTGAAACTTCGTATACTAACGTTTTTGGGGTCGCTGAACTCGAATATGCAGTCAAGTCGACAGCATCAACTTTTGACAGCTTGGAATCTCAAAATCGTCAAATATATGTCAAAAAACGACAATTTTTCAAAGTTTATTATAAAATTACGAAAATTCGTATTCTTAAGTTTTTTGAGTCGCTGAACTCGATTTTGCTGTCAAAAAATCAAAATTCTGACAGAAATACGTAAAAATACACATTTTTATAATTTTACAATGAGTTTTGAAAAATTGTCATTTTTTGACATGATTTTGACGATTTTGAGATTCCAAACTGTCAAAAGTTGTTGTCGACTTGTTTTGACTGCATACTGAAGTTCAGCGACCCCAAAAACGTAAGAGTACAATGTTTTACAACTTTACAAAGAATTTTGTAAAGGTTAAACTCGAAAGTCTGGTATTGGCAAAAAAACGTATTTCAAAAACAAAAATTTTTGTTATAAAAAAAAATCTGAAAAAAATCAGGGGTCATTCTTTTGGCATTTGAAACCAAATTTCGGGTGGAGGTCATCAGAATTCCACCATTCTCAAAATGGCGGGCACCCTAGTGTATAGTCACCTACCTTTTCGTCGGATGGAAATTGAAATTAATGGAGAGTTTTTGTATTTCTCGTATTAGTATTTATGATAAACACGAAAACAAGCAGTTAGAGCGAGCACGATGAATGCTAACCTTTTCTCGTTGATTTCTCGTAGCGATTTCGTAAGCCCGAGAGAAAGAGAACTCTTATAGAGACGTTAACGTGATTCTTATAGTAAATCACTGCTCAAAACTCAATTGTCACAGCAGACAGTTTCCAAAATATAACATGAAGTAAGATACAACGACCACTTACCTCTACATCTACAAAAACGATTCAGCCGTGAAGAACACGAATCTTTAAAACGTGTAAAATGAACCTTGAAACGAAATATTGAAAAAGAAAAAGCAGAAATCTTCGATAAAACAAAATGCCGCTAATGACTCTTCTGGTTGAGGTGCGGGGAAAAATACGAAAGAAAGACAAATACAAAGGTCCAACCAACAACAAAAGACGGCACGGGGAAAATTCAGGCGATTTTTTCGGGAGTGCGTGTGTGTGTGCCCATGCCAACCGCATGATAGTTGCTAAGTTATTCTAGAGTGTTATCCTAGAGAAAGGTCAAGTTTTCATCTCGTAATTACGATTCCGAAAAAGCTGAACACGAGTAAGCTCTTCCCGTTCCGAAAAGCGTTTCCACGTTACGAAAACATCTTCTCGTTTCGGAAAGGCCATTTTCGTATACGAGAAAATGAATACGAGAAGTACCTACAAAAACTCTCTAATGATTTGTTGGTTTGAAATATTTTACTGAAGATTCACTTTTTTCTTTTAGCAAATTTTCGTCAAAAATGAAGCTATACCTAACAATAAGCTATAGATTTATAATTTTCAAATCGAAATTTTCGAAATTTTTTTTCATTGAAATCCATTTTGAGGCATTCTGAAACGAATCGTAGAGTTTAACACATACATTCACTTATGAATATACACTTACCTAAATGTAGGTGACTATACAACTATATAGAACTACCACCGTAAAAATTGCATTCCAACAGACCAAGCGGCGTTGGAGAAACTAAGGCACAAAAAATAATTAGTACAGAGGGCCGGTTCTTAAAACGAGGACAAATCATCCTCATGACTGCGTCAGCAACTCAAATTCCCGGACTCAAAGCGTGGGCTAAATTGCAGCTGATTGGGGTCAATCCTATTAGTCTTTATCGGTTAATTCCTTGCAAATATTGTTCTCTAATACGGTTTGGGTTATTATTATAGCCCGACAGAAATGGCACGTATCGCGGACCTACATAATAAAATCATAAATATATGCTTCCCAAAATTATAGCCTTATTCCTAGTAAATAATCATTTCACTTTAGATATTGGTATCATTATTTTCAGGAATTTAATAAAACCATTTCAGCTGATTTTTACCCTTTGATTCCTTGAAATCCCAACAGATAGATCTCGTATGAATTTGAATGTAGGAACTGTGCTGCATCAACATGAGTCCCCATTAATGCCAGGGAAATTTCCATATTATGACCCACAATAAATTATTATCTATTCTATTCATACCAAGACAATACAACTTTGGACCGTCAGATTAAACGTATGACGTTATTTGTGGCTTTTATTGAGTTTGGGAATCTATTTCGGGACTCTCCATCGCGTATTAGATTAGGTACCAAGTGTGCGTTGATTACTCTCTTTATCACTTCCTCGAGCTGTCATCTTCAGCGCGATGAATTGCGTCTATTTGTATGGAAACCTAGGAAAACTTTAGCGGACTTTACACTTAGGGCCAGTTCCACCAACGGGAGTTTTCCTTGGATTAACCCCGGACCCTGAGTTATCTCGTCAAAACGGAGAAATGACCGCTCCACCAACGCTTGACTCAGGATGTTGTTGTGATAACGCACGGATCAAAACAAAAGTCCAGTCATGCAGCATGACCCCATGAGCGAATTTTTGAAGAAATCCGACATTTCAGTCGCTATTGATCGAGTAGAGAAATTATAGTTTATGATTTTGATAGACAAACATGGAATCAAATTATTAAAAATAATTAGGAGGTACTCATAGGTACTTCATTGGTTATACAGGTATACTTCCATAAGAGTAGTTCAATCTGAATTTGGAAAATGTTTCATGCAAATATTACCGATTTTTACAACTAGCGAACGGCATTATTTCGATTTTTGACTGATTTTTCAACTTTGAAATTTTTGAAAACTTGATACATATTCTTATAGGAAATTTTACGCTGATTCCGAATATACCACATGTTGGTATGCTGAAAAAATTATTTTGCAAAACTAATCGCAAAAAACAGGCTATTTTTAAATTTTTGACTACTTTTTTGAAAATATCAACCCGAAGATGTAATCCGATCATGCTGGCCAACGAACTTGAACTTTCGTTTTGTGTCCTTAACATTTTAAAATTTGTTTAAAGTTTCTAGCACGATTCTACGGACAGTTATCGTCTGGAATGACACATACTTTTTTTTTTTTTTTTTTTTTTTTTTTTTTTTTTTTTTTTTTTTTTTTTTTTATATTTTATTTTTTTTTTTTACAAAATTCCCCTCAAAGGCGAAGGAGGCTCACCATTAAATTGAAAAAACACCAAATAAATCAATAAAAGTGGGGAGGACGCCCAGGTTTACCCGACTCCGGCTCTAAGGATAATGGAAATTGCAGGACGAGGAGGAAGAATGGGATGAAAGGAAGTGCCCCTATAGAATGACCACCAGTTCAAGTAAGAACCCCTCAGGACGCGGGTGGTGATACCACGGAGTACTCCTGCAGAGATGCCCAACTCGAGTAACTCCGTGGCGCTTTTCCCGCACCACACCCCGCGCCATGACACAGTCGCGGCAATGACCTTGATGTTATTAGGTGCCACTCCTTTTAGCTCAGATATCGCTTGGCGCAGATCATTTCTATCATATTTACTTTTCTTAGCCCGCCAGGTCTGCTCCATGTCCACGCTGCCACTGACAACCTGGACATCCAGGATTATGGCAGACCCATCGGGCTTGATTGCAACGATATCTGGCTTCTTGCCCCGGTCACTCGGCATGTGGTATAGTCTCTCCCTTTCGACATCCCAACCGCTAGATGACAAAGCACCTGCTATCTGCTTGGCAACCACATCGTGACGTAAAATGCGGCCACCGTGAGTACGAGGACACTGCTGCACTACATGATACAGATTCTCATTTTTACCCCGACAGGCACGGCAAAGGGTGTCAACTGTCCCGCGACTACTCCTCGAACACCTCACCGAGGTGGCTAGTGTAGCCACCCGGACGGCGTGAAAATGGCGATAGTCGCGGGCCCCAATGCCTTCTGAAGCCCATTCCACCCACTGGGTAGAAATGGGGGATTCAGAGCACTGTCGGAGTTCTTTACCATCTACTGACTCATGCTATGCAGCAGCGAACTCAGCAGATGAGCTGGGTTTTGGAGCAGTTGGTGTTGCTCGATCGCACCACAACAACTGCTGCCGGACAAAGTCCAGGTCAGCAGCAGTGCGGGCGACCTCCCAGCTCGAGCCCCTAAGGGCAAGCAGGCGCTGGCGGCGTAAAGATGGGATGCTGGCAGAAAGAGAGACAATACCGAGCCCACCGGCCTTGACCGGTGCGTGGATGTAAGCACTTGGGACACCAGGTGGAAAGCCTAGCCAAGAGCGCACAGCAGAGCGAACTTCACGATCTAACTCAAGCAGCCTCCCTGCAGTAAGCCTGCCAAAGACTAACCCATAGGTTAGCTTTGGCAGTAAGTACGTGCGAAGGAGGCGCAGCTTCTGCTGTGGCTTCAATGGAGCCTTGGTGACACGAGCTAATGCTCCACCAAGGTCCACACGGCTTGCGGCTATAGTGGCCACACCCATGAAGTCGACCCCAAGGTACCGCCAGACCTCCAACACGGATCGGGCGGGGATGGGTGTCTGTCCTAAGACAAAGCACTCCTCATCCACCACCTTCACCTTATGTTGGCGGCCAGACGGGACCAAGGAGACCGACCCACACTTAGAAGGGTGGACCACTAAATATATACATACATACATACATACATACATACATATATACATACATACATACATTAAAAAATGCGTTAAACTTCAGAATATGATTCAGAATAGCCTGAAACGGATTTCTGCATAAAATTTTTTCAAAAATTCACATTCTACAAATTTTGAGGCGAGAGCAATAGCTTAATTTTCTTCAAAAACTCGCTAACATCCCGAGTCAAGTATTCCGGAATCCACCTGTTGGGGTGGGTTGACCCACGGATCTGCGCTGATCCGCATCTTCGTCACCGCCTCTTGAAAACTTGTGTACCAAATCCTGTTTTTCCATCTGTTTCTATACACGACCCCTCCCGTATTTCCGTAATCATTCATTTCCTACCGTAACATTTAGGGGTGAGTCGATTCCCGATACCGATTCTCGATACCACCGATTCTTAGGCATTGGTATCGGTATCGAGAATCGATCGCCTAAAGCCGATACCGATACCGCCCGGTGATGGGCGTTTTATTACACTACGGTACTATTGCAAATATCTAACAACGAAGATGGTTGTACCGCCTGCTACCGTTGTGTGAAGTTAGCAGTTACGAAACATGAATTGTCCAAACTTACAATTATAACTTTGTTTACAAGTAGGCTTGTGTTATTTTGTTTGTGTCAACAGAAGCATTGGACAAAGCTATGTTTTCCAAGTATAAAAGCCTAGAGCCAGTCTTATTTGGAAATACCTTACAGTTACCGACGAAAAGCTAAAAAACCAAGTCAGTCTGCTTAACTTGTTTTATTCAAAAAGAAATCAATCCTAGGCAATAAAATTCGCCTATTAATTGATACTTGATAGATAAAAACCTTAAGTAGAACAGATGGAGAACAAAGGTTTTATTATCCATGTTTTGTTTTTATTTAAAAATTTCCTCATTTGCAAGCATATTGGGATCAATTTTTTGTAAGTATAAGTTATATGTTGTACAAAAAAATTTGAATATATTACTAGTTCAAGAGGAATTTTTGTTTTCACCTACAGGTAAGTTAGGTATTATTCGCCGATGGTATCGGTATCGAGAATCGGAAATCGATTTTGTAGGTATCGGTATCGGTAATCGATAAATTTTTGTATCGACTCATCTCTAGTAAAATTCATAGTTAACAATTTCTTTGGCTTCAAAAAGCTCAAAATCCTGAACAATGTCACATTATACAATACCTACGATAATTGTACGAAAATTCACTCATACGATCATGCTGCATGATGGGTTCTTTTTCAATTGTCTGATTTTGAAAACATTGAAGAGTTATACCTACTATTTTATTTTAGAGGGGTATAATAGGGTATCACACTGGTTACTTCTTTCTTTGGTTTTTATACATGCAATAGACATTTTTACGAGTTCCTGTTAGCTCTGAATTGAGTTGAGTAACTGAACGAAAATATTGTAGTATTTCCTTGAAAAACCTTACTGCTAGTCTTTTATGAGGATCTCTTAAAAGATCCAACTTTTCTATTTTTGCATAGGGTAGGTAATCTATGAAGATGTAAATTCTTGATTACTTAGTTGTTTTCACTTGTTTTAATAAATTAGGGTGTAGTTCCGTATGTGTCCGCACTTTTGAATCGGTATAATTCTGTTTATCTCCCACGAAAAAGAGGTATAAAATAGTGTTTCAGAAACCTCTGAATCTCCTCTTTTACTTGTTGGTATAACAAATGAGAGATACATAGAGAATACATGAGAAATATGCGGTCAAAAAAAGTGGGGACACATACGGAACTATTACCCCAGTGTAAAAGTTCCATATGTGTCCCCACGCTATTTTTGAGCGATACAGCGGAATAGTGGACCCTACCGCTCCTGAACGTTGATCATACACAGTAGTTGATGTTTATAATGTGTAGAAAGAAAGGGGGTTTCACCCGAAAGAAACAGTCAGTATAGTGAGGGACGCTAGAATAAACATGCATCGACGAATTGCTGGAAATCATTAAATACACAAATAATCCGAACTTGTAAAATCATTAATAATCATTGTAAATATATATAAATAATAAAGCATAATTTTTCGGTGAATTTCTTCTTCTTCTTTGTGGGGACACATACGGAACTTTTTCACTGGGGTAATAGTTCCGTATGTGTCCCCACTTTTTTTTACCGCATATTTCTCATGTTCGCCGCGGGAAAGGGAAATTCATTTTTCCAATAAGTAAAAGAGGTGATTCAGAGGTTTCTGAAACACTATTTCATATCTCTTTTTCGTGGGAGAATAACAGATTTATACCGGCTCAAAAGTGGGGACACATACGGAACTACACCCAAATTAATTTCAAAAGTGAAGAGTTTGTATTTATCCTTGGCTCGCTTCCGTGTTGCTTTCCTGTGCCACCTTCATTATTAAAAATGGTGGTATCATGAGAACAAGACGTTTCTATGAAGAGATTTTCTAGTATTTGGCTTCAAGTGCGGTACAGAACACAACAGTGAGAAAATAAAATTATTTTTTGTGAGGCCGAATTTGCCAGTTTTCGTGAAATAAACCATGGTGCAACACCATACTAGGTAAGTAGGTATGTAAATTTTTAGCGAAAATTGGTTTATGCCTTCAAATGAAAGGTCCAAGTGTCATCTTTCAGTACCGCGAACAAAAAATGTCGCATTGTTACTAGGTAACAAGAAAACTTGAATGGCCAATACTATGTCAGTCGCCAGATGTGAAAAATATTACTGCAACAAGGTACTATATAGAGATAGGATTTTGTTGCACCAGTAATATTGGTCGTCGGGGTGATAAATATGTGTTCAATGTGAGTGCAACAAGATACCAACTCGACATAGTATTTCGTAGCACCCATAATTGGGTGTGTTAGTGGCCTATTTTTTAGTGTAAAGTAATACTATGTCACTCCAGTTAACCATTGGCGGATATTATACTTTGCTGTGTCAACAAAATACGATGCAGCCAATATAACTGTAATCATTTTTCACGTCCGACCAACATTTTTCACTTATCGTGCGTGTTCGCTTTTAAGTTTATCTACCTTTACTGTTAATAGCTAGCTGCACATTCTTACACTAATTTTGATTTTGGGGGGAGGGGGGGGGGATAAATTCAATGTTATGTTTACCTAGTTCCTGCTATAGTTGTCGACGAGATTTTACACAAAACAATAGTTTTTCAAATATTTCAGTTGTATACTAAGTCGGATATCCCTCAATGTGAAGAAAGCAACAAAGTACTATGTCAAGTTTTCCCGAGAAAATGAGGGTCAGAAAATCATGAGAAAAATGTCTTAGGAACAAGGATTAATGGTAATTTATTTGCAGTAGTTACTTTGTCTGTAGAACTTTGGACAGCCGCACACGGTAAGGTCACATTTTTGATCAAAACTTCAAATGCGATTTTCTCAGAATGGCGTTTTTTGACATAGTACGTGTAGTGGATTTAAATATGTTTTACTTGGTGTAGGTAGACCAAGTGGGACATTTATATTCTGATTATGCGGGTTAGTCCCCGTGTTATTCCTGTAAGGAATGTGAGCGAATCCGTCAAGGTCAGCTTGCTTGGCGGGATGAACTGAGCGATAGTTCGTGTCGCAGCCGCGTGGAGCACTGGGCTCGCATAGTGGGTGCTGGGTTCGATCAGTTTGGTACTGAGCCGTTTTGTAATATTCCGGCCTAAGATTTATATCTGTAGGAGGAATATGTTGAGCTTGGTTGAGGTACTGAAAAGTATCCTTTGTTTTTTGTACATTTGGAGTGTATTTGACACTCGGATCGGCCGGGTAGGCTTGTGTCGAATATCGTGGGTATTCGGAAAGCTTGGTCGAATCATAATGATTGACTTCAGAGCGGGTCTGAAAGGTATCCTCGATCTTTTGTATAGGCGAGGCTTGATCTAACGTTTCCTTCGTGAATACGTTAGGTGAGAAGGCTATCTCGTCGTGAGGATCGAGCCTTGCGCCGTCGCTGGGACCGGCGGATTGGCCGGGCAGCGTGTAGGTAGCGCTACGGGGGCTAAGAGGCCCGGCCTCGCCGTCGTCTACCTCCCCTTGCATGAGGAAATAAGACGGCCGACGTTCCATCGAAATAGCCGAGTTATTAGCTCGTTTCGATGCCTCTATGTATAGAAATAGAGGGTTTAGGAAGGTGGACTCGCTTGACAGAGCTTCTTTCCTTTGCTCGTATGTCAGGGTCCTACCTTGTAGTCTTGAAAAAAGACTTCCTTGGACGGTAAATTAGAGCGGATGAGCTGAGTAATTTACCGGCGTGCCCCAGCGGTCGGTGACGAGCTTAGTGCTACGAAACCCGGGTGACACGGCTAGGAACGTCCCAGCGGGCGTACGATCTAAAGAGATTATCAATAGATGTACCGGGTGGCGTCCTGACAGATGAACTACGTTGGGCAATGAGCAGGATGAATAATCACTGGACTCGTAGATGCCAATGCGAGATCTGTCTGGAGAGAAGGTAGGCCTTGTAGAAAGCAGTAGGAAGCCGTTCTTGAGATGAACTCGGGATGCAGAAGGTTCGTCAGCGTAGAGCGTGTAGAAATCTTCGTACTTCGAGGTGTCGTCGTCGAGAGCGGAGAGTAGAATGAATTTCGGAGGGCTCCGAGCGGGGTCTTTATAGGGAGGTGGCCGCCTCCTGCCGCCTCCTGATTGGTCCGCTTAATTTCATTAATTCGACTGTGTAATCTCATTGGCTCGCACATTGTTTTCTCAGTATCTGCGAGTATGATAGCTGAGCTGGTCCTCCGGGGTGGTTTCCCCACGTCCGTCGCTGCGACGGGGTCCCCGGGGGTGGCTTACGAGCGTCCGTCGCGGAGCCGACGACCTTGAGTTTAGCCGGGGACCTCGGGTGCTTTCTCTGCGTCAGTTGTTCAGACGGGGTCCCCGGGGTGGCTGCTGGACCAGAGGTGGTTGCTTGCCGCCTCTTGGTTGGTTCGCCTATTGTCTCTCGTGTAATCAGTGTTTCTGATTGGCGAGTAGGCTTGTTTGAATTGTCCTTGCTAGTTTTAGAGGACGTTTGATTTTCTGTTTGAGTTTTCTCGTTCAAGGCGACTTGGTTCGAGATACTTGTCGCATCTCTCTCGCCCAGTAAGTGTCTAGGGAGGTCGCCTTGTATGTTTTTAGTTAATATTTCACTTTTGAGAGAGAAATTCGTATTTTCTCTCTGGTGAAATATTTTGTTTGACGGAGTTGTAACTCGACGTCTTATAAATATTTTTGTGTTGTGTCTACCTCTTTTTGGTAGCCCTGAAAAGGGCTGTTGAAAAGAGGGGGTGGTTTTCACCACAGGTGCCCCCCCAAGACGTCGTGTTATTAACGACGACGCCGGCTGGGGAGAACTGGGAGGTCCACACGGAATTCTCCGTAAGAAACCCTCACCAGTTGGGGCGGAGGCGGAGGTGCAGGCCTCGCGTCCCGCACCTGGGGTGCGCCCCAGCCTCGCCGGTTTCGACGAGCGCCGCGGGGCGGCCGTGGCCGGCCCGAGCTTTGCCGACGGGAGCCAAACCCGCGAGGGCTTGGCCCGCGGCCGCGGCTGGGCTGTTGCGGAGGTGCTCGTTCCGGCTCCGTCCACCCCGCCGCGCTCATTTCGTCCCACCGAGGCACGGGCACGTCGCCCGAGCTGATCCACTTTCGTGGAGCCGGGAGGGGCTGTTGAGCGGGCGGAGCCCTGGGCAGCTGCGGAGCGGGTGTAGCCGGCGTCTTGAACGCTGCTGGTGTACTCCACACCACCTCTCTCGGCGCGCTGGCGTCCGCCGGTGTCTTCTTCTCCGGCGACGGCGGTAGCGGGCTGATGGCTGCCGGAATTTCCTCGGCGAGTAGGAGATTTTCGACTTCCTCCGTGATCATCTGCTCTTGGGTAGTGGGAGCTGCCATGGTCAAAGTTGGTATGAGCTCCTGGCGTGGGGTGTTTCATATTTATATCTCCCACTGTTCCTACCCGAGAAAAGTGGGCGTGGCTTGTTTCGAGTGCAGTCACCCACTTCTCGTCGAATTTGGTAGAGGGGACGCGCCCTCTGGCGGATTTTCGGGGAGTTTTCTCCTTACTTTCTGCCTGATTTTGGTTTCGTGACACAGCTTCGTCCGAGTTTAGAGTGTAAGCTGGTTTTATTTGCTGTTTGGGAACTTTTTTCGTATGTTCGCCAATTTGCACTGTAACCGAAAACTTATCTCTTTTAACCACTTTGAATGGTCCCGTGTAAGGACATTGCAGAGAGGTGAGCTGTGTGGGCACTCTGATATAGACATGTGTACATGTATCCAAATTTTTGGGCATGTTTACGGCATATTTCGTATTATTATGTTTAATATGCGTAGGCCGGAAGAAGAGAGGCTCCGAAAGGTTTGTAGAAGTTACGAAAATGTCTCCTGGGAGTGGTACGTCAATTCCGTAAACTTTTTGGAACGGTGTAGTTTCCGTTGCTGGGTCTACTGCCGTACGCATGGCGAGTAGAACTTTTGGAAGTGCGTCGAGCCAATTTTCGTTTTGTGCTTTGAGAGCCTCTTTCAAAGATCTATTTCTGCGTTCTACCATTCCGTTTGTTGATGGTTTGTATGGTAACGTGTGAGTATGTTTTACTCCGAGACGTTCCATAATGGAATTGAATAGATCTGATTCGAATTGTGTGCCTTGATCACTTGTGATGTATTTAGGTACGCCCTTTGAAGCTACCCAAATATTGATAAAGGCGTTTGTGATCGTGGTTGTTTCGATGTTGTTAAGAGGGACTGCCTCTAGCCAACCCGTTGCTCTAGCAACCATCATTAAAATGTAACGTTTCCCTCCTTTAGCTAAAGGTAAGGGTCCGGTAATATCAACGTGTACATGTGAAAATTTGTTAGCCGTTTCAAATTCGGAGTAAGGGAGCTTCACGGAGCGAGTGATTTTTGCTCGTTGGCAAGTTTCGCACGCTCGGACCCAGTTGGAGACATCTGCACGGAGTCCGTGCCAAAAATATCTTTGTTTAACTTTATACACTGTAGAGTGTATACCTGGGTGTCCCAAATTGTGAATTTGGCTGATTATTTCTTGCCTTATTTCGTTTGGAATATAAGGTCTTGGGTGTCCTAGGTCTAGGTTACACCAAATTTCTCCTTGAGGGAATTCAACTTGTGTGAGTTTCAATTTGTCCTCTGCGTTAGGGGGAGAACGAATTTGTGCATTTAAAATGTGCAGTAGAAGATTGCACTCTATTGCAGCCGTAATTTGCGAAATTTCGGCTATGGGTGGACCCTCGTCAGTTTGGGTTGAAATCGATTTTGTTTGAATTTCAACTGGATCGAAGGGTCTGGAGAGTGCGTCGGCGACGACGTTGTTCTCTCCGGGTATATGACGAATGTCACTCGTCATTTGAGAGATGTATGTTAGCCATCTTAATCTCATTTTAGAAAAATGTGCATTTTTCTTAAGCATCGTGCCTAGCAGAGGCTTGTGATCAGAACAAATATGAAAAGATCGGCCGTCCAAGTCATTGTGCCAATGAATGCAAGCTTGGTAAACGGCGAACATCTCTTTGTCGAATGATGCTTTATTCTTCCATTGTTCCGGAATTTCTTTACTGAAAAATCCCAATGGTTGGTAAGATTTCGAGCCGTGTTTGTCTGTAATTTCCTGCTCTAGTGCCGCTCCGATGTGTGTGTCGGATGCGTCGCAGACTAATCTCCACTCTGCTGTAGGGTGTGGATGAGCGATATTATGTAATGTAGCTTTAATCATTGCTTGTTTTAAGCTGTTGAAAGCTTTTTCTCTCTCTGATGTCCATTCGATAGGTGTTTTGTCATTTTTTTTGTTTGACTGAATGGAGTCATACAGAGGTTGTGCCGTGTGAGCGAATTTACTTGAGCATGCTCGGTAGAAACCACACATACCTAGGAATCTGCGTAGACTTCGTACGTCTATTGGCCTAGGAAATTGTTCTATGGCTTCTATTTTATCTCGTTTAGGAATTATCCCTTCTTTCGAGATAGTGAAACCTAGGAAATCGACGGTAGGTTTTGAAAAAATGCATTTATCAAAACCTACTCGAAGTCCGTGTTCCCCTAGCTTGTCAAAAATTTGTTTGAGGTGGTTCATGTGTTCTTTATAATTTTTGGAAGCCACCAGGATGTCATCTAGGTATACAAATGCGAAATCAAATTTTCGCATGATGCTGTCCATGTATCTTTGCCATGTTTGAGCCGCTCCGGCCAAACCCATGCTCATTTTCTTAAACTCATAAAGACCGAAAGGTGTAATAATTGCAGTTTTATGAGCGTCATCTGGGTGCATCGGAATATGATAATATGCCGATTTTAAATCTATTGTCGAATAGATTCGTGTATCATGTAAATTCGCTTGGAAAGAGCGAATGTGAGGAGGAGGGTAGGCGTCTTTCTTCGTTTTCGCGTTCAGGAAACGGTAGTCGCCGGTGATTCTCCATGACCCGTCTTTTTTTGGCACACAGTGTAACGGGGATGCCCATTCGGAATCTGATGGTGCAATTATGCCTTCTGAAAGCATTTTGTCAAAAGTACTTTTGACTTGAGCCCGTTTTTCGCCCGCCATGGGTCTTGCTCGGAAGTGTACTGGTGTTCCTTCCGTGGTTATACGGTGGTAAACCCCGTTGTTTTTCCACATTCCTTGAAGTTTGCTCATTTTATCATTGTATTTGTCAATGATAGAGCGAATGTTTTCGTCCTCCGTGATTTGCACGTCCTCTGGTTGAGGGTTATTGTCACGATGAGGGATAGTAGCTGCTATTTGTTCGTCAGTGAATTTTTTGTTCATGACTGCAGCTATTTTTTGATCGGCATAGCTCTTTATTTTATCTTTATAAATGTACTTGTGTTTGACCCGTATTCCGATATCCCAAGACTCGAGGAATGGTATACCTAGGATCGCTAGATCAACTTTCGTGATCATAAAATCGGTGGTCATGTCTCCGAGGCCGATGTTAATTGTCGTGTCAGCTCGCCCTAGTGTGTCTATAGGGGCTCCGTTAGCTGCTGTGAGCTTAACGTTGGACTTACGAATTTTTAAGCCCAATTTTTTTGTGACATTGTGGGGCAGAATGTTCACTTCTGCTCCCGTGTCGATGAGAAATTCAGTGCCATTTAGTTTGCACTTGAAAAAAAGCCTTTTATACTCAGTAGACTGCCGGTGTATAGGCTCAGATACACTGGCAGTTATTCGTTTTCCGAACACTCTACGTCGGAGGTTGGAACGGTACTTTCTTGTACCGATCTCTGAGTATTTTCGTTTGAAACCCAGGTTTTAGGTTGGCTTATAGTCGCTGCCTTTTTGCTAGTTTTGGAAGCAGTGTTTGCCTTCCAAGTGCAGTGTTCTGGGTCTGCACATTTGCGAGTTTCGTTACTGAAACGTGCGTGGTTTCGACAGACATAGGCCGTCGGTTTGTGAGGCCTACTCTCTACTGGTTGGGGTTTGAACTCAGCTTGTTGTGAGAGGGCCTTTTTGAAACCAGTTTTCATGGGTTTCGGAGTAGATTCTACTCCTCGTATGTTTAGAGAGGTATTCTCTGTTTTGTACGCGTGTAGCGTATCAGCTAGGTCGAGCCGGGCGGTCGTGGTAGGCTGAGCTGCGACCATACCTCGTGCTTCGATGGGTAGAGTCTCGATCCACTTTTGAGTGATCAGAGCTTCTGAAAAGTACCCAACAGCTTTAGAGTACATTTCGTGGTACTTGGTGCTGGGTTTTTTGGCGAGAGATGCGGGGTCCTCGAGTGCGAGGAGCCTGTCCTGTAAGGACAACCCATATTCTCGCTGTAGGCGCTGTTTGGCCTCTTCGTAGGGTGCGTGGGGTGCCGTGAGGTAAGCTGAGTCGATAGCTTCCCTCATTTCTTCTGGTACCCACTTGTATATAGCTGAGAAGCATTCGTTCTGCGTTCTCAGGTGTTTTCGCACGCAGTATTGATCGAACTCGGCGAGTGCACGATCGATATTCTTCTTTTGGAAGATTGGTTTTTGATAATCTCCCATCTCCTCTAAAAGTGCTCGAAAGCCACTTTGTGTAGAGGGTTGTTGCGTGAGATGTGGGGCGTAGAGGCCCGGCGGGGGTCGCACGCCCGCAGTGGTTCCCTGAAATCCACTAGCTTCATAAGAGGGAACGAAATGCTCCGTGTTAAGCCTATTCAAAGGCGGGGTCACCATTTGTAGTGGATTTAAATATGTTTTACTTGGTGTAGGTAGACCAAGTGGGACATTTATATTCTGATTATGCGGGTTAGTCCCCGTGTTATTCCTGTAAGGAATGTGAGCGAATCCGTCAAGGTCAGCTTGCTTGGCGGGATGAACTGAGCGATAGTTCGTGTCGCAGCCGCGTGGAGCACTGGGCTCGCATAGTGGGTGCTGGGTTCGATCAGTTTGGTACTGAGCCGTTTTGTAATATTCCGGCCTAAGATTTATATCTGTAGGAGGAATATGTTGAGCTTGGTTGAGGTACTGAAAAGTATCCTTTGTTTTTTGTACATTTGGAGTGTATTTGACACTCGGATCGGCCGGGTAGGCTTGTGTCGAATATCGTGGGTATTCGGAAAGCTTGGTCGAATCATAATGATTGACTTCAGAGCGGGTCTGAAAGGTATCCTCGATCTTTTGTATAGGCGAGGCTTGATCTAACGTTTCCTTCGTGAATACGTTAGGTGAGAAGGCTATCTCGTCGTGAGGATCGAGCCTTGTGCCGTCGCTGGGACCGGCGGATTGGCCGGGCAGCGTGTAGGTAGCGCTACGGGGGCTAAGAGGCCCGGCCTCGCCGTCGTCTACCTCCCCTTGCATGAGGAAATAAGACGGCCGACGTTCCATCGAAATAGCCGAGTTATTAGCTCGTTTCGATGCCTCTATGTATAGAAATAGAGGGTTTAGGAAGGTGGACTCACTTGACAGAGCTTCTTTCCTTTGCTCGTATGTCAGGGTCCTACCTTGTAGTCTTGAAAAAAGACTTCCTTGGACGGTAAATTAGAGCGGATGAGCTGAGTAATTTACCGGCGTGCCCCAGCGGTCGGTGACGAGCTTAGTGCTACGAAACCCGGGTGACACGGCTAGGAACGTCCCTGCGGGCGTACGATCTAAAGAGAGTATCGATAGATGTACCGGGTGGCGTCCTGACAGATGAACTACGTTGGGCAATGAGCAGGATGAATAATCACTGGACTCGTAGATGCCAATGCGAGATCTGTGTGGAGAGAAGGTAGGCCTTGTAGAAAGCAGTAGGAAGCCGTTCTTGAGATGAACTCGGGATGCAGAAGGTTCGTCAGCGTAGAGCGTGTAGAAATCTTCGTACTTCGAGGTGTCGTCGTCGAGAGCGGAGAGTAGAATGAATTTCGGAGGGCTCCGAGCGGGGTCTTTATAGGGAGGTGGCCGCCTCCTGCTGCCTCCTGATTGGTCCGCTTAATTTCATTAATTCGACTGTGTAATCTCATTGGCTCGCACATTGTTTTCTCAGTATCTGCGAGTATGATAGCTGAGCTGGTCCTCCGGGGTGGTTTCCCCACGTCCGTCGCTGCGACGGGGTCCCCGGGGGTGGCTTACGAGCGTCCGTCGCGGAGCCGACGACCTTGAGTTTAGCCGGGGACCTCGGGTGCTTTCTCTGCGTCAGTTGTTCAGACGGGGTCCCCGGGGTGGCTGCTGGACCAGAGGTGGTTGCTTGCCGCCTCTTGGTTGGTTCGCCTATTGTCTCTCGTGTAATCAGTGTTTCTGATTGGCGAGTAGGCTTGTTTGAATTGTCCTTGCTAGTTTTAGAGGACGTTTGATTTTCTGTTTGAGTTTTCTCGTTCAAGGCGACTTGGTTCGAGATACTTGTCGCATCTCTCTCGCCCAGTAAGTGTCTAGGGAGGTCGCCTTGTATGTTTTTAGTTAATATTTCACTTTTGAGAGAGAAATTCGTATTTTCTCTCTGGTGAAATATTTTGTTTGACGGAGTTGTAACTCGACGTCTTATAAATATTTTTGTGTTGTGTCTACCTCTTTTTGGTAGCCCTGAAAAGGGCTGTTGAAAAGAGGGGGTGGTTTTCACCACAGTACGGTGTTGCACCAAGGTACAGATATATGTACCTCATTTTACACAATATATTTTTATAAATATTGGTGAAAGCGTAATTTATCTTGAAGTGAACATTCAAACGATTTCATTTATCGATGTTTTATGATGGGGAGGTACCTCCACTAAAATTTGCCTCAGGGTTTGCTAGAGAATCTAGAACAAGTTGTTCTCAACATAACTTACTCTCTCAAAGGCGTACAGCCTGTAGTTAATCCAGATCTGGATTCCATTGCTCAATTTTTCTGGATTGTTTCGTATCTGTAATAAAAAATGAACAATTAGTATTGTATCATAGAGAAAATCAGTATGCATAAGTAAAGATTGATAGATAATTTTATTTGTATTTATATTAAAAAGATTGTTACAAGAGTTTGGGCATTTGAAAATAAACATAACTTGTACAAAGAGTATACATGTGTAGGCCAATACACTCTAGTGGATTTTTGATGAAGGTAGATCAGTTGGTTCTGTGTGTGGTTAGTCGGAGCTTGGAATGCTGAAATAACCATATCCAGACTGTGTTCGTAACTACGAAAGCTGCATGCCAAATTACAGCTTCATAGGATGGAAAGCATGGAAATTAGCTGTCGAAGCTCACTCAGCTGATCACGATAGAGGATTGTAATATAGCCCAAGTTCTATTCCGGAAGTTGCTCGTCAATTCGCGCCCAACCTCATGAAAATCGGTACAGCCGTTCGGCACAGATGCTCGAACAAACAGACATTGGATTTTATATGGGCAATTTATAGTAATTAGATTGCACCGTACCTTGTCTCTAAAAAGCTTCAATTCAAATTTCAGCAAACAAGTTTCAACTTGTACCTCATTCGTATGTTATCTCGTTCTAATTATGCTCTAAAATACCCAGAGAGACCCCGTTCAAAAATTCAGTAGTTATAGGTACACCTGAAAAGCTGAATAGGAACAAAATAAGATAAAGAACCCACTCAATTTTACCATAAAAGAATTGGGGAAATGAACGATTAGAAAATTCTAATATAGGTAAATACCGTTAACTTTAGAAATTGAAGTAATTTTTCTTTTCTTTTTCGTTGATAGATGACATTATCACCAAGAATTGAATGAAATCACCCGTATTAAGTGTATCCATTTGCTCTTTCTAAGAGAATTTTTACAGGAAAAACGATCGTCAACATGTGTGTGAATCAGAACTGGTGTGAACTTAGTAGAAATCGCGATATAAACTACGACGATCTTATCAGTTGATAGGTATTATTCTAATTAAATCGTCACGTACAGATGGACCAGTGAATCGTTGCAATGTGTTTTCTTTCGGCGAATTTTCGTAGAAAGTGAAGCTATAGCAATGGTTCAGAAAATTTTGGGAGAAACAGAATAATTTGTGGTGCCATTTTTCGCAATTAATTAGTCATTTAAATTGAGGACAGGGGGTCTGTTAGCTCCTAAAGCCCAGATAAAAATAATAATAACTCATACCAATTTATGCAGAATTTGCAAAATTTGAGCATAAATACGGTATTTACACAGTATATTAAACTATCAACTACAAACTAAGAAGCTAATCATCATATGTTTTTAATAACTAGAGAGAATGTAAATTTATTCAATAACAAATCGCATATTGAAACAACAACATGTACTTAATAATTAATTATAGCTCGCCCTTAGGCAATGCCTGTAATGGCGAGCTAGAGTTGCTAGCTTTGAATTTAAATTAAGGAAAATGTGAAAAAAAGGGTACAAACCAGTGGGGTAGCTAAGTCATTTCTCATGGAGGGGCAACAGTCAAGGACTACATTTTATTTTATAGTTTTAGTATTCATTTCTATAAACTGTAAAACGTTCATATTTCAGTAGATATTCAATAGTTTTTTGTAATGATTTGAAATCACGTACGCTTTCATGCTCACATACCTACCTATGGATTATTAAAGCATAGGAACCTAATACTATTTAGAAAAAATATTATCCAATTAACTAATAATCAGAACGTTAAAAACTACGATAAATACGAATACGTACCGATGAACTGAGGACCACTAGATTTATATAATATTATACTATAATTAATGCATGCAAAATCATTTATTTATGAATGCGGTTATTTCTCACTTACAGAATAAATTGTTATTTGTTCTGTAAATTTATTATTATCCACAATAAATTGTTACCTACTTGTTGATCTGGAAAATATCACACAATAAATTGTAATATATAAGTACGCGGGATAAAAAACGGTGTATGAAACTGAGAACGACAAACAACAAAATGTAAACAAAACAAACTCAAACCAGCGATATGGTAGGTTAGAATAGAAATACCTACTGCTACAATAGATTGTTTTAATCTTTTCTATTGAACTAATTCAATCACCACAGAAAACTTCAATTTTTTTCTTTACGAGTATTTTAACTGTGATTTAATTTGTAAATGGCATAATACAAACGATATACCAACTATCAAAAATTAATAAAAGAATACGGAAAACAACCAAGCTAGATCAAGTAGGCAGTGAAAAGTAGGAGAATTTAGTGGATACTGAACAATGGATATTTTTCTAGGGGAAAATCGAATATGGGCTGGCCCCAGAAGGTAGTGGGGAACGACTTGATTTCAGTTTGTAGTATCCATATTTCCGTTTCGTTGACTAGGTGATTTTACTACGCTCCGTGGGGCTGTACAATATCCATGCCATTTTGCCCCTACGCAAACGAACCTAATAAAAACTTCTGTATTTCTAAGAGTCGCTAGGCAACGAGAATCGTATAATAATAATAATAATAGTAGTTGTGTTTTACTAATTACATTCTTTAATTGAAGGTGTTAGGTACTGAAGTTGGAAGCGTAAAATTATTAATTTTGATTTTATCCGCATACCTCGAACTTCTGCGTCCTCTGTATTTAATGGAGGAGCCCACCCTGCTCTTCCTCAAACTACGCCACTGGTACAAACTTCACCAAATTACTCTCATAATACAATAAAATGGAAAGGAAGAAAAGAAAATGTAATTTCTGCATAATTATTAACTACTTATATTTGAATACAAATACTTTTTAAAAGGCTTTCAGAATCGTCGGGTCCCAGGCTAATTAACCAAGTGAATATGAGTCTCTTATATTCAGACCGGGTTTTTTCTCCAGGGAATTTAAGAACAGCCGGGAGAGAGTTGAAAATTAAATAAAATATAATATCGTGGGATTCTTAATTCTAGGGTCTACAATATTATGGAGGAGCTGGAAGCGGGTGGAGTGGACATGGCCATAGGGTTTTTCCACTATAGAGGGGTTTTATGGCAAAAGAGAACAAGCTCTTGAAGAGTTGCCGCCGTATTGTGAAAACCTTTGCCTCTCGGTAAAGGAGCTCACTTAAAACCTTCTATGCTTGCCAAGATCCAGACTGGACTACTAAGTCATTGCTCTTCAACCTACAGCCTGCGAGCCTGAACTGATCCGCAACATCAACGGATAGAAAGCAGCACTAGGAGTGTACAGATAATATATACAGCCGTCCGAGTAGATTTGCGTAAACGAACAAATTTTAGTCTTTTTCCCAGGTCGATGCAATCGACTTTTCAAGAAATTATTTTAGTACCGTGCAGGGTACTAGTGATCCGAGTTATAAGGGATCGTATAGGAGCTGAAAATCCCTGAAAATTGCATCCAAACAGGACTAAAACTTGGTATAGTTTGAGAGTGACAAGGATTCGCCACAGACACTCACACAGACAGGCAGACATGGAACCAAAGACTTGATCAGCAACCGCTGAAACGCAAAAAGCGAGTGGAAATTTTGATTTTGTCCGACAACTTTTTTTCGACCTCTCGCACGAACTCAAAGCTTCCCTACCTTCAGGAGTGAGGAAGCAAAACGTCAACACAAATGTGAATCGCAAAGCAACTTCGGCAAGCATCAGGGGTAGACTGGGCTTTCTGCTAATTTGGCTCGATCTTATTCGGTTTTATAGTGAGTGAAAACTGTCTGTACACGTGGCATGCCAGTACCACATACTACTCTATCTGTACACATGTGATGCCAGCATATTGATAAAACTATATATATAAGATTGAATACGTACATGAAACTGTATATATATATATATATATATATATATATATATATATATATATATATATATATATATATATATAGATAGATAGATAGATAGATAGATATGCTCGGCGCTTGGCGCCTCGCCGGGGGGCTTCGCCCCCCTGGACCCCCCGGATCTTTTCTATTTTGTACTGCGTAGAAAACGAGGATAATTTGCTATGCAAATTTCGGGTGTTGTAGGACCAAAAAAATGTTGACTAGTCAACAGGATTTGAACCCACAACCTTCGTCTCACGAGAAAAAAAATATACACTGCCAAGGAAATGGCACATGAGCTTCCTCGTGTCCTTCACAGTACGTCACCATTAAATTCCAGAAAACTAGAAACGACCGGTTCTGGCATCAGGGAATTAATAAGGTGGGAAATTGGAAGCTGAATGGTACATATAATAAATGAAATTAATAAGAAAAATTTTGATTTTAATATGGGACCATCCAGGATGTAGTCCGCATGTTCCCTGAAATTACGACTGGTGCAAGGACCGTAACTAGAATATTTCGTTCACGCATGCGCAGAGCGTACCGCTAATGCAATTATGATTATTGTCTCATGGGACCTCAAGGGACCTTACCCACATCATCCCTGAAAATCTGACCGAAATCCGTTCAACATTGACCGAGTTACGACCGTCACAAGGAATTCACGTTAGCGCCTGCGCAGATGCTACCGTTGATTCGATCATGGTGAAGTTGATAGGTGACCATCTAGAGCTTAACCCGCACGATCCCTGAAAATTTGGTTAAAATCGGATCAAAATTGTGGAAGTTATGGCTGTTACAAGGAAATGTGGACGAACCGACAGACAGACAGACACGGAACCAAATTTGTTCAGGAGGCTCTGAAACGCAAAATGCGAGTGAAAATTTTGATTTTAGAGCAAAACATTTGTTTTCATTTCCAAAGTGAAAACAAAGCTTCCGCTGCCTTGCAGTCTCGGAAGCAAAAAATCGGGAGTTGTACGACCAAAAAAAATGTGACCAGTCAACAGGATTTGAACCCACAACCTTCGTCTCACGAGACAAATTTCGTTACGGACATTACAAAAAAAATTATTGGGGGTCGGCCTAAGAATTGCATAGCAATTTATATATATATATATATATATATATATATATATATATATATATATATATATATATATATATCCTGCTCCTAATAAACCCCACCAGTGATCGTTGATCGTTAATTAAAAAATGATAGGTAGGTACTTTGTTTTTGAGTAGGTATACATTTTCATAATTTTAGGTAGTAGAACATAGAAAATCTTGCTGCAAATTATTACACAACGGTTTATTATTTCTGTATTACATAGCCCTTCTACGCAGTTCATTGTCTTTAATTTATTATTAAACCCCGAAACAACTCCGGAACAAGTGTCACAGAAAAAAGGACTCGATTTTTCAACTAATTTGCAACAAAACGTTCCTCGTAGAAAATGTTCGAAAACCCCTTCTTTCTGGGAGTAATTTTACTTTATAGATTTGTTTCATGTTTTCAACCTTATGTCACTAAAATAACCATAACTCCCTCAAATGACAGTGAAAATTAAAATAAAAAGTACACAGTTGAAAAAATTGTTAAATTTCCTACCACCCTGATACCAATGTAAAATTTTGTAAGATGGGTTTAATGGGAGAGAAATCCCGCTGAAAGTTGAAATTTGACAAATCTTATAGAAACCTGTCAAAATTTGGACCGCTATACCTCGTAAGTGTTCCATCGGATTTTTTTTTTTTTACCCCCAGGGACGCGAAAAACTGCGCCGTGACGTGATCTCACCTTTCCAATGGTGTAGTGAATTTTACTTTTACTTTGCTAATTAGGGGAAAAACTAAGTTTTAATATTGAAAACTTTTTTTTTCTATGAAACAGAGGGGGTTTTTTTTTTTTTTTTTTTTGGAAAATGACATCTATCCGATATGAAATTTAATTTTCTTTCCAATGGTATCCTCAAATTTGAATTTGATCAGCGAATTAAGGGAGTTCTGATCGCGACAAAAGGTCGGGAACAAGAAAGAAATCATACAAATTGAATTACTCGAAAACCAGCGTTTAAAAAAAATCTCTAACTGGAACTTTTGATTAGAAATAAGTTCTAGAATCGACTCCTGAAGTACTGAACACCTTACGCGGGACACCCTGTATAATAAGCGTTATATGCATATTCCTTGTTTTTTGAACTGGAGCAGTAGGCTCTATACAGAGTGATTTCGGGGGTCTCAGGGAGGCCTTTTCTTATTCAGTTTTTGGAATTCACGTCTTGAAACGAAAAAATTAAAAAATTGATTGAAATAAATGAATTGAGTGGCAACGTGACCGTGTCATGGCGCGGGGTGTGATGCGGGAAAAGTGCAACGGAGTTACTCGAGTTGGGCATCTCGTCAGGAGTGCTTCATGGTATTACCACCCGCGTCTTGAGGGGTTCTTACTTTAACTGGTGGTCGTTTTATAGGGGCACTTCCTTCCATCCCATTCTTCCTCCTCATCCTTCTACAACTTCTCTCATCCCTAGAGCCGGCGTCGGGTAAACTTGAGCGTCCTCCCCACTTGTTTTATTCATTTATTTATTTTCTCAAATTATAGGTGTGCCCCCTCCACCTTTGAGAGAAATTTCTAAAAAAAAAAAAAGTGTGTGTTTGTGTGTTATGCAGCGTAGATTTAAGAACGTCTTCCAAGTTGGGTGGGGAG
This sequence comes from Adelphocoris suturalis, assembly GCA_030762985.1. Classification (NCBI taxonomy): domain Eukaryota; kingdom Metazoa; phylum Arthropoda; class Insecta; order Hemiptera; family Miridae; genus Adelphocoris; species Adelphocoris suturalis. The sequence goes on from CM061046.1 coordinate 83,123,678, forward strand.
TATAGCTTCCTCACCCAATGTAACATGGACGTATACAATTAGTTGAAGATCAAAGTACAAGTCAAAATGATTGATTATTCGGAGTTATAAGAAATTAACGTTTGCGCATGCGCACAGACTACTATTACTCCTGCGGCAATGAAATTTATAGAGGAACGTCTAAACCACACAATCCTTGAAAATTTCATAAAAATCGATCCATTAATCTCGGATTTTTGTTAGTGTCGATCAATTTAATTTAGAGCATGCGCTACATTTTATTACTCCACCTTTCGCAATACAATTCGTTGGAAATTTCCCTAAAACGTATATGTATCTACTCCCCGAGTTTGAACGAAATCGGACTAATAGATTATAAGAAATCGACGTTATAATAAATTAACTTTAGTGCAGACGCACTGACTAGGTACTGTTTATGTGACGGCAATGAATGTTATAGGCGACCGTCTAGACGCTCGTTCCATTAGACTTGGAGTTTTGCCTGTGCCAATCGATATGAATTTCGCACAAGCGCATTGGTTATTACTCTACCAATCACGATATAATTTAAAGGCTATTTTTCTAGAACATTACGCAATTACCTACCGAGTTTAAACGATATCGGACCTACAGATGATAAGAAATCGACGTTATGAGAAATTCACGTTTGCGCATGCGCACAGGCTACTGTTAATTCGACGGCTTTGAAAATTAAAGGGGACCGCACAATCCCCTAAAATTTCATTGAAATCGGATTGAAACTTGGTATAGTTTTGGGGGTGACAAGGATTTACTACATATAGACAGACAGACAGACAGAAACGGAACCAAAATTAATCAGCAAGCTTTGAAACGCAAAAAGCAAGTGGAAATTTTGATTTTCGACTTCAAACACGAACTCAAGGCTGCCCTACCTTAGGTAGTGAGGGAGCAACACTTTTTGCAAACAACTACATCATATTGGAGTAAATCGCATATTATCTTTATCTCAATCCATTCTCAAGATATGAATTGTTAGCGATTTTTAAATATTTTTTCGCCTCAGCTCTATACCTAATCTTGTTCCAATCCAACTTGAGATGCTGAAATTTGGCACGGGGTTTCTTCTCTTTTCTACTCTTTCTTAGAGTATAAATATAGCAACTTGACAAACCTCTCTAATCAGCTGAGTGGGCTTTGTAGCTTATCTTGATTCTAGATAGGTACTACCTACTGAACTTTTGGACGGAGTCTCCCGGGGTTCAGTAGGGCGTAATTACCACTTAAGGAATAATGCGCATTCATCGAGAGAACTCGTATCTTTTAGTATCTCTTCCACGAATAGCCAGAGACTTCGGACGCTCAGATTTGATTTTCCAATTCATCGCCTTATCACTGAATCACAGCTTATATCCTAAACACTCTATGGAATCATTAATTGTTTGCTGCACTTTGTCCCATAACCTATAACCGACTGCTAGGGAAATAAGAAAGACGGAACCCCCCACCGGATGACACACAGTTCACGGGTTCAGATCACACAAAAGAAAGCAAATAATCTTGTCAACTCCGATTTGCCGAACGAATATGTACCTACCATTAAAACTTAAATACTTCCAAAGCCGGATAAGCAAAAATAGACTCCGCCGAGATGACAATGGCCCAGTATTTTGTATTTGTTGAAAGCTTAAAATAAATAGTAAACGCTGCAAATTATTACACAAAGGTTCATTATTTCTGTATTGTGTCCTTTTTCTACGCAAAGACCTGTCTTAAATTATTAAAAGAAGTCTATTATACATTAGGTATTTGAACACCCAAACTTGGGACACTTTTGAGGTTTGACCTCAAATATGAACCACTTTATAGAAAGTCAGAGTTGAAAAAAAAAAAAAAAATTTCCACTTTTCGAAGGGTATCTGAACTATCAATTTCTGGAGTTTTCAAAATTTTAAACTGAAATTTAATATTTAAAAAATATAAAATGTTGTTTGTCCCAAGTAAGGTACAGGGTGTCTTACTTGGGAAAGTGATATGTTTTTGCATTTGTACCATGTATAAGTGTCAAAACTTTTACTTGAGACGTGTTTATTGTTTAAAAAATTTTCTATCGTAAATACCTAAGTGAAAAAAAAGGGGTGGGAACTCCAAGAAAAAGTTTCCAGCTTAAAATAATAATGTTTCAGTCTTCTGTAACAATGTCAGAGAATAATTTCAGTTGTGCATTGATGTTCCTCTAACGTTTCTTTAGAATAATGCATCCTGGCATGATAAAAATTTAAAAAATTAATCTTCAGTGGAACATTAAGCTCACAGCACAATAACACATTATAATTTTAATGGTGAAAGTAGCAATAATTCAGCATACATGAACAATAATGCAAAAAACAAACAAATTTTGAGGGGGGTTGAAATCTGTTCTCTTGGTCGATTACAAAGCTTCATTATTGAAAATAATACCTAAATTGAAATTGACGAAATATCTTCAGTGGAGAAACTGGAACTACGAGTATAAATTTGTTTCAACTTGAAAGAGACTTCAACGCAAATTTTTTCTTCGATTATTCGATATAAGGGACACAAAATTACTCTGAAAACTGAACTAGGCGAGCTTGAAATTTTAAAAAACTACTGGAGGAGTTTGTCCTTGACATATTGTTGAGTAATGCATGCATTGCAGGGACGTTCCTATATTTGGTCTGGAGTAGTAAATCCTAATCGCTAATGCAATACATCTTTAGTATGCATCCTCGGTGTTTTATCTCTTGTCACATATCTGCAATAATAAAAATGTTCCCTAGAATGATTGTGTTCAAAGAGTTACCTTCTGGCAGAAAACCCTGATATCTAAAAAAAAAAATGGAGAAATAGATCTTGGAAATAGATAGGTATTTTTATAGCTATATAATCCATATTATAATATAAATGTGCAATTTTTATATCATGAAACGTGACGTACCTATTTTAAAATGAGTGACACAAATTAAATTTTCGAATGGTACTATACAAAGTGTCAAAAATTTAATGGCAGCCATTAATTTTTTTATTTTTGAAGATATCAAAAAACTTTAAATGTTGACTCTCCCTTATTTTTAAAATAATATTGAATGGCGAAATCGGATTTTGATTATCACGCACCACGGTGGCGCTGCGACTAGTAATTCGTGTTTTTCAAATGCAAGCCCCCACTTTTTATGGCAAATTCTTAATATACAAATTTCATGGAAAAATCACCCGTCACTCGAATTGAGGAGTGCGCAAAAGCGGAGTCAATTACGTGCAGCGCCAATTGTGAAAAATCGTGTTTTTGAAGATATTTAATTGCAACGTATGATGTATGATTTTGGGGTACTTTTTCACGCTGGTGAAAGTTGTGGGGTACTCTCACGTGGCGATGTTCTTTCATCGACATTCGCAATAACAACTTTTAAAAAACACACAAAAAATGAAATTTTAGTCCTTTAAGTGCTGTGCGAAAACAAGTGGAAAAAAAGTTCAGTCATGCAGGATGACCCCATGAGCGAATTTTTGAAGAAATCTTCGACATTTCAGTCGCTATTGATCGTGTAGAGAAATTTCAGTTTATGATTTTTATAGACAAACAAGCACAAACCTACTACCTACGTTTTAAACAGCATGGTTCTAGGATTGGTTATACAGGGATACTTCCATAAGAGTAGTTCAATCTGAATTTGGACATGTTTCATGTAATTTGTTAAATGTAAGTAATTTTGTAAATGTTTCATGCAAATATTACCGATTTTTACAACTAGCGAACGGCATTATTTCGATTTTAGACTGATTTTTCAACTTTTAAATATTTGAAAACTTGATACATATTCTTATAGGAAATTTTACGCTGATTCCGAATATACCACATGTTAATATGCTGAAAAATTATTTCGCACAACAAATCGCAAAAAACAGGCTATTTTGAAATTTTTGACTACATTTTCGAAAATTTCAACCCGAAGAGGTTATCCGATCATGCTGGCCAGCGAACTTAAACTTTCGTTTTGTGTCCTTAACATTTTAAAATTTGTTTGAAGTTTCTAGCAAAATTCTACGGACAGCTATCGTCTGGAATGACACATACATACATACATACATACATACATACATATATACATACATACATATATACATACATAAAAAAATGCTTTAAACTTCAGAATATGATTCAGAATAGCCTGAAACGGATTTCTGCATAATTTTTTTTCAAAAATTCACATTCTACAAATTTTGAGGCGAGAGCAATAGCTTAATTTTCTTCAAAAATTCGCTAAAAATGTGCGATGCTGGTGGTTTTTTCGATGTTTTCAAGTTGGTATTGCGAATATTTATTAAAGAACATCACCACGTAATTCAGCGTGAAAAAATATCCCAATATCATGACTATATAAATATGATAGTCCAGCAGCCAAGGCCGAAAATGGGTAGTAATTTAAGGAGAAGGTTTGTGATTGGATTTTGAAAATATAGTCCATTCCTAGTGAAAAAATAGTTTTTTGCCAACTCGAAAGTGGTGGAATAAAGATGGCTTAATTGGCCCCTCTTGAAATTTTTCTCCAATAATTCCTAAACCATTAATCCTACAGGAATTTTTATACATAGCAAAGTTGTATAGCATAAAAACAAAGCGATGCGACCCTAAAACCATTAATTACTACCCAAAATAGGGGAATAATACAAACAATTGAAAATCGAGCTAATTTTGGGTCAGTCCTCTCCTCCACCCGTCTAGACTTTTCACCTTCAAAATCACCTAGCGGCCTTAATATTGGTCTGATTTAGGTCTGTCAAACTTCATTCGATTCAGGGTTAAATACTTTCCAAAGTTCATATGGAGCAAGTTTTAACTGAGACCCTTTCTCATTAAAGTACAAAGTAAAACGTCGTTTATGCTATAACTTTATGCGTAAAATGACATAAAATTCGTGAGTTCTGCTGTAAGTCAATGGGGAAAGGTCTCAGCTAAAACTTGCTCGATATGAACTTTTTGAAGTATTAAACCCTAAATCGAATGAAGTTTGGCAGGCCTAAATCAGACGAATATTAAGACCGCTAGGTGATTTTGAAGGTCAAAAGTCTAGACGGGTGGAGAAGAGAACTGACCCAAAATTAGCCCAATTTTCAATTGTTTGTAATTCTCTTATCTTGGGAGATAATTCATAGTTTTTGGATCGCTTTGTATATTTCATAGTTTTTGGGTCGCTTTGTATTTTTATGCTTCAACTTTACTACGTATAAAATTTTCTGTAAGATGAACGATCTAAGAATTATTTGAGGAAAACATTACAATGGGCGATTTAGCCATATTTATGCGACCGCCATTTTAAATTCCAAAAATTTCGTGATGGCAGACAAAGATTTTCTCACTCAGAAAGGACTAAATTGTCAAAATCTAATCTCAAACTTTCTCCTGAAATTACTACCTATTTTCGACCTTGGCTCCTGGATTATGATACATAGGATTTTGTGGCAATTGAATATCTTCAAAAACTCAATACTGCACATTTGGCGCACTTCCTGCGCGTAATTGCGCCAGTATTTGCGCAGTATAGGTGATTTTTCCATGAAATGTTATGTATATTTCGAATCTGCAATAAAATATACCGTTTACATTTGAAAAACGCGAGTTAACATTCGCGTGATAATCAAAATCCCATTTCGCCATTGAATATAAATTAAAAAATAACATGGAGCTGCCGTTTAAAGCTTTTTGATATTTTCAAAAATATAAATAATGTATGGCTGGTCATTAAATTTTAGACACCCTCTATATGACATCTACTCTTCTAAAATTCTATTTCTTTTTAGAGACTGTGCAAAAGTAGATATGTATACATATGTATGTACATGTACATGTACAGTACAACTACATATGTATTTCCCGTGAAAATCTGGTAACCCAGATTTCTGGATTCAGAAACTTCCCTAGGTTGGTTGTCAGAATGGGTTTGTCTTGTACTGGATGCTTTCGATTTTATAGTGGGTCAATCCTTTTCCCTCAGATGATTTAGGATTATGAGTTATTCGTTATTATCTATATATATATAAAAATCAATTGCTGTTCGTTAGTCTCGCTAAAACTCGAGAACGGCTCTCGGTTTTGGCTCATTTTGGCCTTAAAATATTTTTGGAAGTCCAAAGAAGGTTTAAAAGGTTTAAAATTTCAAATCTGTCCTATAGGGGGTGTTTTAGGTGAGGAGGGGGGAATGGGGTGTCTTTGTCATTACTGAAGAAACTGGGGATTTGGTTGTCGAGTATGTTTGGATTAACCCAATTCAAGTCAAAGACTTCTTTTTTCAAATTTGACCCACAATGAAGGGGGAGGGGGTGGGGGAGTTAAAGCGTTTCGAACGTCATTGAACGAACTGGTGATCTGAGTTGTCGTATATGTTTGGAGTATTCTAACTTAAATCACAGGCTACTTGAAAATTTTCAAATCCAACCCATAGAAGGGGTGTTTTAGGGGAAGTGGGGGGGGGGGGGGGGGGGGAAATGGGGTATCTTTGTCGTCACTGGGGATTTGATTGTCGAATATGTTTGGATTACTCTAATTCAAGTCAAAGATTACTTTTTTCAAATTTTTGAAATCTGACCCAGTGTGGAGGGGTGGAGGATGTTAAAGCGTTTATATTTTAACGTCACTGAACCAAGTGGTGATCTGAGAGGGCGAATCTATAATAATTATACTTTAACTTGGGTCACAGGCTAATTGATAATGTTCAAGTCAACCTGTGCAACGCACGGGTGAACCAGCTAGTTTTCAAATAAATCCAAACATTATAATAATGGGAACTGACCAAGGGTCACGACGCGCAATTCACGGGCCGATCACGTCCCCCCCGTATGGGACGATGGAGAAGGAAAATGCCTACTCAAGGAGCCAGCTCATACAGCAGAGATACTTCTTCTATTCCTACACTATGACCGGAAAGATCGGGCGATCGCATCTCGTGCTCTCCGAGACCGAAGTCCACAGTCCACAGCCCCACCACTCGGGCATCCGAGATTTCACGTGTCGCAGTGTATAACTACTGGAGGCCTCCCGCAAACCGCTTCATTAGTTGGTTTCAATCCTAGTGATCAACAGTGCATGTGCATTAGTGTCGAGTCACTTCAGCATTTTGCTTCTTCTAAGAAGACCAAACATCTATGTAAGTACCCTTACCTAACATACCTTATTAACAATGACAATTTATTAATGGATTCAGTCCCCGAGGCGATTTGATTTTCAATTCAAATTCATTGATTTCAATGAAATGAGCGAGGGGCAGCTGGATTCATAATGAATTATTCCTGGCTTATAATTATGTGACATTATCAGAAACTTTCATTTCGTTTAAAGAAAGAAACACAGATATGAGTTTATAGGTATAGGCATTAGCCAATGTCTAACTTGAGCAAGAAAAGGCTTTAGGCCTGTCCCCTATTTCGAAAACTAGATTCCTCCACTTCAAACTATTGCTTTCTCATTATAAAAATACGATTTGGAATCCTTAGGAATACCTCATTTTCATCGTTGACAATTGAAAGTTTCTAAGAACTTTTTACATTAATTTTATAGGTATGGACATTAGTCAATGTTTTACTAGGGCGAGAAAATACCTCCGTAGACTTTAGACCTGTCCCCCATTTCGAAAACTAGATTCCTCCACTTCAAACAATTGCTTTCTGATTTTAAAAATACGATTTGGAATCCTTAGATATCCCTCATTTTCATCGTTGAAATTTGAAAGTTCCTAAAAACTATTTACATTAATTTTATAGGTATGGACATTAGCCAATGTCTAACGAGGGCGAGAAAATTCCTGGGTGTACTTTAGACCTATCCCCCATTTTGAAAACTAGATTCCTCGCACACCAAACCATTGCTTTCCAATTTTAAAAATACGATTTGGAATCTTTAGATATCCGTCATTTTCATCGTTGAAATTTGAAAGTTTCTAAAAACTATTTACATTAATTTTATAGGATTGGACATTAGCCAATGTCTAACTAGGGCGAGAAAATTCCTGGGTGTACTTTAGACCTGCCCCCCATTTTGAAAATTAGATTCCTCACACTCCAAACCATTGCTTTCTAATTTTAAAAATACGATTTGGAATCCTTAGGAATCGCTCATTTTCATCGTTGACAATTGAAAGTTCCTAAGAACTTTTTACATCAGGTAATTATTTTTGTTTTAAAAAAGTTAGGGGGCAGCACTAAAGTGTTTGCCTTGTTATTCGATCGGTTTAGTTAGCAATTCGTGAAGGGACCTGAGGGCTTAGGGCTGATTCTGTGAGTTAACTTAATCGATTTAGGAAGGAAATTAGGGAATCGTAATGTATTTAGCTTTGAATCATACCGCTCATTGTTAACATTCGAACCATGTTCATTCTGGTCCAAGACTTTCATGAACTGAACGCTACAGAATTTTTACGGAGATGAGCTTAATATTTCGCATTCATTAGCGAATTTTGTAGAAACATAAGCTAAGGCAACGGTTCCAACAATTTTAAGATGAAACATTTTTAACGCTTTCTTCGTGGAAATCTGTTTAGAGGCATTCTGAAACGATTCCCAAATCTTAACCGCTTTTTATATGTACGTACTTTCAGATAAAAACTCTCTTCATGATTGGAATAAAAACTCCGTTCCTCCGCCAAAAAATCAACCAATCAAAAAGGATGATCTTGTTCGTTGAACAGAACTTTTTGAACTCAATGAATTGGTCAAATTTCTTGTGCTTAATTAAAAGTAACTTTAAAAGTTCCAGTCATGCAGCATGATCGTATGAGTGAATTTTCGTAAATTATCGTATTGTGTAGGTAATGTTAAATTGTTTTTATATTTGAGCTTTTCGAGTGCAAGGAAATTGTTAACTATTATTTGTATGGCAAAAAACGTATTCTAAATAACAATCTCCTATTCAAATAAAGGTTTTGAATTTTTAGCTTTTTTACTGTTTTTATCGATTTTTTAGCAAATTTTAAGTACATTTTTCAGCATAATTTTTGAATGTTCTATTTTATAGTTAATAAACTTTATCTGAGCAATATTCTACCAAGAAATATTAATTTAACTATTTTTAGCCATTTTTAGTGATTTTTTTAGTATATTTTTTTAATTTGACCAATTTAATATGCTCAAAAAGTGCTGGCCAACAAACTCATCCTCGTTTTCAAATTAATTTTTATGTTATTTGAATCAATTTCCTCGGAAAAAGAATTTCAATTGGTAACTTTAACATTTTAAATTCTGTGCACAAAACTATGCAGACAAATATACTTACATTTCATTAAAATACGCTAAAAAATCGATAACAACTGGAAAAGCTAGTAAAAATCCAAAATGTAATTTTTAAAGCTGAATATTATTTTAAAAAGTTTCTTTTGCCGTGAAATGTGGAATTGACAGTTTCTTTGGTGGAAAGTGCAAAAATTTCAAAACAATTCCATATAAATATACAAAACTAGCCTAGTTTTCTAGCTCGCTTCGCTCGTTCGGTGTGAAGTGTATATAGCCGGAATAAATTCTTTCGTTATTTTCTGCATATTTTATGACAAAAAAAAACTATCTTTCACGAATTGTTTGGTTAATGAAGACTATTCGACCGATTCGGTTACCATAGAGACTTTCCGGGATCATGATTTTCTAATACAAAGTTCAAAGTTCGTACGTTTCGAAGGAATAGGAAAAGCCTGTGCATAGGTCGGACAGACAGGTGGAGTTTCATTTTTATTGATATAATAGATATTACACAAATTCGTTTATATTATCCATCCTTATGACTAAAACTATTTATTAAATTTTTTGGGGCCTATAACCGCCTTGGACATGACAAGTCATGTGTTCAATTCCTTAGACAATTTTATGTAATTTGCTCCTGAGATCTACGTAAAAAAATGACGAAGAATGGGGTTGGCGTTGGTCCCAATTTTTTACGCTGTATTCAGGGGAAATGAAGGGGGGAATAACCTTTCCGTGGGACATCTTTTATATTATGTATATATATATATATTTCTTCTTCTAATTTTGACAAAGACTAATTCGAAATATCAGAAACCTTTTCCTCTTTATTTCTGTAAAATTTCATTAACTTTAATTAGTATATAGTGCAGTAGCACAGTGTCCACAATCAAGTGCATATATACATATGAACACATCAATTGGTCTGTTGATAAGCGTCTTGCAAAACGGCCAGCTCTGTGAGTTAATTGACGTTTGGTGTTCCTATCGCTTGTAATTTATTGTATTTCGTAAGAAAAAGCGTTCAAATCCAGGAATCGTTTCAAAATGCCTCGTAACGAATTTCCATGAAGAGATTTTTCAAAAATTTTATTTGCAAATTTTGGGAGCCATTGCAATAGTTTTTTTTTTCTGCGAAAAATTCGATAATCGCGAATTCCGCTCTCTGAGATCGCTGATGAGAAGTGAGATTTCCATCGGCTTTACATTTCCTGCCCCCCAGCCCATCCGGTGCCTAACAATCAAACGCCGATAAAATCGATGCCCCGGACGCTCGTGAATAAATTTCATCGAATCGGAGGAAGTGGCGGTGTGACGATAGCGAATGCCTAAGGTCCACGTTTTTCATAAAATGATCTCACATTTGTGAGAACGTTCTTATACGGGTTTTGTATAGTTTTCCGCCACTGTTGAACATCCGAGTGGTGAATTATATTGATTAAATGATGTTAAGTAAACCCATTAAGCGTTTTTTACCAGCTATAAAAGAAGAAAAAAAATGCCGAAATAATTTCCAAATTTGAACCTGAGGCGGGTCGATGGCTGAAGGCCGAAACTATAGTAGGAAAAACTAGGCGAAAACGAAAATGGAAAACAACGTGAAGTACCTATGTAGGTATGTATTGTATTGTTTGTATACTGTACTATACAATACTATGTGTATAATATGTAATATATGTATACTATACGTATAGTTTGTTCACCAAGCGTGGAATGCATTGTTCATTTTATTGGAATGAAAAATTCGTTTGCTATAAAATCGTTTGTTCGAAATTTCGAACGAATTTGCTTTTTGAACCTTCCGTGGTACCAATCAATATTTGGTGGTTGTCTATCCGCAGTTCCTCCCACCACATGGTGGGAAATTAGTTGAGGTTATACTTCCCCAAATGTATCACCGTCCAATCACCATTCCAATTTTGTCTGAAATATTTCGATAGAATAATAGCAGAGTTCTATTAATTTCGATATCAGTTGGATACAAGTTTGAAAGATCAAGTTGTCTTATTGATTCCATTGTCCGCCACTTGTCCCGCTACTCCTCTAATTACACCTTTTTAGAAAGCTCCCAGCGAAACCAATCATTTGGGAATGTAAACAAACAACCTCGCGCCGGCCCCTTTATTGAAATAGTTTCTCGATATTGATCGGTCTTGTGTGGGCACCTCAATGCAGAACCACGACAAAGAATCAAGTCCTCGTAACATAAATAATATTATTGAACTGTCGTGCGCGTAAAGACACTTCTGCGGGTTCAAGGACACTTCTGTTGTTTTTACCGACCATAGCTAATGGGGCTCGGTCGCACAAGTAGGTACCCTCACCAAACTACCAGCCTGAAAAATTAATTCATAAAACGGCGAGAACTGTTTTTGTTCACACGTATTAAATATTTATCATTCGTCGGCTTATCGTGTGAAACGGTGAGGATGTATGAATTGGTAAGACAGCTTGGTACCGCAAAATCTGGCGTTTATCGTACTGTCATAGCTTCATCATATTGTAATTTCTTTCCTAATCGACTCACGATACTGTTATTTAGATGGAGCTCCTTCGAAACTCCTAGGAAACAAATCTAACAAAGATCTAATCTATCTAACAAAGAAATAATGAACCTTTGCGTAATAATTTGCAGCGTTTCCTCTTGGACGCATCGCAAAATCTGGCGTTGATCATACTGTCATAGCTGTCATTTCTATAATAACAAGTATTTCATTAATTTCCAATTTTTTCAAAAATATCGCAAACAACTCCAATTAATGTTTGGGTGAATTGATCTTAGCCATTATCCTCTACGTTTTCGGAATGCTGACTTTTGAAAATATAAAATGATGAATATGATCCATTATCAAAAGCATAGCGGCTAGTAATGGGTATGGATGAGATCTCGTTGATACCATATGGGATAAGGTTCTTAATAGAAAAAAGAATAGAGATGAAATTTCTAATCTGGTTAGGGAAGATGTAACTTCAGAAGAAAAATAATGGATTAGTATACCTTATTATGGGAAATTTTTTGATAAAATCGGCAAAAATCTACCATCGAGGGGTTTCAAAGTGGATTTTAAAACTAGAAATAGTTGCAGAGCATTACTAGGTTCCGTTGAAGACAGAATCAATGTTCAGGATAAAAGTGGAGTTTATAAACTAAAATGTTCTTGTGGCCATGAATATTGCGGTCATGCTGGTAGGAAATTCAGGGAAAGAATAGACGAGCATCAGGAGGGTTCCAGGGAAAATAAGGGTAAGTCTATATTTGCAAAACATCTTGAGGAATCCAATCATTGTTACAATTTTGATTTGACAGATAGACAGTTTGTAGAATTTCTTTATTTTTGAACAGAGGGAGGTATGCTGAATGTACTTGAAAATTTTGAAATCATCAAAAGTGACGGATCTGGTAAATGTTCGAATGAGAATATCCCTCAATACATTTCATGATAAGTTCATTTCTATAAACCTTGGAATTATCCATTCACACTGTTGAAGCCGTATTAAGTAATTCTTCCCCCCTTTCACTTCATCTGATTAGCTGTAATCCCCCTTCACTTTGCTTGTACTTAATTGGTTGTACCTGCCGCCCCTTTCCTTTCTCTCGACCAATGGGATTCTATCTCCCTTCACCTGTGACAATATAAGCTGTGTCCTTTCCAATGTGTGTTCAGTTATTGTTTGTTACTGGTGATGGCTTAGCCGCCGATATCGATTTAACATCGTGGAAATAGACAACGTTTTTTCTCACTAACTAGGTACCGTTTTCCATCCGATTTCAAACGAGTAAAATATACATGGTTTTGGGAAGTATTGATTAATGGTAATTACTTATGGTAAGGTCCGACAAAATCTGACAAAAATCTTTTGGTTGGACAACATTTTTGGGGATGGCAAAAGCGCGTTTTCCTCGGTCGATTATAAAGTTTAATTATTGATCATTACCTATTGAAAATAATAAACCAAAACGACACTTAAGCCCATTTTTCATTTTTGCAAACTAAAATCACGAAATACGAGAGAATAAATTATAATATTTTGGATATGGAAAAAACTGTCCGTTACGCCATCGTATTTGACGTCGTGTATCGTCCGATGAGATGACGGTTGTTTTGCACGCCCGTTCGTGTCGATGTTGAGTACGAAACACGTGAAATATTTCGCTCTCCATTAATAATATAATCAGAAAAATAAACATTGAAAAAAACCTATTGCTGATGAAAAAAAAAACCGTTTACGTCCGAACGGGGGTCAGAAAAAGGAGAAATGTTGGCAATTACTCTTGGTAGCTTCCCAGGCGATATCGAAACAATGAAAATAATACGGAGATCGTCTCTTATCTACGATATAAACACCGCGAAAAAGAAATCGCGTGATTTGCCGTCTTATCGGAATGCCGCTCGGTGATTATCTCATGAGGCGATAAAAGTTCGTCGTTTATCTGGTGGGATTAAACGTCGACGTCGAAAGAGACACGCGGTGTTCACGGCGATATAAACTGTACCTATTATTAGTAGAGATGAAATCAGGTGATATACTCGTAATAAGTACCTATTGTTTACGCAAATAAAAAGACTCTGCGAAACACGAGAAGATGTTCTTATACAATTGATTGTGGTTCTGAACCGGACAATATCGGATTCTGGAGGACCCGGTCGATCAAAGTAAAAAAGTGCCAGTCATGCAGCATTATCGTAAGAGCGAATTTTCTTAAATTATCGTATTATATTTCTTTGAGGGCAAAAGAAATGCTTAACCATCACTTTTATGGCAAGAAACGTGGTTTGTAGCATTCTTTGCCGTTCTCGATCGCACAATAATGACATTTAATTGCTTTTAAGGGAATTTCCGCAAACTCAAATGTCAAACAATTAGTCAACTTGCTGTTCTTCTTTTACGCTCCCAACACTCGGCACAAATACGCAAGTTCCAAAAATTTGGATGATATGTGATAGGTTGGGACAGCTAATAACACATCAGTCGCTCCCCTGGAATCATAGTGAGAGGGTTCGGTTAATCAAGATAAGAGAGATAGTAAAACTAAACTGCATCAAGATGTGAGACTCTGAAGAGCTAGTGTAGATTTCAGAAAAGAGTTGATCGCAGGAGCGACCCTACATACCTGAGTGAGCTAAATTCTCTTCAAGTTCACCCAAGGAAGTTGAAATTCGATTCTGTGGGTCATTAGGAGGCGTGTGAAATGAATTGTGGTCTCTTTCACAATCTGCCCAGTGAGCTAATTTCTCTCCTGTTACGCCTACGAAGTTGAAATTTGATAGGGTGACTCTCTGGGATATTAAGAGATCTTAATGATGAGTGATCATGATGAGTGAAATGATGAGTTCTCTCTTGATCAGCTGAGTGAGATTAATTCTCTCATGTTCACGCTGTGAAATTCAAATTTCCACTAGGCTGGCTTAATACAAAGATGAACGAGGTAACCGTAACATGAAAATATATCCCGGGGTTGCGGACTCGTACGCAAGTTGTAATTATTTATCATGCAATTGTGATACGGAATTAGAATATAATTCAGGATAGTACCTACACTAAAGAAGTTTGGTTTAATATGATAAAACATTGCAAACAAGCAAAGAGAAATTCATACCGTTTATTCTTAGACTTTTGTTTTGATGATAACACCAGAATCGTCCATTTTGGGTATATTTCAGCAAGATTTGCATCTTTTCACCCAAAGTTTGTGTACAGTTCCCAACTCCTCCTACCAGGCGTTTTTAGGAATAGCTGGTAGGCGGAATCGGGAACTCATTCTGGGAAAATGAAGTTTCCGAGTTTTTTGGTTTATTATCTCCAATAATAAGCCTATGTGATCGTATAGCAAAAAATTTTTATAACTCCCCCTCAAACTTAGTCACTTTACGTTTCAAGGTGCGTAGAATCCAAATTTAAAATGTCCATCCCGTTCGCCGTCCGGACCATAAAAGGCCTAAGAATTGACTTAAAAAACCCGTTCTTTCGCACATAGACTCCATTTGGGGTCTAGTTGGTCCTAACGTTTAACCATCCCGATCGCTTTACTCGCATAGATGCTATGAGCCAAAAACGGGCGAAAAAGTGTCTTTTTCGAGACTTTGAGTGTCCGCCTGGCACGCTTGGCACGCTTAGCATGCTACGGTGGGTGGTGAGCCAAAAACGGGCGAAAAAGTGTCTTTTTCGAGACTTTGAGGTGAGCGGGGGTCACGGTGGGTGGGAGGGAGTGAGAGGAAGAACAGAGGTGGATACTAGAAAAGAGACTGGCGAAAGCCCCAGAGCATGCTGGTTACTATAGCTGGCTATCTGATTCAGAAATAAAAACCATTATGTAATAATTTGCAGCGTTTTTACATTTAATTTTGTAAATCGTTCTAGGTCTCCCATTATTCAATAAGGGTTGCAGGAATCAACGGTGGGTAGTTGCTCGTGGTAATATCAAATTTTCCGCAAGGATAACCATACAATTTTGTTGATATTTGAGGAAACAGTTAGGGTAGGCGGAATTTGGGACACTTACCCTACTTAACCTTCCTGTAAATTTAACACTACACACTATTGGTCACCTCAAAATTACACGAATACTAGGTGAAGTAAATAATAATACAGTGGAACCTGGATAATTCGAACTTCTTTAATTCGAAATCTTCTTTACTTCAAATATTTCTCTTGGTCCCTAGCATTTTGCATTCAAACAATGCTAAAAAATCGTGGATAATTCGAATTTTATTTTGGATAATTCGAATTTTCGGCGTGCTAATTAGGGTATACATTTTAAGCTGCGACTCAAAATAATTGTAAATTTATCGGGAAATACGTTTTAGTAACGATATTTGGCAAAAGGTTTGCGTTAGACCAAATGCATGCAAGTCAGTGCCATCGTACAGTCTGAATACGCCATGAATCACGCACAAGAACTTAGACTTTTTTTGAAAGCCGGATTAATTAATGTAAGTGATTCATACTTCAACTCTTTGAATGCGTTGGAATCTTTTATAATGGCCGAGAGACTTAATTAATTCAAGAAAACAGGCCAAAATATCATCCTTTTTTGAAAAACAATAGATTGTTTTTTATGGTTGCAGTTAAATACAGTACCATTCCAGGTGTCTTTATATTTATTGTTCAATATTCTGTTGGTCAATACAGTATTCAATGTTACTGTACTATTGTATGTTACTGTATGAAGTTTGTTAAAATATAATTTATTAAAAACTTCTTTAATTCGAATTTTTGGTTAATTCGAAGTTTTTGACTGGTCCCTTGCGGTTCGAATTATCCATGTTTCACTGTAGTTTATTATTATTATTATTTTTTATTTTTTTTTATTTTATTTTATTTTTTATTTTTTTCAAATGTCTCATTAATTATGTTGTTGTAGCGGGTAGGTTTGTTTTTTGAACACCCCTCAAACCTGGTTATTAAACCTGGTCTAGCTTTTTACTAGCCTTCAACTCGATCGAAAAAAAAAGTCCAGTCATGCAGCATGACCCCATGAGCGAATTTTGAAGAAATCTTCGACATTTCAGTCGCTATTGATCGTGTAGAGAAATTTTAGTTTATGATTTTGATAGACAAACATGGAATCAAATTATTAAAAATAATTAGGAGGTACTCATACTTTATTATTATTAAACTAATCTTGTAGATTTTAGATTTCGATGTCCAATGTGGTCAGTATTGAAGGCAGTTGAAATCATAACAGTATACTATCATAACATCATCAAATCTTGATATAGGTACAAAAAATAACATACCGACGTCATTTTCCATTTCCACAGCCAATCGATGATGAGGCTTTATATTACGAGTGATATAAAGTCAGTTGCATTCGAATCTAGTATCCCACAGCAAGAAATTGACAGACAAACTGTAGTCTCTGTTTCGAACAAATATTACCGATTTTTACAACTAGCAACGGCATTATTTCGATTTTTGATTGATTTTTCAACTTTGAAATTTTTGAAAACTTGATACATATTCTTATAGGAAATTTTACGCTGATCCCGAATATACCACATGTTAGTATGCTGAAAAAATTATTTCGCACAACAAATCGCAAAAAACAGGCTATTTTGACATTTTTGACTACATTTTTGAAAATTTCAACCCGAATATGTAATCCGATCATGCTGGCCAACGAACTTGAACTTTCGTTTTGTGTCCTTAACATTTTAAAATTTGTTTAAAGTTTCTAGCACAATTCTACGGACAGTTATCGTCTGGAATGACACATACATATATACATACATAAAAAAATGCGTTAAACTTCAGAATAAGATTCAGAATAGCCTGAAACGGATTTCTGCATGAAATGTTTTCAAAAATTCACATTCTACAAATTTTGAGACGAGAGCAATAGCTTAATTTTCTTCAAAAATTCGCTAAAACCCGCCAAATGCCAATCAGTACCCCCCTGGTGCCACAATCAGTCAGGTTAGGCTAATCAAGATGAGAGAGTCGGTAAAACTTGAGTAGATCAGAGAAAAGAGTCAATCACAGGAGCGACCCTCCCCGCCGCCGAATGCCAATCAGTCGCCCCCCTGGAGGTGTCACAGTCAGTCACTCACCGGCTGTCGCGGCGCCCAGTGCGATCACCCTCGTGCGGTAGAATCCACTCGCCAGCCCACGAAATCTTCAGCTGACTGCCCCTTCTAACTGTAAGCAACACCAAAATATAAAATTTCACCCATTATATAGTAAATTTTCAGAAAAATAAAATAAACTATAGGGTGGTGGGGCCAGTGTTTGACACCTTAAGAGACATTTTGACAAGCAATTAAGTTATTTTAGCGAATTTTTGAAGAAAATTAAGCTATTTTGTAGAATATCCCTGTATGAACAATTCTAGAACCATGCTGTTTAAAACGTAGGTAGTAGGTGCTTGTTAGAAAAAAAAAAGTCCAGTCATGCAGCATGACCCCATGAGCGAATTTTTGAAGAAATCTTCGACGTTTCAGTCGCTATTGATCGTGTAGAGAAATTTTAGTTTATGATTTTGATAGACAAACATGGAATCAAATTCTATCTACAGCATGGTTCTAGCCTTAAACAGCATGGTTCTAGGATTGGTTATACAGGTATACTTCCATAAGAGTAGTTCAATCTGAATTTGGATAATGTTTCATGCAAATATTACCGATTTTTACTACTAGCGAACGGCATTATTTCGATTTTTGACTGATTTTTCAACTTTGAAATTTTTGAAAACTTGATACATATTCTTATATGTGTTATATGTGTTGTGTGTGTTATATGTGGGGTTGCGGACTCCTACGCATGTTGTCATGATTTATCATGCAATAGTGATACGGAATTTGAATATAATTCCGGATACACTTAACAAAATTAGGTTTAATATGATCAAAACATTGCAAAAGTCCAGTCATGCAGCATGACCCCATGAGCGAATTTTTGAAGAAATCTTCGACATTTCAGTCGCTATTGGTCGTGTTGAGAACTTTTAGTTTATGATTTTGATAGACAAAACATGGAATCAAATTATTAACACATGCACAGAGTAAACTCATCAGTTGTGATTACTTTTTTTTTTAAGCACCTACTACCTACGTTTTAAACAGCATGGATCTAGGGTTGGTTATACAGGGATACTTCCATAAGAGTAGTTCAATCTGAATTTGGACAATGTTTCATGCAAATATTACCGATTTTTACAACTAGCGAACGGTATTATTTCGATTTTTGACTGATTTTTCAACTTTGAAATATTTGAAAACTTGATACATACCTATTCTTATAGGAAATTTTACGCTGATTCCGAATATACCACATGTTAGTATGCTGAAAAAATTATTTCGCACAACAAATCGCAAAAAACAGGCTATTTTGAAATTTTTTACTACATTTTTGAAAATTTCAACCCGAAGATGTAATCCGATCATGCTGGCCAACGAACTTGAACTTTCGTTTTGTGTCCTTAACATTTTAAAATTTGTTTGAAGTTTCTAGCGCAATTCTACGGACAGTTATCGTCTGGAATGACACATATATACATACATACATACATACATATATACATACATATATACATACATACATACATACATAAAAAAATGCGTTAAACTTCAGAATATGATTCAGAATACCCTAAAACGGATTTCTGCATAAAAATTTTTCAAAAATTCACATTCTACAAATTTTGAGGCGAGAGCAATAGCTTAATTTTCTTCAAAAATTCGCTAAAAAGTGAACAGGTAGTACCTAAATTAATTATAATTATACGAAATGAGGAAACAACCAACGATGACCAGAGCACCACACTAGAGAGTCACACTGCTTCACCACAGACTCAGTTAGGCAAAATGAGGTGTATCCAAGCAGAGGTGACGGAAAAGTTGAGTTAAGTTGATGTTATGTTTTTTGTTTGTTCAAACTTGAATCTTACATCTATTGCCGCATCGGGATGTCCTAAAACTGCTCGGTATTGAAAAAATCACTAATTCAAGCCGCAAAACATCATAAATTCGTTTTTTTCGAAATCAATTTTTTGACCCAGGATTTGACAGCCAAATTGTTGGTTGTACCTGTGATTGACAGTACCAATGTATGACGATCTCGACGACTTGTAATGAAACTATGTTTTGGGGGTTTTCGAGGGTTGGTCAGAATTGAGATTACTCCTTTACGCCAACGTTTCAAACAATTTATTGTTCATCATCAGGGCTGTAAGAACCCCAAAGAGATTAGCTCGGTACAATACGGTATAATATTTAGATGGTACATGATATTGTTATGGACAACTATTACTGGACCACTACATGGACTGCTGCCAATGCAAACACACTACCAATGAACAGTTCAATAAAAAACTATGCAATACAACTACTAAACAACCATAGGAACCTAACCTGGTTTGGACTACAATGATTGAATATCTTATCGGGAGGTGGTGTACATATGTACCCAAGAAACAGTGAATATGGAACACCAGTGGGTGACATGCAGCGGTTACAAAAATTATGTTACATACTTACGTACGTTATGTTACATTATGTGGTGGTGTACATTATGTACCCAAGAAACAGTGAATAAGGAACGACAGTGGGTGACATGCAGCGTTTACAAAAATTATGTTACATACTTACATAAGTTATGTTACATTATGTGGTGGTGTACATTATGTACCCAAGAAACAGTGAATATGGAACAACAGTGGGTGACATGAAGCGTTTACAAAAATTATGTTACATACTTACATACGTTATGTTACATTATGTGGTGGTGTACATTATGTACCCAAGAAACAGTGAAGATGGAACAACAGTGGGTAACATGCAGCGTTTACAAAAATTATGTTACATACTTACATACGTTATGTTACATTATGTGGTGGTGTACATTATGTACCCAAGAAACAGTGAATATGGAACAACAGTGGGTGACATGCAGCGTTTACAAAAATTATGTTACATACTTACTTGCGTTATGTTACATTAATTACATTCGTTATGTTACATTAGTTATGTTACGTTCGCGAAACCCTGTTCGTCGATGCTCGGTTGGTGTGGACGCGCCTTAACGGTAATTTTGTTTAATTTTTGGCCGGGTCACGATGGCAAAAACGTGTTCCATGTTATTATGCCGGATTTCGGGTTAATTGAAGAGAAAAAAAATTTGCATCACGGGCTAAATGGATGATTAGAAAAATTACGAATATGAATGGGAACTTTTTGATTGACTCTCCTGTTTAGGGCGTTCGAGTGCGTGCGAACTAAAGATGATATCAACACTCAAGGTTCCCCCAGCAAATTAAATTTATTCTTCTACTATTACAAACAATGAAGAGGAGTAAAAATGATCGTTTTCCTCTTAAGGAATATGCAGGTATTTTGTATAATTTTTCCTTGAGGATTCCTAAGAACAGTTAATTGGAAGAAAAATTTAAATAAGTGCATGGAAGGACCAATCGAGTCGGTTTGTATTTCTTTTATTCAACCATAAGCTTTCGGCACATGGCTGACGCCATGATCACGTGGATCTTGATACAGGAAAACCATATCAAGATAAATTACGGAACAATAAAATAGGAGGAAGGCAATTTGGTAAATTGTTTCTATGTGATATGTGATACTATATATATGTTCGAGAAAAATACCAAATGAATTAAACAGTAATTGGTAAAGTATTAAACATTGCGCATGCGCAAAACTATAATTGATTGACTCTGACATATGGTATGTCTGGCGTACTGACTTTTACAATCCAACGGCGATGAAATTTATAGATGAACGTCAAGGAGCTAAACTGCAAAATTCTTGAAAATTTTATAATAGTCGGTCCATTAGTCTCGAAGTTTAGTCTGTGTCGATCAATTTTAGTTTTGCGCATGCGCCATGTTTATAACTCCGCCAATCGCGATATACTTCATAGGGAATGTTCCGGGAACATATACCCATCTACTCCCCGAGTTTGAACGAAATCGGACCAATAGATGATGAGAAATCGACGTTATAATAAATTAACGCATGCTCACAGACTACTATTTATGTGACGGTAATGATAGGTATAGGGGACCACAGACAGACACGGAACCAAAATTGATCAGCAAGATCTGAAATGCAAAAAGTAAGAGGAAATTTTGATTTAGGAGGACAACAATTTAAATTAAAATCTAAATTAAATTCTAAACCGCGCGATCGTAGCACATCTAGGAGGTGAAAGGGAAGGGGGAACCGGCACAATCCCTGGAATTTTCATCAAAATTGTTCCATTAGACTTGGAGTTTAGCCTGTGTTGATCAGGATTAGTTTCAATATTAGTTTTGCGCATGCGCACAGACTGCTATTTATTATACGGCATTGCAAATTATAGGCGACCGTCTAGGAGCTAACACGCACAATCCATGAAAATTCCATCGGAATCGAACTGAAACTTGGTATAGTTTTGGGCTGTAGTATAGTATAGTATAGGATTTACCATAGACAGACAGACACCGAACCAAAATTGATCAGCAAGATCTGAAATGCATAAATCAAGAGGAAATTTTGATTTAGGAGGACATAAATTTAAATTAAATTAAATTCTAAATTGCTCGATCGTAGTACGTTTAGGAGGGGAAAGGGAAGGGGGAACCGGCGGATCCACGTTGGCGTCCCGCGACCTCCAAGGATACCTCTCGCCGCCACATCATACGCCACCTCATACGTTCCCGACCCCCCGCCTCATACTACCCGACCCCCGCCTCATACTTCTCGCCTACCTTCCGACGCCGCGCTCCCGTTCCGTCGCAAGTTCTTTCCAAGTCCCGCGGGCCGGCTCCGCCGCGCGATGTTGCCTATCGTATGAGGTGAGATTCGAACTGGCCAATCCCGAGCAGCCACGTCACAGCGCACCACCCGACACGGAGGGCGGTGCAAGGCCTCCGAATACGCAAGGCCGAGATTTCACAGTAAAAGGACCGTCGGTTGAAATCTCATTTCACGAAATCACGAAATCTTAAAATCCTAGAACAGCAGTTTATCTTTACGTATCCTGTATAATAGTGGGTTGTATAAAACCCCATCTTATCAAAATTCACCAACTTTTTGCATCAATATTGCTACTGTTTTATTATCACTTTACTAGGTAATAATGTATTTAATTAAAAATGAGGGGCAAACATAAGGACACTCCAATAAAACAAGAAAATATAAATTTGAATACAAAATATACTTAGGGTGAAGGGACCAGTGTTTGACAAGGACCTAGTCCTTTAAAGGACCAAAAACTTGAAATAATAAGGCATAAAAGTGTTTTACGGGCTTGATACTTTTGAATTTTGAGACAAAATACCTTCTCAGTGAAGTATAGAGGCGGGAAAAGGTTTCAGGTGGGTTTTTTGAAATCTGGAGAAGGTTACCCAACAAAACCTCGTGTGTTGTAATTTCTCTGGTGTTTCTTGTGATTTTGCTAAGGAGGTAAGCGCTTTATTTTGCATCACCATGCCCTCCACATTTTCAAATTCGATTGTTTCCATGGTTTTTCTCAATCAGTTTGTCAATTTGTCAGTTTCTCAATTGGTTTAGATTGCATTTATACTATCATTTTTTGGAAATAATCAAAGATAACATGTGAAAATGCAAATGTCAATTACTAGTCACCAGTGATTGACAGAGCTGTCAATATGGATCTCTATTCGTTTCTGTCATTCGTTCCTTGTTCTTTATATTTATATAAATTCATAGCAACTCACAAGCTAGTTAACCATTAGAAGCGTATTGTACCTACGGTATTGAGAAAACATTGTAGGTACCTATTTTGTGATGAAACATCTGGTGATATTTTCAACTTTGTCGTTTAAATACTCATATTAACACATTTAAATACTTATCTTTAAATTAATAACACTAAGTTCAAATGCTCAATTTATTTATACAATTTAGAAATGAATGTTTTGTTGATAAACGGAATCATTCATTGCAGAAGAACTGCTGTGTCAATCATAGGGGGTCAATCACAGGTGCAACCAAAAATTTTGGTGTCAAATACTGGATCAAAAAATTGATTTCGAAAAACCATATTTATGATGTTTTGTGGGTTGCACTAGTGATTTTTCCAATACTGAGCAGTTTGAGGACATCCTGATGCAGCAACAGATGAAAGATTCAGTTTGAACAAACGAAAAAACATAACTTAATTGCGTGTCAAAGCCAAAATTTCTCTTAAGGTGTCAAACACTGGCCCTTCCACCCTATATCAGTGTAAAATTTGACTTTGAAAAATCGTCTTGAAACATACTGACTTGTTTTTTTTTTTTTTTTTTTTTTTTTTAAGATGAGATTTGTATAATTTAGAATTGTAGGGTTCGCAAACTTTACAAAAAGAATCATCTTGAAATATTCATCATTTGCAAGTTAAAAGCTTTCATATCAAAAGAACTGGTGGTCGGTGGGTCAGGTAGTCATCACACATGGGGTTTTTCTACCTGTGTTTACTTCTGTCGCAAAACAACACCTGAAATGATTTGCAAGTACCTGAGGAGGGTGTTAGGTTCCTCTAGTCTCGTACCCTTCCTACGAGTATATATGTACTTATAGGTACGGTGACCATACGTCCCGATTTTATCGGGACAGTCTCGATTTTAAAGCCTGTGTCCCGGGGTCCCGAATTGGGAAAGAAATGTCCCGATTTTCACCAATAAAGATTTTTTCAAACCAAATCATCATGAAAAGTTATTAGCTTTACCTATTTTAAAATGAATGATTAGTACCGTGGAATTTCTTTACACCGCACACAACATAACTATAATCATAGTCACAGGAGCAGTCTGGAGACCCAACTGTGTTGGTCCCCTCGACCTCAGCGAAGGTTTCTGCCACAGAGGCAGCAAATGAATATTTGATTCTTTACAAAAACTTGGTTGACAGAAAAGAGTCTTTATTTCTACCAATGAAAGTAAAGGAACTTCAAAGAAACAGTGTTGCAGCAGGAAATGCATGCGATTTACAAGAGGTGAAAAATACAGTAGGAACTTTTTATGATCACTCCATTACTTATTTTGATCTTTGGAACTCAAACTTTGACAGCTTGAGTCAACTGTCTTGGATAGACTTAAAGAAGCAGCTGAAGCAGGAAGAACTAGAGGAAAGTTGGGATTTGTTTCAAGATCCCTCTCTCGCTTGATGATTTGTTCAATGAGCTTAGTGTGCTGAACACACAGCTTCCTGATGTCGTCCTGGCTGAATGGAAAGAACAAAAACTATCAACTGAGCAGCGGTGGCTGACTTTATTTCAGGACTTGTAGAAAAACGAAATAAGCGTTCCTAATCTCAAAACTCTGGTAGAATTTTCTCTTTCTTTACCAGGAACAAATGCTTCAGTCTAGCGAGCTTTCTCATTGATAAACAACTTTTGGACCGCAGAAAAATCTTCAATGGCACTAGGCTGTGTTAAAGCATTACTAATTGTCCAAATGAACAGTTCTTTGTCGTGTGTTGAAATGTACGACAAAATAATAAAATACGACTCCTTGCTGAGAGCACTTTCCTCAACACAGAAGTACGACTGGAGTAAAAAGAGTACCCCTGGCCCTAGTGAAAAAATATAACAAGAACAATGATGTAAACAGACTGCTCTGTTAACTTTTATTTTTTCATTTTTTGGAAAATTAATGTTTGTTTATTTGACTATAAAAACTTACCAGTTGTTCGTGAAGTTCAGTTTGTTCGTGCAAAAGGTACATATTCTTTCTGTGTATGTAATAAACTTCTTGAAATTATTTTGTCATGTAATTCTTAGTGCCACATTCTTTAATGAATATTACATATTTTTAGTTTGATACGAAGCTCTTAATAAACCAATGTTTGAATGGATGAAATAGGCTTAAAAACAAACTTTTAAAGGGTAAAAAATTCAAACTTTTACGGGGGTGGACCCCCGGACCCTCCTCCCCATGGAGGGTATTCTATACCCCTCAGGCCCCCTTGATAATTCTATCCGCCCCGATTTTGCTCAAGATAAATATGGTCACCGTATAGATAGGTTGAGTTTATTGAAAATGCCGAAAAGGCCTGTAGAAGCCGGTGGCCTTGGTTTATGTTGGTCGGAGGGGAAGGGAGGGGAAGTCAGTGGTGTGGGAGAGGGGGGAGGGGGGTTTGCGAGTTCATTTCACTCGCCGGCTCTCGCAGTTCCCGACGGTCGCGTCTCGCGTTTAAACTTTTCACGCGCCCTGACCTGCACACCGGCTCGCATCACGTCTACTACATCTAATTCGGGTAAATATAAATATCTTCTCATCTATTTATATGTATGTTACCGGGAAAGTTTAAAATAAGGCATTGTGTACTAGGCGTTGTGTAGAATACCTGAATGGAGCAGGCAACGTGTAAAATGCATCTCATTTTATTCTTTACCTAGGCATCGTAAAGAATGCCTGATCGTGCACTCGGCAAAGTGTCTTCTGATCAATCATTACCAAATCTGGGCACCTTATTTGAACATATAGGTCAGAATGATGTGTAATAGTTTGGTGGTCTGGATGCTCGCAAGCTCGCATCTCAAAAATACATAACATCAAGTAGTCAATCCCTTAGTAAAAATTCAGATTAGTTGGGCATATAGGTCCGAATGGTGAGTATTTATACTTTTCCTATATCAATAGTAGGCATTATATAGATTGCCTAGGCATTGTGTATATTCTAGAGAGAGTTAAAAATGAAGGAATTTCATACTTCGCCTAAAAAGTGCAGGCATTGTGTACAACGACTAGTCATTGTACACAATATATAGTACCTATATTGTAATTTCTAACTTTGCCAGTAGCATATAAATGAATAAATGAAATCATTTTCTGTCGTTACAAAATTGTTTGCATGACTATTTTCAATGTTACGTCAGAAAAATAGAGAAAACATTGTTATTCGATAAGGAGGTAGATTCTGTTCTCAGCCAAGATGTTGAGATTGGAGAGGTACTAGGTAGTGATGTGGGAGACCACATACCTAAATCATATTCTTCGCGTTTACCCGTTCATTAGAGAATTTCTTTGGAAAAAGAAAATATTGTAACGGCTCCGTATGACCACATTTTTCTAATGGAATTCGGCCCTTCAGGCGTCCTACTCGACCAACATTCAGCCCTTGCGTAGAAGTATATATTCAAACTGATTTTGTAACTTACGTGTTTAACCAACGGGGTAACTTCTCGGTTTATTTCGTAGAATTCTGGTTTCACAGAATACTGTCTTTTCGCGTTCAGAATTTCTTTTAATATATGTATAGTTGTAGAGTTAATTTGATGAATTTTCCTACCAGTTTCATTGTTCACAAATCAGTACCTGACTCTGCGCATGCGCAAACAAAGATCGTAAACGTAAAATTCTATTAAGCATAATTTTCGTTAATTATTAAGCATCGTAAACGTAAAATATATTTCGCATCATTTTTCTCGTTGCCTATTCGGCTGGTTTTGACGTTTCACGCTACATATTGACGAATTCCCCCGAAAATAGAAGCCCGCTTTGAAATTCTTTTGGATTACTTAATCGATGTATTTAAATTGTCATGTTACGGATACCTTGGTTTTTATATATATTTTTAATTAACCAAAACATGGGGTTTTAAGATTATTCTTAAGTTCTATTTTTATTTTATCAGGACATTTTCCCAAGATTTTGTGTAGGCCCTGCACTCTCTCGGCAAGTTGTAGAAAAATATGACACATTCGTGAAAAAATTGCGTGCTGCTATCATCTTTCCTTTCGGGGGCAGTGAGAAGCACCACTGAGAAAAGAAGTTTTTAAGTTTGCTGATGGTTGGTTGGTTATTCTCGGCTTAATTGTCCTCCGTTTAAGTCGGACACAGTTGACTTCTTACGTTTATAAGTCCACAAATTCGTACATACTTTACATGTAAGATGTAAAGTTTGCTGAGGGAATTTACACAAACTGGACTTGAATAATTGCTGAATCGCACTCCAGTTGTACAGCTCCCCAAGTTTCAGCAATTTTCAGCAACTTCTGGAATAGCTGCGCTGTGCTCTCTCCAAACCATCTTTGCTTAGACTCGAATAAACATTCTTCGAGTAGTTTCTAATTTCCAGAGGGTTGTGTGTGTGTGTGTATCCTGTTTATTGCCCGAGACGAAACTTATTATTGGTTTTCGACCTTCAAACATCCATTAACAAAGTCACCGGAGTGCGATGCCTCTCGAAAAACATCGAGTTAATTCATTGTGATGTTGCATTTTGAAATAGATTAATGATATCGCATTCCTAACATCAGCGGTGGTCCAAAAAAGTGCTAAAAAATGGTTAACTACCAGTTTTATGGCAAATCTAGGCATTCGTGTCAGAATACCTCAAAACGGATTTTAATAAAGACATTTTTCAAAAGTTTTGATTTCAAAATTTTCCGACTCATTGCAATAGCTTCACTGTCTACGAAAATTCGCTAAAAAAACTGCCTAGTTCAAAATAAAATGCTTGAGAAAAAGAAGATTTTGGATTTTTAGCTGTTTCTTGTTGTTTTAATGGATTTATCAGCATAAATTAATCAAGTTAAAGTACATTTTTCTGCATTGATTTTGTGCAAAAAAATTTCAATGTCCTAATTCATTGTTCATAAACTTTTTTTGACTAATATTCTGTCGAATATTAAAAATGTATCAAATTTGTAGGCGTTTTTAGTGAATTTTTTAGCAAATTTTTCGAAATCTGACCAGTTTAATTTTCTCAAAAGGTGCTGGCCAACAACTTATCCTTTCATCTGGAAAGGTTGAGTTTATAGCGCAAGTATGGAATTTTTATCTCAATCATAAGGAGAGTTATTATAGAATGATACAAACGCGCGCGCGCGCCGACACACACCACACGCACAAACTAACACATCATATACAAACAAACAAACACACACATCACACGCACAAACTAAACCACACTCATCACACACAAACAAACATACACACAAACAAACATACACACAAAACACACACACACATAATTATGTACATAAATATATATAGGTAAATAGGTATGAAAAATGTTCATTACTCTTGGATTTGTTTCCGAATTGAATGTACCTACCTCGAATTCTTCAATGGCCTTCATATATTCGTACTCGTATGAGACTCGCGTGTCATTTTACCCTAATGATCTCCTCCCTGTTGTTGACGTTCGTATTTCTGTTTTGATGGAGCAATACAAACGTGGCATTTCCGACACCGATAAATACCTCCCTCGAAGAATCCGCCCGAGGCAATTATCTTCATCAGCTGGCCGTTCCTGGCCTTTTCGGTTTATTTTTCCCATTTTGTTTCGCTCCTAAGGTAAGGTCGGCTCTAAGATATTTTGAGCTAAGGTGGCTGACCTGATAGTTCCTCACTAGTAAACCATTATTTGGATCGGTAGTTATTGGAAAATCATTATAAATTCAACGTACCTAATAGGGGAACTTGTTGATTGGTTGTCCCGTTCCAAAAATGTTCGCCCTAGAACATTATGTTATGATATGTTGAAAAAGCGTTTGTAAAATTAAATTAACAAATTAATGTCATAGCTGCTTAGGCTATCAAGTAGAATCAGACTCTACAATGTATGAAAATGAGCAACAGCAACATGACCGTTTCAAGTCACTCTTAAAAATGCACTTTTATAACACAATTTTTTAAAGATTGCCCAACCATTGTAGCTTGAATTCGGGACTGGGAACGGCGAGTCAAATAGTTAAGAGATCATATCAGTAAAAAAAACTCAAATTGTAGATTCCACCCATATCGAAGAACAACCCTTAGCGTTTTGAAGTAAAAAAGGGACATAAAAACTTCAAATTTAAAAAAAAAAGTAAAAAATGCTTGTCAGACCGAATCTTTTACCGCCAGTCGCCTTTCATAATCACCAACAATACGGATTTATAACGAACCGAAATATTATCACCGCAGGGCTACCAACAAACAAATTAATGCAAAAAATTCCCAAAGTCACCCGCCTCTACGTATCTCCTATAGTTATAGAATAACTATACAGCAGTGGAAGTTATGGAAGCGATGGGCCCATAACCTATTATATTGTAGGTATGAGACATGGCAGAATATGTGAAATAAAGTTCCAGTCATGCAGCATGATCGTATGAGCGAATTTTCGTAGATTATCGTAACATTATATTATATTACTGTTTTGAAATTTGAGCATTCCGAGTACAAAGAAATTGTTAACCACCAATTTTATGGCAAATAAACTCGTTCCAAATCATATTCTACGAATAAAAACAGATTTCGGATGTTTAGCAAATTTTCAGTTTTTCAATAGATTTTTCAGATACATATAAAAAAGCGTTAAAATCCAGGATGCTTTTCAGAATGCCTCAAAACAGATTTCGTGAATGCAAATATTGATGAAATTCAAGTACATTTTTCACCATGATTTTGTGAATACATTTTTGAATGTTTTAGTTCATCGTCAATAAACTTCTTTCGACTACGATTTTGATATAAATATAAATTTATGTAAATAGTCTGACAGTTTTTAGACGTTTTTAGTCATTTTTAGTGAATTTTTTTTAGCACATTTTTTGAATGAAGAACATTTTTGAAAATTTTTATTTTAAAATTTTTGGAGCCATTGCAATAGCTTTATTTTTCAAGAAGATTCGCTAAAAAGACTTTTTATTTTACACAAAAACTAATTTGTTGATACCTAATTGAGAACAGACACAAAATACAAAACATTTTTCATCACTTGTGTAGTTCCGTATCCAACACTGGATAAATACATTTAATAATAATAATAATTATGATGATGATGTGAGTGACTTTCAATAATTTCGCTATGTATTTATTATGTAGTTACGTGGAGAAGCAGCTGTGGAGATAAGTTTGCAGCCGATCGAAGCAAATGTTGGGATGTGGGTCGGATCAATCACATAGGAAGTTCCTCGAGTGAAAGTCAGAGACGTAATTTGAAAGCTCAACAAAGACCTATAGAGTATGAGCCACTGATGGATCGATTTTGCGGTTTTGAAAGTACTTAATGGGTACTCCATCAGAAGTTTATGACTATTACGTAGCCTAGCATTAACCCAAAGTATCAGATACTTCCCAAAAGAGTGCTTCATACTTGACAATATCAAATCAACTAAGTGAACTCAATGGGTGATCATCTGAATGGTCTTATAAATGATGATAAACATGCTTGATCTCTACAGAGATGAGAAAGCCTTCAGCATTATAGTAGAAATAGTCTGAAATGGAATTCAGAATCCCATCTCAATTCCCGAAGTTTAATGATCGTAAAAAATTAACAATAGAGAAAATTAACCATGACTATGAGATTTCTGAAACACAATCGTTTGATTTCCTCGTAAACATTTATTGTATGTTATTTTATTCATCATGACGATTTGTGTCGTAGACAGAAGAATATTTCGTTTCTGTTTAATACATTACCACTACCTTCAAAACAAATGGACGTCAATCACAACTTGCAATATTTGGGATTGGAAGATTGCTAATGATTGTGTCTTCTATAATTGTCATCGGTGTCTGGCAGTAGCGGTGGTTTTACGACTGATGAGGGACAAATGCGCCGGTGATTGTTGGACGAAAGCGACGGTACTTTTATTGGTTGCTTATAGCCCTGGAAATAATGGGTAAACTAAAAAACACACACATTCCACTTTCCACATTCCACTTTCAACATTTCTTGTATTAATTGGCTTTTAATTGAGTGAACCAGAAAATTGAATGTATTTGAATCGTATTAAATAATTACATTACCATCATAATTATATAAAGGAAAGGGTTTTTTACACCTGATCTATATTTTACTAAAAGGATTGATTTAAACGTTTTTTCATTTATGAGATGATGCGAGCTTGCGAGCATCCAAACCACCAAACTACAAACTATGCACGTCATTATGATCTATTTTTCCAACTGATCTTTATTTTTCCAAACGGATTTTAGGTACTGAGGATAGTCCCCATCACACAGAAATATATACCTAGTTTTTACTGCTCATGTGCAAACATAAAATCCATCAATCGTAATTTTCACACGGCCTGTTCGTCCGATCTTGCTCAAACTCGGAAGGTAGTTGGGAAATGACGATTTTATTACCCCATATGAGTTTTATAACGATTGCATCATTAGTAGTTGCAACTCTTGTGCGAATCTCAAATCCTTTCAACTGGTACGACTTCTACAGTGTTCATCCGATTTCGATGAGATTTTTCAGAAATTGAACAGTTAACCTTTTTGACGTTTTTTCGAGTACTACCATCAACGCTAATTCATAAAATTAGTTTTCTCAGGACTGAAGGTAGAAAGCTTTGTACTCTCACAAGAAATCTCAACCAATTTTTATTCTTCTTAATGGAATTTTTTCCGCTACTCTACTCACTCAGCCGTTTTAGGTTTTCGAGGAGCGTATGGTATGTCCGACCATGTACCCGTGGCACTTTCGATGTTTATCGTTTTTGGAAGCTTTACGCCGGCTATAAAACACGAGTTTTATTTGCGAATAAGGTCTTAGCGAAATTGCTTTTTTTTTGTACAGTCCAAAACGGAGTGCCACTTTCCAAAATAATTAACAAGAATGCAATTTCAACAGATTCCGATGCATTCGTGCGTAGTCTCCAAAAATGAAGTCGAATGACGCGGCAAATAGTGTACCGGCATAAATAACTTACGATATATATATTTCTATATGATTGACTTGTGTAGTTAGTTATTTTATGAGTCCACGAAATAACCTCGTCCATAAAAAATAACATTAAATGGAGTTTCAGCTTATCTATACAAGAATAGTCTGGTTTTAAAGCATAATTAAATTTAACCTCAGGAGAGTAACAAAGGTTAAATTTGTCAATCGACGCACAAGACGCACAAGTTCGATTGTTTTAAGTTTTTGTTTATAATATTTTGTGCCTTAGCTTTTCGTAGAAAATTTATTCCATTCCTCAGGATTGAAATAAATATTCGACCTTTCGCAATAAAATTTAGGATTCCAAAAGAAAAAATGAGTTCGAAGAAGGGCTGCACTTTTTGGGCACAGTAAATTGGTCATATTTCAAAAAAGCTTCGGACGGCATACGGCCAATCTTACCCAATTTTCCCAATCCCAATTTTCATCTTGTTGTCCTACAAATCTTGCAAAAAATTATGAAGGTACCTGCCGATTCTTTTAACCGCTGCCCAAGCTACAGTTCTCTGTCGATTTCCGTGTTTTTTCTCAATTAAGAATTTTAGTTTCGCAAGTCAGGAGTTCCAAATTTTATCCTGGAAGAGAGTGGAGGAAGTAATACTGATAAATCGTGATGTTTCAACTACTCTCATCTAATTTTCGTTGTCAAACTACACGCGCTTTCTCTTGTGGGACTTGTCGGCTTTTTTCTTGAGAATATTTATTACTATTCTTCTTCCTTGAATTTTAATGTAAAAACACTTCTGTCTGAATTGAATTGCTTGAATTGGATTCGTGAATGGTATTCCACAAATGTTTTATTCCAACGGTGTGGGGATTGTTTTAGCCCACATAAAATTATATTTAACTTGTGTGCAAGAGTCTGCCATCTTCAAAACCGGATGGATGAAGCATGTAGATTTCCTTTCGAAGGCGTCAGAAGTTGAATTATCCTCTACTGTAGAATTGATCAATATTGTTGACCACCATGTTTACAATAGTCTTGGAGACAACAAATTACAGAAGTGGAAGATTGTATTGATCAACGAGTTTGACAG
Source organism: Adelphocoris suturalis (assembly GCA_030762985.1). NCBI lineage: Eukaryota > Metazoa > Arthropoda > Insecta > Hemiptera > Miridae > Adelphocoris > Adelphocoris suturalis. The sequence goes on from CM061046.1 coordinate 83,157,027, forward strand.
TTAGATCAGGAGCGTCTGGGCGCGGCTCATCTAGCCATTTCATCTCTAACTCAGCAGCTAAGTACAGTAATTGAGTAGATGCTTTGAAGGTCCTCTGGAGCCGAATGGCTAGCGGACCCGCCTACGGTGTAGATCACGGGTTCGAACCCCATTCAAACCAAAAATTTTCCCGTCGTATTTCACTGTTATCGTTCGCCACCCTGTTACTAGTCTATTCGTCCAACTAATCTGAATTTGTACCAAGAGATTGACTACTTGATGCGAGCGTAGCGAGCATCCTGACCACTTATCAATGCTAAAAACTGATCCGTGTAAAATCTCTCTAGGAGTGGTTGTAGACGAGCTTACACTAGTTATGACTAAGTAGTTAAAAGAGGATTCCTCGGAAGGGTTCGGGAGCTCTCCGATCTTCTCGGCTAGACGCCCAGAAACTCCTGTTAGATCTTCAGAGTTTTGAGAATACAATTGAAATTATTCAATAAGTTACTTGATTATTATTTACCCTACGTTCGCTATCCACAACACAGTCTTGTCACTTTTTTATACGAAATAAGAAGGAAACTCGTAAATAAGATGAACCTGTTGATCTCTTCTGTTAGAAATTAGTTGTGCATTCTCTCTTTTTGTTTAAGACGTAGGTGAATAATCTACAAATTTTCGGAAATAAAAAAAGTTCCAATCATGTCTAAAAAAGAGCTCCCTGTCAAATTTCAACTTCTTAGGGGGGGAAAGGAGTGAATTTAGCAAGTGGTGAAGTGGTGAAATATATACGATTCTTAACTCTTCCGTGTGACATTTTTCGGACGTTTTTGGGCGGGGGACCCATGGCTAAAGCATCTAAAAGCTAAAATGTTCAGTGATATTTCGAAATTTTGAAAATTTCTGATACTTCTGAGAGGACCCTCGGTGAAGGGAGACTGCTCTCGTCTTGGCAGCTCATTGCTCAGTTGTAAGCCGCCTTATGAAACTTATCGATCGCCCTCGTTTACTCTCCCAGAGGTCTCGGGAAGTTTTCGGCGGTTTAAATTGATTCTTGAGCTTCTTCCGGAACTACAAGCTCTCGGACTCGCTGAGATTCGCCGAACTACGTATGAAAAAAAAGAATCGGAGATAGAGGGGATGGAAAAGGCCGACTATTGTTGCTTTGGCGGCACCCCCGGCTCAAGGATCTTCGACCGGCTTCCATTCATTGGACGGAAGGCGCGGGTGTACGGAGAAAGCCGATTCTTCTCAGATTTCACACCAATGAAATCCAGCGATTTCTTCCATGAAGAAGCAGAAAGTGCTTCCACCAAAAGATGAACTGTGTCAAAATCGCTTAGTGATACGTATTACGATACAAGTTGATATATAAAAACGTTAGCCAATATATTTTCCGTCTGATTTCAACATGATTTATGAAATTAGTTTTCGTGTGCACAATGCTGACTTCTGAACCAATCAGGATCTGCCTGTCAGCCCTAAGATTCCCTTCAATGTTGATTGGAATCGATTCTTCAGATCGTGAAAATTAAAAATCTGTCTCCATGAAATACACTTTTGTGCATGTACGCATGCTAACGTTGGGATTTATCGGGTACTGGCATGGGCGAGCCATCAGTCCCGAAAATAATCATCATGATTGTTATGACTATTAATTTGACTACCTATATTCGGTGCTACAGAAAGCTCCGTTTTTGATAAGGTGCTTTCTCTTATTCGTTCATGAGATTGCTCAGATTCTACTGAGTACAGCTCTCTCCATTGTAAACACCCATCTACATATTGTATTGAGATGAAGTGTGGTAACTGTGGTGGTTTTACCAGGATTACTCTTTAGTACCTACGAGACCTTTTCTATTGCAATAATAACGTTAATCATAATATTCTTTCACAAAATTGTGTGAAATGATGATTTCATCCGTTCTCTTTCACAAAAGATGTATGCCGGTCGGCTAACCTTGGCATTCGAGATATTTTTCCTGATTTCAGCATGGCATGGCACCGCCATCAGCTTGCCGATTTCAACCGGAGTGTTTGCTGTCCTGGGAAAAAACCAAACCGGGTTCTTGCAAAATGGACTCTTCTGATGGCATACAACATTTTATTAATTCGTTACACCTACTGGTGGAGTTCGTACGGCGCCATTAGTCTTTACTATGCTTAATAGCGTTGTTTGTTTCCCTTGGAAGGAAATCGTTTGTAGTTGAGCGAATGGATTAGAAAAATTTACTTTCCTGGTTTCCAAACTAGTGGTTTTCGAATAATCACAATATTTTTCCACAATTAAAATTTATCTATTCAAGCAGTACAGTATGTGAGAAATCCTAACGATGACTCTTGAAGACATCCATTAACAGATCACATTGTATGGCAACAAAAAATATGTGAGAAAAATACCCCAATGTATCCAAGTTTTCAACATTTTTCAAAGTTGTCATTGTGAATAAATTTTGTGAAAATGTACTGTTGCTGTACCTTTTACAATTCGGAACATAGCACAGGTAACTGCGCAGTAGCTATACCTTCTGGTAAATCTGCACACTTTTTGAGCTCATCCACGTTCAGATATACCTGTAGGTTTCCGTTCAGTCCTCAGTCTTTTTCGTCATGACGAAGCAAAAATTGTTTATTTTTCTCACAAAAATGTCCATTTCTGCTTCTGGCTCTATTTCTTTCAGCTCCTTCAGCTACCACCCTTAGCAACGTACAAACGTGCATTTGTGGTAGGCACTCCTTTTTACTCGCCTTAGGGAAAATTTCTCTCTACATGTAGAAGAATTTTTCCATTGCCTGTTCCTTTTTTAAAAGCCACGGAACTGCAGGGAATATAGAATTTAAAAAATTTCAAAAAGGGGTGGAAAACCTAACAGGACGATGTGGGGTCGTCGTCAGCGGGCATAGAACTGAGACAAAACTATGCAGCTCCCAATTTTACCACTTGCTACAATATCCGAAACTGCGCAGGTTAACAAAAGTGAATTTCGATAGGTAAAACTCACCTGTACAGTTTTTGAAATCTGTGAAGATTTCAAAAATAGGTTGCCATACAAGATCAGGTTTAACTGTTCAGTTATAACCGGGCGTGTATAGTATACTACCAGGTTAACCGAAACTTGCATGCCCGGCTTAATTATGAACTGACCTCTTCTGAAAAAGTGTATGTATAAAAGTGTGGCCAGTAAAAATCTAATTGCTGTATGGCCACATCTCGAATGTAAACCGGGTGATGGGTCGTACTTTCTCCCTAACCTCTTGATGCCTTAATGGTATTTATTTCACAGCACATCACGAAAGAATTTCCATTCCTCAATTAACTCTCCTCGGCTCTTCTTGTTTCATTGGGACGGTTTGCGTGATTGACAGCCCCGTATTATCTCGTCATGTTTTCTTCTTGAATAGCAGCGGATACCAACGGAATATTCATTTGGCCGTTAATTGAATGGAGCTATTAGGGACAGTTTAGGTAATTATACTAGTAAATACATACTTTAAAGTATAAGCGTATCCTACGTCCTTTGTATACATCAAAAGTTGCAGTCATGCTCTTCGAAACTACTGTACTAAAGTTTATGATATGAAACTTGGGCAAAACTCACATTTGGGGTCTAGTTTGTTTTGAATCGTCAGCATCACTTTCGATCGACCCTGAAGGGTAAAATTGAAGGGCAGAAATAAAGAAATTAGAGAAAATAATAATAGTAATAATCTTGATACCTGAGAAATAGCGTTTTTCTCTTTGCCATTTATTGATTGCTATTGTTTCCAATAATAAGCCTATGTGATCGTAGAGCAAAAAATTTTTATAACACCCCCTCAAACTTTGTCATTTCACGTTTCAAGGGGCGTAGAATCCAAATTTGAAATGTCCGTCCGCCGTTCGCCGTCCGGGCCATAAAAGGCCTAAGAATTGACTCAAAAAACCCGTTCTTTCGCACATAGACTCCATTTGGGGTCTAGTTGGTCCTAACGTTTAACCATCCCGATCGCTTTACTCGCATAGATGCTATGGGCCAAAAACGGGCGAAAAAGTGTATTTTTTGAGGCTTTGAGTGTTAGACTTACGCACGCGCGCACGCTTTTTTGATATTGCTTTAATCAATCAGATGAGCCCCCGTTGATCTCCCAATAAAGGAACTTTGACAGGACTTATGTCGCCTATAGAAGGACTGGTAAAGCGTAGAAAATTTACCCTTGTGGTTGAGGCTTAAATAATTTTAAAAAATCTCATAAAGATGAAGCGAAAATTACGTGAATGGTTATGAATGGAATATTTACATGTTGAACAAATAGAAAATCATTCATGTTTTTGGTCCTGGGCTCCTGGACTGTCTTATATCACATCTAACGCACCTTGCTCACTGAGTTTGATAACTGACGTTATGATATGGTCGAGCGTAGAATTTCGATCGGCTCGGGAAGGTGTTGGAAGGCGGCTCGATTACGCAAGGCGTTCCCAGTTTCCCGTACCTACTGGTGTCATAAGTTTGTCGGGGAAGTGAAGGCTACGACATTATATTCAACTAATATTTGCCGGCTACACGCTGTCACTTACCTACCTCACTTGCTTTCTCCGAGTTTGTGCCGATAGTAAAATTCCTTTGGAAATCGGGGTTTCCGTCATTATCGGTCAGAGTTGGGTAAAACGTTGTTACCATCACCAACTACTACAACATTAGTTAAGAAACTTTTTTTCATATTGTATTTTTCGTTCCAGGCAATAATTTACTCCCCTTAGCATTGACACACAAAGTCCGTTCTTGCGCCCGAAAATCTAGCTTTCCAAATTAAAGGATGAGTTCATTAGCCAGCACTTTTTGCGCACAGTAATTGCTCTTATTTCAAGTAACGATGAACTAAAACATTGAACATTTTACGCACATAATTATGTTGAAAATACACTTAAATTTCATTAATACTTGCTCAAAAATCTATAAAAAGTGCAAAAAACCATAAATTTTTGTTGATTTACAGATTATTATTTAGAATGAGCTTTCCGCCGTGAAATTGGTTGTTAAAAATTCATTTCCACTCGAAGTGCTCAAGTTTCAAAACATTATAACAAAATAATAACACTTGACACGTGACAAAATATATAATACACGTACGATATTTACAAAAATTCGCTGCATGGCTGGACCTTTATTAATTGGCTCGAAGCACACTTTTTCGCCATATCCACTATTTCGTAGTATTGATATTCATTAAATAACTTCGTACACACTTAATAGCGCTGAGGCATTTGTTAATTTCTCTATAGGCCATTTACTGTGAGGATACCAGGATATAATTTAGGTTGAGCGGAGTTGGGATGATTTCCATAAGATTTTTCATTAATATGCCACGTTCTTGGGTAAATATCGGGCATTTCAAAATTCTATGTTTTGCTGTGTCTCCTTTCCCACAATGATCGCAGTCGATATAATTGTGATACATTTCCGAATCGGTGCAAATAGGAATTAGTGATGGTGGCACTCCATTATCTACAAATAGTTTTTATTTATTGTTTATCCTCAGCTGGAAATGCATCAAACCTAAGTTTTGTGGTAATAATCGGAAAACAGCCTTCTGTAAAATTCTCCTGACAGGTACGAGATGAATGATTTTTGCCTATTTCAACGTATGGTTTTGTGGATGTGTAGATAAAAGTCTGTCAAAAGTAAACAGATATCTAAGAAATTGCCTCTGATTCCTCCATACGCACTTTAGTTTATACAAATATCGCTCGTACAGCACCTGTGAGTTCACTGATGAGATGTGTTATTCTAGAATCTGGGTTAACGTTCTTGAGTTTAATTAGTGTGCTCATTGAATCTATTATGAGAATGAATGTTCTTTGATGTATTTAAAGATGGTAATTATGGAAAATGCAGGAGAGCCATGCAACACATGCAAACAACACAAACATCACAGCACATGCAACATGCAACAACACATGCCACATGCAATGATTTCTGCTGAGTAAATCGTAGTGTTCTTGTGGGTTCAAAGCCATCACTTATGAAAAGTTGAATACGATATGGACTTTTGGCTTTCCAGTCAGTTTAAGTTTCAATTTACCTCTACCTAGCTGTCAATAGTGTTTTTTGCTAGTTTTTGAGCGTGTTCATTTCTTCCTCTTAGCCTCAACTGCAATCAATACTCTGCTATGACTTTCGTTTCAACTTTAACGACCATGACACCATAGAGCATCCTTGAGCCCAGATAATGGTTTTAAATAAAACGAAGGATCGGCCTGGACTCCTATTTCAGCTTGACACTTATCCTGCTGAAATCGTAATTAACATCATAAATATTTGTGGATCGATAATCTCTTCTCTAGTTGGAAAGTCGTTGCAAATACTAACTGCAAACCCTTTAAAACCTTAATCGACTCGATAGGTTGACGTAACCGAGTCAAAAGCAATTAGAGTACAGTTTTTCGAGTATTTTTTCACGCTGATTGGAGTACTGACTGGTTTATTACTACAATATTATGCTTCTGCTCAGGTCATTGGTTTATGTGTATAGTTTATCTTATCTTTTGGCGTTTCAAATATACTAGTTTACTTTGGGATTCTAATGAAAATGCTCTCTCGTGGTTGCAGACACGTCTCCAACATGATTCATTCAATTGTGATAATTGTTATCTGCAATTTCTGAATAAAGTTGAATTTTACTGAAATGCACATACCTGTCTGATTCCTTACCATAGTCTGTGAGGAACAGAAAGTACGTTCAGTTCCCAGGTCCACACATCCATTCCACGGATTTGAACCGATCTAACGAGGCGTTTTTTCGTGGATTCTTCTTTACTGAATACCTCAGGTGCAATAATACGTGGAGAAGTAGGTGCCGTTGTCCAAGTTGGATTGAGGTGCAAGAGATTTTTTCCATCTGTTGGACAAGAGAACCCCCTCGGATTTCCTTTCCGTCCCGTTTGGATTCCGTTAACCTCTTTGTTGGCAGTAGTTTCATCAGTGAAGAAGCCGTGCCGAGAACGAATCGAACGATTTCCTTGATTAGAAGGCCTCCCTCTTCTTTTCGAACTTCCCATTCAACTCTTTTCCTTTCAAAATAGCTGCCTACGGTAGCTGGAAAAGTGTTGGCTCCGTGAAAGACGCAACGAAAGAAACATATCTCGTGGAAAAAACCCTTCTTGCATATTAGTCAAGTTTCGAAGAAAATAAAACTACTGTTTTTTTCTCAAACTTATCAATTTTTGGTTTATTATTTCCAATAATAAGCCTATGTGATCGTGCAGCGAAAAAATTTTATAACCCCCCCCCCCTCAAACTTTGTCACTTTACGTTTCAAGGTGCGTAGAATCCAAATTTGAAATGTTCGTCCGCCGTCCGGGCCATAAAAGGCCTAAGAATTGACTTAAAAAACCCGTTCTTTCGCACATAGACTCCATTTGGGGTCTAGTTGGTCCTAACGTTTAACCATCCCGATCGCTTTACTCGCATAGATGCTATGGACCAAAAACGGGCGAAAAAGTGTCTTTTTTACGCACGCACGCCTGGCACGCTTGGCAGGGGGTCACGGTGGGTGGTGAGGGGGGTGAGCGGAGGGTGGAGTGAGAGGAGGCGACGCGGCACCTTGTGGTGGGTACGGCGTTCCTTCGAGGCATGAATATATGTTTTTTCTAGGTCATATTTGTGTGTTAATACCAATGCTTTTCCTAGGCATATTTAATAACATATCCTCTCGACTTTTCGTACGTACTTAGATAATGATATTATTAAGGCAATAACTATTTGAATAGATAGGAGCTCAAATCGAGAATTATTAACATGCGTATATAATTATAGAAGTATAGGTTGTGGCAACTCGAAATAGGACACGCCGAGGAGTCTGGACGGGCCTTATGACGTACGCAAGTCAACTAAAACTACGATCATACTCAATTGAAAAAATAATAAACCTTTGTGAAATAATTTGCAGCGTTTTTTCTTGGAAATACGTTTTGAGGCTCTGCAACTATTCCTGGAGTTTAACCTTATACATATAGTCATTCCAGACCTTTACCTAACTCCTCTTAGTTTGAGACAAATCTACCGTTTTTCCAAACCAAATTCACCGTCATCTCTAAAAAAAAGTTCCAGTTATGCAGAGTGGTCGTGTGAGCGTATTTTCGTAAATTATCGTTTTAATTATATTACATTGTTTTAAAATTTGAGCACTTTGAGTACGACGAAATTGGTAACTTCCAGATATTTTGCAATTTTAGAAATATCTTGGATTTTGGTTCATTATTTTCATTAATGAACCTTTGTAATCGACCAAGAATTAAAAGTTCAAACCCCCCTCAAAATTTGTTGGTTTACGTTTCAAGATGCGTAGAATCCAAAAATCAAATTTTAAAAAATCCGACCGTACGCCGTTCGAAGCGTTTCTAAAAAGTATTGGACCAAACTTTAAGAAATCTGGCTTAAAAATCATTTATCGGCCCATCCCGGCCAGTAACATCGACATCGCGTTTGATCAACACTAAAGGGTAGAACCTAAGGGCTGAAAGAGCTAATGCAATACCTCCTCTTCTGCTAAAATTCGCTAATAAAAACTGATGTTTTAAATGTTAAAAAATGTTTGAATTCACAAATTTGACATTCGAAACGCCGGCCATTTGATCTATACTCTCCAATCATGTTACTTTTGCTTATACCAACTTCAAGAATTACGATTTCACTAACGAGTTTTGTTTGGCTTATATCCATGGCTGAACCCTTTCCTACTCCCAAGAATCACAAATAGTGTTCTCCCGTTTTTGTTTAGACGTACTATTCTGAGTGATCTCGCGTTTATCTTATCTTCAAAAATACGAAAGTTATGCTTACGTAGTTGATTATGTACGTCGACGGATCAAAGAATCTGTGTGGAGATAGCACCCATCACGCTCGCTGTTTATGTTCGTGCTGTTTCGTTCCCGTTACTATTCATAAATTGGTCACAAGCTCCTTTTTTCCTGCGTAGTTCAGTTTGCTCACTTTTTCAAACCATTTCTTTACCACAGAACTTCTTTGTCTGGAAAACTAGGATAAAATCGCTTAAAAGTTGCATCAATGAGTGGATTAAATATACCCGATATAGTTTCATTGTTAAGGATACATCTTTGTCATTTTGGAACGTGCTCAGCTAGATCTGGACTAATCTAAGACATCTACACTTTTTTATGAAAATATTTTTTTAAAGAGATTTTGTCAAGTGATGGATTGATTCGCAACCACATACATAATATAAAAAACTATATACATACATATATATGTGTATATATATATATATATATATATATATATATATATATATATATATATGTGTATATATATATATATATATATATATATATATATATATATATAAAATTAGTTTATGGAAAGCATTCCGTTCGCCCGAAATTACTAGGGAAAATCCATGTTTTCAGCTCTATACTTAGAATCGAGAAATAAAAATTGAAATGACAAAGTTCTAATGTTAAGACTCGTAATAAATATAAATGAAAAAAATTAAGAATGTGTGGAAAAACGTGTTCTTCATTTCTTTTTCCCTTTTGATTATTTAAAATAATAATTAAATTAAATTTTAAAAGGTTACTTATGAAATTTAGTTTGAAAGCGATGAGAGAACGGGTAAGTGAAATTGGTCTGGTTTCTCTTGTAGGTCGTATGATCCAACAGTTGTTGAAATTTCAATTTCAGTATTTGACTATATTCGCAGACAGCCAAGGGACCGGGTTATTTAGAAAGTTTGGGAATTCGAAATATAAATGGAATTTAAGACTTTGGAAGTTTGAAGGTCAAACTTTGTCAACTCCTTTGTTTCAACAAGAAGCGTAAATCAGATTACTTGAAAGCAGACATAGTTTTCCTTCTTTCGATAGAGAGGAAACAGTAATACGGGTGCCCGAAACACAGTATAAAATAAAAAAATCCAATTGGCCACTTTCCCAAATCCAATACATCAAAACCCGTACAACTCACTTTCGGAAATGATGGAATATATATGGAGTTCAGCAGAATGATCATTGGATTGATAGAAAGGGAAGGAATTTACTTGGGGTCGGCGCCCGACCCAATCCGATCTCATCTCCACACAGCTGAGCGGGGCAGTTGCGGTAGATCAAGGCGAAATGGAGGAGGAACTCGGCCTTGGCTCGCCTACCCTAGAAATTAAATTATCTCGGAGAACGAAATCATGTCTGATTATAGTCGCCTTTGTGGGACGGGGCATCGCTCGGAAGATGCAAGTGATTTCATTCACATCTCTTTGACACAACCGCCTCTCTCAGTCTGTTTTGCTCATCAATTGTAACCGTACAAATTTAGTAAATTGGTGGAGGAAGGGGGGGGGGGGTCGATCTGGTCATGCGAGAAGCTGAACGAGGAATGGCAGGCAGATATCTGTGGAAAAGAGAAATGGTGGCGTATTTGGACAACCGTATTATATAAGTAAAGTCTAACTCCCTCGAGAATCTGCGAGGTCATTACGCATTTTTTGCCAATATCAGACTCTTGAATATAACTTTTACAAACTTCTTTGAAAAATTGTGAAAATAAATAGAAATGAATGTGAGCGAAGTTTCAAAAGCGGGTGGCTTGAGGGAATGCGCGCGGTCGACTTGCGAACTGTAGGTAGTGCAAGCGCGCACGCAATCCCTCGCTCCAACCGTTGCCTTTACACATACGCTCTTTCCTACAGGAAAGCGCCCAAGTGTGAAGGCTAAAGGCCGCTTATCACTACACAGTGTTTGTTGAGGTAGATAAGTTGAAAGGGCAGCCGAGCGGGCGCCGAATTGGGCGGCTGCCATATAATAGAACGCCCGACCGAGTGCTGATGAGGATCTCCGGAGTGGTTACTCGACCTCTTCATTCCAACTTCCGCGGCCCAATCAACTCTCCGAGCCGACCCCTAACAGCAACCTGGTGACGGGAGCGCCCAAATTTGCCGCTTTACAACGAAACAGCTGACTCCCACTAGATTATCGCTCATGGTCGTTAAACGTGCCCGCTATTTTGAGAAAGGTGGAATTTTGATGACCTCCAACCGAAATTTGGTTTAAAATGTCAAAAAAATGACCCCTGAATTTTTGGTTTATTATTTCCAATAATAAGCCTATGTGATCGTATAGCAAAAATTTTTTATAACCCCCCCTCAAACTTTGTCACTTTACTTTTCAAGGTGCGTAGAATCCAAATTTGAAATGTCCGTCCGCCGTTCGCTGTCCGGGCCATAAAAGGCCTAAGAATTGACTTAAAAAACCCGTTCTTTCGCACATAGACTCCATTTGGGGTCTAGTTGGTCCTAACGTTTAACCATCCCGATCGCTTTACTCGCATAGACGCTATGGGCCAAAAACGGGCGAAAAAGTGTCTTTTTCTACGCGCGCACGCCTGGCACGCTTGGCAGGGGGTCACGGTGGGTGGTGAGGGGGGTGAGCCGGGGGGGGGGGGGGTGAGGGGGGTGGAGTGAGAGGAGGCGCCGGCGCCGCGGCACCTTGTGGTGGGTACGGCGCCGGCGTTCCTTCGAGGCATGAATATATGTTTTTTTCAAGGTCATATTTGTGTGTTAATACCAAAGCTTTTCCTACGCATATTTAATAACATATCCTCTCGACTTTTCGTACGTACTTAGATAATGATGATTAAGGCAATAACTATTTGAATAGATAGGAGCTCAAATCGAGAAATATAAACATGCGTATATAATTATAGAAGTATAGGTTGTGGCAACTCGAAATAGGACACGCCGAGGAGTCTGGACGGGCCTTATGACGTACGCTAGCCAACTAAAACTACGATCATACTCAATTGAAAAAATAATAAACCTTTGTGAAATAATTTGCAGCGTTTTTCAGATTTATTGCATAACAAAAACCTACGCCGGTAGCTCGATTTTGGTTTTTGAAATACCTACGCTTTTTTGTGTGTCAATATCAGACTTTTGAATATAGCTTTTACAAACTTCTTTGTAAAATTGTGAAACTTCGTATTCTTATGTTTCTTGAGTCGTTGAACTCGAATTTGCTGTCAAAAAATCAAATTCTAACAGAAATACCTACGTAAAAATTCAAATTGCCATGGTCTTACAATGAATTTTGAAAGTGTCATGATTTTGACGATTTTGAGATTCCAAACTGTCAAAATTTGTTGCTGTCGACTTGTTTTGACTGCATATTCGAGTTCAGCGACCCCAAAAACGTAAGTATACGAAGTTTCACAATTTTACAAAGAAGTTTGTAAAAGTTATATTCAACGATCGAATTTGTGAATGTTACAGGATTTTAAAATGTGTCCGTTTATTACGGACCACCCTGTATATTCCATCGATTTCATGGGCGGCGTTCTTACTGAAAACTTTGCGCCTCGGTGGAGGGGCTCCGCCCCCTACGCCCCCTGGTTTGATTCTTTTTCCTTACACCGTATGACATTAAAAAAAAAACACTGAATACGTTTTTGCGTTTTTAATGTTAATTGCACCTCATTTTATAATAACGCATAATAGTGATGTGTAAGAAATAACTTGGAGTCTAGTAATCCAGTTATAATCCTGAATCATGAATATCAGCAAGAAATGAATATCACGGTTATCGGTGTGTAAGGTTACATAGCGTTAGGGAGGAAGGGATGGGATGGGTTGGTTCGGGATGAAGCGTCTTATGTTTAGGTGAAATAAGCTTCGTTCTCAGTGCGCGTTCTGCGAGTTCGGAACGGTTTTGGGAAGCGCAGTCGAGTTTTGTCGTTCGCAGTGCCAGAACGCCCAGTTCCGGAACGCCAAGAACGCCGAGTTCTGCGTTCGCAGTTCTGCGAACCCAGTTCCGAACGGTTCTGACAGTTCCCGTTTTTTTTCGGAACTGTGAGAACTCGAACGCAAGGACGTAGTTAACGCATGCGCATTTCACTATTTTTCGAATCTCGTGGAATAAACTACTTTCTTCTTCATCGACTTTATTCATTAAACAACTTTATTCTCGTTTTATTTTGCTCGCTTTATTTCGCTTCATCGATCATAATAACTTGATTTCAGCTTCATTGATTATAACTAGTCTCTATACGTTAGCAAACTATTCTAAATAATTCGAAATGTCAACTAGCTCGTCAAGTTCAGATAGTGATAATTTCGACGATGGTGTTCCGTGGTTTGTAGACGATGAGGACGAGATCGAAGTTATAGTTGGATCTCGTCTACATCCAAGAAACTCAAATTTTTTTGAGAAAATTGAGCCAAGGTCGAAATGTCAACTAGCTCGTCAAGTTCAGATAGTGATAATTTCGACGATGGTGTTCCGTGGTTTGTAGACGATGAGTACGAGATCGAAGTTATAGTTGGATCTCGTCTACATCCAAGAAACTCAAATTTTTTTGAGAAAATTGAGCCAAGGTTTGACGACGAAGAGTTCGTTTACCATTTTCGAATAAACCAATAATTTTCAGGCCAGCACCCTCTACCATTACCACTTCGGTCCTTATGGCAAGGTATGGCAAAAAAAAGTTCCAGTTATGCAGCATGATCGTACGAGCGAATTCTCGTAAATTATCTTAGTAGGTACCTATATTACGTTAGGTACATAGTTTTGAAATTAGAACTCTTTGAAATCGTAATAACCAACTTTATGGCAACAAAATTCGTTCTAAATAATAATCTGCGTCTCAAAAAAGAGTATACCTACTCCTCAGTCATCGTGGAATATATATATATTTTTTTTATAGCAATAGTTTAGTAATATAGGCATCAAGAATTATTTACATGGGCACTAAAAATATTCGAAAAGGGAGCACTGGAAGGTAACACAAGTTGAGTGAGGTTACAAACAACACAGGTTATTCCACTTCCAAGTTCTGAAATCGTTCGCAGTGCAGAACGCGGTTCCACAAGTTCCGGAACTCCCCAGGATTTTCCGTCCCAGTTCTGATGAGTTCGAGAACTGTTAGAACGCGCACTGAGAACGAACCTATAATTTGTCTGATTGGAGATGAGGCGCCTCATCTCCCCGCACATGCGCAGTAGTGTTTTCCGTTCTCGATAAGGCGCCTCATCTCTATCTCCCTATCGCTTTAGGAACTCTCTGTTATTCCACCATGTTTATTGAATGATGTTTTTGGGATCGGTATCGATTGTTTCCGCACAGTTTATAGTGATTGAATATTTCAATATTCACGACTCATCCCATACGCATGCAGGAAGTGAGGCGAAAAAGTACCGGCCTACCTCTGCGGAAATCATCGCCTCCATAATTCATGGGTTAACACGGGTAGTACGACCCTGAAGGAACAGTTATTGTTTTCAGTTGACAGTTATTTCAATGGCAATTCATCCATTCGGGGCAAGAAAATCATTCTCTTAAATTCGGTAGGTATGCTGTAATAAAAGGAATAGATAAAAGAGTTATAGTGAATATTCATGCATCGATTAAAAAATGCTCCTGCTATTCTTTCATTTTCCAATAGGTGTATGTAATACATGTTTATTACGAAAACCAACCGTACCGTGCAACCAACGTTACTTATCAGTTGTCTTGTCTTCTACTATTTATGTTAGAGTGTGCCCCTATGCTTAAAAGTCATAGTTTGGTATTCTTGAAGAGTTATTGGGGTATTAAAAAAGCTAAAAATTGAAAACCTCTGAATAGTAGATCATTATTTAGAATGTGTTTTTTGCCATAAAATTAATAGTTAACAATTACCTTGCACTCAAAAAGCTCAAATTTAAAAACAATTCAACACTATACCATACGATAATTTATGAAAATTCGCTCATAAAATCATGCTGCATGACTGGAACTTTTAACACTGAGAAAGATTAGCGATATCAAGCTTCGACTTGAGCCAAAACAGAATGAAATCTGAGCATTTCCTTCAAAATAATTGAGCCCCATCCCACAAACTTTTCCCTACGGTTTTTGAGATATCGAAGTGAAACTTGGAGAGCGTTTATGGGGTGTCTGATAGTGAGTTTTAAGCAAATAAAAATCAGGGGGGGGAATCCAAAAATTTTTGGACTACCCAAGAGGGAGGGGATTATTAGGTACCTACTTAGAAATCAATTTTTCCTTTTTTTGGCGAATGAGGCCTCATTTCAACGATTTTTTAGTGCTGAAGACGACGGTGAAGCCAGAATTGCGATATCTTATTTCGTTCTCTGATTAGAGCTGATAACTATGAAGAATTCATTCTGTTCGCGATTCATTCCGTTTTATCTCAAGTCGGAGCTTGATATCGCTGGTCTTTCTCAGTGTGAGATTGGAAAAAAAACATAAATAAATAAAAAAGTCCAGTCATGCAGCATGACCCTATGAGCGAATTTTTAAAGATGTTTCATGCAAATATTACCGATTTTTACAACTAGCAAACGGCATTATTTCGATTTTTGACTGATTTTTCAACTTTGAAATTTTTGAAAACTTGATACCTACATGTTCTTAAAGGAAATTTTACGCTGATTCCGAATATATACCGCATGTTAGTATGCTGAAAAAATTATTTCGCACAACAAATCGCAAAAAACTGGCTATTTTGAAATTTTTTACTACATTTTTAAAAATTTCAACCCGAAGATGTAATCCGATCATGCTGGCCAACGAACTTGAACTTTCGTTCTGTGTCCTGAACATTTTAAAATTTGTTTGAAGTTTCTAGCACAATTCTGCGGACAGTTATCGTCTGGAATGACACATACATATATACATACATACATACATACATACATAAAAAAAAATGCGTTAAACTTCAGAATATGATTCAGAATAGCCTGAAACGGATTTCTGCATAAAATTTTTTCAAAAATTCACATTCTACAAATTTTGAGGCGAGAGCAATAGCTTAATTTTCTTCAAAAATTCGCTAATAAAAACAGAGTGCATCTCATCTCCCCTAGGTACCTAATCATGAGATAATGTGAAAATTGTCCGATTAATCTGGGATCTTTGGCGTCTACAAGAAATAGGCTTATTATTGGAAATAATAAACCAAAATTAATCCCTTACTTCTTTTGAGGTGTGCATATTATAAAATATTCAAATCTTCCAGAAACTCTTCCGGTTTTCGGTCAGGCTCTCAGAATTTAATATTTCATAGGACGTACTTGTAGATAGGGTGCCGGTTCTCTACGAGTCTCCATTTAGTTCAGTGTGCGCTTTACCGACAACGGGCGGTCTCAATCTGGTTCAGTGTGCCTTACCTTAAGTACAATACGTGCTCCTTATTTCCTCCAGGAAAGCTAGGAACAGCTAGATTTCCCACACTCGCCGGTAGGATCTTCAAGTAAACCATGTTCAGTCAAAAATTTCACACACGCATTTTAACTAACCACCTATTACTACGTACTATAAAATTCCATCAAAAACATCACGAACAATCTAGTAGTTGGTACTAGTTAGTAGATAGTATACCTACAAACTGTCTGTGTAGCTTATGTTTCCTCGAATCAATGGCACCCGAGTTGTGGCGAAATTTAACATAAATTATTATTTGCTGCTTAGGTATTGCAATGGATAATCAACTGATGAAATAAATAGCTATTTTTATGGTTGAATCATCGCTTTTCCTTGCAATGCGTTTCCACGCGACCCTTAAGACGCTTAGGTGGCATAAAACCGTTGACTCCGCTAATCCAGTCATTTATATTCTTCACTGCATTACCATTTTGTCATTCATGCATTTCTACCCTTCCGTTCGGTATCAGTCATGACCGTAAAACGTGACCACGGAGTTTATAACGAAAACGCCAATAAACATTCGATGTTTACCCGGAGTGAACAGACGAGCGCGTAAATGGATTGAACCAACAAACAACATCCGTTCGAAGTGTACCTACCTGTCTCATGATCACCTCTTGAGCAAATAATCCTATGATTGTCTCCGTTTTGTCATCTTCTACATTTTAAGGTGCTGACAAACAATACTGTGATAGTTTAGTTCTTTTGTATGGACCTACGATTATCACGTCAATAGAAATCCTGTGTTTTCCCCCTTGCTAAATACACGCCATGGCTTCATTTCCATGTACAATGAGGGTCAATTGTTAAACATTTAGAGCGCATCAAGCATTTAGTTTAGATACGCATGCTGGTAACGTCAGGTAAGTAGGTAACTTACCAGTCCTAGTGAGAACGACACTCGATTTCAACTAGAAACATAAATACTTTTGTAGTAGGTATGGATATCTTGAAAATACAGAACGAGGCGGTTCGAGGAAGTTTGCAACATTAAAATTCATCAAATTCGTTTTTAAAAAATGTGTCGAAAATAACCGGAGGAATTTAGGTGGTCGAACAGTATTCCGTTTTAATGGGTTTTCAATACTGCATCCAAATATGTACGTCTGCCAAGCCAATCAGAGGAATTTATCCACAATAAAATTCACCAAATACTACGTGAAAATCAGCTCAAAAGCAAAGAATAAACATGGCATATTAGTTTTATTTTAAATGTTTTTAATATTTATATTGCGTCAAAATGTCTGTGGTCTGCGTTTCCTACATTCTTCCAGTTAATTTTGAGGCGAGTTTTTTCATTTTTCGAATTTTGATGTCGCGAAATCCTCCAAATTCGGCTAGGCTGACGCATTATTTCTGGACTCCTATGAACCTAGTTTCACGATAAACAGACTTCATAACTGTATCATGTTTCCGGTTAAAATCTAGTGTCGCTGTCACTCGGACTGTATCTATATTTATGCCGTAGGCGAACGACCTTGGTAGGTAAATTCAAGCTTTTTTGGTTAACCTTTGCTCTCCCAGCACTCCGAACGGCTAGGGGAAGTTTGTAGGTACCTATATACCTTGTCACTATAAAAATATGTTTCTGGAACTCCTGAATAGAAACATGATACCTGTATTTTTACGAGTATATCAGAAAAATCAGTATCTCTTACTTCGTTAGTTTTCTAACTGATGAAAATCATTCATGAAGTTAGCGCTATTGCTCACTCGGCTGATCGGAATTCCTCCTAATCACTTCCAGTTGTCTCCAAGAGGCCATGTCCAAATTTTAAATATATATACAATTATTCTGACTTATTTGTAATCCATGATTTACTAAAAGGATTGATTCAGTAATTTTTTCTGTTTGTGATGTGAATTTGGCGAGTATCCAGGCACCAAGCTCAACAAATAATTTTGATATATTTATCCAACAACTGATTGTCAAAGTCAGTGCTGAAAAATAATAGGTAGGTAACAGTAATAAATCAAGAGCTAGCGCTAGTTGTGCCTCGCTTCATGCTGCGACGAGACATTTCGAATTGGAATATGCATGACTCAAGAAATCGTTTTCTACTCCGCTTTCTATTAGGTATCGAGATACTTTTGGAATATTAGAAAACATTCTTTCATTCTACATATCGTGGGGTTGGTGGTAAAAGTGATCAAGTGCATTTTTTTTAGAAAATGAGGTTTCGGTCTCTCCGGATACTATAAAACAATATCTACAGCTGAGAATTGAAAAACAAAAGAACTTATGACGACAAATGTCAAAAACCAAACGAATTTATTTTTACCCGAATGAACCAGTGGATCACATATGATCAAATGGCATTTAACTAGATTTACAACATGTACAGCAACTGATTGTAAGTACCAACACATTACAAGTAAAAAATGTCAACTGTCATTTGATCGTCTTTACTCCTACATAATGTGGTTGTAGAAATACTTTAGCTTACAAGTAAAGTCAGTCAAATGACAGTTGTAAGGGATAATCTAATGAAAATTTGTTATTTCTTGATTGTTAGTATCCCGAGGGATTGATATTGAAGGGTTGATGAACACCTGAAAATTATAATACTGGTAAAATTTACTGTGAATTTGAAGTTTTATTAGGTATAGTGATCATGTCCAAGTCATAACAGTTTTTATTCAGGTAAAAGTATTCAACTTACAATTTTCACTAAAAATCGGGGACAATTAAAAGTAAGTTTATTTTGTATAAGGTTCGGTACTACTTTCACATAACAAAGGTATTACTGAGCTCACATAACATGAAATTATTTGGTTTGACCTGATTTTAAGCTCACAATCCGCATTTTTCCATCAGTCCGTGGTTTGGAGAACTTCAACAGGCTCTCCTGAACACTTTTGCCAAATGGACTTGATCACTTTTACCACCAACCCCACGATATATCCCACCACAATTTTATACTTTTTTACTGCGCCCTCCCTCATCTGTCCCCTGATTCGTTATAGTAGGATCTCAGTAGGTAGATTTCGTAGATTCTTCTCTTTCAGACTCTTCTGAATAAATCTAATTAATAATGGAACGGTTAATTCGTCAATTCATTGACGAAACCCCATTGTCTTGATGTATTGATTTTTTCCGTAAACAGAAGGACGATTTTACTTTCTGAATTATTCTGATCCGAAACGTATCCCCATGAATTATTCCCTGACATTGGAACTCGATCCCTGCGTAGCGAATATATTTCCCGGTTGCCGGCCTTAGCGATAACAACGGGGAAAATAAGACACTCGTAGGTTCGACGAACCGCGGTCGGAGGTCATTCTGGATGAAATACTCGATTACCTATGAAGTACAGCACTTGTGTCGTAACTATCATCTTTTATTAAGCCCTCATAACAAAAAATATAATAACATAATACATACGTTACATAGGTACGTCAAAAATTCATAATTTCGTTTCGTATCACCATCACGTTCACGTTCATCATTTTACCAACTGTAGCTATATTTGGTATAAAAGGCACTCTCGTCAATTAGAAAGGTGGGTTACTACCATTATTTATTATTATCATTAAATTAGTACCTAATTGTGCTGAGTTACTGTTAAAATGAACTGATCTAGACCAACTGATAGAATGTATGAATATTAAAGAATATGGAAATAATTGTGAGAGAAAGACATAAATATATGCCTAATGGGTTTTGGTACCTATGTATTACGATCATGATGGGCGCAAGGTATTTCAAACTAGTTTAGTACAGTTTACTATATGTAGTTTCTACTTATAGGAACATGCTGTAAAACAATAAGCGCATAGGAAAATGAGTACCTGCTCATATTTCACCCAGACGGCAAATCAACTGGAATAAGTGATAATGGAAATGGTGATTTCGGAGGACAGCTTGGTAGGTACCTATTATTTCACTTTTCCCCAAAGATTTCCGAACCTAGTACCTACACACTCATCTAATACGAGTAGGTAGTATTAAATTCCAACCACTCATACGTACACCTACTTACCTACATAAACCGTTTTCTCGCATTCTTCTTAATACAGTGAAGTTCTTTCCTTTTACCAGCACAACAAAAAAACTTGGTAGTAGGTACCTATTTCGCTTTTCCCCAAAGATTTCTGAATCTAGAACCTACATGCTCATCTAATACGAGTAGACAGATTCTAAATTTCTACCGCCCATACGTAACCTACCTGCATGAACAGTTTTCTCGCATTTTTCTTAATACAGTGTCGTTCTTTCCTTTATACAAGCACAACAAAGAAAAACTTGGTAGGTAGGTTCCTATTTCGCTTTTCCCCAAAGGTTTCCGAACCTAGAACCTACATACCTACCTACTCTTCTAATACGTGTAGACAGGTTCTAAATTCCAACCGCTCATACGTACACCTACCTTCATAAACCGTTTTCTCGCAATCTTCTTGATACAGTGAGGTTCTTTCCTTTATACAATCACAACCACGTAGGACAGTCAAGGATTTCCTCTATAAGCGTTCCCGAGTTCCAATGGTGCTTTCTCTTCGTTGGGTCTGCCGTCAGCTTTCCCTGGTGGTGGAGGAAGGACGTCTTCCGTCCGGGCTGCTATCTGTACCACCGAGGTACCTACCTACCTACCATTATTCATCTAATGACTCCACGCATCGATTCCTTCTCTGTGAACGTAGCTGGACTGGGTTATTAGGTCGCACGGCTCTGTTGCCATTATTCACAATTCACGCTCGGTTTCTGCGTGCAGTAAAACAAGATTTGAATAGTGTCTTCTTATTTTGACGTTGAGGTTTCTTCAGATCCCTGTGGTTGCGAACATAGTGAGGCTCAACTTAGACTTAATCTGCATTTGTGTTTGTTCATGACGCGATACAGGCCGCTACTTTGGACCTATTGACTTGAATTTTGGGAAATAGTAAACCGTTTTGAGATGCAGTAATCATTAATGTTAAAGTTAGCTAAAGGCTGCTACACACGGCATTGAGAAGTGATGCCGGTACCGAGCGCATCCTAGCGGATTGTCTCCAAACCTGGAGCGCATAGATCAGAATGCTGTGTATAGTTTGGTGGTCTGGATGCTCGCAAGCTCGCATCTCTAAAATACATAACGTCAAGTAGTAAAAATTCAGATTAGTTGAAAAAATAGATCAGGATGATGTAATAGTTTGGTGGAGGTTTGGCTTCAATCCGTTAGTTTGCGCTTGGTACCGGCACCACTTCTCATTGCCCCAGACTCTTTTTAATACATTGCGTTAGCACTAGTTTCTATAAGTAACAGTATACTTATGCTTCAGAACAAGGAATGGAAGCTCGCACTATAAAGTTACTCTAGTATAAGTAACACGTTTCTAACATTCCAAAATTTACCTACCAGAGAAATTTATTATCCTCATAAGTAACCCCACACACAGCCTTCAATGTGTTATTTTGGCTTCTTCCATACAAATACCTACACGCAAGGTTGTACGCCATGATAAAGTATCGGATACACCACCGTTACTATAGTAACAACAAGCTTCCTCTGTTTATCATCCAAAACAAAACCAAAACATTAAAATTTAAATGAATTCGAGTTTTCGAGTATCCAATGTGCAAATTTGGATTTTTATTGTTACGGTTTTCATGTTTAAACAATTACACTGAGAAACCTTGGGATCCGACTGATCTTAATTTGAAGTGAGTCCGACAAATATGAAGACACGAGAAAGCTTAGAGCGACCTAAATTTATCATGATACATTCACCTTATTATTCAGTATACCTTCCTATTATAGTCGTTTATCTGGTTCGTCCTGAATTTTAACCTATTAATGTGGAGGCGGTCTATTGTTTCACCTTGAATGACTTTTCCCTCATTATTATCGTCCGATCATTTACCTTTTTGTTAGACCTTCTTTCGAATGTGTCCTTATGAACATCAAAATGAAATTCGAATTATGAAATCGTTTATTATCAATCATTATTTATTCCCGAACTCGAGTGACTTTATTCCGATTACTCGATCCGTAGTTTCGCCCTTCTACTGAGCGCTATTGTGCCTATACCATCACTACAAAAAGAAATCAAGTACTTATGGGTCTTCTTTGAGCTTTGAATTTCATTAAATTATTAAAAATGATTTGATGATGACATTATTATTTGGATTACCTGAAAACACTCGGGTTTGAGACTTCATCCTTCTATAGAAACATGACAGGTGTTCTAGTTACATAATTCGTAGGTGTAAAACCATTTATGTACCTACTAATTCCGTTTTCAACGTACATTTTAATAGTTCTTTAACCCCTTCTAAGTCCGATAAGGAACTATCGGATCTTATTTGTAGTCATCTAAAGAGTAACTCTCGAGATTTATATCAAAATATTTTGTGCATTATAGCATATGCACATTGAGAGCCATCCTTCTGCTGTATTTGAGTATAGACCTCTATACTAGAATTTTCCTATAATATCGTTTCAATTGGTCGGAAACCATTTTATATGACTGAGATCATAAAATGTGCACTACTCAGCTTGTTATATTTCTATTAGTTCGGGTCGATTGAAGACGTTATTGCGATTTGAAGGCTTATTGCACATGTTCAACGATCTTTAACGTCATGCATGTCAAACAGTTGAGTGGAGAGAGGAGGTATTATATTTATATATTCATAACCATACACCTAAGTATATTCAAATTCTACAGAACAAACTAGAGTTTAGCTACAGTCGAATATGACGAAATGAAAACTCTGAAATCTTGTGTGTTGATACTTCTTTCACATCCTACGATGTTTCCTATTGATCGTTTCCCTCTAAGTAAATAGTATGATATTTTTATATAGCTTTTCCTAATCTATTTCAATATTTTCCTTAAATTCAACATCGCTCCGCAGAGAGAGAGAGAGAGAGAGATAAAGGTAATTATTTAAGGGAAATTAAGAACAACGAGATAATTTAACCTAATTTTCGTAGTACATAATTCACTTATCAAGGATTGCCATATTACCAAAAAACGAACATTTTCACTCTTTTCTCAGTTGCATTTGATAGGGGAAAGCTATATTTTATATACGTAAAACGACTTGTGTCATAGCTTACTACGAAAGACTCATTAGCCTTTTGAATTGTGTTGACAGAGCGATGGCCCCCAACGTGACATCGTCTCCCGTGACGGACCTCCCGTCCACGAAGATCGATGAGAACATCAAGACGGAGCCCCTGCGGCCAGGGAACCAGGACTCCTACGAGTGGAAGCTCGTCTGGAGGAACATCATCCTCTTTGTCTACCTCCACATGGCCGCTGTCTACGGTGCCTGGCTCATGTTCACCTCCGCCTCCTGGTACACCGTCGCCTGGGGTAAGTTCTTGACTCACCTGTTTCCCCTCAAAATCAATAATGAGCTACCTAGGTAGGGCTGAAAGGACAAAGTGCATAGCTTAAGATCTCAAGCATCATGGGCACAGTGAAATAGCAGGAGCTATCTGGTCTAGTATGATGGCGTGCAATGGCCAATGTTCACAATCTAAGTCGAAAAAAGTCTTTTGACTCACCTGTTTCCATTCAAAATCAATAATAAGCTCCCTATATAGAGCTGAAGCGACAAACTGCATAGCTTATGATCTCAAGCATCATGGGCACAGTGAAATAGGAGCACTCCGGTCTAGTATGATGGCGCGCAATGGCCAATGTTCACAATCTAAGTGGAAAAAAGTCTTTTGACTCACCTGTTTCCACTCAAAATCAATAATAAGCTACCTATATAGAGCTGAAGCGACAAAGTGCATAGCTTATGATCTCAAGCATCATGGGTACAGTGAAATAGCAGGAGCACTCCGGTATAGTTTGATGGCTCACAATGGCCAATGTTCACAATCTAAGTGGAAAAAAGTCTTTTGACTCACCTGTTTTCCACTCAAAATCAATAAGAAGCTACCTATGTAGGGCTGAAAGGACAAAGTGCATAGCTTATGATCTCAAGCATTATGGGTACAGTGAAATAGCAGGAGCACTCCGGTCTAGTATGACGGCACACAATGGCCAATGTTCACAATCTAAGTGGAAAAAAGTCTTTTGACTCACCTGTTTTCCACTCAAAATCAATAATAAGCTACCTATGTAGGGCTGAAAGGACAAAGTACATAGCTTATGATCTCAAGCATTATGGGTACAGTGAAATAGCAGGAGCACTCTGGTCTAGTATGATGACGCGCAATGGCCAATGTTCACAATCTAAGTGGAAAAAAGTCTTTTGACTCGCCTGTTTCCACTCAAAATCAATAATAAGCTACCTATATAGGGCTGAAAGGACAATGTGCATAGCTTATGATCTCAAGCATTATGGGTACAGTGAAATAGCAGGAGCACTCCGGTCTAGTATGGCGGCTCACAATGGCCAATGTTGACAATCTAAGTGGAAAAAAGCCTTTTGACTCTCCTGTTTTCCACTCAAAATCAATAATAAGCTACCTATGTAGGGCTGAAAGGACAAAGTGCATAGCTTATGATCTCAAGCATTATGGGCACAGTGAAATAGCAGGAGCACTCTGGTCTAGTATGATGGCGCACAATGGCCAATGTTCACAATCTAAGTGGAAAAAAGTCTTTTTACTCACCTGTTTCCACTCAAAATCAATAATAAGCTACCTATATAGGGCTGAAAGGACAAAGTGCATAGCTTATGATCTCAAGCATTATGGGTACAGTGAAATAGCAGGAGCACTCCGGTCTAGTATGGCGGCTCACAATGGCCAATGTTCACAATCTAAGTGGAAAAAAGCCTTTTGACTCTCCTGTTTTCCACTCAAAATCAATAATAAGCTACCTATGTAGGGCTGAAAGGACAAAGTGCATAGCTTATGATCTCAAGCATCATGGGCACAGTGAAATAGCAGGAGCACTCTGGTCTAGTATGATGGCGCGCAATGGCCAATGTTCACAATCTAAGTGGAAAAAAGTCTTTTGACTCACCTGTTTCCACTCAAAATCAATAGTAAGCTACCTATATAGAGCTAGAGCGACAAAGTGCATAGCTTATGATCTCAAGCATCATGGGCACAGTGAAATAGCAGGAGCACTCCGGTCTAGTATGGCGGCTCACAATGGCCAATGTTCACAATCTAAGTGTAAAAAAGTCTGCCAAGTTGGGTGTGGCACATATAGCTTCCTCGTTTACATATCATGAATGTATAGATCATTGAAAAGTTTTAAATGATCTTGAAAAATTCCATAGCGGAAATGAGAAAATCAAGAAGTAGCGTGAAATGTCATAATTGTTCAATTAAGAAAGGGAAAATTATACTCAGTGTAATTTACGTTTGCGCATGCAGAATGGACTGATGAGTTAAGAACAGTGAAATATTTACGGGGCCATCTACTACCTAAGCCGCGCATTCACTGACAATGTCATCAAAATCGGATAAAAATAGTGAAAATTAAGGTCGTTCCAAGGATTTCACATTGGCGCATGCGCAGTAGCTATTAATAATACAATCATATTGAAATTTGCATGGAGTAATTAAATCGTCTTCTCCCTTGTATCGTCCAAATTTAAGCGAAATCAAACGATAGGGCGTGAAAAAATGAAGCATAATGGAATTTACGTTTGTGCAAAGTGAAGTATTGGTTTGGCAACAATGAAACTGATAGGGGACTGTCTCCAACCGCATTCCCTGACAATTTCATCAAAATCGGATGAAAACTGTGGAAATTAAGATCGTTACAAGGATTTCACATTGGCGCATGCGTAGTGGCTATTAATTATTCTATCATGTTTAAATTGATATGGGATGGTCAAATCGTCACCCCCTTACTATCGATACACAGATTGCGATGAAATTTATAGGGATAGAATAGTTTATCTTTCAAGAATATTTAAAATATTTCAAATCTATACATAGATATTACGGATACGAGGAAGCTATGTGCTGCACCCGACTTGGCAGACGTTTCTTTTTGATGGTATCATCAATTTTGATTTTTGCTCCGACCTTCTGCCCTTGGAGCTGTGGGGAACTCGGGTCGCAAACACGAATCGACACGTGATACCGATCGTTAAAAATTCGTCTGACGTTTTTGTTGAGTGATTTGCACACAAAAGTGATAGGAAAACGGTCTGTGCAGCCCGGGTGTCCAATGACATTACATGCCATTAAGATGGAAAGATTACTCCGAACAATTTAACGCAATCCGCACCAGTCTATTTCGAAGTTTTGGTATTCGCACTGGATCGGATGCTGTGGGTACCTATCAATACAGTCAGGTGCTTTATGAGATGGTAAAAATGAAATCGTTTTAAGAAATCAGTGTAAATTAAATATACAAACTCTCTATCTAGTCTGTTTTCTATACCTTGTGAGTTGAGTTTTATCACTGACGATTTCTACAACCTGAGCTATGGAAACGGGATTCTGAAATCGGCAGCGGATTAGTTCCGCATCCAACCGTAAACTCGTTGCCACGTCCAACCGCAGAGTAATGTGCCGGACCAGCTGACTGTGGCTGCTCTCTAGTGATATCTTTCTCGCTTTTTGGCCATCCCTCTGAAGTAAGGAACGTCCTTATTATTTAAATTTAAGGCGATAGAGGGCACCACTCATAATCAGTTGAATGTAAAAAGGACACCGTAGAATTGCGATTGAAACCATCCTTGGATTGGACAATAAATCCTTGGAAAAAAACTCGGACCCCCCGTCACTCAGCTGTTTGGGAAAGAGCCCATCATTTCTTAACAAGTTGAGTGACATGTGTATCTGTGAGATACACACCATTAACTGTCCCAGCGTGCCAGGTGTATCTGGGTGATACACAATCCTGATTCGCTTCAAATGCTCCTGTATCTCCCAGATTCACACTTAAGGCGTTTCTCTCTTCTTCTTTGACCTTGAGAAACCCTTCGGAAAGGTGGAACAGTGTTGGCCACAACAAATTGGTCGAGACACATTCGGTACAAACGGAAGAAGAATAAGTTTTTGTCAGATGTCACTTTTATCATTTCAGCTTTCTGGCACTTCATTTTCCTACTAGTTTTCGTTTACCCAATAGTGTTTTTTGTTTACTCACGTATTCAGGCGTGGGGAAAATCGTCAAGAAGTTCGAATAGCGATGTATCAGAGTGGTACTCAATTTTCTGTTCCACCACTTGAAGTCCCAATTCCCTGCTCACAGGCCACGTGTATCACACGTATACACGCGGTTTTTTTCAATGAAAATAGGTGTAATACCACTAAAATAACTCTTTTATGGAAAATACCAGTGGGGGAAAATGATTTTGATGGAAAATAATGTTTATGGAAAATACCAGTGGGGAAAGTTTCAAGAAGTTCGAATAGGGGTGTATCAGAGTGATACACAATTTTCTGTTCAACCACTTGAAGTCCCAAGTGGTCACTCACAGGCCACATGTATCCCACGTATACACGCGGTTTTTTCAATGAAAATAGGTGAAATACCACTAAACAACTCTTTTACCATCAAAAGCAACGTCTTCTGAAGCGAAAAAAATAAAAAAGCACGCTTGGCATCTGAGGACATTTTTCTTTAGTTGAGAGCGGACAGCTGTGGCACTCAACTTGTTAATGTCCCAAAGAGTCACCCTATCAAATTTCAACTTTCAAGGGTGAACAGGTGGGAATTTGGGTCACTCAGCTGACCAGGAAAGAGCCCACCATTTCAAACCCAGAGTGTCTCCCTTTCAAATCACAACTTCCTATGGTGAACACGAGAGAATTTAGTTCACTCAGCTGATCAAGAATGAGCCCCTCATTTCGATCGTCTCTTAATGCCCCAAAGAGTCGCCCTATCAAATTTCAACTTTCAAGGGTGAACAGGTGGGAATTTGGGTCACTCAGCTAATCAGGAAAGAGCCGACCATTTCAAACCCAGAGAGTCACCCTATCAAATCGCAACTTCCTCTGATCAACACGAGAGAATTTAGCTCACTCAGGTAATCAGGAATGAGCCCCTCATTTCAATCGTCTCTTCATGTCCCAAAGAGTCACCCTATCAAATTTCAACTTTCAAGGGTGAACAGGTGGGAATTTGGGTCACTCAGCTAATCAGGAATGAGCCCCTCATTTCAATCGTCTCTTACTGTCCCAAAGAGTCACCTATCAAATTTCAACTTTCAAGGGTGAACAGGTGGGAATTTGGGTCACTCAGCTGATCAGGAATGAGCCCCACATTTCAATCGTCTCTTAATGCCCCAAAGAGTCACCCTATCAAATTTCAACTTCCTATGGTAAACACGAGAGAATTTAGTTCACTCAGCTGATCAGGAAAGGGACCATAAATTTATTCGTCTCTTTTGTGTCCCAGAGAGGCTCTCTAGCAAATGCTTTTATTTTTGGAGAGGCTTAGTCAGCATCTGTTTTCCGTTACTTTCGTGACCCATTCTAGTCTCACAAAAAAGCATCATGTTTTAACAATAGGTATTTTGGAAGGTCTTGACCGTGACAATAATACCTTCTTGGGGATCTTGAGAATCAGTCGAATAAAGGAAGTTTTTAGGCCAACGTTTCGAGAAATTTATGTCTCATCATCAGGGCTTTAAAACAGATTTTTGTCTCATTGTGGGCTTGTTATGCAGGCCAGATGTTGTTAACTGGGTTTAATCACATAGCTTGCTTAACACTTGGAAATACTATTACACGCTATTATAATCCTAAATAACCCTTCCGAGGGTTCCCATATCGATAAATGGGGTTACACTATTAACATTATTAACAATTTGTGGTTGAAATATAGGAAGGGGAACTTTTGGAAAAATAGTAACATGTAGGTTTATTGAGGTTGAAGCATTTCAGAACAAACTGATGATGAGAAATAAATTTCTCGAAACGTTGCTTCTTTTATTCGACCGATTCTCAAGATCCCCAACAAGGTTTAAGAATAGGTTCCGAAATGCATAGTTCCGAAAATTTTGGAGCCATGGCAATAGCTTTATTTTCGCAAAAAAAAAGATTCAAAAGAGGATGAATTCGAAATCCAGTACTTTTTGTACACAAAGTGCGCTCGAAAAAGTGCTAAAAATGGCCAAAACGGCTGAAAATTCTATAACCCAGGAAATTGATTCTGAAATTCGTAGCCCCGAACTCTCCTTTAAAATCGTTTAAAATCTCTCTCCTTTAAAATCTCCTTTAAAATTCTATACTCCAGGAAATTGATTCTGAAATTCGTAGCTCCGAACTCTCCTTTAAAATATTCTCTTTCCGGCTTTATTTATTACCCCTTTCTGTTTTCAGGAGACGTGATTTTTAAAACACTTTCCAAGCAATTTACCCGTCGCGTGCGTTGGACCTCTCAAATGCGTTTTTTGCTTTGTCTGCCGAAATAGGTAGGTAGGTGTGTTCTCGGGCCCTCATTTAGTTTTTCAAACATCTGTAATGAGAGTTCCGAACCGTCTGCTCCCGTCATTTAGGGACACCCCTGCAATTTCTCTCTTTTCTATCTCTCATTTACCGGTTGTCAACTAAATATCCTGGCCAGTTTCCTCATGAAACAAGTAGAGTAGAGTATTGACCGCTTTTTTCCGACTTTCAGACATTCAAAATTTCAACAACTTTTGGTTTATTACTTTCAATTATGAACCTTTGTAATCGACCAAGAAAATTTTTAATTAACCCCCCCCCCCCCTGAAAATTTGTTGGTTTACGTTTCAAGATGCGGAGAATCCAAAAATCGAATTAAATAAATAAATAAATAAAAAATCCGCCCGTCCGCCGTCCAGAGTTTTTCCGAAATTACTAGACCAAACTTCATTAATTAAACTTGGGTTAAAAATCGTATTTGGGGTCTAGATGATCCTAAAAGCTCGGGATCAATTTTTATCAACCCTAAAGGGTAGAATTAATCCATTAAAGGGCTAAACATTTAAAAATATAGATCTCGAAAACTTTCAATGCAACAGTAATGATTTCTTGCTCGTCAATGATAAAAATAACCCCAAAGAATCGATCAAAACCTCCGCAAAGCTGTACGTTGAACGGTTCGCTTCCTCTAAGGTCTAGAACACCAGGATGGTCAAAAACGGCTAAAGTTGATAAATTATCATTTTTTGCAGAATTTTAATCCAAAGAAGTTTTAAAACAATGAACCAGTACATTAAAAATTTTATGCACCAAATTATGCTGAAAAAATTTAACTGCATTAATATTTGCTGAAAAATCCATAAAATCTACAAAAAAAAGTTACTAAATAAAAATCCAAAATCGTTTTCGAGCCGCAAAATATTATTTATAAAGATTTTTTTTTTTTTCCCATAAAATTTCTTTGCATTCAAAGTGCTCAAGTCAAGTTTCAAAGCAATGAAACATAATTATAATACTATAACATCCGAAAATTTGTCTATGCTGAATGACTGGAACTTATATACCTAGTATATAATATAGTTAAGGAGTGATTATTATTGTCGTGATGGTTTTGTAGTACCTAATTGAAAAATAGCCACAAAATTTGGGTACTAACTTATGTCAAAATTCATGGGGATGTAAGCTAATTTTTTATTGCCGGTTGATGACGCTGTTGCCGCCGAACACCACCACTGTCAAGTTCTGACGCTAACTTGAATATCGTGAAGCTTCTCTTGATTAGAATACTCACTCTTTACCTCTTCTATATTATTTACCAACAACATGTTGAATGATAAGGTTCCCATCTGCTACCATCGGCTATTACTGACGCTAATGCTTGCTTGTAACTATTTATCTATACATGGAGTCCCACTTTCAGGTGCACCGCCGGCTAGGATTCGATTCAGAACTAATTTCGACCAAAAATTATACCCCCTCCCCCCTACAAATATTGTAGTGAAAACTCTTCCTAAGTAGGTTGTTGCAATTTTAAAATTTTACTTCTGAGTCTACCTATAAGAAGCATTATTTCACTTTCGGAAGATGAATTTTTTTTCCTCCAAAATAAAAATGTCCACTGGCATTTTACGTATCGTATTAGACAATTTTGAACTACTTTATTTCCGCGGGTGTGTGTCGTGTGTCCACAAATCCTAGTTACAAGCCTAATTTCAACAGTTTTCATCCGATTTTGACGAAATTATCTGGAAATGTGTAGGGTAGGCTGTAGATGGTCTCCTACATTGCATTAGAATCAGTAGGTTCTCCACTCTACACTCAATAAAATCATTCAACATTTTATCACGTTCTAGTCGTTTGATCTCGCTAAAATTCCGAGGGTAGTTAGAAAAACCCAATGTAATCATTCCTCATCACTAATCATTAGTAGCTGCTGCGTATACTCGAATGGGAAATCCTTGCAACAAGTATAACTTCTACAATCTCCATTCGATTTCAATAAAATTTTCTAGTAATGAACGGTTATGAAATATACCACATGTCTTTTTATATTGTGAAAGCACCTATTTTATGTCTGATGCCTCATGTCTACCCAGTGTGAAAGCCCCCTAATGAATTCAAACCTTGATTTTAAAACTAGAAAATTACGGTTTGAAGGAAAGGAATCTCGCTTTGAATGCAAACACCCTTTATCTATACCTCAAAGAGTCTATTTCCTAAAACTTTTCAAAATACTCAACGATTTTGATTCAGCACTACTGCAGTTCGACCAACACATAGCCTCAGAGTTAGCACAGCTGACTTGTATAGTTTTGCACGTTGTAATTGTTGATTTTTCGCTTGTCCCAGTAAGACTCCGAGTGAAATTTCAGGATGTAGATCGATTAAGAAGAAAATTAGCCTCAATTATTGATTCGCTTGAGTTGGCGGGAACTGTCTTGTGTTTCTGTATACCAAATACCTACGTATTTTACTTCTTTCCTGTATGTTTTAACATTATCAACTGAAATGTATGTACTTGCGACGACAATAATAGATTTATTTTGATTTTTTTTCGCAGCAATTCTCTTGTACCAATGTTCTGCATTGGGAATCACTGCTGGCGCTCACCGTCTCTGGGCTCACAGATCTTACAAAGCCAGGCTCCCTCTGAGATTGCTGCTCGCCTTCTTCAACCTCATTTCATTCCAGGTATAATATAAATTGTTATTATTCAAATACTAGCCGTGTTTGAAAATTAGGGGAGAGGGAGCAGGACTAAAAAACAGATACTCTTTATCTATACCTCAGAGAGTCATAGGAATTTTGTAATTGCAATATTCCTGAAACTTCTCAAAATATAGATTTTTGTGACGGGGGTGTTGTTGCGTCGGGCGGAAGTTTGTGGAGAATGGATGCATGTTGGTTACAGAATAGTATAGGTAGAAAAATTTTAGAACACGGAGCCGAACTCAAAATATTGGTCAATTATGGGCATTTTTCACCTAAAAATCGATTTTTCTCACTTATATATGAATCTCCGAAATCTGGGAGTGGTTGCAAGTGTCTCAGCACCAAAAAATACTTCGACTGTGACACCCCACATGCCCTATTGTCAAAATTTGGTCAATTATGGGCATTTTCCACCTAAACATAGATAGCCTAAATAATACAGTAACACCCTACATGCCCTTTTGTCAAAAAACCGATTTTTAAACATTTTTGGACCATTAAGTTGTAAATTTAAGTCTGAAATTGTGGAGCGATCGGGCTGGCCAACGAACTTGACTTGTCTTCTGCCAAGACAGATTTTTCTGCTATGGAACGAATTTTTCATGCCGTTTTTAAAGGGAGTTATCGGAAATACACCCTATAAATATGTAGGTATATATAGAATAGAATAGATTATTTGCAACCTTTTTTTAACATGAATATTACAATATAAAATAGTACAAAATACATTCTTTTCGGACTTCTGAAACGAGTGTGCTGCCTGAAGTTAGGCTTGGCTCTTGTTGTCAGAGATGTATGTACATACGAGTATGACGTTAAAATCTAGGATTGTACTCTTTGATGTATGAAACGGATTTGTAGGGAGTCCCGACCCTTTTAACCCACTTTTAAAATTTCAAAGCCATCTAAATAGCTCATTTTTTCTTTGAAAATTTGCTATTAAAAAAAAAATTGCCCTAGTGATTGTTGTTGCGAATTAAATACTTTCCTATATAATCTTAAATTTTCAGAGACCTCAAAATTAGTAAATCTTATAAATCTTTGGTTTCCTTGTGGTTTCTCAGCTTTGTGAGTTAGCGAATGTATATTGTCGACTTTGCGAGTAGGTAGGGAACCTATACTACCCTTCCTTTGAAATTGTTCAAAATACAAACCTTTCGCTGGCAAGTAAATCCGGTTTGCGTCCGAATGGCCAGAAGTTCTCGGAAGCTGATCATTTCAGGTCAGTTGTTCGCTTGCAGTTGGCTCCTTTCTTCTCCCAAGCAGAGGGTTTACCGAGACGTCCATTATCCGTTTTTCAAGGAAGTCTTTTTCCATCGCTTTCGTTTTGCTTCCTCACTACCGAAGGTAGGAAAGAAAGCTTTGGGTTCGTGCAAGAAGTCGAAAACAATTTTGTCTTCAAGAAACCAAAATTTCCTCTAGCCTTTTTTGCGTTGCAGAGCTTGCTCGTCAATTATCAAATTTACGTAAAAAATGAATCTATTATAACGGCTTCAAAATTTTCAAAATAACCTCTTAGGATTGAGATGAAACAAAAGGAACCCATAAAAACAAGTTTTTAATGTAACTCTTTCTTTTTCTCATGTTCTCGGTTAATTTTATTGTTGTTTAAATATTTGTTAGTTTCTTGGCAACAGTAAATTGAAACAAAATCACATTGATAATAACTTAAATTAGGTATATTGACAAGGAAAATCATTTAATATTTTATTGACCCTGGATTCGTTGTCATTTTATGCAGACGTTCAATAGTATATACCTAGTATATTTAGTGGGATATAAGATAAGACATGTATTCGTTGTTGAACATTCAAATTTGGTAGTCTTTCTAATTTACCATTTAACATATTTAAACATTGAGTGGAGATATATTTATATATATATATATTTATATATATATATATAAATACTTGTAAGGTTTCCCATATTAAATTTCAAATTTTCGAAAATTTATAGTATAACTAACTTTTTCTTCGCGAAAATTTGATAAATTAAAATGTACGCCAGCATGAACTCGTGTGCAAAATTTCAGATCGATTGGATATCGGGAAGTGGGTTAAAAATCGATCTGAAATTTTGTCTCAAGAAAGAAAGCAAGAGCTCAAGAAGAGAATCGAAGTTAAAAGAAAGAGTTAAAAAATCCGTTTCTTCGCCAAAAAATCGAGCATTCCAAAAGAAAGGATGATTTCGGCAACACTTTTTGATCCCTTTCGTAACCCAACTTCCAAGGAGAGACCGAATAGTGGTCAATCGGATCGCCACTGGCCATACCCGTCTTACTCACAGACACCTGCTTACCACAGAAGCTCAAGATTCATTGTGTGGGGGTGATCGTCCACCTGCCACGTCCTGAAGAACTGCCCAGACCTTATGGACCTCTAAGTGCAGCATTGGTCCCCTCAGTGGGTTGACGTTTTATCAACCAGTCCCTGTTCTACCTGAGATCCGTTGGGCTCTACTGCGAACTCTGATATCTTATCCGTGATACATTTATGAACATCTAGTCATAGTATTTCACTTTGCTGATTATATAATAGTAGTGTGTATTTAGTAATAATCCTATTTATTATCTAGTCTTGGTCTTAGTTGAATTATTTCACTCTTAGGGGTTTTTATCAGGTGTAGGGACTAAACAGTGCTCGTCGCTGTACCCCTCGTTTTTTCCTCCTCCAATTTGCCAGTTGAGTCCATGATGGCACTCCATTTAGTAGCTCCCCTAGCGTCGCCGTCGTGTCACTTGCAACGTTCCTATGGCGGCCACCTTGTTTAATGCCACTAATGTCCCATCTGGTTGAGGTGCAGCTCAAACCATTAAATTAAAAAATGTATTTAATGATGATGATTTTTTATTTTCTCTTTGCAGAACGACATCATGGAGTGGGCAAGGGACCACCGAGTTCATCACAAATATTCCGAGACAGACGCCGACCCTCACAACGCCACCAGAGGATTTTTCTTCTCTCACGTTGGTTGGCTCCTCTGCAGGAAGCACCCGCTCATCAGGGAAAAAGGCAAAGGGATAGACATGTCCGATCTCGAGAAGGACACCGTAGTAAAATACCAAAAGAAGTGAGTCGTCCTCAGTCTATGTCTTATTTATTTATTTAATCAAATACGGGCGAAGCCCAATATACAACAGTACAAAGAAATATGCACGCAGGCTAAAGTTAAATGAATGTGGAGTTTAACCCTCGGATAGGCGCGGTCTAAAAAAACCGGCGATAGGCGCGGTGTATCATTTTGATACAATGGGTGTTAGGAGGGGAAATGGGTTAAGGAAAATAGTATAAAGTTAACCATTGTTCAAATCAATAGTTTTATTGGGGTAGCAAACAACCTGATAGGTAGGGAAACTACTATATAACATTATAGAAAGATTCAAGAAATAAAATTATGAGGTTGAAAAATTAGGTAACTACCTAATAATTTGAGCTAGGCATAATTGTTACGTATTTCCTTATTTAGTAAACAATTTTTTGCCAACATTCTCCACCGATGAGTTTAAATCTTTACCTATGTTTAGAGCAAACGTTTTATGGAAAAAAGACAAGTCTAAGGATAGGAACTATACTCGTAAACTCAAAGGAACGAAATAATAAACTAGAAAAAAGAACGAAAATTTTAAGTAAGGCTCATAATTTCTGGTAACAAACGTATGTTAGGCGAAATTTTTAGGTACCAATTTTCTTATTGAGCTAAATTTACTTTTTGGTAACAATCTTTACAAATAGGTTTCAAGTGCTCTGAACACAGAAATTTTTCACAAAGTACGCAATTGTCAGTCGTCGATCTACTTTTTTTGAAGTTTTACAGGGGTCGCATCTTTTTCGTTTTTTCCCTGATGTGGGTTGTGGAAAAGCTCTCTCACGCAGTTGCATCGGCTGTTCCTGAGAGTGATCTTCATCACTGCCATTGACATTTTCAATCTCGTAATCTGTAAATTACTTGGATGGGCGCGGTGTATCAATTTGATTAAAAGCAGCCATAACCTATATAGCTCACTCCTTCGACGCGTGAAGGTCAACTGATTCTGAAGACGGATTGAAGTTAGGAAGGTAGCGGGAAAGGGGCCCCCCTCCGCATGCGATAGCAGTCGTTGCAACCCTTCAAAGCCATGTTCTGTATCAATTTGATATCGCGCCTATCCGAGGGTTAAAGAAATGAACAAGACGATAATATAGATAGTAATACAATAATATTATAAAATAAAAATGCTCTAATCTACCGTTCTCAGAATCGAAACTATTTTCGATTTTAAATTGTTAATTTTGACGTGGAAAAAAAAAAAAAAAAAAAAAAAAAAAAAATCGAGGTTGTGTTCCAGGCTGAGAAGATAGTTTGCCTGCCTAGGGAGTCTGGAAATAGATTGGTGATACAGGAAATTGGTGGGATGAAACGGAATGTTGAAAAGTAGAGCGTGTCGATGCCGATATGGAGTTACATTGGAATGAATTTGGTAGAGTAGCGAGGGACAATTGATATGGTTGTTAAATAGCTTTAAAAAAATGTGTGAGCTATCATCATTCTGGAATCTAGAGGTTCATCGCCACATGTGTCTCATGATTGGTCGGGAATGTAACTCATCGATGTGCATTTTGAAGGCAATAGATCGTTGGAAACGTTTCTGAACGCGTTCAGGCTTGCATTTGTGGACAGAATAATAGCCCCTATTATCCTTTATTTTGGTACCCCACCAAATCGTTAATCCATACTATGATATAGAACGAATGAGGGACTTATATAGGAGGCATATTGCTGACACGTCTGAGAACTCCCTAGTTGTACGTTTTAAAAATCCAAGAGCTCGCATGGTACAGACGGTGATGGCGTCAATATGGTCGTTGAACGTTAGTTGTGCATCGAGGTACACACCTAGTCCCTCACAGAAGTATAACGTTGAATGGGCCCGATTAGTTGAACTGTGTCATGCTCTGGCTTCGGGACAAAGTGATGCAAAAAGCATTACGAGGGATTGAGAGATAAATGGTTTACCAATCAATAAGACGGTATATGTTATTCTGCAGATTATGGCAGTCGAACTCGGATTCAACGATGTCGAAAATTTTTAGATCATCTGCGTATAAAAGGAATTTTACCCCGGAGAAAATGGAACTAGCCCCATTAAGTAGTAGGAGGAAGAGCAATGGACCAATGTGGGCCCCAGAGGACGCCAAGAAAGGTTTTGAGTAAACTCCTTAATTACTCCTTAATTTACAGTTTTCTTACGATTCGTTTTCGCACGAGAAAGTCGCACGAATACCGCTCACTTAGCGTTTATTCGTTCGAACGAAATGTGTACTCATTAGCCACGAAAATAAGGTACGAAGAAAGAAGCGCGTGACTTCATGCACGTTTCGTACGAACAGAACTTTTTCATTCCGTTCCGGAATGTAGAGTGTGGAAGGATATGCAGCATTTATAGGACGTCCTTCTGAAGTTATGTCATGTATGCAAGGCTTCATTTAAAAGACGAACACTCTATTGGGATTGATCCAGGGGGTTCTGGGCCAACCCACCCATGAGAAAAAAAGTCAATATGCATTAATTTTCTCTTATCCATTTCATCTTTGCGGTAACTCGTAGTTTACCGATTCAAATACACTTATGAAATTATGAACTTTTCAGGTACTACTTGATCTTGATGCCTCTGGCCTGTTTCGCTATGCCCACCCTCGTTCCCATGTACTACTGGGGAGAGTCTTTCAAGAACGCCTGGTTCGTCGCCACCATGTTCAGATACGCCTTCACCCTCAACATGACTTGGCTTGTCAACAGCGCCGCCCACATGTGGGGACAGAAACCCTATGACGCGTAAGTCCTACCTACCCACACAAATTAATCTCTATGTCTACTATAAGATAAAATCAGTCACTTGTGAAATGTCTTCTTTTGATTGAGGAACAAACAATAAAATTGGACCTTTCTTGTTAACCGACCGCGAGCACCTTTAGGAGGCCGTGCGACTGAAAATTTTAGTCATACAGTAAAATCGAATGGGGGTATTTTCGTAAACTGTCGTATTATGATAAATTTGAGCTTTGTTTGGACAGAAGTGCCGTCGGATCAATAGAAGCCTGTGTGCGCATGCGCAGACGTAAAATTCTTATAACTTCAATTTTTTTTTTTTCATCTATTAGTCCAATTTTGTTCAAACTTGAGTTAGTAGGGTATGTGTTCTTGGAAGATACCCTACGAATTATATCACAATTGGTTAATAACTATTTCGCATGCGCACAGTTTAAAATTGATTGACACATGCAACACTCCGAGACTAGTGGTCCGATTTTTTTAATGAAATATTCAGGGATTTTGTAGATCAGCTCCTGAATGATGTCCAATAAATTTAATAGTAGTCTAAGCGCATGATGCGCAAACGTGAATTTCTTATTACACTGATTTCTCAACATCTCTTGGTCCGATATATCGTTCAAACGTGGGGGGGGGGGGGGGGGGGTGACTAAAAGGACCGATTTCGATTAAATGTTCAAGGATTATGCGGGTTAATCTCTAGTTAATATCCTTACATTTCTGTCGCCTTTTATGTATGCCTTAAATTATTAATTCCGTTGGATTGCTGGTACGTTACTCGCATGCGCAAAATGAATTGCAGCCTTATTTTATATATTAGCAAGTCTTCACATTTATTACTGTTCTATTTTGCATTCAATTATTTCGACCCGTAGGTACCCTATTTATTGTTCTTCAACTAATTCTATACGTACAAGTTGCAATATTTGAGCTATTATTTGGCTATATTTGCCTATATTTGCAATATTTGGCTATACCTACTCCCCATCCAAGTTGGGAGACGCTTTTCTTTGGAAGGGCACTCCTCACCGTTGTGAAGAGTCGCAAGCGGATAATTTTGCCGCAACGACGTTCTGGGTGGTTATTATCTTGAACACCTACTTTCCTACTGTAGTTAAAAAGGCCTTCATGGCCGATACTCTGACTGGGCATGTAGGTTAAAAGCGATGCGGAGAGCATATGTAGGTACCTACCTACCTACCCATCGTCAAATGGTGTTCGCGTGACTTGCATCCCGCAAATTAATGATTCATATTTATGCAGAGACGAATCACCTGCTATGTACCCCCATTTGAATTCAAAGAAAAAATGTACCTACAATGATGGGGGAACGCTTATCGGGCTCCGTAGGTATGTTAATCTCAAAAAGCTCTTCAATGATAGTACATTTGCAGTAGCTTGAATTGATTTTTCTACGAACTATGGTAGTTTCAGAACTCCACATTTGATGTTCGTAGGTTGTGGACAATCAATTTAGCTGCAACAATTGTAAAAAGTGGGTGGTGTTAGCTTTAATTTGGAAACACAATATAACCTCCTCGTTTTACTTTTTTGAGAAAATAGAATATCAACATGATAGTTTTTCAGTATATGCTATTTTCCAAGTTGGGTAAACGTTTAAGATGCAATAGTTAGCATGAAACTCATTGTATATAATTCTCATATTTATTGTCTATAAGCTTTGGTTAACAACCAACGCAGAATTTAGTTCATTACACTTGAAGGTCATTAGTTTTCAGAGGAAAATATTAAAATATGATAGCAGTATTTTCCGAGATAAATCATGCTAGTTCGGATACCGACATAGTATTGAAACTTTTGGCACACCTACATCAGAATCGTTTTTCTTCCATTTGGAATGACGTTCGTAAACGCGAATATTACCTTCATCAGCACAATACGAGGGTGACCGGATTTCACTCCTGTAGACGAATTAACAATTTTGTAGTGGCTTATATATATTGGCATTTTCAGCCACCTTATTCTATCTTTGTGCACTTTGGAATCTTTAAATATCATTACCAATGTTGCTTTTATTTTAGGAATTCTGCTGTTTATGCAATTTGTAAAAGCTTTTTATGGTCATATCACCGTGAAAAAGAGATTTTAGGACGTTCGTTTCTGGCTATCATACCTATTAAATGCACTAATGTGTTGAAAACCCGCAATCCTCTCTTCTGTTCCTAATCAAAATAGTTTAAGGGGTAATGGACCGTGTTAATGAAGAATCGAAAACGCCAGTCAGTCTATAATTTAAACTGAAGCATGAGAACATAGAGTATTTTTGGGTTTCAACTACTCAAAGCAGATTTTAGCGAAGAATTCCGTTGAAAATTAAGCTATTGCAATGCCACCAAAAATATTAAAATCAACATTTTTGAAAACGTTCTTCATTTAAATCCGTGTTGGGGTATTCTGAAACAAATCCTGGAGTTTAACGCTTCTTGGTACCAATGTATATTATAATGTCATTCCAGACGATAACTCTCCTGAGGATTAAGATAAAAATTCCGTTCTATCGCCAAAAAAAATAAAGCTTTACGAAAAAAGGATGAGGACGAGTATATGAAATTTCTCAAATTTCAAAAATATAAGAATAGGGAAGATAAAAAAAGCATAAAACATATCTGACCCGACATGTGGCACTAGCAATCCAGAGAGGAAATGCAACTAGCATTCCTTGGTAGTCTGCCAGCCTCGTCTTCCCTGCAGAAAATATTTTACAGAGAAGGAGCGCTGACTATCCACCGAAAATTCTACTTCAGTTGTTTTGGTACATACATTGCTGTAAATCATATTATTATAATATCTGGGAAAACATAAAATATTCGCTGAAAATCGTGAAGGATTAGCTTCCCCAACACCGACTAAACCAAAAGTTGGAAATCCAGACCTTCACGCATTCAGCTTCAAAGATCCCCCAATAAAAAATCTGCAAAGCTTGAAAAATGTCGATTACGCGAAGCCTGCCGGTAGGTACTCGCCGGTGATCCGGAAGTGATATAACGGACTGGTCTTTCCAGCAACCGGTTTCCTCCGCCGGCACTGGCTCACTGGGCCCTTGAAATGTGGGGCAGAGAACGCCAATTTGTTTACGTCAATTTTTAGTTTGGTGGGACCGCGAAACTTTGGGGATGATTTCAGGGATGATTTCTTCAAAAACTCATTCCACGCAACAACAAAAATTGATTTCAACAGCTCCAGTCATGCAGCATGATGCTCATGATGATCATGCCAAAATGATTTATAGATTTATAATGATTTATTTACCTAGTTTATCATTTTACCGTATATTCGCGTACGGTAACTACTGTACTGTTGAAACCCTGTTAAGGGCTCTTTCCTGATCAGCTGAGTAAGTTTTCATTTATGAAAAATCGCTTTAAAATCCAGAAATTGCTTCTGAATGCCTCAAATCAGATTTCCATCAAGAACAATTTTGGAGCCATTCTAACAGCTTCATTATCTAATACAATTCGCTAAAACGTGATTTTTTGGTTGCTTGTATCGTAAAAGATAGAATCACGTGATTCTCAAGTGCGAACCCTCTTTCGTTTTCAAGGTTCATTTACGAAAATAGTCAGGAAGAAACATCGTACGATACACCGAGTCTTAATTTAAGCCTATTGAGCAGCCCCCTCTGTTGGCTTGGAGTCAAAGTTCGCACCACATTCTGACCGGGTTTTATTGGTTTGCAGTGAACTCTGAGCCAATGCGACCGCCCGGAATTACAACGTTACATTTTGGCTCGTGCTTTCGATGCAGTTTGTTTAGTATCACCTGGATGTTGGATTTTGCAGAATTTAACTGATACTGCAAGTGCAATATTCTGGTTTTCAAGAAGACTGAAACTTTAATAAGGTGCTTCAGATCACTTGACATCAATAGTATTGGCAATTAGACGACAACTGACTGTGAGACCATCTATAGTCAAGTACCGACAGCAAAGGTAAAACCAATGGCTCTGAAAATCTGAAACTGATGTTCGCCAAATTCAATGATAAATTCGATGTGGTAAACCTAAATTTTATAGAGGAACTGGAGAATTGACCCTTTATGAGGGTCTGTTAGGTATAAATTATCACTGACAATTTATACTAATGGTTACCTACCTATTTCAACAAAATTAGTATGATGTCATTCTGAGACTTGTACCAAATACCCTCGAACGAATCGGACTGATGGTAGATCGTGAAGCTTTAGAATCCATTAAAAGGTATCAGCATAATTTAAGTGACGATGAATCCTACAAATCAACCACCTTTTTTGAAAATCGCGAATATTACAATGTACATGCCATGCCACCTTGAAATAGGGACCAAAACAAATTGATTAGGTACCTATAGCATTATAGGTTATCGTCATGGAAGGTTACTTGCGTATTAGGGGTGTACTTGGTTTCCCTTGATCTCCGA
This sequence comes from Adelphocoris suturalis, assembly GCA_030762985.1. Taxonomy (NCBI): domain Eukaryota; kingdom Metazoa; phylum Arthropoda; class Insecta; order Hemiptera; family Miridae; genus Adelphocoris; species Adelphocoris suturalis. The sequence goes on from CM061046.1 coordinate 83,199,380, forward strand.
ATAGGATTTTCCTATTTGCACAACGAATGGACCGCTAACCGTTAGCATTTTGCGCGCACGCGCAATGCTCCATTTTTATTCATAGTTCCTCCCACTCGATTACGACTCAGCGTTGCAAAAATTATCTATTTTACCGGTAATTTTACGAGTATTATTCAACTACCAGTGCTGAATACCGGTAATTGGTTGGATACTGACACAAGTTCAAACAATTTGAGCATGAGTGGCAATTCGTTCAACGGATTTCAAGCCCACATTTCCCTCCCACAAATGGTCTCGCCGAGAGATACGTACAAGAAGCTAAACTCCTTCTAAAAAAATGTGTTGAAGAAAAATCGGATCCCTATCTGGCATTACTTCATCAAAGGAATATACCAAGAGGCCTTTTAGGATCCCCAGTGCAACGCTTAATGAGCCGGAGGACTAAAACATTACTACCAAATACATCTACACTTCTCAAGCCTACTACTCTAGACAACGTAGCTATTGAACTACAAAAAATTAGAATGAAGAGCAAATATTATGCCGATCAAGGGAAGAAAACAACATTAGACTATGAAGAAGGAGAGGAAGTCTTATATAGAGTTGAACCAAGGAACTGGCAGCCCGCGACAATAGTAAGAAAAGGACCAGAACCTAGATCCTATATAATAGAAGATAGAAGAGGACGAAAATACAGGAGAAACACGTGGTTTTTAAGAAAAACGAGGAACACTCATACGAACCCTCAAATACTCATACAGCAGCCGAAAACCGATCCTACAAACAGCTTGTCAACACCGAGGCGTTCCACTAGAATCACGAGTCAACCGAATCGACTCAATTAATGATTTGGTTCGGTGAAGAAAGGAAGATGACACAAGTTACGATTTAACTTGCTTCACTACACTGGTGATATTTGTTTACATATGCATGATTTATAAACATTCATTAGTAACAACAATTCTTCAAAAACTTGTATTCTACAAAAAATATAATTTGAATTTATCTGATATAACTATCAAGTTTTATACAATATTTTTGTATTATAATACAAGATAATTGCTCAAATGTGAGAGATACTTACCGAGTTCTAACAATTTCGCAATTAATTTTCACTATTATCGCTGACGCGGTATCCCAATATCTCGTAAGAACGATGAGGAGTGTGCCAAGTCAATTACTGTTAATTTTACGAGTAGGTATTATTCAACTACCAGCGTTGAATACCGGTTAATTGGTTGGATACTTACCGAAGCTAAACGGTAGGAAAATGCCGCACGCCCACCCAACAATTGTGACTTTCCTGCGTTCCACTGGATCCTTCCTTTTTGTCGAAACAAAGTAAAGATTCGCGATCATTAGCGGTAATTATCTGCCGATGACAATACTCGGCTAAGTAGTGGGTAGGTACCTTACCTACCTACTCTGTCGCTAACAATTAGTTGGGCGCAGGAGGGAAATTGCGTTCCTGCCGAATGGTCCGAGGATGGGCGGCTTTGTTTATTCAGCTCGCGAGTCAAATCGCAAGGTCGGTCGGCCGCTCGGGAAATGACGGCCCGTGCTCTGCATCCCATCTCGTTTAATCTGAAAATCTTATATCGCCTGTGGACGATATGCGAGATTAAAATTCGTACGGAGTCTCCATTTAATCCTTTAACTGAGAAATCGCGAATAACAAATCAGAAATAGTCCAGGAGCGAAGGCTGAAAATGGATCTAATAATTTAAGGAGAAAGTTTGAGATTAGATTTTGAAAATACGGTCCATTCCTATTAAAGAAACGGACCTGTAGACCTTCAGTTCTACAGTCAGATAATTTAATAATGATTAATAGGAAGCTTCCATTTAGACATGGATATGTCTTTGCTCTGGGGGGTCAACCAAAAATTTTCGTGACGCAAAAAATATGTCACAATTTCAGTGTTTTTCACGTACAACCCCGCCGTTGCTAGGGGAATGGAACTTCCGTAGTTTTCATGGCACAGAAATCGTTCGCCACTCGTTGGAAAGCGATTGATTTATGTGATAAATGTTCACATCTCAAGCTACCAATTTCCCCCTCCTTACGTTACCTGGCTACATTCCTAAACTAAGTTGATTGGACTATAAACAATTTTAATAAGCTGATTACAATATTCTTAACGTAAAGCAATTGCATCATTTACTCCACTCCATAGGAAACATTATCATCCTCTTGACAACAATCGACTGTAAACAACAACTCATTGTAGTGGCTTCTCTCCACAGTTATTTCAACATTTCTATAAGTAAACCGTTGTTTTGTTGGAATTAGTCGGGATGCGGCCCAGGGAAAATAAATGAAATTATTTCATTTATTGTTTTATTTGATAACGTTTCGTCCTCTTACTGAGGACATCTTCAGATCTTGGTGTGTCCAGGAAAAAATTTTATAAACAGTTAGTTTATAAACATCCGAATATAACGGATTTGTCAAATAAAACAGTGGCTCACCAAGTCAACTCAATGTCAAGAAAGCAAGATCTGAAGATGTCCTCAGTAAGAGAACGAAACGTTATCAAATAAAACAATAAATGATATAATTTCATTTATTAATGAAAAATCAGGCTATCATGAACATAAAAATGATAGCGCCTGTATTGGAGAAATAACTTTAATAGTATGTATAGTATGCTTATTGTGTCTCCAATAATGATAGAATAAATTCTTTATCCTACATTTCGTCGCCTTCAGTCCAAAGTTAAAGGATTTTTTTACAACTCTCGAGGACAACCGTTATGAAACCCCCAATCTAAGACATATCCATGTAACATGGTATCTGCTTGTAAAGCAGATAATGGAACTCGTTTACGAGTTTCAAATGGTTTCCTCAATGAGGAGGCAGCACTGACGCTACTCTAGGCAGGCATTAGGGAAAGTTTTTCGACCGTCACGTCACGGCAAAAATATTGATTTTCTATTGATTTTTACGTAAATCGATGCGTTACTAGGGAAGTGTAACTCCCTTAGTTTTCATAGCAGGAAAATAGTCCGCCACTTTTTGGAATGCTCTCATTTTATCCCAACATCTCATGATCCCTAATCGCGGAAAGTGTCGAGGAAAGCTGATTTATTACGCTAAGTTATAAACCAATATTAGTTTATATTAGTTAGTAACTAACCATAATTACTAATAATGTGTAAAATTAATCATTATTAATAACGATCTGACTATAGAATGATTAATTTTACAAGCGGTTGCAATCATGTTCACAATATCAATTATTGAGAATGATCACCTGTGTGTAAACAATTATTCAAATAACCATGCTCATAACTCACCTTGTTGGCCACACACTTCGCAGTAATTAACATAATATGATTGGATGAATCGAGAGCTTTCGAACGAATGGTCAACGAATTTTGTGGGATGAAAAATGACGAAGTACCTACCATTTCCCCAGCAACGACTCGGTTGTAAGCGGAAATCGTCATAAATTGGTGACCGTGACGTGACGGTCAGAAAATGGAAATGTCCTGTTAATTATTAAATAATGATAAAATGTCGTTAGCAACCCTCAAAATTCGAAGTTTACATTTTAAATATTATGGACAGAATCACAAAAGTTCATTATTGGAAACAATAGAACAATAATGCACGAAGATTGTATAATATTAATCTCAATATCATTGATTACATTGAAATAGATTTAAGATAATTAGGCTGTGCTCCAATCGTTGAATTCGCTTTAAGGACGTCCCTCTGAAGACAGGTAATATTAGTAGGGCTTCGCATATTACAGGGGGGACGGCCTATTGAAATCGGTGACCGTGACGTGACAGATGGAAAATGGAAATGTCCTGTTAATCATTTATATTAACTCAATATCATTACTTACTTTGAAATAGATTTAAGACGAATAAGCTGAACTCCAAACGTTAAATTCGCTTTAAGGACGTCCCTCTGAAGCTAGGTAATATTAGCAGGGCTTCGCATGTTATAGGAGGGACGCCCTATTTAAATTGACGACCGTGACGTCTCGTGTCTGTCGGAAAATGGAAGTATCTCTGTTAATCATTATCAAATTATTTAAAAAATCGTTGTCTGCCACCTCGAAAGTGGAACACCACTCCCACCTCGATCGAAAATTAGCTCGATTTTCGATTGTTTTGGGAGATAATTCATAGTTTTTGGGACGGATCGCTTTGTATTTTTATGCCCTACAACTTTGCTACGTACAAAAATTTCTGTTTTATGAATGGTTTAGGAATTATTAAAAGGAAAACTTTAAAATGGGCGAATTAAGCCATATTTATGCGGCCGCTATTTTATAATCCCACCAGTTTCGAGAAGGCAGACAAAGAGTTTCTCACTCAGAACAGACTAAATTTTCAAAATCAACCTAAAACTTTCTCCAGAAATTACAACCCATTTTCGGCCTTGGCTCCTGGACTGTTGCCACCCATCCCTCACTAAATCTTTCAGTTTTTCAATTTCGTTCATTAGAAACAAGTCAAGTGACCCAGGAAATGTTTAAAATTGCTAAATTTACTCTTATAGAGTATCGCTAGTGAAATATCTAACCCTAAGGTCACAGACTCGTCCAGGGAGTCGTTTGCCGTTGGACGGTTCAAGTTCGATCGTTGGTTGATGTTTACAACAATAGGTAGGTACGCGATTAGTTCTCCTAATTACCATTCAATAGAAGGAGAAATAAATAAAACTTTCTTTCTATACATAGATTACCTTGAATGGAAACGCTAATACCTAGCAGTCCCAAAAAAGGCTCCGATTCAAATTTCAGCAATCAAGTTTCAACTTTTACTTAATTAGCGAATTTTCGTAGAAAATGAAGCTATTGCAATGGCTCCAAAAATTTTTAAATCAACATTTTCGAAAAATTTCGTCATTGAAATCCGTTTTGAGGCATTCCGAAACGAATCCTAGAGTTTAACGCTTTTTCATATGTATGTGTGTTTGTGCATAGATGTGTTTGTGTCATTCCAGACGATAACTCTCCTTAGGATTGCGATTAAAAATCCGTTCATTCGCCAAAAAATCAAGTTCTCCAAACGAAAGGATGAGTTTGTTGGCCAAAACTTTTTGAGCACATTAAATTGGTCAAATTTCAAAAAAAAATCTCTAAAATAACTAAAAACGTCTAAAAATTGATAAATACATATTTTTATCTGAATTTTAGCCGAAACATCTTTATCAACAATGAACTGGAACATTAAAAAATTTATTCACAAAATTATAGTGAACACGTATTTAAATGTCATAAAAATTTGCTGAAAAATCGATTTAAAAATCTGAAAAATTGCTGAACATCCAAAATCTGTTTATAATCGTTGAAGACGACTTAGAACGAGTTCATTTGCCATAAAATTTGTGGTAAAAATTTCTTTGCAATCAAAGTGCTCAAGTTTTAAAACGAAGTAACACACTATAGTACGATAATCTACGAAAATTCGCTCATACAATCATGCCGCAGGAGTGGAACTTTTTTCTTCCAAGCGCCCCCGTTTCGTACTCAATAATAACCTTAGTTAAAACTCCTCCCGACCAACATTGTTGCAGTTAATAAGGTGTTCTTAATATAAATTTCTGAAGATATATCTTTAAATTAAAAACGGCTCGGCTCGACCCACCAAAATCGTTTTGGTATCGTTGAATTTGTTATCGGAAGTTCCATACGTGGGGATCCAGCCCATTCACATTTGACGTGAAAAGTTTGACGCAATTCCGATTTTTCCTTAATTACTAAGTTGTTTGCCCAATCGTCCCAATACTCCCTCAGTCTGTAAACAGCCAATGTCCTGTTGTTTTCAAATATTACCAGCGAGAAAAAAAAATCCCGCGATGGCTGATTGTCCTTCAGGTACATGCGTAGACATTTATTCTGGAACACTTTATCGCAAAATATTGCATATTCAGATTTTTAATACTGATTAGAACACCGTAAAATCTCGAAAAACCGTGAATAACCATAAACAATATTGAAAAAGTTACTTGATTCATCGTGATTGCGTGGGTTTCGTTGAATTTCTGCATTCGGTGGCAATCCTAGTTAATGAATCTTCAAAAAATCTTGCAAAAACGTACAAATAGATTTTTAATCAAATTTTATGTGCTGTGGGTATAAAAAGGGTTTTTGAGATTTCTGATGACAGGCATCTCGGGTATCGTTTCCCATATAATTTTTGACGTAGAATCGATTGTGATAGGTCCCAGAAAGTTTACTATGGTTTACTGCTTATACTGTGACTCCAACGTCAACAATATTATAAAAACACGCAGCATAGGTACCTCAAAACTCGCACAACAAATCGGAGTTCCTTTTTTTTTGTACCTACCGAAATTACTCCATTTCAAATTTTGGCAACTTTGTTATCATTTGATTGGTACCTGCTGCATCGCACAAAGAATTTTTCAAGATTGTCTCTCCTGTAATAGTTTTGACAAAACTCACCCATCTCTAAGAAGAATGCAAATATGCATCGTTATTACTTTTGAATAGGTACCTACTTATTTAAACTAATATCTGTAGATAGTAGTGAGCCAGTAGCCATTAAGTTGCTTTGATTTGCAATGTAATTACTATGTCTCTATTAGTTGTTTCCAATCAATCTTAGCCTTCTCCCCCCCTCTTCCAAGAGAAGTAATTGGAAATCTTTGTTTGATTATGAACTCAAAGCTCGCGGGTCGTAAAACTAATTGAATCCACTAGGTATCGAGGGTTTTCATCATTTAATATCTGCCGTTCCTAGCAGCAAAAGTCGAATGGAGCGAAAACTACTTTGGTAACTACCCACCTATTTCGCCCCATTCACTCCACAGCAATCAACTAATGTAGGAACTCTTTGATGAATCGAAGTTTATAGTTACCTGCGCCGAATCTGTAAAATCACAGTATGTTGGTACTGTTATTGATCTATCTTTACGAATTTTCGAAAAAGTAGGTAGGTACTATGTATCTAGGATTTGCCTTGATTCATTGTTGAGCACCCAACAGCTCTGTTTACATATATGAGCTTATTTCCCGTCTTCCTAATAATTTACATCTGTTGTGCAATTAGAGTTGTTCTATTGCAACAGTTACTAATGAGAGATCGTGATGACACTCTTTGGTTAATCAAATCAATATTTCCCAACTAGATACCTTTTGGTTTATTATTTCCAATAATAAGCCTATGTGATCGTATAGCAAAAAATGTGTATAACCCACCCTCAAACTTTGTCACTTTACGTTTCAAGGTGCGTAGAATCCAAATTTGAAATGTCCGTCCGCCGTTCGCCGTCCGGGCCATAAAAGGCCTTAGAATTGACGTTAAAAATCTGTTCTTTCGCAAATAGACTCCACTTGGGGTCTAGTTGGTCCTAACTTCTCGCCAGCTCGATCGCTCCACTCTCATGGGTGCTATGAGCCAAAAATAGGTGAAAAAGTTTCTTTTTTCTGTATAGGTATTTCAAGTTGTATAGAAATCGGAGATTTATGAGTGAAAAGAAAATGTTAGCTGTTAATTTTATGAAAAAAAAAATGTATTCTAAATGATACTCTTCTATTCAAAAAGAGATTTTGGATTTTAGGCTATTTTTTGCAATTTTATAGATTTTTTAAAACAAAATTTAATGAAGTTCAGTTTTTAGCATAATTTCGTACACAAATTTTTGAATGTTCTATTTCATAGTTGATAAACTTTATTTGATCAATCTTATGCTAAAAAAATATCAATTTAACAATTCTTAGCCATTTTCAGTGATTTTGTCAGCACATTTTTTGAAATTTGACCAATTAGATATCAATATACAGTATAGGTAACACTTTTATGTGTTTGAAAGATGACTTGGTAATAAATTGTTTTGTTTATCAACAAAATTGTGAGATTCCGCTGCTGTAATGGATTGAACCCATTTGTGAGGTCCGAAGCTCCGAGTTCCGATACTAAAATATACTATAAGCGGCGTTTAATAATTATGGACCAGAGATCTACGTAGAAGGGCTGTCTAATACATAAATAATAAACATTTGTGTAATAATTTGCAGTATTTTGAATTTGAGCGAGATCGGGCGAATAGATAGAGCTAATAGATCGATTATGTTTCAATAAGTTGCGCTGGAAGACTGATAGCAACTAATTTTGTATTTCCATTTGTTCGTGCACAACAGGCCGTACGTCTATCTCATTGTTGCTTTTTTTTTGGTTTGCAGGTCCATCAACCCAGCTGAGAACCTCATGGTCGCCCTGGGAGCAGCCGGAGAGGGCTGGCACAACTACCACCACGTCTTCCCCTGGGACTACAAGGCGGCTGAGCTCGGCAACTACAGGGCCAACCCCACCACCATGTTCATCGACTTCATGGCCAGAATCGGATGGGCTTATGATCTAAAGACCGTCCCGAAAGAGGTGATTACCTAGCTAGAACAGTTGTACAGTAGCATCAGCCTTAGGGAAGTGGCAGTACTACTGTAACGGCCCAAAATATTTGATACCTCGACAGGAGTTCGAACTCGCGTCGTCACAACTACGAGAAATTATTAATAATTTCCCGCAGTTGCGACACTCTAACGATCAGAGCTAAGAGGCCAGGGTGACCAAACCTCTTCGACTGTGAGAGTTATTTTCCTGGAGCGTAACACTATCTACCTAGAACAGTAGTACAGTGGCGTCAGCAGTGGAAGTATTACCTAAAACTACGGTCCTACACCTACCTAGTCACAGATAAAAGGTCATATAGACTAATTATAAAAAAATCGGTATCTCTCCAGTTAGACTTTTTAAAACCAAAACGCTTGTGAACTTGAAGATTATATCAAAACAAAGTAGGTAGTTGAAAGCCACAGAAGTGATTTTTCGAGTGGTTACCAGGAAAACTTTTTAGAAACAGTCAAATGCATTAAGATACATTGTCTGATTGATATGAGTCCAGCATCCTGTATAGGGGAAGTCCAGAAAATTGTTTCAATGTAATTTGCTATGATACGAAACAATGATATTACCTACTGGGATACTGTGAGTAGAGGATAAGGGGTAGATTTAGAAGAGTGCATTTTTTACTCATAGGTCGTGTCGACGTAGAAATGAGGATAGCTGTTGCTAGGCGCCTGTTCGGTGAAGGGGGGGGGGGGGGGGGGTGTGACCTTTCTTTCTCAGCAGTGCAATCTATCGCCTGCCTGTTTCTTCTGCCTTGACCCAGCTCCCAAGTTGTCGGGCCTGTTGTCTCTTTTCATAACACATCAATGACACAACTGGAATACTGTGAATAGATACAAGCAATAGAGTGAATGTGAGTAGATTTCTAGAGGTGAAGTTATAAGAGTGCATTTGTGCACTCTGAGAACATGTTCATGAAGGAGTGAAGGCACCCGACGCCAGGTGCCTGTTCAGGACATGGAGGTGGATGGGATGAGCGACCTTCCTTTCCCAGCAGTGTGATCTATCCCCTGCCCCTATTTCTCCTAGCTTGATTCAGCCCTCGGGTTGATGCGTCTCTTGTTGCTCTTAGCCCGACTCAACTAAGAGTACATTAGAAAGGTTAGATTTAAAAGAGTGTTTTTGCCCGCTCTGACAACATGTTAGTGAAGAAATGAGGGCAGCCGTCGCTGGGCGCTTCCTCAGGGCTTGAAGGTGAAGGGAATTGGCAACCTTCCCTTCACAGCTGTGTCATTTATCGCCTGCCTCTATTTCTATTGGTTTGAACCAGCCCCCAAGTTGTCGCTCCTCTTGTTGCCCTCTGTCTGACAAAACTGGAATACTATTAGTAGATTACAAGTGGTTGATTTAGAAGAGTGCATTTGCCCACTCGGAGGACCTGTCAATAGAGGAGTAAGGGTAGCCATTGCTGGTTGCCTGTTTAGGGCTTGAACGTGGGAGGATGGGTGATCCTTACTTCCCAGCAGTGCGATCTATTGCCTGCCTCTTTCTTCTGGTTTGATCCAGCCCCTAAGAGTCTTCCCTCATGGCCTTCTTCATCTGCAAATACTTACTCAAAGTAGTTACTCAAATTGACTTTGTTTTGTCAGACTTCAAGTAAACTCATTTCATGATTAGAGTTAGTCTATTATGTTGTGTCAGAGAATGCACCTTTCTGTGTAGAAGCCTTGTAGACAAGTGGATCAGCTCCAGATGCGCGTTGATCTCCTGCAGTCATCCAGAAGTAGGAGGCTATAAAAACTGGTCTTAGGGTCCTATAAAACATGAGAATACTTTAAAATCCTAATATTGAGTTCTACATGCTCCTTCAAAACATTATTTCAGAAAAGTGTCATAAATTTGATAGTAAATCATTTCTGTGCACACGAAGTGCTCGAAATTCAAAATAAAATTACCTAAATGTAATTATTAATTTAATGAATATAAAGTTATGGAAGTTTTCTTATATGGTGGTCGTATTATTTCAGGTCGTAGTCAAGAGATGCCAGCGTACGGGAGACGGCACCCTCCACCACAGCCACGACGGCAAGAGCCCCTGGGGCTGGGGAGACAAGGACATTTGTGCTGAAGACATTCAGGACACCACCTCCATCAACAAAAAAGACTAAATAGCAATTCATCCACGCCAATAGATGATCCATCTCACGAAAATAGATACGACCCGAATCATATAAATATAATATTCCTTTGTTTTTTTGTTGCAACTGGTCTGAAAAGGAGGTTCTATACATTTTCGTTGTGCGTAGTAAAAAAATGTAGTAATTATACGGATTTATTTCCAAAAATGAGACTAGTAAGATTTCGTATGTTAAGAGCGGGGGCCTATACCAACAAAGCTATGTTTGTTTTGGCAAATCAACTTGAAACCGTTTTCATTTGAATCCGTGATCTATGCAATCAAATTGCGATTTGAGCAACTAACCGAGTTTATGATATTTTTGTAATGAAATGATCATTCCTGTATAAAATACAATTTAAAGAAAAAGATATATTTATATTACATAGGTATCTTCAATACTTGGAAACATTCCAAGTCCATGGGACGATCCTATTTACAAATCGGAAGATCATCCTCGTTGATCCAACAAAAATAACCACACCATTTTTAATCTAACAAAAGGAAATAGATTATCAAATATTATTCCTATCCAAAGATCTGTTTTCTTGGTATTTTTTTAATTTTTTAAAATTTTATTTTGTTGTCAAGTTTATCACCACGGTTCTTGCTCTGTACGAGAAGATTTTGTTAAAAATAAAATGTTTTAAAAAAACAGTTGTCCCCTTGAGGTGTTTTTATCGAAATGAATAATTTCCATTTCATTTCAACCTTGTCCAATACGTGTTTGTTCTTGGTCCTTGAAAACCCTAGACCAATTCAATTTTTTCGGCCAAACTTCAAATTTCTTACTGTCTTTTGTAATTTAGGCGGCACAATATTATTCTTTGTACCTTCTTCGAAAGGTTACACGACTGATGTAGTGCGACTGCTTTTTACCTTTTGTGGGCTTAAAGAAAACGAACTGTACGTAATTCAATAGTGTTTGACAATTCAAAATCGCAAAATATCTTCAAGACTTTTTGCGAAACTCCAAACATGTTTGATCATAGTCCAGTTTGATTTGTCTTTTAATATTATTAAATTGTTTTGCACAATATTTGTTTGTATTATGTGTAAAATCAATGAATAAATTCGTTTTGTGATATTAAAAGTATAATATTTTTAAATGTTAAAAGTTCGTCAAAATACTGAAGAAGAAAAATTTCTTTTCGTATTACGAGGGGTTTTATTTGTATTAAGAATCGTTAATAGTCTTATTGTATTATTTTAGTGTTCATGTGTAAGGGGAGACAAAGTGCTTTTGTTTTTGTTTTATACAAATACAACTATTTATAAGAAATCCTACTGGTTCATCATATCATGAAAACCCTACCCTGACTCTGCGCAACTAAAACGTTATGAAGGGGAAATGTGCTAGGTGCACAATGCGATGGGCAGATATGGAATAATTGGTTGGAATTGCTCCAATTTCAATGAAAAGTGCTCCTTAAAGTTTAGTTTCACTTCCCATACACGATTTATTATTGAACGATGTAATACGATTTATAAAGGAAATGTATCGGCCTTGAAAACACCTAAGCCAATTTGATCTTAGAAGTTTTGAGGTTGGTAATGAATTCAATAACCAATGCAATTAGGTAGGCACCTAAAATAAGACTAGGTGTTTTACGAAGGTGAGGTGCCTAAGTACTTGTGTCAACCAATCTCTCCTTCTCGTACCTCTTCCAGCGGCTTACACCAAAAGTAGAGCTAGCCCAATTTTAGCTGTTTCTGAAAGAGACTTTAGTCAACAATAAATCCCACACAAAACCCACTTTTCAGGACGTCCCTCAGGGGATTTCCTTATGATTTTGGTGAACTGTTACAGACTCAACCAAGAGGGGGGGAACAGAGAAATCCGTTTTCCTGAAGTTAAATCTGTGAAAAAAGCGGTAGGTAGGTGTTGAACACATATTTTATCATTGACTCTCCTCAACATTTTTGAAGTATAATTGGTGGCAACATATTTGGAGTAAACTTGGTAGAACTGTAGAACGAAATAATGTTGTATGAATGTGTAGTGTGCCTCGCTCTCCTCCCTCTGTATCACAGTTGGAGTGGGGAGATACCACCCATGCCAATTTGTACAAAAGGGCAGGAGAGCCACCAATAAATCACTCTAGTGTTGATCCTTTCTCCCAAAGATCTGCATATCACACTGGTGCCACCCTTCGCCTATACAGCGATTTGAAGGTGCTATCCGATTCCGGTCACTCGATCCCGCATCACCTCTTCGCACCGATGCCACCGCCCACTCCACCTATAAAAGGATTTCACTCCCACTCGACCCATTCACTTTGTGGAATCAGCCTACCGTCAACTTGGGGACTCCTTCTACTTGGACCTGGACTTGGAGAAATTTCCAACGAAGATCTTCCTGAGAAATCACAAGTCCGGCGAGCCCTCTACACTTAAAAGAAATCATCCTGTCCTTCCAGACACCTTCCAGGATTCGAACTTCGAGAATTAACCCATCTCCCAATAAATTTGTTGAGAGCCAGAGAGCTCACAAAAAATTCGTCTCCCTACTAGTCGAGATAAGTAGGTACACGATTTTTCCAAGTTTCTTGACTCACGTCACTTCGGGAATCACTCACCTCCCACCAGCTTGTAGCCCAGCTCACCATTGTTGAGAAACACGATTTTCCTTGCTCCTGTACCCTTGGCTCGAGATTTTCTCACCAAGCTCCGTAAGTTAACTGCTCATCCGAGTAGTTGACACAGAACCATTGGTGGTGTTAGTCTCACGAGATCCATTACAGCCTCTCCGCTGCTGGTTGACTGCAAATTTTCCTCCTCACACCAAAGCACTTTTCCCTCTGTATCCCTATCTGGAGTTGGAAGATACCACCCAGGCCGATCGCTATGAAAGACCAGGAGAGCCACCAATAAATCACTTTTGTATCAGAATTAGTGTTTCTCCTTTCTCCCGAAGATTCGCATATCACAGAATGATGTCTACAAACTCGTCAAGAAACTGGAATGAAAATTGATGATAGCTGCTGAAAATGCTGGTGGTGCCACCAATGGCTTTCTCTCATTTCCCTTACTTCTCTTTATCGTTTTCCACTTGCAGTGAATGATATTTCCAACTGTAGTCACCAATATATCAATTCAATTTTCAATCAGAACAGAATGAAATAACACTTTCTCTCCATTCTGTTGAAATCATTCATACAACAGTTCAAGCAACTTTCTTATCTATGATGCCGAGAAAGATTTGATGTTGGGTTAAAGCAGATAGGTAATGTGTAAGGTTTTAGTTTCATCAGCCATCAATGACCCTCCAATCAGAAACCTCCATGACAGGAGCCCTTTATTTAAGCCACTGGAAGTGATGGGACAAGAAGGTGATCGATGGGAAGCTATTCCATTGGCTCCTAGTCCATTTCTCGTCATCTTCCTGCAAAATTGTGCAGGAGCTCAGAAACGCTCGAGTGAAATCAGTTTGAAGCCCAAAGCACACAAGCCACGCTGAACTGCCCTGCACAACGTCCATGAAGAATGAAGAGGAAGTACAGCAAAAAAAAAAAAAAAAAGGGGGGGGGGGGGGGGTACAGTGAAAGCAAAGGTGACAGTCCACTGTCATCACTGCATTCACACTAGCTATCCAAGCCCCAATCCATTTTCATCAGTTATCAATTCCTTGAAAAGGTACTACAACAGTTCTAAGATGTTAGGAAGAAAGAAGTAGGAAATCGGACTTTATTGCTTTATTATCAGATGGCTTCAGCGGCTAATGTCCAAAATTTAATTATTTTAGATAAAAACATTGATGGTAAAACAATACAATTTAATTTAATTAAAAAAATACAAAGCTAAATGAAATAAAAGTAGAGAAACAATGGAACTATTGTGTGGTCTTTTAGGTGCTTGGAGACAAAGATCATAGACAACTATTGATGGTCAAGGCACAAAGCTGTCTTGAGATGCAAAAAAATTTGTCTATGTCTGACTGTGGGTTAATTTTGAAAGTACTTGGTTGCAGCGATGTTTGGTTTAGTTTCAGCATCCATTGAAGGCTCACTTTGAAAGTAGCTGAAATCAGAGTGTGCACTATTTTTCGTCAGTGGTCATTGGTAGATGAAGGAGAACTGTTAGCGGTTTCTCATTTATGGTCTATGACGTCACTCAATAGCCTAGAAACCATCAAGTGATATTGATTGGTGAACTAATCACATAGGCGACTCAGAGCTTGAAGTCACTGAAGAATGAAGAGGTGAAAGTCACTACTGTGAGAACTGCAGCCCATGGCAGCCTACCGTCATCAAAGTATCCCTAATATCTTTTACGTTTTCTGCCGTACTGGTTAGGGGTTGCAATAACCTTTGAAATAAAAGACAGAAATTAGTGGAACAATTAACAAACCCCTGTTGACACTATAGACACCATACATTGCTACACTGATGGTTCTAAGATAGATAGAGGATCTGAACCTTCCTCTGGTGCTGGTGTGTTCATACCCAGCCTTCAAGTGGCAGATTCTTACAGCCTTGACAAATATGCAACTGTATTTCAATCAGAAATATATGCTATCAATAAGTGCCTAGTCACCTTAAAAACCCACAACACTTCTAACAAAAACATTCACATTTTTACTGATAGTCAGGCCAGCATCAAAGCACTCCTGAACCCCCTCACGACCTCAAAACTGGTCTGGGAAACAAAGAAATATATTAACAATTTGTTTCTTAACAACAACAAAATATCCATAAAATGGATTCCTGGTCAAGAGAATCACGAAGGCAATGTTAATGCGGATGGTTTAGCGCGAGCTGGCTCAGGACAACAGTTTCTGGGCCCATCTGCATTTCCAAAAATGCCTGTAAAACTAAAATTAAAAACTGGGTCACACAAGACCTCAACATTCTCTGGAATAGGGAAACAGCTAGATATAGACAAACCAGAATGCTTGTTACGTCTTCCGATCCCAAACGAGCATACTGGCTTCTAAGTAAAAGTAGAAATTCAATTAGAACTATGATTGGCATCCTCACCGGACATTATGATTTCCGTAGGATGCTAAAAATATTATAGATAATAATATCTCACCTATGTGCCCTTGCGGACTCAAGGAGGATTCCGCAGAGCACTTTCTTTGCAGATGCGACCGGTACTGGAGATCCAGAACTGAGGCATTTGGGCATCATATAATTGAACGTGCTTCCCTCAGAGATATTGAGTGGAAATGAATCAAAAAATTTGCTGATCTAAGCAAAAGGTTTGCTTGTGACGACTCCAACTCGGGGTAACCGGCAGAATCCTCTTTATTAAAGGGGCCTCTTTTTGAGGGAGAGTATAAGCCGTTCATGGTGCCTGAAACTCTTTTCCAATGGTAACCCCGAGCAGTGAGTGAGTGAGGGGTTGCAATGAACTGTTTCTCATGCTATCAGCAAAGTTAGGCCACGTCGAGCAGAGTGAGTTAGATGTGTGACCTCAAAGGTAAGGGTCTCCCGTCCAAGTAATTTTTGCACTTCTGTATAGCAAATCCTTCTCTTAACAGGGCGAGGCAATGAGTAGAACGAATTCCGATTCTGCCTTTAGCACTCCCAAAGCCCCAACCTGGAGTGGTTTACCTGGGTAGGTAGCTAGGTAAGACCCCCCCCCCAAGAAGAGATGAAAGCCACTAGGTACCTACTGTAAGAGCAGAGGTCTACCGTCAACAATGTATTCCCTATATCTTTTACTTTTTTTCCTGTACCAGTTAGGGGTTGCAATGAACCGTTTCTCATGCTATCAGCTAAGTTAGGCCACATCGAGCGTGGTGAGTGAGTTGGAAGTGTGACCTGAAAGGTGAGGGTCATTCGTCCAAGTAATTTTCGCACTTCTGTTTGGCGAATCCTTCTCCTCTCAAAGGGGCGAGGCAATCAATAGCTTTAAGCCAAATCATCAAAATGAATTCTGATTCTCCCTTTAGGACTCCCGAAGCCCCAAACCTGGAATGGTTGTTATCTTAGGTAGGTAGGGACTTATTTACTTGAGCGACTTGTCAATGAAGAGATGAAAGCCACTAGGTAAGAGCCACAGCCTACCGTCATCACTGCATTTCCAATTTCCTTCCAATTCTTCTTTAGCAGCTACTAGAAATATTAAATGATTCATACCAAATCACTAGGTACCAAAAGTCCTTCTAAAGATGTTGAAAATAACAAAGGATGTAACAATAGGTCCCAGGAGCTTGAACAGGGTTGCCAGGTGGTGCAGGGAAAAAATGCTGCAAATTATTACACAACGGTTTATTATTTCTGTACTTTGTTAGATAGCCCTTCTACGCAGAACACTGGTCCATAAAAAATTACTTACCTATCAAACTGAGAAGGTACCAGTGGCGTAATTTGAGGAGGGGCAGGGTGGGCAGAGCCCCCCCCACGATCACAGAGGATGTAGAAGTTCTTCTTGAAACGGATGCTGCGTGAACAATAATTAATAATTTCACATTACTAACGTCAGTACCAATTACGGTAAGTTCGAGAACGCAACCCGCAAAGCACGCCTGTTATGTGGGTCCAGTTACCTAGCAACTTCAAAGCTAACTAGGAACGCTCCTCCAAGGCTGGTTCCAGGGAGGGCCAAACGCCGTGGATAATATAAATGCCCATCCAACAGAAGCGAAATAACTACAGTAAAAATAATGGTATGCTGGATACTATAAAGTGAAACAGTGGTGAAATTATGTCGTTCCCCCTCTCCTGAGGGGGGGCGCGCCCTTCCTCATTTCCCTCCTGGTAAGCCATAAGTCATTTTCGCCCCACTGTCACTGCCCCTACCTTTCTCCACCTTCACAGCCCTCCGATTCACGTTCGATTGATCGATTCAATGCAGTAGCATCGATTGCGTTCTTCCGATATGTGAACCAACCGATAAATCATTTTACTTCAGTTTGTTTACGTTTGTGAGTCTCTCATAAACGTTTAATGCCCTATATCCTGTATCTTATTCCGTGGTAATTGTCATACAATGTTTAACATGAAAGGAACCGTAATTAGTGTAAAAGTGAGTGCTAAAGTTACGAGTTATGAACCCCTTGGAGGGATACATCAAGATCTACAAAGACGATTGGATTGGAAACGGTAAGTCAATGACAAGCCTTGTGCTCCCCAGTTCATGAGCATTTTCTCATAATAAAGACAGATTTAGTTTGGTAAGAATGTTCTTTTTGTGTCCATCAAAAGAAGGGTTAATTACCTTAATTTAAGGTACGTAAGGTTATGCTGTAAAAATAATACAATGTGTCTGCTCTTCCCTATTCGTCTCCCTACATAATGATTACTTTTATGTTCATTTTCTCTCGGTAGGTAGGTAGGTACCTAAGACTCAAATTCAAATTAGGTAGGTAATTCTAAAGTGATTGTTTTCGTTTAATTTTTTTCAATAATGAACCTTTGCAATAAACTATTTCTGGCATCGGCATCGAGGGAGGCATTTCTCCTCTGCGAAATCAGATGGGTAAAAATACCGATTGTCACTTCAAGGTTCGTTCGGGACAAAGTACAAAATAAATACCTATTGTGCGTCGTACTAAGCATAACGCTTTTTCCCATCTACTTCTTACATTCTCCTCTTCGTTATAATTTATTATATATCAGATTTCCATTGATTTTATATGACCCGGACTTTTTGACAAGGACTTTAAATTTGGATTTTCGGTTTTGTGCAGATATAAGGTATAATTTCGGTGATTTTACATTTAATTTGCTAATTGCTAAACTTCTGGTGCAAGTGGCGCACGCGAAAGTATTTTTCCTGAGGTCTACTTAAAAAATTATGAAGAACATCATTCTTCATAATTTTTTACGCTGAATTCAGGGGAAATGAGGGGGGAGGGGGGGGGGAGTAACCTTTCTGTGGGACACCCTGTATACATGCTACAATGCCCTCTTTGTGACTAGTAGTACCCACCATACACATTTTATACTATAGTTACATATACCTATAATCTTTGGCTGTTGTTGTTGCCCCTCCGTGATAAATTGCTTTGCTACGCCACTGGAAGGTACCTATATGGTGCATAATCGAAATACAACTGGGCGATGTCACCTAGCAAAATAAAATAAATTTATCAACTAAAAAGCATGAATACTTGAATGAAAAAAATAAAAAACCATGAAAGTGACTAGGAAGAAAGAATTGAACTATGTGTATCTACAGCCTGCTGAGTTATGAACCTCGGCTGGTTTAGCAGTGGTCGTGCTGCCCCACTGAGCTATGAAGGCCCGTACAGTAAAAACGCTACAAATTATTACCCAAAGGTTTATTATTTCTATGTTAGATAGCCCTTCGATAATTGGACGGTGTTATGCAATAAGCATCTAAGTTGATTTTTGACCAAATTGGGTTAACTTCAGAATCGGTTTCTTTGGAGGTATCTGTATAACTTCCACTGGTTATTACTGAATAATTTCAGTATTTGGCCCTAACGAGACGTTCGCGAACAATCAATTACAATTATTTTTGCGGCTCTTATTCTCCAAAGAATCGATAAGACTTTTTTCATTTTTTAACTGCTGATTTTCTTCACGCATTTTCGTTATCTCTGAGCTGATATTATTACCCAGGTGACCTACTTTTTTCATTTTTTAACTGCTGATTTTCTTCGCACATTTTCGTTACCTACCTATCTCTGAGCTGATGTTATTAGCCAAGTGATCTAGGTCTGATTTTTTCGCAAGTCCTTTTTTTGTAGCTTCGGAAATACCTACATTGTTTCAGTTCAGCTAGTGTAGGGCTGCCATCCGTCCCGATTTATCGGGACATGTCCCGATTTTCGAGGTGTCCCGGGCGTCTCGTCATGATTTTTGAAGCGTCCCGATTATTTTTGTTTGCTGTCCCGACTTCGTCCCGATTTTAAAAGTAGCTGAATTTCCGGAGTTTTTTAACTAGGTACATAAAAATGCAGAAAGATGTCCTTCGCTCAGTTGGCGGCAAAGAAAAATACGCAGACTGATTTTTGTGTGATATATTTCGTTTTTCAGTACCGATGTGATATTTCGTTTTTCAGTAGGTACTTACCTACCTATGTGATGTTTCGTTTTTTTTTTTTTTTTTTTTCAATAATGATTTTCTCCAACTTTTTAATTCCTAATTATTGTATTTTTTTTTTTTTCAAAAAAAAAAAACTTAGTCGTTGTATTTTGTCAGTGACTTCAAGTATATCTTGTCCCGATTTTCTACTTTAGGCTGTCCCGATATGTCCCGACTTTTAGCTTACGCTGTCCCTACTTACGTCGAAAAGATATGGCAGCCCTAAGCTAGTGTGAAAGTTCCCGATAGTGCAGTATTTATTTTTCCATTAAGTAGTTTTTTTTTTTTTTTTTTTTTCGGAAGGGAGCAATTATTCAGATCCGGTAGGACTTCTCACTTGATTAGGCGTTTGAATGCGGTCGGTTTGAGTTATCCTTTGCATCCACACCGAGTGATTTGATTCGGGAAGGCAGGACGAGGGGGCTGTCGAGTACAGGCAAGGGGGTGGTGAAGAGGGGCCACAGCCGTGCGTTGATGGGAGGGGGAATCAGCGAGCGGAGAAAGCACCGGGAGAAAGTAGTGGGGACTATCACAAGGTCAACGTCAGCGGGCCGGCGAGTGATCGTCTGTAATGTCTGCAATTTATAGAATCGAACACCTTAAAAAAGTATTTTCGTTTGACTGACCTTATGATCCCAGTGTGCGTGTTTCAAGTGCGGTAAACGGAATATAGAACCTTTAGTTAGTCACGAGCGAATTATGGGCGTAAACCGTAGGAAGAATCTCACTAAAAACATCAAGCTTTAGAGACCCGATCTTTACTTCGCGGCAGCTACCGGTGTAGAATACGATTTGACATGGATATGTCTTTTAGCTTGGGGTATTAAAAAAAAAACGCAGTTTGCGTAAGCAGAACAAACTTTTAGAATCGGTCAGCTGGAGCCCGTCATTTCATTCGTACCTTGATGTCCAAGAGAGGCTCCCAATCCGATTTCGTTGTAATCAGACAGACGAAATAACTGTTAGCACACTCAGCTGATCAGGATGGAGCCTGCAAGGTCATTCGTCTCATGTCCCAGAGGGGCTCCCTATCAATTTTCAACGTTTTAAAGTGAGTAGGAGAGATTTTAGCTCACTAAACTGATCAGGATGGCGCCCCTCATTATGCTCGTCTCTAGTAGTTGTCCCAGAGACGCTCCCCCTATCGAATTTCGACGTCCTACGGTGAATTGGAGAGATTTTAGCATGATTTTGCCATCTTTATGATTGATATTACAGCTCGTGGACAGCGGATCCACACCTAAGTTCCGACATGGTAAAACGACACATCGAAATTTGGTCCAAATTGGACCAGCGGTTTCGTAGGAGTAGTGAGCACTAGATTTTGTCCATAAATATATAAATACCAGGATATATATATATATATATATATATATATATATATATATATATATCTGAAAATGAATGACTACAGTAAACATGTTCTACACCCTCAGAAACGAAAAGAAAATGCATCCCCACCCCCAAGTGCCGCCCCGTGCCGACGGCAGTAAGTAATACCCCATTTTCTACGAAAAGTTTTGTAAAAACCACAGGTGTATGTTTGTGCTTATGATAAATTTTGTCGACGCTGCCAAAGCCACAATTCTCAACCGATTTTCGAGATTTTTTCAATGTTCAATCTTAATTTTGATCTAGATCTGCAACAAACCCGGGAAATTTCGAATGCCATTCTGAAAAAGGGGGAATGGAGGAGGTAAATCCGAAAAACGTGTTTTTTTTCGACGAAAAATTTTTACGTTACCATGTTAAAAATGTACTTGAATTTCATTAATATTGGCTGAAAATCTATTAAAAATCTGAAAATGTTTTAAAATCCAATTCAAATATTGAATGAATTTCAAAAATTCAATCAAGTTTTGAATTGTAGAATATTATTTAGAACGTTTATTTGCCATATAGTCGGTGGTTAAAAATGGTTTGCCCTGAAAGTGCTCAAATTTCAAAACAATATAACATTGTTCAATACAGTAAGCTACAAAACTTCGCTCATACGATCATGTTGCTGACAGGAACTTTTTTTACCCGAGCTTCTCACCTGGATACCACATAGGATCTATACCTATAACTTTCAGCAGTAGCTTTGTTCCAAGTACAAAAAGGCGCCCTAGAAGAGCTCAGAGATCGAAATTGCGTTCCAACAAGACTATGGGGTTGAGAGCTCCGTGTTCCAACAGATCTTTTATCACTTAGGTGCTGCAGATGGGGGAAAAATGGACAATTATAAATAATTATGGGTTGACTAGAAAGAAAATATTGAAGCTTAAAACAACTGCATGATCCAAAGAAAAGCGAGAAGTGCATGTGACACATGCAGTACGACCGGAATGCGCTTAATGGTTGACGACCAAGTTAGATCAGTTAGGTTGCAAAAGTTTAACATACCTGCCCTAATTCCTAGCTGCCGCGCTTAAGTGAAAACCTAGTAACAGGCTTTTGTTTTTCAATCGAGTTTTCATTCGATTTTGATGAACAATTAATGGTAATGTACTCTTACCAACGCGTAAGGCTGGAGTCTTACAAGCTTCATCACTAAAAAATCACTAGTTTAGCAGTAAGCATGCATTAACGTAAAATCTATCGGGATCATTTTTCTCATTGCCTAATCGTCCAATCTCCCTCAAGTTCGGAGGTTAGTTTGGAAATTAAAATGTGATTTTCCATTATTTCATCATGATAGCAGCCATTATTTCATCATTAGCAGTTGCGAACCTTTAATGTGCGGACGAACCTCAAATCCTTCTAGTTTTCATCCAATTTCGATCACATTTTCAGGGATTTAATGTATTTTATGATTACTTAAAACATTTCAATGTTAACATCCGTAACATTCATGCTACGGATACGAGGAAGATATTGCCACACCCAAATCGTCACACGTTTCTATGTTGATGCGAGATTTTGCCTATCTAATTTCAGGTGTACATTAGTCCTCCCCCCCATTTTCAAAACGAGATTTCTCCAAAATCATCGTTTTCTAACTATACGATTTGGAAATATCACTCAATTGTGGTTTTAAAAAGTTGGGGGGTGTGAGCCCAAATTTGGCTCACAATCAAAAGGAAATTCGTCAGGTTCGACAATGAAGCTGACTCGATGGCGCTCATCGAGTGTCCTTGAAGGTTAGTTTAATATGAATCCATGTAAGGTCCTGGTACTAGGGATAGGATTTTATCAACATAATTGATTTTGAATAAATACGTTTCGTAAAGGTCAAACATCTGCCTTAATTTTCTTGCAAGATACCTGATATTCCTTCATAGAGGTCAGGGGCTGAGTTAATGGGAATCGGGGATTAAATCTTTAAATTTGGAAGTTTTCCTAAGTTAGGGGGTCTAGCTGGAAGTGAGTTTAAAAGTATTGGAGACTAATAACCAATCATAAAACACTTTCTCAGAACTTCGCATGTTAATATAGTCTCACAGGGAGCAGCACTCAAGTTATTGCCTAGTCCCCCCCCCCCCCCCCACTTCTAATTGGCGGTAAATACCAGAAACACAGATACTCACGTTGATCAAAAGTTGTGAGGTTAAGATGCAATAATATAGTAATTAGTAATCACTAAGGGAGTTATTGGACTCGTCCCCGTCAAGCAATTAGTGGGTAATTATTACTGTTGGACTGGACGCTGTTCGATCTCAGGAGAGTCTGGGGTATTTTCTATGCTTTTAATTTGGAGGTCTGGAAGCTCGCATCTCATAAAAAGATATCCTAAACCAATCCTATTGATAAAATATAGATTAATTGGAAAAATGGATCTTCACACATCTGTGAGTTTCTGTGGAGGAGGTACGTCAAAATGACAAAGCCCGACCCATTCATATTATCCTTCCTGCTAATATGAGAAAAGCTGTATAATCCAAATTCATGGGGATAGATAATGTAATACAAAATATATGTATTTCCGTCAAGTAAAATAGGTTTTTGACATCTGGGTTGATTTATTTGTTCATATTCCAAGAAAATTCCGTGGGTGAGGGGGGGCTTTAGAAGTTTAAGACTAGGCAAACATTTTAGTGCTGCCCCTCAACTTTTTAAACCCACAATTAAGTAATGTGAATCGATTTTAGGATGTTTCTAATATCAACGATGAGAAAGAGGGGACTCTATAGGTTCCAAATCATATGAAGGGTCACGGGAAAGAATCTGAGTCAATTTTTGGTCCGAAATGAGATAGTGGTGCCATCTTGCAGGTCTTAGAGAAACGAATCGAAGCATTCATCACTTCGGGAAAGAATGAAAAGGTTAGAGTCAAAATACAGAGGGAAAGAACGGTCAGAGTCCATGCGCTGACGGCTAAAAAGGATCAGAAGAGTACTAAAAAAACTTCACTTGTTGATGAAGTGTAACGTGAAAGAAAGATCAAGGTCCAGCAGTTTTCTTGAAAAAATCCGTTTTTCCCATTCTCTTCTTATTATATATGTAAAACATTTTTATTTTTGTTTCTTCAATAAAATGTGTTTTTTCAATGAAATGACTATTTGGAGTTGAGAATTATTTACCCTTAACCCAAAATATTACCTACACTTGAAAGTTTAAAATTTGAATTTTGCAGATTTATGAAGTGACTCTGAACGTTATTCCCCGCGACCCTTCATATTTTATCATTTAATAATGATTAACAGGACGTTTCCATTTGTTTTCATCACGTCACGGTGGGGCTTTCTATTGATTTTCACGTACAACCAATGCATTACTAGGGAAGTGTAACTCCCTTAGTTTTCATAGCAGGAAAATCGACAGCCACTTTTTGGAATGCTCTCATTTTATCACAGCATCTCATAATCCCTAAGCCTCTGTAGTGTCAAGGAAAGCTGATTTATTACGCTCAGTTATAAACTAATATTGCTAAGTAACCATAATGAACTAAAAATATGTGAAATTAATCATTAAAATAGAGAGTTTTTGGCGACTTCAACTTAACGTCACCCGTTACCGTAGTCTTGAGGGAGCAAACGAAGATGCTAACTCAAATGGAACCGGGAGAACGGTTGCCTTAAGCCGGTTTCACATGGAGCGGTATGAGCGTACAACCGTAAAGACGGAAGGCCGAAAAATCCAGTGGAGGGGGCGGCGGAATGCGTCACGTTGTTCACATGAAAACGGCACCTTGGTGAACGGAATCATAACCATCCTACCTGATCTGAAACCTCTACTTGAGGTTATCAACATTCCTGTCCAATGAGCTTGCGCTCCGCTCGACAGCAAGCGGCAACGGTATACAAATTTCTACCGCCGAGCGCCGACGGCAACATGGCTGCCACCATCCTCAACTGTTGTCCCAACAGCCAATCACATTGCGTTCCGTCTCCGGACATACCGCTCCATGTGAAATCGGCTTTAATTTTGATGTCACGTTAACGGTGGTTGGGTAACACGATAATTCTCCCCCAGCTGTCTTGTTGTCTACTGGTTGACTAATCAATTTCTTCATTTCGATATGAAACGCCGATTTTCAATCCTGAATGAATCATGTTAGTTTCAATACAAATACGGGCTAATTTCTCATTTTTAGTTTTCAATTCGTAAACAGGGGATGGATAGTAAGCCTCAAGTGTGGAACACCGCGGTTTAGTTGCACTTATAGGTCATTAGTCGTTACGAACTTAATGTTTTTGGGTTTTCCGTTGGGCAAATTATCAACAAGTATGAAAAAGTATTTATCTCTATAGCTTTGTTCCATCCACCTAACCGCGGTCGACCGACTCATGCGCAGTAACGTCAACCGCTGTTCCATCCCAACAATCAGCTCAACACAGCGGTTGAACCGCTGTTCCATCCTTGCAGCGTGGTCGACCACGGGTCGACCGCGGTCGAACCAAAACCGACCGCCCGATGGAGTGCGGTTCATTCCGGTTGTTATAGGAAACCTCACGCAATTGAAACCTACTCATAACCTTCCTCATTTGAAATTCGAGCTCGGTGGGTGGACACCTTAACCTACTTGTGGAAAATGGCTTCAAGATTGAAAAATTAAGATTTATTTGAATCCCAAACAGTATTGATTTATATTTTTCCCTGGTTTCTTCCTAAAATAATTATTTCATGTTTTTCTTCTAAGATAAAGCACTTGTGATTTACCGTCAATGCGTGTTGGTCTATTCTAGGAAATTCTTTATTCTCTATTTTATTCTGAGAAATTCATTTCTCTATTCATTCTCTTTATTCTGAGAAATTCATTTCTTTATTCTCCATTCTCTATTTTATTCTGAGAAATTCATTTAGGTAAGAGTCTGTTTCATTGTTTCAGTTCTATTCGTTAATTTTCTTGCTTTTGTTCGTGGAACGTTTTGTTTTCCTATCACTTTTCTTCGGACAGTTCCTGATATTAAATACTACTCGTTGTACGTCGTGTGCCTAGTTCGTTCGTCTTGTACTCTGTGTTCGTGTGTGAAGTTGAGAACTTAAAAATGAATACCGGCCAGAAATAGAAAATGAGAATATAAAATCACTACAATGAGTTGTTGAAAATGAGAATAGAAAATCACTACAACGAGTTGTTGTTTACAGTCGACTGTTGTCAAGGCGATGAAAATGTTTTCAATGGAGCGGAGTCACACGAAATGACTGGTGTAACGCTATTTTACCTCACTTGCGGTTGAGCGTTCCCATCCATGGTTGGATCGTGGTTACGGTCGTCCAACCGCGATCATAGAGGCTGTGGACCGCGTGCTGACCGTGGGTTAACCGCGGTGAGGTGGATGGAACAAACCTATTGACAATGAAACAGGATTTTACCTGACAAAATCATCAGTGGAGGCAGCACTTCACGCAATGTTCTCGAGAAAATAGCTGAGAGATCAGGTAAACTAAGAACAATACTGCGAAGAAGTAGTGTCTTAAAACTCAGTTTTCTCATTTAAAATATGTGAAATAATAATAGAAACAAGGCTCTAATCGACCAAATAGAGCCTGAGCGCAAAAGAACGGAACTTTTCGATCGAGTTGAAGGCTAGTAAAGCTGGACAGCGGAGGCGGACTTCAGATGGCACATTCGGTTTCTACACGACTTGAAACGTAAAATAACCAAGTTTGAGGGGTGTTCAAAAACCTACCCGCTACATCAACATATTTAGTTGGTAATGGGGCATTTGGAAAGAAAAACTATTATATTTACTTCTGCAGTATTCGAGTGATTTTGAGGTGAGCAGTAGGGTTACATTTACAGGAAGGTTAGGCTGGTGTCGTGTGCCTTTAGGTACCCAAACGGGTGACGTTAAATGAGCCATTCTAACGTACGACGTTGCTAACGTCCCCTCAAGGTCACGTACTCTTGGGTACGTTAGGGTGACGTTAAGGGTACATTAGTAAGGGTACAAAAACTCTCTAATATCTGACTGTAGAACCGTAGGTCTACCGTCCGTTTTTTTTTTTTTTTTTTAATTAGAAAACGATAGTTCCAAGTGGGGAAATCTCGTTTTGAAAATGGGAGGAAGGATTCAAGTACACCCAAAATTTCAAGTCGATAAATCCGAAATTTTGCGGCCTGAAGTGCCGAAGACAGAAACAGACGCACATACAGACAAATGAAGACCTCTTCTTACGACATTAGGTCTAAGTATAATTTAGAAGTAAATTTTTTTCTCAAGTACCTCCCTAAGTACGTAGACAAGTTTAAAGGGAACAAAATCAAGCATTAAAACCACCGAAAATAAACAAGCAACTAAATTAAATGTTCAAATTGCCACACTGAGAAAATTTGAAAAAAGGCACTACTACTGAATGCGTAGAAAACCTGTTTAGGAAATGAGCAGCCGAAATGTGTGATTTAGAAGAGTTCAGTGTGACAAAATCAACTAGATTGAGTGTGAACCACAATTTAAAATTCCAAATTGTTACAACCAAATGTCACCCCACCGCCCACACCATTAAAAAAACAACTTGGTGACTACCTAATAAAAATATTTATCAAAACTTCAGTTTCATTTATTTTTATTCCATCAAAAACGGCATTTTAAAATAAAGGAAAGAACACTAATCAGTTTCAGCAGTTTACATCAACATCGAAATAATCATAATTTAAACTTTCTAAAATAAATGACCAAAATATCATTTCTCATGAAAAACTTACGAAAGAAATACCACTAAATTAGACAAAAAATATTATTGCAAAGTAAACATTCAGTTTTTATGTTTAAAATCTTCGCTTGAAGAGCGAAAATTGAACAAGTAGTAATGGGAGAGAACATTCTTACTGTAATAACTTTAAAAAAAAATTAAGGCAATTATTCACTAAAATGTTTAAAAAGAGGACTTTGCGTCTTCTTTGTCAGAAAAATTGATTAAAAGATGAGTGAGTTGAGGTTCCAATTTTATAAAATTCAAAATAAAATGTCCACAGGCTTAATTTCTAAAACTTGTCATTTTTTTTTTGTTCATTTTTTATCCATTTTTAAAAAATGTTTTTTTTTCTTTTTGTCAAAGCACATAGTAGGAATATATAAATCGAAAATTGGAAAGACAAAAATGTTAGCATTACATCTATGACTAAGGCAACATCTATTTTTTTCTGGTGGGGACATGAGGGGACATTTTTTTCATAGAATATTAAAATAGTTCAGTTCATAACTCAATAATTATTATTAAAAAAATATTACATGCAATAAAAATCAATAGGTTTAGAAAATCAAAAGGCCAAATAATGTAAGTGAGTATTTTCGCCAAGTGGGAAAGGTTCATTAATTGCCAGGCTCGTCGGAATTGTCAAAAGATAGAAAAAAAAGAAGTTTGTTGAATATGAAGATGTTCCAAATTATTCATTTTATTGAGGTTAAAATTACCATTTATTCAGGCTAGAATTTCTAATAAATTTTCAGTGTTGGGCATCTAAAACAAATTCATTTTCTATTTAGCATGTGCGGGTTATTTTTCGTTCATTAAGTGCTAATTGCATAATTTTTAAGCAAACTTTCCTCCCACCCCCTAATGTCAAGGCAACCAATGAAATTCTCTCTCACCGACTAAAATAACTTCAAAAACACAATTGGAGCTTTTCATTTTCAAAAGAAAATTTAAATGCAGAAATAGTTTCTAAAGTATAGCGATTAAATATAATATATGAAGTACTAACTCCTATATTTTTCTTCAAAAATCTCCTTTTTTTTCAACTATTAAAAAAAAGATTAATCCGAATATCACACCATTAAGATTTTCTCTCATTAGAGTTCTTAATTGACATAAATATAAAACAGTCGAATGAAAAGGGACATCTCAGATACTCCCTACTCGATTGGTCACGTGAACAAACTTGCAAGCCAAAATTGTATACAGAAAAATCATGAGTCTTAAAAAAATTAGAACCAAGATACATTAAATTTTAACGAACCTGATCTGGATTTTGGACAGAAAGTTTTCAAACATTTCTTTCATTAATAGTTTTTATTTCATTGAGAAAATTATTGCAAATGTACAATAAAATGTTGAGAACATCTGTCCCGAACCAGACAACAACTGGAATTTAGAAGATTTAGTTTTGTTCTGAATTTAAACAAAATCGATAGAATGGCTCACGAGTTAGTTGCACATCCCCGATAAAATTGAATCAAGGAATACCTGAATTATCACTGCTCATTCGCTTCTCAACTACATAACTTCAAAAATTCAGGAGCAATTGAGCAATCATTGATATCTTCTAAGTAAAATGTTGTAGTTCCGCGCCAAAGGTCTATTTTTTCATTAAATTTCCCTTTTAAATTATAAATTTAAAAAAATTAAGAAAGAAAAAAAAAATGCTTAAACCGAATAAGAAATGGTAACGAGTTTTATAAAATATGGTCACATACAACTGTTTATTGAGACATGGGTTGTTCAGTACAAATTGGCTTTTGCGAGAACAAAAATGAAATTGATATAAGTGAATGTGCCATTCGGAGCTCAAAAACAAAGATGTAGATCAATTTTATTATTTTTTTCTAGTTTTGTTGTCACACTAAATTGTTTCACACTAAATAATGAATACTTAAATTTTAAAAGCGGGAAAATTAAAGAAGCAAAGCGAAAAAAATCTACTGTTCCTAAGTGTATGACGCAAGACAAATACAAATTGAATGTTGTTTTTTTGTGTTTTTTTACCTTTTCCAACAAATAAAGTGGAATTATAAGTTAATTTAACAATGAAAACCAATTATTATTAGTAACGTATAAACCATAACAAACCTAGGGTTAAACATTGTTCAAAAACCAAGAAAGAAAAAAAAACATCCTGATTACACAACTATATATTTTTTTTGTATTTTTCTTTTTCCATCACATCTTGACCCCGTAACATACATCGAGAATTTCCAAATTTCATATCATGTAAACAATCTGTAAAAAAAACTTCAAAATTTCACAGCATAAATTAATTATGCTTCACAAAAAACCTCGATAAAAATGGACAGATAACATTAACAAGTTAACAGTTAACTTCTTGCGTCAGCCAACTTAAACCATAAACAAAACAGAAAATTAATACGTTCCATTGTGCTTAGAAGATATAAATTAATCTACAACTGCCTTTCTACCAAAAATGAAAAAGTAAACAAAAATTTAAAAGAAAAAAATAAAGATAAAAAATTGGTCTACGTCCCAAACGTTTAACGAGGAACATAAATAGAGCCAATAACCATTGTTTAAAACAAATATTCCATAACGAATAACAGCTGTATTAGTTAGAGAAGGGCACTGAATTCTTCAAGTTTTCTTCTTTCCAAAAAACAAAACAAAATTAAAACGTCCAATCAAATTATCCATCTTTTTTCTTTTTTTTTACATTTTCCTTTTTTTTGTTATTTCATAACTCTCCCCCCCTAACGATGTAAATCTCCAGAACTAGGGGGTGCATTTGTGTAGGGGGAATGTTCGCAAATACATTGTAGCTCTCTAATCACATAAATATAGCAATAACTTTTTTTCTTTTTAATAACAATACTATTCAATGTACCAAGTAGAATATAATTTTGTACATCTACGAATAAAGATTTCATCACTTTTTTTTCCTTTTATTTCTGAGAAGAATTATAGTGTTTAAAGATAAATTACATTATCAGAAGCCAAACTCTTGGTCAACAGGATCATATTTCATGCAATAAACTATATAAATAATGATCAATAATTTACAAAAATTGTATTCCAAAAAGATCATTGATATACCAAAGTTTTTCTCTCTCTTCAATCTCATATTTTTTTATAGACTATCAAAATAGCGACAAGATAATAGTTTTCGGATCAGAAAATAGTTTATTTTTTTTAGTATTTTTTTTCCCAAGATTTTTTTTCATTGTTTTTCTCAATGACAAAGCAGTAATCACAATTCAATTCACGAAATACTGACAGAAATTCCGAACACATAAATAAATTTGAGAAAGAGTAAACGATTTGAGAAGGGAAATTCGTTTTTCGAACTAATAAATTATAAGGAAACATTCAAAATAGGCGATCTAAAAAAATTAATGGCTCAGCACCGCTGGACTGAGATTTTCATTCTTCATTTTTGTTTTTTCTCTCTAAATAATTCTTTTTTCTGCCTTGGGCAAGCGGAGACTTGTGGAATTTTAAAAATCCATCAGGCGATGTTGATTCGTGTAGATTCGTTCACCAACCGCCTCCTCCATATGAGTCCTGGTACCACTGGGGCTCTCCGTAGCCCCCGTTCGTCCCATTTCCTAGTGGCTGTTGTGCAAGAGGTTCTGATCCCCAGCCGCTGCTCTGATAGCGGCGTTTAGTTTCCCCCTGGTTCTGGTTGCCCCCATCCAATTTACGCTTACCTGCTGGAACGGAAGGATCGAGAAAAAAAAGAGGGATCAGATTGTGGAAATCGGAAGGTGTTTGACAATGATGAGGTTTCAATAGAATAAGTGCATGCAAGTTCCCAGGTGGTTTATTTACAGAGCAATACGAGGAGGAGCATGAGGAGATACTGCAAGAAGGCCCATCGAGATTAGAATGCTAAAAGAAGCTAGAACCAACGAGCGTAAGCACAGAATCTAAAGACAAATCCAAAGAAAATGGAGGCCTCAGCCAGGTGTGAGAGCTACTATACTAGAAGATATGACAGCATTAAAAGGAGTCCATCAACTCCCACCCGAGCGTTCGGGGGGATTAAAAGTGATTCTTGACAATGAGCTGGCAGTTTCTTCCTACCATTCATCAGACTTCAATTCATCAGTGATGGCTGATGTGTGACTCCAGGGAAATGTTACATTCACGAAAACTTCCGCAGTCAGGTTTGATTCGTTTGATCAGTAGCTGAGTGGATAAAGCCTGCAGTCTTTGTAAGAGCTTCTCTTAGAGATAGGTATGAGTTCTGTCAAGGTATTTGGATATATATAAATATACCCTATGATACCTTTACATATAGAGATTCACCAATCGCTCAAATTCATCATAATGAACACTTCAACGGCACTAGGTTCACAAGTCACAGGTATTTTTGAGCTATAAACAGCTATATTTGAGTATTTTGTTTCCGCAAACTTCCCACCAAAATGTTTTTAACAGGAGCATCCATCACATAATCCATCTAAAATCTAGTGTACGAGCAAGAGGAATTTCCTGTGTCAATGTTGAAAACCATTTCTTCAGTGAACGCCATTTTTTCGAGCAAATACACAGTAAAACTGTCAGTTAGTGGGCTGACGAATAGGTTTGTTGTAAAACCAAGTAAATATAAAGGGATTTGAACCAACTGTAATGTACACATGTGCGTGTGGGGGGGTTAATGCACTGCATAAAATGCACATCAGCGTCGCTATATCAAAGAATAGCAATTGCTATATCTAAGAGATCTCTCGCAACGCAACAAGAATTTCTAGCTATTTAGGAGTATAAGCTCGCAACTACAAGATTATGTGTCTTTCGCAGATAAAGAATGACTAGATTTAAGGAGTCACCATTCCTCAAGTTTCGAATTGTCATGAAACAAGATCAAAAATAGACAGAAGAATGTGTTGCATTGAAGGAAAACTCTCACAGACGAATAATTTTGATTCGACTGGCCTCTTTAGTGCAGTTGATAATGGCGCAGTCTATTTCAGAGCTTTCCTTCGACGCAGGAATAAGGCATGAAATCGAACTCTGACGAGCAATAAAATATTTTTAGGTCATAACAAATGCGACTGAGCAAGGTGTTTTGTTAGAAACACTAGGTGTCCATGTCTAGTCTAATCTCGATGAGCAAGCCAGAGGAGAGCGTTCAAGCTACCCTCAATGCTAAGACCTATGCGATACTCAAGAAGTGCCACAGGTACTTCTTACTGCAGAAAATACTAGAAAAGTACCTACAGCGCAAAAAGTTGCATCTTTTAATGCACAATGCATTATAAAACTACACGAATTTCCTGAAAAAAGTTCTCAAATGAAAAATGCTGGCTGAACTTAAAACAGCGAATCCCAAACATTTTATCAAGTACTTCTAACTTTTTTCTAGTAGCCCATGCTATAGCAGGGAACCAATCGCTGAGCAGCTAGTCCTACAAAATTATAACAATTAAAGAAAAATATTTTACAGGAAAAACACAAATACATAATTACACAACGCATGCAGGAAGATTCAAACAATCTGCAACTTGGAGGACTTATTACATAACTAATAATTGATATGAATTTGGACCAAACACAAAAGGTAGGTACCACAAATGGTATTTACCTGCGATGATTGAAAATTTGTGTTTGCCCGTCCCCAATAGAAATCCATTTGGCACAATGTCTACAAACTGAATGAATGCCCCAGGTAAGGAATTTAAATTTGTATGCCGAAGTCAATCTTGTTAGGCGAGACCTCCAACAGCTGAGTTGAGAAACCAAAATCGAACATGGGGAGAAATCACGTGCCAATTTATAATTTTCTGGATTTTAAGAAGGCTTTGGATGAAGCTGAACCAATTTGCTTACCTAGTATTAGTTTTACCTACTCAAATTACGTAAGACTCTAGACTATGAGGTAGCTCTCAAGTACAAGCGGACAAAACACTGGGCACAGGTTTTGTTTGTTACTGATGATGACTTAACCGTGTAACTCTTAATTTTAGTGGAATTAGGCAACGTTTTTCTTCAACTTCAGTTTTTCATTGAAATGAGTTTGCACAACAACGAGGCGATGTGATTTAATTTGTAGACAATGGAGATTTACGTTTGCATAAAAAAAAATTGACCATAAAATGCACTCTCATCCGTTGTGGACTAAGTTCAAATACGACCTCAAAAGAAGAAGTAAAGGTGCACGATACTTAATAAGCAAATCAAGGATACAATATGAGCAAAATAATCCGAAGAAGAAAATAATTGGTTTTCTGTTTCCCAAAAAGTGCATGAGTAGTGATATCCATGATACACATTGGAAGCCCTACTCTGCCAATATTCTGCATAATATATGGATATCCAAAATGATTCATAGAATTATCATCAGAAACCATTGCAATAGATACCATGCATTAATAAGTAAGAAGGAATGAATCGAAATCACAAGACACAACTTAAGATTCCAAGCTACATCCAGAAGCTACAACACGATGGCGTACACAAGAGAAAATGAACAGCGAAAATCATATTATTCATAAATAAATGCAATAAATTATTAATTACAGAGATTCATGCATTTTCAATACATCCCAAGTAAGATTACGATGATACAACAGCATGTAGCGATGCATGAACAGCAAATAGCGTTCATGGAGTGAATCTATAACGCAGCTGCATGTTCCTATGATTTTGATATTAAAAAGCAATTGGTTGATAAGAAGTGCATTCGGAGAGAGAGTAAATGAACTTTCAAATCATTAACAATATGAGATTTCGATAGGATTTGGCACGGCTCATTGCATTATATCACAATGTGTATTGATGATTGTATTGGTTCAATTGCTTCATCGTCAACGTACCGGTTCTTCTCATCACCATTTTATCTAGATTTTGATGAGAATGAATTGTGTATCAAAAACTAAAACCATTCAATCCTTGGGTGGATGTATTTGTTATGCTACTACACGCAAAACTCAAATTTTGAGGGAAAAAAAAAAAAAAAAAAAAAAAAAACAGTTTGGAGTCAAACATTAATTTTGGATACTGAACTATATCGGGAAAGAAAAATAATAGGTTTTGAAAACTCAGCTAGCATATATTTGGAAAGGATCTGGACATTCAGGACAACTTGCTCAAAGCAGCCCAACATTTCGACTTATTGGGTTGGGAGGGGGGGGGGTTGTTCTGTAATTATTTCATTCAATATGGCTAACATAAACTACCTATAGTGGTCTATGTTTCAAACCTCGATAAAGTCTCAAACTCGATAATGGCCGCCATGTTTTGTATAATTTATTTGACCAGCTGTTCTGTAAGGCTGTTCACTCTAGTTAAACCAACTCCACCCTAGTTACCTACCTAGGTGGTCATTAGAGTTACAA
Source organism: Adelphocoris suturalis (assembly GCA_030762985.1). Taxonomy (NCBI): domain Eukaryota; kingdom Metazoa; phylum Arthropoda; class Insecta; order Hemiptera; family Miridae; genus Adelphocoris; species Adelphocoris suturalis. The sequence goes on from CM061046.1 coordinate 83,234,251, forward strand.
CATGAGGTTAGATGTAGCTATACTGAGATTTGGGTTTTTCCTCTTTCCATTATTTATCGCTCAGTAATTCATTGTCTTTATATTTGTTGTTATCTAAGTATCAATATTATTCAATCAATGAGAGTGGTTCTTATCATTGCAGAGAAGAAACATGACATTTGTACTCTTTTTACCGCCATAAAAGGTTGGCCTGAAACTGAGTACTCTTGGTTATTTGAACAACCCTGAGTGTCGCTGTGCCTGTGTTAATAATATGATTACAGTTGTCTATTTTTCGAAAATTACAGAACAACCCCCTGATTAGGATTGAGTTCGGATGGATCGGATTTTTGTATAAGGGCGCACCGCACACTGGGCATGGATTACGAATGATACGAATCGCCGAACTCGATTCTATGAAGGAACACTCACAGGACCAAGGTCGGCGATGGCAATTCGCACCATTTGCAGTGTGCACACACATCTAAAACAGCGTTACAAATCCTAAAGTACGATTCATCTGATGCGTGCAGTCGTACGATACATGCTATGTGTGCCAACTACCTGTAAGGTAAATTCGGTTGCATTTTTTCCTATTTTTTATTTTTTTATTTATTTTTGAGGTGAGAGGTTAAAATAAAACACTGAACCATAGGACATCATGCATGTATCACACACTCAGAGAGTCTTTACGAGATTTGGGGGGGGGGGGGGGGGGGGGGGGGGGGGGGACAGTGGGAAATGTGACTCTGAAGAGCAGTGTAGAAAATGTCTCCTGATTGTTGAATGGGTTGAATGTGGATGGCGTTTCCAAGCGTTATTATCAAGTGAAGTAGAAGGGATTTTTCAAATCCAAGTAAAGCAACTTTTTGAAAAGGTAGGAGAAATATTAAAACATCAGATCTACCAAAAGTATACTTGATTTAGAAGGTAGGGGGTGCTGCTAAATCCTATTAACAAAATAAAAAAGCTAAATTTCGATCCACAGAGATACACCACACCACTTTTACTATAAACGTGATGCCTAAACGATCAAAGAATGAGTTTCTCATGGAACTTTATGGAATGGCTTTTGCTGAACATGCCATTATGACAACATGTAATCAGGGCCATCAACTTCGTTCGAGATGTTTAGAAGTTGGGTACAGTAGTAAACCAATCGGGAAAGACTAAGTGGAATGTAATATTGTACACATCTGTAAAGTCAGAAAGGATGCATGCAAAGCTTTTGTCACAGTTTTCTAAAAACGGGCAGCACGATGCGGGAAAATTTTCGTATAAAGAAGCAATTTAATAGAAAAATAAAAGGAAAGAAATTTGAAGAAATTTTGGAGAAAGTAAATTTTGATGTTCACTAACCTGGTAAACTTTGCCTGGCGCGTTGAGAGCCACGGGCGGGTTGGGGGAGGCCACGTTGAGCGGAGGCGGGACCCCTGCTGGGCCCCCCCAGAAGAGCCCCCTGCGGCGCCCCCCTGGGGGGCAGAGGACCCCCCGCCACCGCTACCCCACGACCCCCACCTGTTCGCCCACGACCCGCCGCTCCACGCCCACGCCCACCCTACAAAAACAGACGCAAATGTCAGGACAACATGACACAAGTACACACAATTTTTTGTTTCAAAGAAAGTGAAAATAATAATTTTCGTTCTACGTGATGTTGAGCATCAAAAAATAACACATGTTTTTGGTTATTATTCAACTTTTATGCCAACTCTAAATTTCAAAATTTTTTCGGGTCAAGTATTTTGCTGCCCTGTAGTAATATACAAGTTTTAAATGACAAGAGAATATGAAAACAGGAACACGCAGCATACGTTTTGAATTACTTTGTTAAGATTGATGATAGTTATATTGGAATGGTACCTCTTAGAAGTGAATTGGTGGTTATGGGTGGAATGCTGGATCGGAATATATCAATAATTATTCTCATATGAATATCAAAATATCACATATAAGTCCACTGTGACAAAGCACCTTAGAAATTTTCAGCGTACACTCCTAAAACCACTCAGATAGGTCACCCTGGAAAATTTTTATAGCAAAGAGAAACTTAGATTTGGGTAGAATAACTTCCATCTAAATAGTACTTCAAGACAGGAACCTGCAAACTAGGCGGGAGCGGGATGAGATACAGCCGGATGACGTGGGTTATATTTACCTACCTAATTTACTTTTATGGTGGCAGCCGTCCAGTCCTATGCCGCTCGACACACTAGGCAGGAACGGGAGAGGAACAGGATGAGAAACAGCCATGGGGCTCGAGCAATTTGTCAACACTTTTGTATTATTGAATATAGTATAGCCATAAAATAGGTGGCTAAGGAACAGGCTGTGGCCACTCTCACAGTGAAAAATAGTGATGTGACGAGTCGAGTTGACTCGAGTCAGGAGCAGACTCGAGTTGACTCGAGTCAAATCGGTCGTAACTCGAGTACAAAAGACTCTTTTATTGTTTTGATATCCGAAACAAAGCGACTAAGACGAAGTAAACACGAACTCTTATAGAGATTAAATTGCCGAACACAATAGAAATCAGTACAGCTGGAACAGTTTTTAGCGAATTTATCCTATTTACGAGTAATGGAATAATGGACTGGAGTGTGGGAATGAGTGATGAAAACGACGATGAAACTCGAGTCAACCCGGTAAGAGGAGACCGAGTCGAGTCGACCAATAGCGTTGCAGTTTCACAAGTCGACTCGCAAAGATTCAACGCTATTGGCTGAAAGCGAGTTAAGTTGACTCGCGAAACTATAACCCTATTGGACGACTCCGAGTCGCCGCGGACCCGCATTAGGTAGCTACAGTAGGGATCGAGTTTCGAGTTGAGTCTGACTCGACTCGTAACTCAAGTTCGCGGCAGTTTGCGAGTCGAGTCACTCGAGTCAGGAAAGTACCCGACTCGTCACATCACTAGTGAAAAACGTCGTTTCCTGAACTATTCCTGCCCCTGTCCTGCCTAATGTGTAGAGGGGCAAAGGGTGGGACGTCGACCCCCGTCCGGTATCGCGTGTCTATTCGTGGCGTCCCAAGGAAAATTGGTATGTAAATACGACTCCAGTGGCGCGTCCAGTGACTGTTTCCCGTCATGTTCCAACCTCTAGTGTGTGGGGACCATAAGTCGGCATCCTCAGGTTTTACCTTTAACTACTATTATACTGGGAGTTTCACACACCTTTGTGAGGCAGGTTGTAATTTAAATGGGAATCTTGTGTTTCGTTCTGAGCACTTTCCAAATCCGTAATGTTCCCGCACAATATGTATTCGAAGTCTTTCAATTTTTTGTACTGCGTAACTAACTTTTCTTGGCCTACATCCTAATGTACTCTTCAACTTCGCACCAGAAAGGTTAACTAAATTAACCTAACTTAATGTACTGGGACTACTGGAAACAACCTTTTGCAAACCGAAACAACTAATAAGTGAAAGAATCAAATTGAGTAGGTAATTGTTAGAATATAAAATCCAAATTGCCATTGGGAAGGTATAGATCCTACATATAAGACTCGGTAGCTTTGTTTGAGGTCATTCTGGGAATACTGAAACCAATCAGGCTGGGTTTTCTCGACCACTGAGTTAAATGTAAAATGTTTCATGTTCACCAACCCTCGAGAAACCCGAAACATTTTACTGAAACCAACCTTATACAAAACGAGAAAACTGAAAAGTGCACGAATCAAATTGAGTAGGTAATTGTTAGGATATTGGACAGATGATTCAAATGTTCGGAAAGGCTGTTTGAGCTTTAGCTCCACACAGACCTTTTCGAACCTAAACCTTTGTGTGGTGGCATCGCACTCTGCAGAGCTGAACATGATTAAAAGAGAACGAATAAGCATAAATCGTGGACTGCAATGCTCTATTCGTATTTATGACTCAAGTACGAATGAGTTGGTTGAAACTCAATTTCAACCAGTTTTGGGCGCACCCAAGTGAGGACGAAGGGTGGTGAACAAACTATAACAGTTAGGGAAAACCCAAAGATAATATAGTTCGTTCACATTGATGTTACACATTTTCTATTCCTTCCTAATCACACCTTCGTTGGTATCAATCATTCCGATTTGTATTCTATGATGCCAACATAAAAACGCATTATCTAGTATGTTTGAACTTGCCTGAAAAGCAGGTCAGGGGCTGAAGACCAGACAATTTTAACAACCAAGAGAACGAGACACGTGACCGGATTCCATTACCAACGACCTCAAAACCACTTCATCGCAATTTGGACTGTGGACTTTAGCCCAGACCATACCAATTGCTGTTAACACTTATCAAGTGTAAACAAACTAATTTCACTACAAATGTCAACAGTTTTAAGAGTAAGAGTGCCTAATAAAGAAAAAGGAAATCTACAGCATCAGCTCCTTTAACGCATTTCTGGTTTGTCACACTGCTTCTTCATACACTTAATGGAGGTGGAAAGAATATAATTTGGATTTGCAAACTACTGCCGTCTCATCATAAAGCTCCAACGCTTTTCACTCACACGAAGGCAGTCCCAGTGCACTGTGCTGTTACTCCATGCAGGCCACTAAGCATGGAGAACGGAAGTTGAAGTTAACAGAAATAACGGCATGAGGCATCGATAGAATGGCCAACGTCACCGACAGGGGATCCAACATATTTATTGAAGTCGACTTGTCAACGACCGAACAATAAAAAGTATGTAAAATTATGGAGGGGGGTTTTGCGTTAAAATTTTCAGGCAACGTGACGACATTCTTCTGGAGTAAATCGGCGGAATTGATTTAACCCAGGGAAACCTGTAGCGTATCAGAGAACCTGATCCCTCATTTAAAGTATTTGGTTATGCAGTTAACTGGCCAGCATAGCTGGTTACAATGCTAATGAACGACTGAGTGTTACTGCACTAAACTGAGATGATCAGAAGCGTGACAATGAGAAAACGATGGGTGAAAGAAGCATGGCAGAACAGAGACAGTGAGGGGGAGTTTCCATTGCTGTTCCCATATCTATGAGACGTCCCGAATCAAATACAGCCATCATGAAAGAAGATGAAAAACATATAACACTCGTCGCTCGTAGTTATTCAAATGAAGTGACTTTCGACGCGGACTTTTGAAAACTAAAATGGCATGTGATTGGCACATTAAAGTCCCAGACTGGAAAGAACTTGCAGTCCCGGCATACCTTGTCTGTGGCAAACATGTGCAAAGACTATAGTTTTTTTTGCAAAGACTATTAGTTTTTTTGTAACAGATAATGGCTTGATTTTCCTAACAGGTCTAATCTTCACCAACAACAGATAATGGCTTGATTTTCCTAACAGGTCTAATCTTCACCAAAGCCCTCCATTTGGGTGGAATAAAAAAAATTTTTTTTTTTTAAATTCTTATTTAGTTCCCAAGTGATCAATATTAAAATGTTAATCTACTCATTATTAAGCCCCTGAAAAATTTCTTCAAGTGATCCATTTTTACATCAATTTCAGTTTAGTGTTCGAGATGGTTTAGCTGTGGTGCACTGAGCAGTAGCATGGCATAAAATAGCGACGCTGTGATTAAGATAAACTGATAATGAAAACTCATCCACACGTTCATATTCCTCCCAAGCTGAGAATGTGGGCTCATCAAAGAGTTATGAGGGTGTCGGTTATATATGGGCCTCGCAATCGTGGCATATGGGGCAACGAGCAAGCCAATTCAGGAGTCGGTTTTAGGAAAAATGAGAGTGAGTCAGTGAAGTGCAGGCGAGAGAAATAAGTAGGCCACTTTTCTGTCGGACAGACACTTAGTTCCGACAGTTTCACCACGATGGGAATCTGTGGCAGTTTTGCGCCACGTAAAAGGACACGACTACAGGCTGCCAAAATGGTAGGTTAAAAACTGGTATTCGCTGTCCTGAAAACATACTGTGACTCAAACCACTCGACGTTCGAGGGTCAATATTTTTCTCAAGGGGGCGCCGTAAGGTCTCCGAAAGCAGACCGACTGGCGCCTTTCCAACCAAAAGAGCAAGAAAGGTGAGTGACTCGAATGTAGTGATACCTAGCGATAGACGCGTGAACTCAATCCAATCCAGAAAACGGCTCAAAGCTCCCTCCAAATTCAAAATACGAGCAAACAGTTTATTCAACTTTTCTCAGCAATAATAGACAGATCTCAATGATTCTTGCAGCGTTCGTTCTATTTTCAAAACCTCTAGGTCCCACAGACCTTGAAACTTGAAAGTAAAATTGCTAAATGGTATCTAAATGTGAAAATTTTGGAATATGAAAATTTCAAAGGCTCGATCCTATGGGGAATTTCAAAACCAGTAGATTGCCGCATGACTAATCAAAATCGGTCCACAATTGACCAAGAAAAATTGAAAAACTGCATACGTAAATACCATCTGGCGCACTGATAAGGGTTTACCTGCACCGCCAACCTCCCAGGCCCACATTCCCTCCGCCCGCTCACGTTTGGCCAGCTATAGCTAAATAAGCATTTTTAAACAGGATTATACGGAATTTTTCTCTTTCTGATCTCGGAGAGGATCGGCCACTGACATCACGACAACAAACCACCAATTTGGCTGCTTTCAACTCAAAGGACTGAGATTGCATTTCAACCTAATGACACCACTTGGTGGTATATTTCATGAACGAAGAATGACATTCAAAATCAGTGGCCGCAAACGATCTTGTCCAGAGGCTCACTCATTCGAAGTTGAAATGAAATTATTCATTTGTGAATGCCTACAGGCGTTCCAAGATCCATTCAGGTCCAAGATCGATGGAATCCACTCAAAAACCAACTATTCTGCAGGTTGAGAGTGAAGGAGGTGTGCTTCTCCTTTTCCATCCGTCCTGCCCACAATTAGCTCAACGTACTACGATAATGTCTGTTTTCAAATGTACTACGATAATTTCTGCTTTCAAATGTACTACGATAACAATCATTAACTTTCTGCATGTACAATTATGGCATCCGAAAAACCCATAGATGGGTCAAATATGTTTGAAATGAGACGAAATTCACAACAAAGATTGATTCAGCAGAAAGCAGGCCTTTAGATAAATGCTAAAAAAATTTTTTTTTAGCAAAAAAAAAAAAAAAACTGACATTTAATGTAAACTCAAAATCCTACTCCAAACCTATTCCAAGTTTCAGATATTTTGCTGATATTAGTAACGTATAAATTGCTCATCTGTGATTTGCTTTTAACCTTTCAACATGACTATTCACGACTGTGCAAGATGGCATAGTTGAAGATGCGGCTTTAAAAAAAAAAACTGGTTCAGGTGCACATTAACCAAGAAGCTGGCAAATCATTGAATAGCTGTTTAAAATTAGCGTTTCAAGATTACACAGCCAAGTTCATTACTTCTCACCTGACCAACTAAAATAGATTCAAGAAAAATCAGATCTTAAAAACGAGACTAAGAACCAACTGCTCTCAACCAGGGGTCTAATAAATAGTGCAAACTCCAAAACAAAAAAATATAACGTTATGACCCCGATTAGAACAGAAATACTTCTGATAAGACTAGGTTAACGATTAGCTTGTCATCATCAGTCTTATATCTATTGAAAGAAAATCACCCAAAACACAACACACATTTCATATAGTAACCTAAAGTACAATTTTCATAATACACCCAAAAATGGGTATTATAAACGGATTTTTGAACCATGAGAGTTGTCATAAAAGTTGAATAATTTAGATTAACAGAACATATAATTTTGAAACAACAAAACAAACACCGATAAAATAAACAATTTTGAGTTGGCGCTGAAAAGGAAATGATAAACCGAAAAATAAATTTTGACAAATCGAACTCCAATCCAAAGTCAGTCGCTATTTGCCGAAAAATCAAAAGAAAACATTGTAAAATAGAATCCATAGAACATGTAACAATATCATAAGATGTAAATAAAACAAACCTGGGTCCCAGAATTCAGGCCCGTACTGGCTGGTCCTCTCTCCATACCGGCTTCCATGATACCCTACATGAGTTGAAATTACGTCCATTGAATTACAGATCAGGCTCAACAGAACAGAAACAAAAAACAAGCACAGACACAAGAACATCACAAATAGCAACATGACTGGCCGATAGGCAGCTGCCAACTCAAAAATGTTTCCATTTCTTTTTCCAAGATTTCCAAGCCGAAACAAAATGTGGTGTTAAAATTTCGAGAGAATTTGGATGTTTCCAAAACAATAGGTACAGAAAACACAATTTAACACAATTTTGATTCGAATTTCGGACTTTTCGATCCTGAACACTTGTGACATTATAAATTTAGAATTTGGATTTTTAAATTTTTTATTTTATTTCAGAAATAGGTACTGTCAATACCAAAGGCACATAATGAATCTAAGGAGTAGCTACATAACCAATATAATAGCAAATATAGCAGGGTTATCCAAAGTAATAAGCAAAGGTAAGGTTTAAAGCTGACAATGGGATTTAAGCCCCCAAAAAAAGCATAGCAATTTGTTTTAAAAGCATTAATAAAGCTGATTAGGTACTACGAGCGCACATAAGCTGGTAAAAAAAAGCAAAGAATAAAGAAAAGCAAAATAATGTGGCCACTCAAAAAACAAATGTGATTAGTTATTCACACATCAGACATAAATGAAAGGTACTTATGACACATGGCACTACATATTTTCAGAAAATATGCAGTAGCTTCATCCATGAAAATACGTTGTTCCTCGCAGTGCTCAATGAAAGGAATATTAAGAGGCATCTTTTATGAAATAAACATACACAAATTGTAAATAGCAAATCAAAATAGGTTAAACAACAACAAATTACCGGGCATTTAAAAAAATTAAAAACGGTAGGGGAAAGGTAAAATCATTTCTGCTTTCTTTTTGAGGGGGAATTTCAAATCAAGAAAAATTGAAATTAAACAAAAGTAAAGTTAGTAAGAAACAAAAGACGGTTATGCTGCTAGTGCATTGGAGATAAGTTAGTGATAGTTGCAGTGGTCCGGGAGGCGTGGTCGTGGTAAATGCTGACTCCCCTAAAATTGGATAACCCTGCAACTAGATCGGTGAGCAGAGAAAAATTGACATTTCTCAATTGCTTTTGACGAAAAAGAAAAAAATCCAAAAACAAATGCAAAGAGGGGGAAAACACAGTATTACACAAGGCATCATATCTGAGCCAGCCTCAAAAAACGGGTGAAGGAAGGTTATTTATGGGCATTTAGTGCAACAAAATGAAACAGTTGAATTAAATGAAAACCCACAACCAAAACCAAACAGCACAGCAATCAAATATGCACTTTTGTTTTTGTTTAAATTGATCAGTCGGGAAGGAATTGTTTTCTCGAGATGCGAAGACTAGAGCAAAGTTTGGGGTTTTTAGGTTGAGCAGCCCATAACACTAGCCATTTCCATAAATATTATTTGTCTTGAGGAATTGAATTGAAAGTTGTGGAACACATAGTAAAATTTATCTAAAATTTCAAACATTGTATAAAGTCCAGGAGCCACGAGAAGTGTAAGTTAACGGGGCACATTGAGCTGTGCGCAGCAGGAAAAACACTTGTGTCGCATAGTTGTAATATCATATTGGGAGTCATCGAGTGCCTCGCACCAGTGAGAATGGAAGAATATTTGCGAATTTTCTTAGCATCATTTGCTTACTATAATTTACTTTGGGGGATGCAAAGCACCAAAACCTAGCCTCCGAAGTAGCAGAGCCCTGCGTGGGACAGTATTGCGTCTGAATAAAGCACACTTCCATTCGAAAACATCATTCAAAAAAACTGTCCTGCCCTTTGCTGCATCGGCAGCGTCTCAATCCAGGACCAGGCCAAAGGCCCAAAAACCCCAGGAAGTTCCCCAGAACGTAATGCTTGTAATGAAGCAATGGACTTGATTCAAGTCAAGGTAAGATGAAGGTTACACCAGGCAAAAGAAGTTGCATTTCATAATCTAGCTTCATGCAACGCCATCTTTCGATACCGGAATATAATACTCACACACACGCGTCCTGATACCATATCATCGGAATATAGTCGGGAAGTGCAATCGGTGTTCCGTACCCGCAGAAGTCCTTCAACTTGTCGCACCCGTTCTCAGGGAATCAATACTCTCCTGTATACTCAAAAGGTGCACCTAATAACTTTTCACCTAAACCCTCTGATTCTCCTTCCCTGTCTTCATCTGATAGGAATCATCAATCTACCTTTGCTTGTTTCATTTGTAAAAAACCTCATACATTGACTCAATGCAATTTATTTAAACAAGGAAGTCCCTCCCAACGTCTGGATTTATTGAAGAAATTTCCAGGATGTTTAAATATAAATCATAAGGCTAGGGATTGCAACTCTTCCTTCACATGCCGCGAGTGTAGGGAAACACCACTCCCTCTTACATTTACCATCTAAACCATCTGTTAATACCAGTACATCTTCTGTTTGTAAAGGATCTCAAGAACAATCTTCTCTGGAGTCATCAAGTTCCACTCCTTCTTCCTCCTTTGTTGGTGCCAACACTTCGGCCAGTTGTTCTGCTAGGCACAGTGACTGCTCTATTCAAAGGGTAACCCTCATGTTTTTCGAGGAGTCCTTGATAACAGTTTTCATTACTCAAGAGTGCGTCAAGCGCCTTAAGTCGTCCTTTCTCTGGTGCAATTTGTGGAGTTAATTCCGTTCATATCAAAAACATCATTGGGAAGGTTTCCCTTTCATTTTTATCAACATCATCTAAGGATATTTTGGAGACAGATGCTATTGTAATGCATGAATGTGGCAGGACTATCTCTCGTATAACTTAAAGACTTCACCAACTCTCTACCAATATCATTCCTCATAGGAGCTGACTTATTTACTGAAGTAATTACTGGTTCCCCTATTGTGTTATATGAACATGGCCCTAGACTGTTGGCTATACAGTCATGGGAAAGTTCTCCAGTGATTCAAGTTCTGATTTCGGTGCTGTGTCATTGCTATCTATCTCTGATTTTCTTTTTGGTGGTGGAGGAGCCTGTTGTCGAGTCTATACTGTCACCAGAGGATAAAGCCTGTGAGGAGCAATCATCGTATAGGGACATATAGAAACGAATCATAAAGTATTTTCTTCATCGATAATTAGCGTTTAGCAAACACGCTTAAACAGGATGGAATGTCCAGATACCCAGCATCCAGAGAATCAGCAACCAGCCATGAGAGGGAAAAGCGTGTTCCACGTTCCTCCACTGTTAAGCGGAGGCTCAAGGTGACAGAAAAGAGGGTTCTGGAGCGCCGAGTTTTTTACTAACATTTTTGTTAGGCATGAAAACTGTTGGTGAATATTTTCTGGTTGGTGAACTTTCAACATATATCATCATTCCATGCCTATGTTCCTGCTGTAGCCAATTCCGAGCCTAAAGGATGTTTGGCATTTCATATCCTTTTCCGATCAGTTTGAGATTAGCATCCTCACGCAGTGTGTTACTAGTGTACATCAAGCACGCGGATCGTTCATGTTTTCTCATTGTAAGAAGATTACCTTTTCTTATAGAAATAATCTAACTTGAATAAAAATTCAATGTCTGTCCAAAGTTTCACTAATTTATACTTTTTTTTATCAGTTCCATTTTTTCGAGAACAATAATTCTGCAAAATGGCAATGGCTTGCATCACGGACAACACCGAATCTATAAAAACAACAAACTGCTCGAATATCCTCTGCTCTTCCTCCCCTAGCGTCATCAAAAGATGTTAACTGAAAAAAGGAGTAATGATATTCAAATCAAAATGCACAGCCAAAAACAGTTTCAAATAGCTTTTCCCGGCCTATTTTGTGATATATTTTGCCCCTGCAATCAAATTGCGTCTTTATAATGGACTCAGATATGATGCAAACAAAAAAGATGGATTGGTGAGAGGCACAGTGTTAAAGAAATAGAAAACTTTTGGTAATTATCGTTTAACCCTCCAGTATTTGTGTCCTTGAAATGGTCAAAAATGGGTTTTTAAATGCAATATTGAAGAAAATTAAGAATTAAATAGCAACAGTCCCTGTCTATTGCATTCCCTTTTTTCATAAAGTGAAGCAGTATGATGTATTTCATGATTGATTTGATTTGCACTCAGCTATGCTCAATAGAGTTCAAAGTTGTTGTAAGTTGTTTATCTCAGTACCTTGCCCCTAGAATGTGGAATTTTATTAGTCGATAAATGTTTGTACTACGGAATAAAATAATCAAGTGATTGACACAGAAGAAACGGTGGTTTATATGAAACTGCACAGAACACAGCTGGGCAAAGAGCAGAGAGTGCAGGGCATATTTTTTGAAGCAATGGGTAATTCTAATATAAGTATTGGAAAAATGAACATTTTATAACTTTACTTTCGTTTAAATCGGTTTTTACACTCAGTATTAAGAGTTACAGTATATTTGACTGAAATACCAATTCCATCAATCCAATGAGCGCAAGTTGTAGGATGAAATAATACAGGACAATAAGCTTTACCTATGGGTGCGGAAAAGGTAGTTCTCTAACTATTTTTAAATGGAAGAAGAATCCATCTCAAGAAGTTTAGCATCAATAGCTCTGTCCTTCAATGAGTAGTTTCTATCTATGATTTTTCAGTTTCGCGCTTCAAGGACCTCAGAGCAACCCTCCCGACAGTGCCAACCCAGTGCAGCCAACTTTGAAAAATCGTAGAAAGAAAACTACACAACGTAGGAGACTGCAAATGGTATCGAATTCGTTAAAATGGAATCTATTTTCATTTAAAAATATAAAATGAATACGAGAGTAACGCTCATTGTTTCAAATACTCATTAAAATTACTTGAAATCACATCTACCACCTAATTATTGGAAGAAAGAATATTTTGGGGAATTTATTTAGCACAGTTTATCTGAACAGAAATCAGTTCAACCTTAGTAGGTAAGAAGAGATAAATCAATCCCAGACATTTTTACCTCATTGTCACGTAGTAGCAATCAAAAGCTAGCAGATCACAAAAGTTTTCCATATTCTATGACTATTTTCAGTCAATAAATTATACTGAAGTTAAGCATACTGACAATTTTATTCAGGTTCACGGAGCAAGTGAAGAAACCACCACACTCCTCAGTCATTCATCTTATTTCATCTCATGTTGGTTATTGATGTATTTTATTGATACGTGACCCACAAACTCTTTCAATAGAGACTTCCTAGTAGGTTTTATAGTTCTATCCACGCGTATACCAACTAGGTCTAAGGCAAGCAACAGTGGATGCTAACCAAATAGCGATGGAATTGGTATCTCTGATGCGATGTGCGGTTTCTCCGATCTGTCGTATCGAGATTATACCTAACGTGGTATCTACTGTTGCTTGCCCTAGATATATTACACGATGTATCGATACGATAGAACTTACTAGGAAGTCCTTATAAAATACCAACACAGACATCTGAAACAATGTATGTACGATTTGACCATGAGGTTCCATGATCATTTATTTCATTTTAAAATATTTGAGGTTAGAATGCAAATTTTCACGAAAAACCAAAATGAGAGGTTTAATATAATCGAATAACATAATCCAAAAATCAAAGAAAGAAATATTACAGGCGTATGCGATAACGTGGTGGTTTGTTCAGATTCTTACAGCAAGTCCCTAATGCAATTTGCATCACTGCATGGTAAGGGTTTCATTCAATATAATTATTGAAATTCACGGCTCAACATTGAAGTAATAAAAGAAAAGAGAAATTAAAAAAATATCACTGTGTAGGTAAAATTCAGTTAATGAAAAATGCCATGGTGAGCATCTAAAATGATAAGGGTAATATGAAACCACACAAATATAATGATAATCCACAAAGTTACTGGAGGGTTAAATCAGCCTGCCGTGCCACAAACCAAGACGAGGAGAAGAATAATGAATTATCACTATATAAAAATAGCAGTAAACTAGGGTTTGTATTATTTGGCTAGACCCACCGATTGTGGTTGCCTTGATCGTCCACGGGCAGGAAGAGGAGGCGGGTAATCGTAATAGTAATCCTCATAACGGTAATAGTCGTCATAATAGGGATCACTGTAACCGCCTCGGTAATCGCCATACCCGTAATACTCGAAATCATAATCTATAAAAAGACAACATTACACAATGCCTAAGGAAAATTAAAAACCACCGCTGATCAACCAGTAATGTATAATAAATTAATATTAGCAATAATTTCGATTTTCAGCAGAGTAACAACAGAATTTTTTGATTTTTTTTTCTTACATAAAACGATAGAGCAAAACAATTAGGTACGTTTGTTTTAGAAGTAAAAACGTCTACAAATTCTACGGTTTTTAGCTAAGAGCATGCCGGGAAAAGTAATTTGTATAAACGAATTTTGAGTTTGCAATACAAATATAGAAGATTTCTATTTCGTTTTGGAGTCTTTGTACAATAACACCAGGAAGGATTAAGGAATTGGAAAGGAATGTTAGATGCAATGAAAAATATCAACTGGCCATTCGCGACAAATGCATCTAAATAAGGAGCGTACTCAATGAATTGTCATTGAATAAGTTGTTTTGTGAAGATTTACATGCATTTCAGCGGTCACAATATGTATGCTCTCCGTCGTTACAAATATTTTCAATACCTCAACAGCCTAGAAGGTCAAAGGTAAATAGCTGTAGGTATGCAGAACAGTCCGTAGTCAAAGAAATCATGTTGGAATGGAATATTTCCCCTTTTTTGTTAAAGTGACACAAGGTTGGCACCAATCATACCTGATGACTTAGGTACTAAAAATCAGAGATCTGAATCTTGGGAAAGTAGTGAGAAACCTAGCAATAATGAGTGAGTAGCTGTTAAGGACTGTATCTTTTTCGTAACAAGTTCGAACAGCAAAATACAATGCATAGTATAACAGAGCTCACTACCGGGAAGTTCGATATTAATTTTGATTTTGAGAAACACTTCGTTTTTTGTAATTGTAAAAAATTCCAATGAGGAAGTCTCATCATGATAAGCAAAGTTATGAGCACAATAAATTGATTGTTTTGGCGCAATATGGTCTGTCAGGAATCTAATGAAAACTGAAAGGAAGGATTGGAATTTATCTTCAGTCAAACTTGTCTCAACTGCAATCAAGGCATGGCAAGTAACAACTTAATTAGTTAATTTTAACACGAATGAGTGACAAAGCAAATGAAATTTTTCTAATTACCCATGTAACTCGCGACTCCTGTACGGGTGAAACAGTTTATTCACGCAAGAAAAAACTTCTTCTTCTTTTTTTTTTTTTTTTTTTTACAAAAAGCCTTATTTTATATCAAAACATGTTTAAGAATGTAATGCAAAAACTTATAGAGTTGAGGACAGAAAGATTACACCAAATGTGAAGTACAATCGTCATTACTTTGATGTCAATCAATCACAGTAGCAAGAAGTGGAATAACTATTGAAATTAATTGCCTATTTTTAGATAGGAAAAAAAGATAATAAAATTAAATTTGATTTGGTATGCCTGTAATTAAGGCAGATAAGCTAATCATAGATACCAGATAATGTTCACTAAACTTCAGAGAATCGAACCCAAAAAACTTATTTGGCAAACCTGTGGAATTAAAAAAAACTGTGGAGGTGCATGGTAGCGTCAGTAAATACCAAGTATAGGAGGTTATTATTTTCACGTTCATTAATTCAACCTCAGATTTTAATATCAACTTTAACAATGCATCTAGCTTAATGTTCCAAGTGGCCATTGGTTGGTAATGCAGGATTAGCTTTGCCGATCAAAACAATACCCAAGCACGTACGCATTCATAGTACGCCCGCTAACAATCCGATCAATCAAAGCAAGGTAAGCAGTTTTTCCCCAATTAGCAGAAACCCCATCAACCTTATTTCGCTTACGAAGCAATTCTCAACTTAAGGATGAAGTTCACTAGAAAACGTTACGTTACAATACGATAATGTTACGTTCTATCAACCTTAGCATAGCAAGTTGAGTCGTGTTGAATAGACATGAATTCCAAGGAGTGTTTAAACTTAGGTAAAAATCTTGAGAACTGAATGATGCCTAAGTTATGATGAAATGCATGCCAGTGTTCCCCAAATCAGATATATTTGTTGCGAATGACCAGAGACTAAGACAAAAAAAAAGGCTGGCCCACCACAGGTTAAGTAATAATGCAGTCCTACTGAAAAGTAAATTTCAATTACTGCAGACGCACTTACCTCGGACTTCATACACATATGCTGCTTAAGGGAAAATACTAACCACAAAACGTTTTCGATTCTATTCCAATTTCGTTTGTGTTATTTTACGAAGTATTGTAGGAAAGAATGAAAATTTGAGTATTCGAAGAACAACAGTACAAGACATCACAATATCGTCAACCGATATATAAAATTATTACATTTCAATAAATATTTGCTTGTGACTACATGCTGTGAAAAGGAAAATATGAGAGACGCCATGAGGATTTTTGAGATTAATGCAGATACTTGCACGTGCAGTTACCTTTTGACAGCAAATAGTACGTGATCAAAATTCCTTACACCATTAATAGAATGTACCAACAGAATTACTATTACTCGACTACTGCGTCCCCTAATACCTCGCTTGGGATAGCGTTTAATACCTACAATTTTCTAAGGATACCGCTATACAGGTTTTAAAAGCATGCATATTAAATTTTTCTTTTTCAAATGAAACCATAGCAAAATCATTGCACTCTTGTTTCAGATTATGACAAGAAGTGATATTGGTAACAGTCTGGAAGTGATTCAGTTATCGCTGTAATAGTTTCATCTGCGTTTGTAGAATACAACTCAATCCTTGTGCAGTTGAGCATCATGAGACCACCGTTTTTTAGTTGGAACTCATTCGTTTTTTTTCTTTTTTCGTTGTTAGATTGAACAAGCTAAGCAGATGAAAGAAGTACATGCCGAGGTGATTCCATCGGGTAATTCGGTACAATAAACAGACAATCGGACTTACCATAGTCCCCTCGGCCCATTGATCGCATGGTGCTGGACGAACCCCGAGGCATCGGTCCACCTCTGGGCATCGGACCTCCCCCCATCATGCTGGGATGCTGTGGTGAAAAACTGCTGCAAAACGAAATTGGAAACTATTAAAGGTTATGTTCAGTTTTCTCATATCTGAAAACTAATGTGAAAAATACAATTGGGAGGGGAGGGAAAGCAACAAGGTGAGAGAAGGTAAGCGACAACAGAATCGCCTTCTGTTACTTAGCATATGGATCATTTCAACATTCAAGTGCAATTCGTGTCACTGGGATCGCCTAATACAAATGAGACAGGGGTAGATGCATTTACGGAATGCCGCACTTCTAGATACATGTGAACCCATCTTAAAACTTTTGAATACATGTTTAATGTTATTCGGAATTTGATGTTTCCCACCTTAGACAGAACTCAATCCCTAGTTTGAAAAATACATATTCATACTCTGCAAGGGGTGGTCACTGATTAAGGGCCTAAGGCAAAAAAAAATGCATCGATCAACTTTTTTTTCTAAAAGATTCTCAACTCCACAATGCACAGAAAGTTTGAAATGACCTACATATTATTATACACAACAACAAAGTTTTAACCTTTCATATAGAAAAAGTGTAAGTCTTCAACTTACCCGCCTCCTCTCAGCTGCATCATCTGCATCATCCGACGTTCTCTTGCTCGCAGGATCTCTTCTTTCTTCTTCTTGTCCGACGGTGGTTTGGCGAGAGAGACTTCGATGTTGGAGCCGCCCATGTCCTTCCCGTTGAGGCCATCCATAGCCTGCAACCGAACGTGCCACCAAATTAAGAAAAAAAAGTAATAAAATCTTACCTTACCTTGTACTTTGCAATACCGGTATGTAATAAGAATCCATCAAACTATCAGATTGTGAGTACTACCTAAATCATGTCTAAGTAATAAACACAACTTACGCTGACGGCGTGGTCCCGTTCGTCAAAATGGATAAAAGCGTAGTCTTTGATTTTCTTGACTCGATCCACTTTTCCGAAGGCTTCGAAGGCTTCTTTCAGCTTTTCTTCAGAGCAATCCTGAGTGAGATTCCTAACGTAAAGAACCTTGACCTGAAAGGACCAAGTGCAATTATTAATACAAGTGCAAGAGATTAATGCATCAGAGCAACCAATGTGATATTTACTGAAGCTAAGGAGACAAAACTATTACAGCTATTTGCACGTTATTAGCCATTAGGCATTATGCATAGGGTAAATAATGCTGTTACTTTGGTTGCATGATTTTTCTTCAGGGGAAGCAATAGTTTGAACTTCACTTTTTAGACACAAAATCTATAGGTACCTACCTACTCGTGGCAGAAATACGGTTCTAGATGTGCGCAGATACGAGAACCAATGGATTGAGGAAGCAACGGATTCAAATGGATAACTAACAGAATCATAAGTACAATAGTTTTAAAACTGGCCGCATAATCAAAGAATTTAGAGATGTAGAACATAAATACAAAAATTATTAGATCCAAAAATTTGTTTACTTTGAAAGTCTGAGAACTTTGACGGTTTATGGCCCATATTCTCGTGACGTCACTCCTGGAGTAGGTTCGCGTTTCAGCCAAAGTCGGCCATGAGACCGCCCTACGTCAATGAATCGCTACTCAACCAAGCTATTTCTCACAAGAAGTTTGCCGTCTCACGTCAACATAATTCGTGGTTATAACAGTTTTGTTTTGAAAAAGTATCCCTAATATTGTAGCAATACAAAGTTTCAATTCGACTAAATGTTATAATAATCATGCCTGCCAGCGCAATAATTGATTGTAGATTGCTGTCAACAATACCAATCTAACGTGAACGAGTTTTTATTTGGACTAGGAGCCTACAAACTATAGTAGTTAATCAGTGTCAGAAAACTAAAGAACTTCATTCGTTCAGGCTTTGAGAATAATTAACCGGAAAAATAGTAAAGAAAAGATTATTGAAAATTCCTCAGGTGTCTGTACTGCTGTGTAGGTACCTAGCCATTGCTCAGGTAGCTTCATCAGCGTTTTATTATAAGTTCGTAGTACTATGCTTAACTGAGGAAGCTTTACTTGTTATATTGAATGAATAAAAGGAGAGATTTGATAGTTTATCAAAATAAACAAGGCAGGTTGTTGCTACACCAAGAAACGAAACTACTTAGGTAGGTACGTACGTCCTACCAGATTTGCTGTTGGTTTAAAGTGCCTAAACAAAGTAGGTAGGTCGTTGCTTAGCCGACGAATACAACCGCTGATTAGCAAGTTTGTCAAATATCGAATCAGGGAATATGCAACATGAATTAAAACCAGCTGCAAGGAAAAAACCTTGAAATGCTTTCCTCTGAAGGTAAGATTTCATAAAGACGGTATTGGCAGTGCAGTTATTGTGAGAGTTTTGCAGTTACGCAAATTTTATGGACAAAAAAGGTAATTAGGTATCTACTTTCGTTTTGATCAATGAAGTACCTACATGAACAAGTAATAATATACGGAAAGTATGTAGGTATACCTTACCTTTCCACATGTGATACAACTTACTATCCCCGCCTAACAGAGCTCTCATAACACATCCTTTCACAAGACCACTTTCACAGTACTCTAAAGATTTTTGGTTTCAATTGATTCAAAGATCAGTTCTAAAACTAGATAGGTAATCCACAACATCTTTGCGGCTGATGTCTGGATCATCTAGAACACTTGTATGTCAACTCCCCAACACACATTTCATATGGATCTTTACCCCACAGATTAAATCTTGCGTTCGTAGCGTTTGCGGTCAACACCTGATAATAACTTGATGTAATTTGCGTACAATTTATCACCTTGAATATTACAAATAATGAAAATATTGACTCGGAACTAGGTGAGACTATGTTATGCTGTTGTCCAGCTGTGGCTACAAATGGCGCATTTTCGCATGTTTACTCGTCACCATGACAACAAGGTGAAATAACTTCGATTTCGCCTTGCCTCGATGTAAGAATGCGCTAGTGTCCAAGTCTCGAGAATATCACCCATACTGTGTGCCATGGAGGCCGACAAGAGAGAAGAAAATGATACTTCAAGTTAGAGTAACACAATTTTAGATAGATCATACATAAGTACGGTCAGGGAAAGTACTTCTGAAAATCGTAGCATGCATGAACAAGTGTGGATCTCCGTCCTTGGAGGTTATCAACTGACATCCAAAACTGTACTCAAAGCTAGTTTTCCATCAGGTTTGGGTTACAGTGTGAACATCAAATACCTTAGTAGCTTGGACTGCCAGTGAACTAAAATTTATCCACGAAATTCGGGGAGAAATCACCAATTATTGTCACTTTTCATTCAGCCTTACTCAAGATGTCAAGTACAAGGTAAACTTCCACAGCCAAAGAGGCTTGATTAAATTGGCCTTATAGCCCTTGTTGAAGCGCAGTTACTAAAGAAGAATTTCTCTTTTGTAATGAAGGACATGAGTTCGAACTCCGTTGAGGTATCAAATATTTTTGGGCCTTAACATGATGGCACACGTCAATAAAACCCAAAAAAATACGAAACGATTATCCCTCTCGAGTCAAGACTGTAAACATCACATTCCCTTGCATTCACTTGAGTCAAAACACACACCGTGACAACGATCTTGCTCGTTTGCAGGACTTCTTCCAACGAGCATCTGCTGATCCAGCAGCCTGCAGTTTAACTTCGTCGTTCGCCAGCCAAGAAGACTGGTATTCGACACCGGGGAAAAGTTACATTCAAGGAAAAATTCCACAGCCAAAGAGGTTTGATTAAATCGGCCTCATAGCTCACGTTGTTGTTGGAGCTCAGTTTACCAAAGAAGGATTTCTCCTTTGTAACGAAGGACATGAGTTCGAACTCTCTCAAGGTATCAAATATTTTTGAGCGGTAACAATGAAATCATCTTACTTTAAACCCTTCACCACGATTATATTGCTAATGTTCCAGAGGAGTTAGCTTCAGAGTCGTTTTTCTCTAGACAGATGAAACTATAATGACAATAACAGCAATGTTCCACCATTATTCAAGAAGGACTTAAGGAACTTGCTGATTGCTGTTTAATACAAGTTAAACCAGTTATCAAGTTGATCTTGGAGAATCTGTACCTAGGGTGAAAAAGAAGGAATATACCGCACTCCACAAAGGGCTGAGCACTCCATTTACTTGGCTCCACAAAAATTGTTTTCAAAGTTAGGAAAAGCAAATCCGTACACTAAAGCAGATCTCACAATTGTAGGAGTTAGTGATCTGAATCTGGTCATTTACATGCAACAATGTGTAATGGTTTAAGGTAAAGAGATATTGGATAAGGAAACAAGAGATTTTGCAACAATTGATCCTAAATCAGATTTGTCCATAGGTGGGCAGAAGACTATAATTCTTGTTAGAAAGTATACTACCTTTGTAAATCAACAGTTGTACAGTGTGTACACTAGCAAATGCATATTGACCAATTTTGTGAAAAGAGGACTTGTGAAAAGTAAGGTTGAACTCACTTTAGACATGGTTTCACCGTCAGGTTCCTCTTGTGGATCAGCCCAGTCTACGATAATGTCACAGCCCCAGACTTTTATCCGGCCAGTTCCTAGACGCCTCTTAGCAAGGGAAGCTGCCTTGTGCGACTCGTACTCCAGAAAGCAAAACCCCCTGTTCTTCTTCTTGTCGTCTGGCGAACTGTAGATGATGACTTCAGTCAGCCCAGCTAATCAAGAAAAATAGTTTTAGCACACACTGAAGCATCTACCGAACTTTCAGAGCGTGAATACACGAGATCTATCACCACCTTAACCCGTATTGCGTATCTGTTAAATAATTGTATTATGGCATCAGGAAAGGAAGGCAAATCCTCAAGCCCTCCCACCCCTTGGACACAACCGCCTTTTTGGTATTAGTATGCAAATTTAAGCAATCACACTATTCATCATGCTCGTAAATTCATTCAAAAAGGTAACATGATTAGATTAGCCAGCCCAAAATCTGTGATTTGAAATAGTGATTCATACTATGAGCCAATACTAATGGTTTATAATTTGTTTCAATAACTCAACAATCCAAGCATTAGGAATAATATTCTAAAAAATTGATTCAGAATTAGTTTTTAGATTATCGACGATAACGTGAACATTTGAAAAGGGGGAAAACATTGATACTGGACACAACGTTTAACATGCTTTAAACATCAAGATAATGGAACAGACATTTAAAATATCAAAAATAAAATGAATAAATAAATTGAAAAGAACCACCCCACATGCGCTTTTGAATGAGAGAAATTGGATAAAAACCAAGCAGAATTATGAGGAAGAACCTCGAGTGAAAATTATCAGGGGGTTTTGTTTTGATTTTCTTTAGACAAAAATGGTGTAGGGGGAATAGCATTCCAACTTACGTGCATGTTTTGCAAATTCCTCAAAAAGATCATCCCTGTCACGGTTCTTTGGTATATTCCCCACAAATAAGCGGTGATTGTTATAAGAAACAGTTACGCCGATCTTTTTGCCTTTTCGAATTTCGTAATCATTGAGCTGCAATAGAATGACGAACGGAATGGCAAAATTAAACGGGAAGGAAAGAGGGTGTTTGTATGCCTCTTGCCGGAATGAAAAGAAATAAATAAATTAAAAAAGTCGGGTGGAGGGGGTGGGATGCTAACGAAAAGGAAATGAATAAAATAAAAATCAATTGTAGAAAAATGCCGAGAAACAACTCAGCAAGGATGGTCAACAAAATGAACCAGTGCCATCATTGCTGCATTGGTTATGTGTACTCAATTCTCATCAACAACTTTACCTGTTAATTTACCAAATTCATCCAGGATCTCCTCTTTGCCTTTCGACTTTGGTATGTTTCCAACAAAAAGTCGCAGATTGGGAACGCTAATGTTAACTTTCAGGTGCTTGCCGGGTTTGATTTCATGATTATCGAGCTGTGGATTTAGAAAAAAAACATGCCAAAATGTAAACATAAAAAAACGTCTATTTTTTCTATTTAAAGAATAAAAACATTGTTAGGGAAGACGTTTGGTAGATAACGGATTAAATCTCGTTTGAAAAATTTTCTTTCTTGTGGTTTTTTTTTTTTTTTAACGCATAACAAGACAGGTTTCTAAACATGATAAATAACTCTGATGGAGTAGAACTTGAGTAGAATGGTTTGGGGAGAAGTTCGTATTTAAATCCCACAACAAAATTGATGTCGCACAGTTTGTAAGCAGAAAATTGGAAAATTTCTCGAGACTCTAGGGCAATAAATAACAAATGTGGCTAGTTTTGATAACCAAATAAAGATGGAGCCTCAAATGATCGTTTAAAAGACAAGCCGAGAAAAGGAAAGCCGCAGCAAACAAATGCTCTTAGGAGCAAAGAGGAGGTCTACGAGTCCCCACTTTTGAAAAATTAGAAGAATCGAAAGCATGAAGGTTTGGTTAGTGTTAGTATAAATCATTTGGTAGAGATCATAATGAATGATGAAATAAATTAAATAAAACAAGAATCAAAACTACTGATTAAGCGATAGGTTATGAGGCAGACAACACAGTAAAAAGAACAAATGAGGATGAAAAATAAATTCTATCATGTGACCAGAAAAAGCTGCTAACCGAGGAATAACTAAGAAATCAAAAGAGAATTTCCTGAATAATAACGGCAAGAGATTTTCAAGTTGAGGTCACATGCTGTAACTTCATGTGTTTCTCCAAATCATCTAGCTGAGGTTTTCACATCCCCTCTCCCACCATCCTGAACCCTTTCCGAGGTATGCTCACCCCTTGGGACTCTTCCACTGCTTCCCAAGAAGTTCTTCCACATGACTTATATCTTGTTCACAAGTGGAGATAGTAAAATGTTATTAAAAGATACGGTAGAAAGGTATATACATTGCGTTGACACGTCATGTGAATGGATTTGGCCTGTCTAATGAACAACAGACAAACAAGTACTGAAAGAAAACCTGCATAGAAAAGAGCCTAACCAAAGCATTCGAAAAAGTTAAGTATTGGAGGATGAACGGATGTTAGGTATTGTAAAAATACTACGAGATATATTTAAACAGTTACAATACAGTTTCATCTTCGGAAAAACTATCCTCGGATAGATAAAGAAGTAACAGAATCTGAAGATGAGGACAAGTCTTCATTGATTAAAAAGTCATCAGTTACGAGCAAAGTAGGTAATACTTCATTTTTCCGGTATTCATTCTCAATTTTTGCTAATGTTGGCGTACCCTAGCTCAATACAAAGCAGTTATTAAATCACATTTTTCTTGCAATAGTGCCTCAGCTCACTCTATTGTAATTTCAACGTTATACTGCGCGACATAATTTTTCACGAGAGCCCATACTTTCTCCATGGCTTAATTCAAAATGGTAAGGGGGTAAGCGCAAAATCTGAAATTCAGGTTCCTATAGCACTGCATCAAATTAATAAACTTTGTAACCGTGTTTTTAGCTACAAAAGATCTGTAAAGTTGAAGCTTAAGCATGATTAACATGATGATGAACATGATTTTTAGCGGAATTTAAGATGAGACTGTGGGTACTGGGCAAACCAAGAGACCGGGAGGGATTGCAGAGAAAGTATGATTGGTCGCTTTGGGGGGAAGGGAAGGGTCCCACTGCACAGCCCCGCAGTTTCCGCGCAGGCCTCTCCTGTAGAAACGCACAAAGTTACAGCGAGCGACTTTACCTACTAATATATTCCTCAAAAATAAAATCTGTCTGACAACAGCTGATCTAATATACTTGGAATCAACATGAGAGATGAAATTTAGGTAGCTGGTCATTCCAAACGATTGAAGCCTGAGATAGTGAACGCCACAAGAATATAGGGCAGAAATAATGTTTTCGGTGTTTTTGGATGTCAATGGTTCAGGACAGTGAGGCCAATTGCAGTTAAGAACCAAATAAACCAATGAAACAGATGAAAGGAATCTGCCAACGAAAGATTTACAAAATGGTTGGTAGAAGTGGATCAATTGTAGCTATTGAAATAGGGACAAGAGCACCAGCCTCCAGTCATTGATATACTTGACTCAATCTGAACTCGAAATGTTAATACAATTGTCCTGACCAAGAATATAATAATTTTTTATATTTATTCGAGTCTCAAATTGAACTATTCTCAATTTCCACATTTAATAAATGGAAAGTACGTAAATATTTCAGCAAATTAATGAAACGGAATTCTACAGAAATAAGAAAACATTGAAGCATCAACGTTCCACAAAATATTAGAAAGCGAGCAGTTAGAATACACGACACCACAACAACTGAACAAATTAGAATCAAATATACACGAATTTATACGTCACTGGTTATCAACAGCTTTTCTTCAGGTCAGCTGAGAAATTGAAGAGGTTGGAGTCGAAGACATAAAAGGAGGGATTTACTACTGTTAGCCTTCACCATATCCAAGTTTAGCTAAAGATTAATGCCAACTCCTCCATGAAAAGGTAATGCATGAGAAAATAAAACGGAAAAAATAGAAAAGAAGTTAATGAGATCAATTAAAACAATGATGATGGCCTCCACAAATGAGATGAGCATGCAGCCAAGTTGTTGTACACCGAATGGCTGTTCCAAAAGTTGGATTTTTGCTAACGTCCAGAAAAGCCATTCTTGTATTTTTGCTTCATGGGTACACATACCAATGGTCGGTCGAAATAGGAAAGTACTCACAAAATAAAAAGAGGCTCTAAGCAAACAGCAGTGCAGGAGGGCATACACAGTAATAGTAATACAACATAGTAGATAAGTCAAATTGTACTAGAAAATAATCAACTAGAAAAAAGAAGAAGACATTAAAACAATTTTTACTCCTTGTATCCCACACAAGTAAGTAGCCAAGTTGAATGAACTGATAGAATGTTCAAATCACAAATGAAATACACAATATACAAGTTTACACAAAATAATATCAACTAAATAGAAGAATATATCAATATATAGTGCTTACATCTCTAGTTGCTTGTTGGGCTTCTTCTTTAGTTGTGTATGTTATAAAAGCATACCCTCTATTTGTACCAGTCATGGGATCCATCATCAACCTCAGATCCCAGATTTTGCCACTTTTTTCAAACAATAAAATTAATTCGTCCTCAAACATATCCTTAGGAATTTTACCACAAAAAACCTGTAGCAACAAACAGAAAACCCGATACAATGTATAGTTTTTCATATCTAAAAAAAATATGATTTTCCCTAGTTAAATTATGAGTACTACACAATTATATTTATATAAAACACAAGGATGTCAAAAAAATGTTACTTCACAGCCAGGGCCAGGAGGCGGGCCATCCCAGTTGGGTGGTGGACCTCCGTATTTCCTTTGTCCAGTAGTAACATCTAAAGTGTAGCCAGTTCGTTCCAAAATTGCCTGTAACATTGAACGACCTATGAATTCACGGATAACGGGAGATTCAGATAGGTCGATCTATATCAAAATTTTATTTCGAATCAGGTTCAGCAAGTTAGTAAGGAAGTCGGTGGTATACTGCCCATGATTCTGTCTAATTTGGCGATAAAACGGAAGAGTCTAGGAAAGCCAGAAGTTGTATTATAAGGCAGTGTTTGGCTGCCCGTTTAATCGAAATGAGGGTCATAATCTATAAGATGCAAAGCGCTTTTTAAAATCTTAGAGTCAGATCTTATTTTGAATATAAATTACTACAACTAGAACACCATAACTATATAGAACATAGATAACTATCTGCTAGAACAGTAGATAGTTCAAGTATACTACTAGAGAATGCAAAGACCGCGAAGCAAATTTCAATCCTGGCCCCCGGACTCACAGTGACACTACTTGATACACCCGAGAATTACAATTTCCGATTTATTTAGATTAGAGAAAGGTGGTCTGTAACCTAACAAAGAGGACATGCTCCCACTTTTTTCGACCGAGCGCGACGAACAAGTTTTATCTGAGGTTTTGGTATGTTGATACATTCCCATCATCCAAGTTTCAATAACTATCATATATTTTTAGCATGCATATGCATTAGCCATGGGTCCCCGCTCCGAAAACGACAGGAAAAAGCGTTATGAAAATACGACACGAAAGTAGCGCAGAGTTTTCTATTGATTTCCACATACAACCATGCCGTTGCTAAGGAAGTGTAACTCCCTTAGTTATCGTTCGCCACTTTCTGGAATGCTCTCATTTTATCACATTTCATGATCTATAAGCCTCTAGTGTCAAAAAAAGCTTATTTATAGCGCCAAGTTCCTAACTAATAATGCTTCGTAAACACCGGCAAAGCATGTGCATGTTTTCAATAATTTAAGCCGACGGCTTCAAGTAACTAGCAACCGCAGAGCCCCCTGAAGCGAGGCCCGAAATTTTTGAAATATTATACTTTTTTTAAACGGAAATGTTCCAGACAGTCACATTCTAAAAATAATGAAAACGAACTTGAAAACATTTTTCTCGAATTCTATTAATTTTAAAAATAAAAACCATCACACTCTACATTGAATATAGCCTTGATATTCATTCCCCTGAAATCTGAAAAAAAATTGATTTCCCTGAGGAAACGGTCTATAGTTTTATAAAAGTGGAATGTTCAGCAGAGCTGTTTGAAAGGGAGGCGGCCGGCGACTAGCAAGTGCGGTGGATTCTATCGAACCATCTCCTTTCCGATTCTCGAGTTTATATTGTAGGTATTCAAAAACTTGGAATTTTGAATTCGAATTCTTATATCCATAATCAACAATTGATCCTTATGTCGTATTCTTCTCAAACGCCTAGTATCTAGCAGCAGTACGACTAAGTTAAAATTCATTTATAGACCACTTCTAGTTATCAGATTCATTTTACGTCTGTCAGATGTTGAATAATGTCTATATTAAAAACCAGAGAAACGATAATTGAATTTTCTTTTCGAAAGCGATAAGTCCGCTTGACATGGGTTCTTAAGACATACTCTCCTGTCCTATTAACTAAGAGTGTTTGGCTTGGACAAGCTGAATAAAAAAAATATCTCTTCAGTAACTGAGTAAAAAATGTCGCTCCAGTAGTGGCAGCTACCGATAGGAGCATAGATAATAAACATAATAATAATAACTTTGTTTCAACATTTCTTCGTCCTAATTTCAAGAGTAAGTTGGCTAGCGACAGAAGACGCAATTATAGGTGCTCTACTAGTTGAACCTACGCACAAAACTGAGTGTAGGGAAGTTCGGAATGCGGTCGAGAGGGGCAAAGGGGTGTAACTTTAGTTGTCTGCTCCACCGCTAGAGGGCTGCAATGCATTCTTCCTTACCGATTCGAATGGATAAAAAAAGCTGTTAGATTTTTTTATGTTTTCGTTAGATACGTTTTCTTTACATCCCAGTCGCCAGTCTTCGTCACACACAGCAGCACCTTAATTTTTCTTGTTTTTGTTCATGAGTTTTCGAAATGTTCTGAGTGCAGGCACAATGAATAATGCAATGCAGTTTGCATTATTGAATTATGGAAAGTGCAATATTTGCGTCATTGTCCCCCCCCCCCCCTTTTATCACTGCCAGGAATGCAGCAAACAGTGAAAATAAAAAATCTTGCAGATTTGTGCTGTAAGTTCAACACCGAATATTATAAAAATAAAATGTAGATCGGCTATAGCAATAAGATGCATTTCTTGGGTTTACTTCTTTGATGATCAAGTATTTCAGGATTTCTGTTGTCTATTAGAGAACATTTTTCGTGTCTAATGTACGTATTTAGTATCGTTAGTCATTTAAAGATGAGAAAGTTACCAAGATTCATGCCATTTGCAAATGGTTGACATTTCTATTTGGCTGAGAAAAGCACCGCTTCCGTCCCCTTTCCGATAGCCCTGTGCACCCCCTGAATTCCAGGGCAGGAGCCGCCACTGCTCCAGGTAAGCCTAAATAAAACCTTCAGACACATGTGAAGTCCTACACATGCAAACTGATGCAGAGTATTCCAGCGGCACTGAAGTGCATCAGAAGTTCTGTGATTTCCTCTGGACCGATATATATATATGTTCCTGGTCATTACAGAAGAGTAGCAACTCGGTGGCAGTTCACAGATATATGTTTTAAGTGAAACCAAACTTTGTTTGGAGATGCTTATTAACACATGATTCAGTTTGTCCGTCCGTTCCATCAACAATTTGGCCTCCAAGTCACCTAAATACTTCAGTTTTCCACGAAAATGGGAGAGTAAAGGGTCTACATTAGCCCATTTGGGCAATCTAGTAGGTCCGCTGACCACGAGGTGACATAATAATCATAATCATGGCAAAATTGTGGTAAGTTGAAAATTGAGAGTTGGAGATGTTTACATAGTTGTTGCCGCATGAACAAACAAGGTCTTAGGAAGGAGAAGAATAATTATACGGCAAGAACCCATTGTTTAGTTGGAAAATATATAATTCCCACAGAAATATTTTCGAGTATAAATCAAGCCTAGTACACAATATTCATGCAGGAACGCAATGGGACACTTCTTTCAGAAGTGCATTCATGACTTAGTGTGCCCTCCACTATTCTCCATGGCTGGCAATAGAAACGTTTTGCGAGTAAATAACTGCACCCATTAGCCCCTCTCATGTATGCTGCACACGGGTCGAATTGCAATTCCGCTGAGACCTTGAGCAACAACGGGTACCGACAAACAGCACTTCTTTGCCAGGACCGTTGCGGGTGAATACTCATTCAACTTTACCTCTGTGTTCTTTTTTCCACCGAACCTCCCTCTAGTGAGAGTTAGCTTCACTTTCTCGCTCTAGAGGGTGGTCCCAAGTTGACGTCACACGTTGACAACAAAAAGTCACTAAATAATGGAAGTTCTAGTATCAACTGCATAAGCTATTAACATTTGCATAATTAATTAATTCATTTCTGCATTGTGCACTCCTAATAAGAGACACCGATGATTCATAGCCTTCAACCAATCAAGCAGTTGCCAAGTTCGTCATATCTGAGCTTGCTGTTAACAAATTGTTATGGTTTTTGCACAGGTGTTGCAGTTTTTGATTACCCCATATGAGTTTTATCACGATCAAATCATTAGTAGCTGTTGCGCAAACCTTAAACGAGGTTGATATGTGCCACACTCAACTTGGCATGGCAGTAACTTTCATGAGGATAACCTAAGGAATAAAAACTTATAAGGAGGTGGGGATAAAGAGCAGTCTTAATTAGATTCAAGGGATAAAATGAACCTGCTCCCTGAAACCTGTTAATGTAGCGTCATTACAGGAAGAGCGGTACTAAGTGATCTTCCTTGATGATTAATATGAAAACGGTCTTTATGCAATTTATGAGTTGATAAAAGGTCTATCACATAAAACAGATGATCACGAATGAAAACATTATTTTTCAACAAATAAGATTCAATACAATAAATAGAATGAAGTAGGCTTACCTGGATCTTGCTTTTTTTTTCAAAGAATTGTTGTGCATGTGAAGCTCTATGACGGCACAGGGAGGTAGATATACCGATGAGAGTAGCGACAAATGAAATCGCTCAAAAGGGACCCATAATAACCTACTCATGCATAAAAAGGAATATGAATGATGTACCTTGATTGTTGGTGGCCCTTAGACAGGAACAGTTGCAGAGGTAGATCTTACCTGGATACTTGATACCAGAATTAGGTGTATTGTGATAAGATCGACACCGTAACTCAAAAATAGTTTGCTCTTATATTTCACTAGCTAAAGTAAGCTGAAAGCCTACCCCTGTACACCTAGGGAAATCAGAGAGGCTCACCTTGATTTTATCCTCATCCGGTCCTTTAGCAGGAACCGTGACAGAGGTGGTGCTACCCCCGGATCCTGGACCAGCACCCCCGCCACGGCTCTTCTGCCGGTAAGTTTTCATCACGCCGCATAGGTAAGCCGATTTGTTGGACACGTGCTCTAGATTTGACTCTAAAAACTGGGTAAGGACGTTGACAGCACCTTCGACCGGGAACTCTTTCAAAGCATCCAGGGCACGGTCGTCTAAATCAGCATGGGCAAGTTTTCCTGAAACACAATGGAAACTGAATGTTAGATTCTGTCACTTGAAACTAGAATAAACCAAACACGCCCTCTTACGATGAGCAGTTCTTTTTCTATGATTTCTCAAAGTTACCAATTTCGATTAGATCTACAATTTTTGAAACTTCAAATAATTACCATTTAACAGCACCGCTCTCGCCTGGGCGAGAACCCACACTGCCCGCGGCGACGTAGTAATGATTTTAACCTTTTATAAATCATAGGAAAAGAACTAATCTTCATATGAGAGTGCAGTGTAGTAGGTGTCCAAATGCTCAGAATAAAATGTGACTTCAATGTAAAAATACATTAAAAATAACGTTCGCATACCCCATTGAAGAATTTGATGCAAACTACTTGAAACAAACAGTGAGGTATAAAGCTTCTTCGAATTCATAACATGATTGTATAATATGCATATCATTGAAATAATATACCTATGGTAAAACTAGGACAATGTGAAGAAATCTAGAATAAAGTGTGAAAAGATGATTTAGATATTAGTAAGTAATTATCGAGATCTAGAAAGTAGATGCTGAATTTTTTGAGGATTTTACGCTTTAGCTT
This sequence comes from Adelphocoris suturalis, assembly GCA_030762985.1. Lineage (NCBI taxonomy): Eukaryota > Metazoa > Arthropoda > Insecta > Hemiptera > Miridae > Adelphocoris > Adelphocoris suturalis. Next base: position 83,265,706 of record CM061046.1, read on the forward strand.
CCAGATGCTTTTGCAATATTGATCTGAGAGCAATCCACGTAATTGAAAATGAACATTGTGTCGGAATCATTACAAGGATTTCAAGGGAGGAGAATCCATATTCAAAATGAAAAATCAAATTTTCCGAAGAAACGGAATACCCGACTTGCAGCTTATTCCTGCCTGGAAATCGTTTTCTCGTTTAGAATTTCCTTTTCAAAAACGTTTAAAATTAAGAAATAAATCAAATTAATATGAATAAAAAAAGAAGTTCATTACACACAAAAAAATTAAGAGTTGAATACTTCAGCATGTAGATGGCCAAGTAATGGTCATCAATATATTATGATAACTAGTATCATCTATTCAACATGCCGGAATCTCAAACAATCACAGTTGTTTCGAAATAATTTTATATCTTCATACTGGTACTGTAGTTGTCGATAAGGTGTAAAAAATAATACCGATAAAACTTTATAATGCTGGAAAACAAGGATTAATGAGCTGTGCCTTACTCACAAAGCGGAACGTTAGACGCTAGAGCTGAATCAACACAGATCAGCAAAAGGTTAATTTTTGTAGAAAATCTAGCATTGTCCGTAAAAATTAGACCGATTTTTTCCATATACAATAACGAACTAAACCTCAACTTAAATAAACTAAATGTAAACTATAAATTGAATAAAAATTAGAAACTGTGATGATAGTGGGAATTGGTTTCTAGGGTAGCATCACGGGGGATTTCAGCAATGACCTTCAGCCAATACGAAATGTTTAAATCAAAATTCATCAAAATCGGATTGAAATTTAGCTCTCGTGGGCTTGAGAAGACAATGATACTAGAACAATAAGATGGCAGCGAAGCCAAAATTGCACAAAATGTTGAATAGCAAAACTGAAGTTGAAATTTAATTCATGAAGAACACTATATCCCAGTTCTAGTACGCATATGATTTCCGAAGCTTTTGTAATGGAGAAGATAAAACCCATAGCAGTAGGTAGGTTCGTTAAGATTTTCAAAACGAAGGTTTTTAGGACGTCCCTCTGAAGCTGTCTTATAAGCAAGGCTTCGTTAACAAGTGGGTCGTCTATTGGCTACCTATTCTTTCAAACGCTGCTCAAGTTACGAATTTCGACCGATTTTCGTGATTCTTATTTTGTTCCATTACGAATTCGATATAGTTTTGGAACGTATGTCAGGAGTTTCAAATTTCATAATGGGACGGGGGTGAATTGAGGGGTTAATACTGATAACTCATTTCTCGTCAAATTTTCGTGATTCTTTTCAACTATGAATTTGGTCTAGTTTTGGATCGTACTTATATCAGCAATTTCAAATTTAATTATGGAAGCTGGTGAATAGAGGGGGTAATAGTAATAAATCATGATGCTCTAACTATTCTCGTAAGATTTTTGTGATCATTTTTTGTTCAAGTATGAACTTTGAAACGGAGCAAACTAGATACGAAAGTAGAAAACTTTCTTTAGCGTGAAATACGCTTTTACCGGGACCTATTGTTTGGTAGGGAGGCTCTATGGGGCATTAAGAGACGAATAAACTGAGGTGCTTTTTAATTATTGACTGAGTAAGCTAACATTGTTCTTTGTTTCCCTCCTGTACACCATAGGAAATTTAATAAATTCGACATGGAACCTCCCTGGGACAAAAGAAGTCGAATGAAATTATGGACTCCATCCTGATCAGCTGAGTAAGCTCAATTCTCTTCTCTTCACTTTGGGATGTTGAATTTTGGTAAAGAGCCTCTAATACCGAATTAGTACTTTCTAGGGGTAAAGTCTCGTAAGTGTGGGCGTCAAAAATTGTCAGTGGTAAATTTAATCTAAACTCAGGACGACATATGAATAACGTCGGTTACTATATACGGAGATAGAATAACTCGTTGCAAATAAATCGATGCCAACTGATTTGCAACACGTCAATACCACTATCTGAAAGACTATGACCTAACGCTCGATGGGAAACCCGATTAGTCACCTTCGTGACTCTTCTTTCTCGGGATTATCCTGAGAGGCATCCTACTTCATTTAATGAACCGAGAACTGGTTAAATTACACTATATTCTCTACTTAACTTAGCGTAACTTAACTCTGCGTTACTTCCTTTTCTTGTAGATGTTTAATAATATATTAGAAGCGGGAGGTGGACAGCCTGAATTAAGCATCAGTACCTCTTGAAATTCTAAGTTTTCGTTGTATTTCCTATGATTATTTCAAAGGTAGGTGCTTTATTTTATTTCATTGGTTTTCTTTCGATAAGTGTCTATGTAGATAATTATGATCCATTAAAGGGATACACTTTCAAATTAACTCATCACTCGCGAGGAGCAATTCATTTTTCAATTGTTTAGAATGAAAGTAGAATTCAATCTAAGAAATCTCCTGACATGATAAATTAGTTATGACTTTGGTACACCAATGGGGAACATCCAGGGATTTTGAATTGCCATTGGGCAAAATCCTGCTTTGTTTGAAATCGTAGTAAATTACAATCTGAGAATTGGATCATCAACATTTTTACTGAAACTACTATGTGAGAGGTATAAATACATCGCAAATTAATAATTATGTGCCATAGGTTGAATGTGGTTGGAATCAGAACTTCAAAGGGGAGCATCGCTGTTTTATCAAACAATAAAATTAACCGGTAGGGTATGAGTTTAGTTGTTTCATTCCGATGTTACAACGTACGTCGCTGGCAGTAATTCACTGCCCGAATTTCACTTACACTGGGATCGAAGATAAGTTAGACTGGATCTTTAGAAGACTTCAAATAGAGCTTTTGAAATAGCTCTCTCACACCACCAGACAACGGCGAGCGGCTTCAAGGACACGTAGCAGTTAAACGCTGAGTAATATTTTATGGGCAGTAATTTTCCTTACTGACGATAAAATTAGTTTGCTGTCTTGAAAGCGAGCTACACAAGAAAGTGATTGTAGAGACCGACACAGTACGCGACGATCGCATTATTGATCATTTTCACTTTTATTATTAACTTACAGCAATGAAGTACGACGTTCTCAGATTCAGCTATATAGAAACCAGGGAACTGCTTCCTACGAATTGAATCTCGAAGAGATATATAAATGAGCAATAAAATAAAATCCAGGGAAGATTCGCTATTTCACTGCTGAACTATGATGACGAAAGGACGCGTATGTATTAAACTCAGATGGGGTTTTAGATTCTTCAACTAGTAAGATTATTGTATGATCATCGAAAAAGATTAATTGTTCTATCAAGGGTGAATTTCTATCTTGAAATGGTAATTTAGATCAAGTCGGCATTTCCTAGTCCAGGAGTGCAAGTGTTGAATCATTGATGAGAAAGGTGTTAATAATGAAAGATCGCACAACAGGTATTGACGGTTCCAAATTGTGTGATTACAATATTACAACTAGGTATCAGGGTCCTTATAATAATCATCAACATTTCCAACATTTCGAAATAATTTAGATTCGCAAAACCCATCCGCCGTCAAGCCAGACAACCATGATTTTTAATACTTTACGAACATAGACAAACCCGTTTCTATTTAGATGATGAGATTGAGCTTACATCAATCCTTTCAGCAAGGATATAATATAAGTATATAACTAATACCATACGTATATATTTATATATCATTCTACAGTAGTTTTGAATGCCCAGTACCTTCATATTAGGTCGTCTGAATACATGAATTTAGTTTCCCGACCGATAGCCAAAAATGCTATCATCCTATTTATTACTTTTCAACGTCATTTAATTATGGAACACGCAACAAGTTGATGAATATAAATTTATTTAATATTTTTTGAATCAGATTTCTGGTGTATCCATATCAAGACTAACCAAATTTTATACAACATACCCAGATTTAGGTACATTACACTTGTTTCCAGATTCTCATCGAATATCGTTGACGGACTTCGACATTTTCAGATCGAGTATGCTTTTTGCTGCTCATTTTTTAAACGTTCAAAGCTACACTGTTCCCGATTTCCTCAAGGTAACAATAGACACCTAGTAGGTACAGGTCGCTATAATTATGGCAGTCGAATTTAAAAATATACCAGCAATGAATCGAAATACTATTCAAGGCACCTTCACCTACATTGGTGAAGTTTTACCTTAATCTCTTGACTCATTTTCGTCAGCGCTCTGCATCACTTATATAACTCGATTATTTTAAAACCAAGGAAATTTGATCTTCTGACTCTCATACTAACTCCCGAAAATTCAATTTAAGATTCCTAATGACGAATATCAACAACTCAAGCCAAATCTTATAATATTACATATTTGGTATATTGTTTCTTTTTACTGAACGATCAATATCGTTTTAAATACTACCAACCTAGAAAATACTCCAAGTATGTAAGATATTCAGAACTTTCCAAAAAACTAGAAAAAGAAAAAGGTGGGCAGGTGAGAAAATTAGGTACCTGATCGATAAATTTCATCCAATTTAGAAGCTACTTTGTCATCTAATCCATAGGCGATAAGTTTAGGGTAATCTTCTGTTCTCACAACATTGTCATCATCAGTAGCCGAAACATCATTTTTGAGAGTCACTTCCCCGTTACCTTCTGCCATGGCTGAAAAGAAATTCAAAAATGTTAGAATAGAGCACATACCTAATATACAAAACAATATTAGAAATCAAGTTAGTTAATTTCTAGGCGTTTTCGAATACCCTGTCATGTAGCATGTTTTTATGAGCGAATTTCCATAATTGTATTATATTCATGTTCAATTATTTAGACATTTGAGTCATTGGTGTACACATTATTCAACTATCAATTTTATGAAACAAACACACTTTCTCTACAATATTCTGCTATAAATATCAAATTCTTAGATTTTCAGAATCATTTGCAATTTATATGGATTTTTACCACATTTTAATGAAATTCAAGTACAATGTTGTGCAAATTTTTGATTGTTTGAGTAATATTGTGGTAAAAATATAAATGTTATATTGACATAAAAAATATACATTAGGTATGCTCGATTTTTTGGCGAAAGGACAAATTCTTTTGAAACTCAATCTGAGATTCGTCTAGTATGATGCATTAAAACACACGAAAAAGTATTGAAATCAGGGAATCGTTTCAGAATGGCTCAAAAGGATGAACATTTTGAAAAATCCGTCTTAAAAGTTTTGGAGCCATTGCAATAGTTTTTTACGAAAATTCGCTAAAAGCAAGTTAATTATTCCGCAAAGCATTCAAAAAGGAAGAAAAACCAAAGTTCAAGATTTAAAAAAATACCTATACCTAGGTGGATACCCACTAAAAATATTGATTTTTCAATTGTCAATTAATTGAAGATCCTAGTAAGGGACATAATTATAGCCAAAATAAAAATGCCTAAATACATAAAGGCTAAAAATAAAATTGAAGAATAAATACATACAAACTGAAATCATTTACTTAAAACAAAAATTAATCAAATTTAAATCAATCAGGTTCTAATCCAAACGGGGAAGGGGTTTGTTTTATCAATGCCTCGTTTAGCGGCTGATAAGAAAAGTATTGCCGTATATATGAAATATTTATGAAAATGCTTTAAAATGTCAAAATATAATCATATCTATACAAAGAAAAATAAAAATTGATAAACAGGTATAAAAACAAAAATAAATCAAATTCAAATCAATTAGGTTCTAATCCAAACGGGGAAGGGGGTTGTTTTATCAATACATCGTTTAGCGGCTGATAAGAAAAGGAAAAGAAAAGTTAGCCGTCTATATCATGAAATATTTATGAAAATGCGTTAAAATGTCAAAATATAATCATATTTATACAAAACAAAAATAGAAATTGATGATCAGGTATAAAAAGCAAGGATTATGTACCTACGAAAATGTCACTATGACCAATATAGATCAAAATACATACGTAATTTTGAGCACTATTCAACAAAATTATACGTTACTACAATAAATATTCGTTATAGCAGACAGGAAGCACTACAAAATAATAAAGCGAGCATCCTTATTGCAAATAAATCCAACATTTTGCGGCCAGGATGGCATTGAAGGATCCTCACAGGCCGCAAGGCAAAATAGAATCTATGATAATCTAAAACTAGAGCGACTTTCACGCTCGATCTAGGGCGTTTAAAACGAGTATTGCACCTAATTTGAATAACAAAGCCTCCCAAAGAAGTTCCGCCCAATAACAAACAAATTATGTAAACGTAAAACAGGTTTTGGGGGTTGAAGCACGGACCGTGAAGGTGTGAATGTGACAAAAAAAGAGAGATGGGAACCCGAGTTTGCGGATGTTAATGGTATTTAGAAAAATCGGAAGTGGATAAAGTCTCTAACTATTGTTTAGATTTATAATAACCTTCGACAAATTGGGATCTTGAGTGGAATAAAGGAGAATCAACTTCCATTTTCACGATCGGCGATTCAACAGACATTTCAAGGTATTCACGCATCCAAGAATGGGATAGGTTAGGAACATCACTGGTTGCATCAAGCTGAATAAAACATAAGAACGTCGGATTTGGTGGCGCTTTACCTCAAAATTGAACCTTACGCGTGAATCATACACGTTGATGAAAATCTGAAAACATGGATTAGCGGATTGAAATCAATGGAACCGGCCGGCTCGACTCATGGCATAAAATTTGCGACTGGGGCAACCCACCATTGCTGGGAAAGGTGTCCCAGACAGAAATAGAGGCGGCAGCTTATGGGATGAGTATTGCGAAAAACGTACCTCGAAAAAAACGTACTTACGTGCGGAATTTTAGGCCATAAAATTCTGTTGGATAATCGAGGGAATCGGAGGGGCGAATTTGATGATAATTTAAAAACTAAAATGAATTACGAACGAGGTGAAATGGCGGATCAACGTGATCGCATATTTCCGTAGTGACCGACGCGCAAAAATAATCTCGAACCCAAAGGGTTAGCGGCCATTTGCCAGACTGCCAGACCGGCCAAGAGTGCAATAACCCCGTAGCAGCGCACTGCTATCGAAGTCGTGGAGGGAAGGTTGTTCGCTTTGTCTACGAGAAGCACAGACGGCTAACTCAATTTTCCGCACAAAACACGATAAACTTGAATATTTTATCATTTTTCTTGACGATATACGTTATTATACTCGACAAAGACCATTATTATACTTGTCATTTCAATATAAATACCTTAGGGATCCGTTTCTGTAACTCAAACATCATATTCTTGGCAGAATCAGGTTTTCGTAACGTTATGATTGGAAGGAGTTCGCGGGAAAGACGATTTCGAATAAAGGATCCTCAAAACTCGAATTTCACAAATCCCCATCTTGAACTTGATTATTTGCCAAGTTTATTTTAAGGAACACTTCGGCGGTGGCTCAAAAATCAACCAAAAGTGATCAAATTATACCAGTACGTAACTATGGTTATAAAATCATTTTGAATGTTCGCCTTAAGGAACTTGAACGGCGCCAATCCAACGGCGATTTTCTTGTTATCATACTCTTGCCAGTTCAAAATAAAAACTCGTCACTGTTATGACAGTAACTGTCAGAAGTGCATACTGCAGTTTTGCAAAAAGTCCAAAAAGGAATAAAAATTAACGGTTTTTTACCCCCACTCTTTTCTTTATTCTGCTTTCCACTTTACCTAGAATTTTTGGGGTAAATGCTGGGATTTTACATCTAGATATATATATTACAAAATAACAAATTAGGTAACTGGGACAGTGGGTTGTCTCAACAATTTCTCCCGTCTGCTTCCTCTGCCGACCAGCGCAACGAGTTTTCAATTCAGCCTATTTGAATAAAATCGATCCGTTTGGGTGGTTGTGGACAGGGTGGTTCGCCGGCTGACGTGCGGTTTACTTTTTCGAGCTTGACCCTTTTCAATCATGATGTTTTAGAAAATAAGGTTGCTGTTGAAATGATATGATTTTTCCTCATTGTTCCTTGTTTTTTTTTTTTTTTTTTTATATTCGAATCACAACACAGGAGCTTAGAGGCTACTTCCGGTTTGGAACGTGGATCAATCGATAAATGCCAATACATCGATTTTTGCTATCGTTCAAGAGTCATAGTTTTGAGTGTACTTTACTGTGCATATAGTCTTGTATTGTCATTAGTCTTCTAGTCTTAACTAATTGCTTATTAGTCTAGTATATTATATTACAGTCTTGTATTCTGTTTCTACTCACTGGACAAACAAAGTTTAAAAAAATTATATTCTACTAAACAACAAAATTTTATGATTTAACTTTTTTCTTTTAATATAATTTCTTGTAATATTTATCACCTTTTACTGCATTTTGCCTACAATTTTATACTTTATGGATGACAAACGTTTTGCAATCATAAAGTATATCAACTGCAAAGTACATCTTCATCCTTATGCCTCTCCTATCTCTAACCTTTCGCCTTGTTAGGATTTTAGTGCTGATGAACGAATTTTTTAGTCAAAAGTACGTACCTAGTTGAAAATAGGAAATCACGGGGTCTTCCATTGCAGGGGCTACCTACGAAATAGGCAACTAAATAAGTTTTTGACAAAATTTTAGCAAAATTTTTCGAAAAGGAACCAGCCAGTTGACTGTAGGTACCTACCTACACTAATGCCTGTGTCTAATCATTCATATATTCACTAATTTGTAAGCAGGTAGGAATTGAAGGAACCTAGCTCAAAAAATTAAAGGTACGTAGGACTTCAATTATTTACCTACCTATGATAAGCGAAAATTAAAAATTTATTAATTTTTTCCAAAATGCACTAGTCGATTTTGGGTTGGTCTTAAGGGATAGTTTCTGTTACATTTTCCATTAAAAATATCTTCCTAGTGCAGATTGATTATTTATTTTTTGTTTATTTATTTATTTTTTTAATCCAATCAAGTGATTCAATATCAAATAATAATTTTTATAGGTGCCTACAGCCTACCCACCTACTCTACATTTTATATTACAGAAGAGGGAAAAATACTTCAAAATAGGTATTCTACACAATAGACCGATTACAATTAGACGTTTTATAATTTATTATGTTGATTGACAGGGCTGTTATACCATGATTATTTAATGGTTTAATTTTAATGCTATAGGTAGTCCATTAGAAAATATAATGAAATATTTAAAAACTATGGAGAATCGTGGTACATTAATTACCTATGCGTGGTTAATTAAATGAGGTATTATTACCCTTTTTTTAAAATAATTAAAGCTTCTACACCTAGCGTAAGCATCGATGTCTATCGATTGATTACGATATAAATTCCAATAAAGAACGATAATATGACCATCGATGTTTGCTTACCGACATCCACTTGAGAAACCAAGTCCGAAATGGACATGTAAGGATGGCAAAAAAGTATCGATTTGGAAAGAATCGATTTTTAATTAAAAGTATCGATACTTGTAGATTCTTTTTTTTCCCCAATGTATCGGAGAATAAATTCAAAATGTCTAGAATCTATATGCACAACTGATTTCGATGGGTTGACAAACAGCTCACGAAGAAAAATTAATAGGTGAGCAGTAATTTACGTGGGAAATAGGTGACAACAATAATAATTTTTTGCCACGACATAAACTCAACATGAAAGATGTAGGTAGACAGTTATTGGAAAGAAACTATTCGATTTAATTAGGTAGGGAAGTACCTACATTTTTGATGAAATTAGTCATTAGAAGTTTTTGACAAGTAAATAATGCACGGTTTCGAAATTCGAAGGATTGATTCTTGAAAGAAACGATACTTTTATAAAAAAATTAATACAATTATTTTGTATTCCTTTCAAAAAGATCGATACGATTTAAATCGATTCTTTTTTGAGAATCTGACATTCCTATGAGATTGGGATATCTCAAGCCAAACTGAAAAGATGTCTACGAACTATGACTATATGAATAGATGTATTAAAACAAACATTTTGGATTCAATATTTCTGAGCGACCGCTCACATTCCATCACTTTTCTTTTATCTACCTATAAAATATAAATACATCAGGCACCGGAAGTTCGAATTACTTCGCGATGCTTGTTATGTTGGCAGACCTGAACAACTTGTTTGCATCGCTTTGCGTCCCAAGTTGTAGGCGTGTCATCCCAATGATACATTCCGTTGTGTTTAGTAATAGTTCGTACTTGTAGGCATTTCATTATACTCGTGAATTAAATACCAATGCTCCGATTTTTGACTTGTGCGTAGAAGGCGATCTTAGGTAAAATGATCAAACTATTATTCGGTATTTGGGTGACGTACATCATCGGGGCTTTGTGTCAATACGAGTGGCAGCCCAAAGACGCTTTCGACGAAATCCGCAAGAAATATGACAAAGTTACCAGAGACAACTGCGAAGTACAGAACCTCTACGATCTATTTCTGCCGGAAGATGCAGTATCTCATTACCCGGACTTGAAGGAAATCAACATAAACCCGATCTTCCCTAATAGGACGGCTCTCCTTCACCTTCAAAACATGGCGCTGAGCAGGGCGTTTTTCTACAGTTATATTCTTCAAGCCCGCTTCATAAGGCCGGCTATAAACGATACTTATGACCCCGGTATGATGTACTACTTATTGTCGACCGTCGCCGACGTTTCTTCAAATCCTCACATCAACGCCAGCGCCATTTACTTCGCTCCAAACTCATCGTATTCTCCTTCTTATCGGGGGTTCTTCAACAAAACAATGCCTAGATTTGCTCCAAGAACTTTCAGGTAGCCTATCAAAACCCTACCCATCAACTTTTACTCTGCAATGAACAGGTGTAACTGTGTTGGGTAGCCTAATCATTTTATACTTGCCCGCCCCTTGTATATAAGGCGTGGACTGATCTGTGAAATTGTCAAAACAACTTCCTAAACTCACCTTTCATTGGACGGCTTTGTGTATAGTCACCTAGCTATCATTTACACGTATACAAATACATGCATTGGCCGAAAGTATTCAATATCACCCTTACCTACTTGGAATGATTGGGAAATTTCAATTGGGAGTCAAAAACTAAAGTTTTTTAAATTTTATTTTGGGGGGTTACCCTCTAACTTTGAACGTGTGTATCTAGTAAAGTACTTGATTGATCCTACAAGAAAAAATTATGGGAACCAAGTTGGTGGGAAAGTATACCCAATTGGAAATCATACCTACCTACATCCGAAATTGTTGACCGGGAGCTGACGTTTGACGACTAATTTTTACATTCTTTGGACTTGAAACGGTACCTACCTCGGAAACCTACCAACATCTTAGTAAATTTGAATCTCTACAAGTTTTGGATTGGGCAAAATCCTCGAAGAACTTATTTTTTTAGGAATTCAATAGCTGATTAAACTGAAAAATTGTGGCGTTTGAGGTTCTGGTGCCGCGACGTCAAATTTGACCGGCTCAAAAAACTGCAGCAAATTCTGGGGCGTGAAGTGAAGAGCTTACGTCGATAGGTCGAAAATTGCAGCCAGTTTTGCGTCAATACCCACAAATACAAAAAAGCAAAATAATACATAAAAGAGCAGATTAAGTCTTAAGTAGCTTTCGGCTATTAAATGGGGTAGCTCTGGTGAAAGGAGAGAAAACTGTAACGACCCCAAAGAGGTCAATGCCCTCAGCGAATTATACATACTGTAAACAATTACAAATTAATTGTATTGGTAACCAATTATAACTTTCTCATGTACATTTAGGATTTAAGTTTTTCATTATTTTATTTAGGGCTGATGATTTCAACGACCCCATCCATTTGGAAAGGATATCGACGATGAACACATTCACAGTGAAAGATCTGGGAGCTTTTTCAAACGACAGCCAAAGCAACGACTACACCTCGCCGTTCTATCGAATCAACGAATGGTAAGTACGAGATAGGCAAGTTACATTCATACAGTGCTCATTTTAAATTCTGTCCTCTTAAAAACCCATTATACCGATTTTTAGATTGAAAACGCGTCTAATTTCCCCGTGTAGCTCTCAAGTTCGCATATAAAAAATATCCTAAATCAATTCTAATGGAATATTGACAAATAGATCGGAACCCGTAATTGGAATCGGGATAATTCTTGCTGGAGCTTTTACACTGGCAGCTAGAATGAGATTCAAAAAAGGGGTTGCGTTTCCTTTGGGTTTTACACAGATCGAGGCTTTCACAGTCCACCGAAAATTATTACAGGTGACGTCAAGGTGGCCAGCCCCACCACAGGTCCCACCAGACAGGAGGTGTATAAAGTCGATTTTATGTAATTTCCATTCACTTCCAATCGTCTGACCGCCAACCTAGTCAATATTTCAATATTTTCAATTCTGTCATTGAGATCATTCAGTTATTATCAAGTTACCTATTACTATTCAAAGACTATTATTAAAATCTTCCTACCTCCATAGAGAGAGAAAGTTATCTTTCAGTAGAAAATATTGAATCAAATGCGTACCTACATCAAGGTGGGTGTGGGGCACATGCCTTCTCGTATCCGTTACGTTATTGTATAGATCATTGCAATAATACAAGTGAAAAGAATTATTATTATCTTGAAAAAGAGGGAGATCGTTCTGAAGATTTCATTGCGCATTCAAAGAGGTCTGATTTGGGCGTTTTGAGGATTTAACGTAGGTACATTCCAATGGGGTATCTTTCAATTCTCAGGTCTCGTCCAAATTTAAGTGACAGCGTGACGGGAAAAGGTAGGTAGCAAAAATATATACATTTTAAGGACTGAACGCTTCTCGCACGCACACGGTCTATTATCGATCTGTTAGTGTTGATTTTCATTTGTAGGGGATTAAGAGTTCAGTCCGTACAATCTCTGTTTCAAAATCGGATGAAAATAATGGATTTTGGGTGTTTCACTAGAATTTTTGAAGCCATCTTTACTCCTGTTTCATTGAAATTCTTTGGGCACCACCGAAGTTCAACCTGCAACCCCTCCGACTTTCATTCTAATTAAATGCTATTTGTAAAAGATTGATTTTGTAAATGATTTTATGTACATGTGCGCACGGGTGGAGGCTCTTTTTACGCGGCAATTATCAAATTTACATGGGAGTATGCGTATGTAGGAGTAGTTAGTTCCTTGTAATTCAATAATTGAAAATCTTGTCGAAATCGGGCAGTACTTTACCATAATTTTGCCTATACAACCTGAATCGAAACTTCCTATTATACTTATGTTGAATTGTTTTGACATCTAAGCATTTAGCGTGCAAAGGTAATGTTAACTCAATTTTACAAAACCACCTTCTATACTTTATTCTGGTAAACAAAAACAAAACAAGTTTTTGCAGTTTTATATTTTTTTAAGCACTTCTATTAAATTAAAGTACCTATTTGGTTCAGTACAATTTTTTGCATGAATTTTTTCTTCTATTCCCGTTCAAATCTTACTATTTTAGCCGTTTTTTAAAGCAGATTTTCCGAAATTTGACCAATTTATTGTACTCTAAATGTGCTGTCTAACGAACTCATCTTCTCTTTTGAAATGCTTGATTTGATGGCGGAACAAGGGTTTTTCCCCCTCGACCCTAAGGAGAGTTATCGTCATATATATATATATATATATATATATATATATATATATATATATATATATATATATACCAGAAGGAATTTTTTGAGCCGTTGTAATAGCTTAATTTCCTTCGAAAACTCGCTAAAAATCCAAAATTGGCCTAGAAGGTCTTCCCAATAAAAAAATTATGGCTTTTAGGGCATTTTTAATTCTTATTGCAATGCCCCTCACAGTGTCAGAAACGTCATCATACGCGTCTACCCTGGCTTGGTAGATACTCATCCGGTAGATTGCTGCCATGTGTAAAAACTACACTGTTGTAAAATTCCGACGAATACAGTCAGCATTTGAAAATTTAGGAAACAATATTTTAGTAGTTGGTAGTACCCTCTATTCAAATCAATATTATCAAGCAGGAATGCGGTTGGTACTTAGCAGATAGTGTTTACTGTATGTGCTAGTAAAAAACCAAAATTAAAAGCAGTTCTACAAAGCTGAATTTTTGCGCAAAAGTTACAGAAAATTACGGAAACAGCAGGTATTTTCATGAAGCCAAAAGGAAAAAAAAGCGTTCTATGTTCTGTTCAAAGGTATTCTGCATGGCTACCTGACAACGTTATTGGACGGCATGATACAAAAACAACATACCAAGTCGAAATCCGTTATGCAAACAATACTAATGAAACATTCACTTTCCACGGGCCGCCAGGTAACATCCACTTCCTTTTCTTACTGTAATAAATCAATCGACAACAACTAATGAGTATTTCCTTTAATGAATTTGAATTCTCGTGCAAATATTGTTATAATATTGTATGCAAATTTATGATGTACGTGATCAGGCTCTGACGAGTATCCGGGGCCGGTGAAGTTTTCAAGACCCTACTTCGATTGTCACAGAGCCAACAAGTGGTTGGTTAGCGCCGTTGTTCCTATAGCGGATATCTACCCAAGGCATACGCAGTTTAGGCACATTGAATACCCCACGTAAGTTGAGAAAATCACTATTGAATAATTGAACTGTAGCTTATTAATATTGGAAGGTTATTAAGAATAAATACTGCTGTAAAATTGTTGGTTTATACACATCCTATAAAAAAGATAGGAGTGCCATCTAGCATCACCGAGTTTATCAGACAGTTTTTTTTTTTAAGGAAATTTATCATCCAAATTCAGTTGCCCAGCAGTTTTCTGCTGTTATTAGTAAAGATTTGAATATTTCAATTTGAACAATGTCGAACAAAATAGTCAGACACGGAACCAATGTTGTTCAGCAAGCTCCGCATCGCTACACAAGTGGAAAATTTTGATTTTGGAGGACACAAATTTTTTTCGGCATCTTGCACGAACACAAAAGCTTTCCTACCTTCTGTAGTGAGGAAGCCAAAGTTACAGCAACAATGTACAAAAGAATGAAATTTGAATATACCTAATTCTCATCAAAGTATACTCTGATTTTCTAGTCTACCCATTTTTCAGTCTAGTTTTATTCATCAATTTATTTTGAACTCCCTCAGATATACAGCAGTGGCAGTGCTTGAAATGGACTACGAGAGAATAGACATCAATCAATGTCCGCTAGGAGAAGGGAATAGCGGGCCGAATCATTTTGCTGACACAGCACGATGTAAAAAAGAAACGACTGAGGTAGGCATCCCTTTTGTGTGTATCCTCATTTGCTATTAGAAATATTTTATTATCCATTAAAAAAAGTGTCAGCCATGCAGCATGATCTTATGAACGAATTTCCGTATATTACGTATCGTTTAATTATAATCCGGTAAACTGTTATGAAATTTAAGCACTTTGGGTTTAAACAAACTGTTAACTACCGACTTGCTGGTTTAAAAAAACTTGTTCTAATGAATATTCTGATAAAATATTTTGAATTTTTATGATTTTATGCAGCTTTACCGTTTTTTTAAGCGCATGTTGATGGAATTTAAGATATTTTCAGCATAATTGTGGGCATAAATTTTTCTATGTTCTAGTTTATAGTTAATACACGTTTTTTAGTATTCGTCTGCTAAAAATATACATTTAGCAATTTTTATTGATTTATTGATTTTTTTCCCTTTTTTTTACATTTTTTTCTAATTTGGCCAATTTATTGTGCTTAAAAAGTACTGCACAACGAACTCATTCTTTCTTTTCAAATGCTCGTTTTTTTACGAATGACTGGATTTTGGGATCTTAGAGTTAATATTTTTATGAAAAAGCGTTAAACCTCAAGAATCGTTCAGAATGCCTTAAGACGGTTTTCATAAAGACAATTTTGGAAAATATTAATTTTAAATTTTTTGGAGATTCATAATGCAATGCTTAGATTCGTGGATTATTTATTTGAGCTCAAACCCTTCTTTTGGGGGTGATCCATTAAAAAACTGCCAATTCGGTTACGTAGCTTTTCTTTAGTCGTTTGGGGGTGTTAAGAAAGTAATTTCAAGAAACCTCAGCCTCCCTGAACCCTTGGAATGGCCAAGAATGTGAAATCTGCAAAGCTCACTTAGCTGATTAGTTCAACTAACCTTACTTTGTCATTTTTACCGCCAGTTAAATGCAATTTACATTTCGAACTTAAATTTGGGTTTTTTGGAATAGGGAGACTAGGAAGTAAATTAACAACGAAAACTTTCCGGTGGACGATTTTTGTGGGACATACGCTAAAGAAGTTACATTTTCCTTAGCAACGAATTGATTAAAATTGAAAATAGTTGGAGGTCCATATTTTGACATGAGATCTGAGTGATTAAGGCTAAAACACGTTCCATGCTGAAAATTTTTAACTGTCTCACGAGTTTCAACTGTGCTAAATGGTCATTTTGCTTTTACCTATATTTAATATTTAAAATATCAGCTGATATAAGTGCAATGTATTGTTCATGTTCGATATATAAACAGTAGGTATCAATATTATCAAGTATTACTGTACATTGAATTATTACTTGCTAGTGTGAGCCTTTACATGGTTGGGGTTTCCGAAGAGGTGGATATCAGTGTCGATGTAAACCAGGGTTCCGACTGCCTCAAGTGACTAGAAGGCCGTTCTTGGGAGAGATCCTAGAGCGCGCCACTTCCGAACAGTTCAACGACGGTTTTGATTGCCTCAAAATTGGATGTAAGTTAACCTTACTCGAAATTTTGCATGAAAAACTCGGTTAATTTCGGTTGTCTATAATTCTCTCCAGTCTTTCAATTGGTATTGCACGGAATTAATTCTAGGGAAACACAAATTGCCGATACTATGGGAGAAGGCGCCGAGATTCATCAGGGACAAATATCTGGACAGGTACACCGAGTACTACAACATGACGGAGGAATGGAAACGTAAAAATCCCGATGCAAATAAAACCAATCCCTTCCTAAATCGATATATCAACGTTCACCAAGCTATCGATTTCCTCAAAGAAGTCAAACCGTCAAATTGTCACAGGTAAGTGATATTGAAATGGCGCAATCAAGCTGTCAAGTCTTATAATGAATATTGGAACATACAATAAATTCTTCAGTACTTCTTCATTTTCAAAATTACCATTTCATAATAGCTAAATCATTGAATGTGTTCTACTGATAGGATTTATGTGGAGCGTTTTTCAAATTCATCAATCATTTGTCATTCTAATCACTATTAGTTTGGTGTACAGATTGAAATTTTCGATGCCTATTGATTGAATCGGTAGGTACCGGACATTCCATTAAACAATGTGTTTTTCAACCTACTACGTTGTACCTAGTTTCGAACGATTCTTAATTTGCCTACTTCATGTTGAAGTAACCAGTTGTTACTGGAATAATATTAGCTGATACAATTTTCACAGTTTTCAAGGTGATTTTTGATATGGTTTACTGGTTACGATTCACTCCCGTGTTGATTTCTTTTTTTCTTCGAATTTTTAGCCCTTAGAGAAAGCAAACGAATAAACACATAACGATCGGGGTTGGTTTCGCTCGATTTCGACGTTACATAGAAAGATTTCAAGATCTCGATTTTTGAATATTTCAGCCCTTAAGGTCTACCCTTCAGTGTAGATCGAACGCGATGTCAATGTTGCTGGCACATCCCCGGCCAATAAATGATTTTTAAGATAAATTTCTTCAAGTTTAGTCTAATACTTTTGAGAATAGCTTCGGACGGCGGACGGACGGATTTTTTTTAATTCGATTTTTGGATTCTACGCATCTTGAAACGTAAACCAACAAATGTTGAGAGAGAGAGCGGGGGGGGGGGGGGGGGGGGGGGGGTTAAAAATGTTTTCTTGGTCGATTACAAAGGTTCATTATTGAAAATAATGAACCGAAAATCTGGATATCGTGGAGTTACCACAATACCTGATTTTGAAATCGTCACATCAGGCTGTTACAGCTAAGGAATGCATAGTCGTTTTTTGTTATTGTTAATATGAGTTCTGGTCTTTAGTTAAGTCTACCATTCATTATTTGGTCCGGATTATAGTCGTGGTTTGGAAAAGAAGTAACGGATCACCAAAACTAGGAGTATAACTACTATATTCGATGCACCCGTTTGGTGACAAATGCCGCCCTCACAATTGTTATACATGAACATAGGTCGTTATGGCTACCTGATAGAAACTTTCAAAACCAGGACATTACATCAAGCTTGAAAAAAGGACAAACTGAAGATGCTTACTTGAAAAAAGGACGTTGAAGGATGACACCTTTATTGATAAGAGTTCCCTTGAAAAATAGCTACCTACACTGTTCCAGTCATACTAAGTAATATGGCGCCAACGGTAACAGTCACAATCTAGTTGAGAATTTATGCTTTGATATCAAAATTTGAAGCCTAAATTGTTCAGTCTCTTGAAATTTATCATTTTCGAAGTATCTCATTCAATTTTATAATGACTCACAATTAGCGGTTAAAATTCCTCTTTTGTCATTTTTGAAAAATTATACTTTAAAGCGAAGATCTACTCGTATTTGTCACTTTCGTTCAGTGGGTTGATTGACTAGGTAGTTAGGTAGGTACCTACTTGATATTCGAGGATTTCATTAAATTATAATTATATAATGAAAAAAGTATGTTTTATCAATTTACAAAAGAAAAAAAAGCCCACGGGCAAAGTAAAAAAAGGACGTTTTTTGGTAACCCTATGGTTCTCAACCTTTTTACAGCGTAAATACGTAAATGCTTAAATACCTCAATTACTCGTTATCTCATAATTAATTATGTAGTTGCGAAGTTAATTGTTTATTTTTCAAAAAATTACTTTAATTTTTTTTTCAGATTCAACAAACAGGAATTGACTTTACACGGGGATGTTGGGTTTGGGGCGGAAGAGTTTTTCAAAAATGAAGCTCAAATGGCCGTTCGATTAGCTAACTTCATCAGTGGTTTCCTTCAGGTTCGGCTCTAACTTATATTTCTATCCTTAAAAATTGACTCTTTGAAGTGATCAAACATTTGTCTAGTCAACGAAATTTGCCCGTTGCAGATCGTCGACCCTAAAGAAGTGTATTCCGGCAAAAGGGTGGCGGATAAACATCTTTCCGAGGATCAGATGATGGGAGAGACTTTGGCTCTAGTTATGGGTGACAGCAAAATCTGGTCCGCCGCTACCTACTGGGGACGCAACAAGTTTCCCAATAGAACTCTGTTCGCCCCTTACGCTTTCAAAACAAATCTGAACACCAGGAAATTCAAAATGGAGGATTTGGCTCGTCTGAACAAGACATGTACGTTTTTCATTGAGCAATATCTAAATTGTGCACTGTTGCAACTAATTGTTCATTTTTTCTCTTCAAAATTGAATTTTTTAAAATGATATTGACATTTTTCCCCCCAAAAAACTACTCTCGCAATTTTAAGCTACCAAGTATTAATCGTACTATTGATAATTTCGAGACTACAGTTAGCGTTTCCACTTTTTGTACGTTTTGATCTGAGCCAAAATTAACTATGAATTTAAATAACATTTTATGAGATTTTTATTGAAACGTCAAGGAAAACTTCAGCAAAAAATATTTAGTGAATCATTTGCAGAATAATTTATACTTTCAAATTCGATTTTCTTTATTGCGCCCATTCGCCTGATTATACAAACAATAAATTAGTTGCAATAATTTTTGCATCTTTGCCATTATGTTACTATTAGCGAAAATTAATTTTGGTTATTATCAACATTGTAAATGATTTCTTTTTTCTTGTTTTTCTGAATTCCAGCGGAAGTTTACACGAACTTCCAGTGGTTCCAATTTCTCAAAGAGAGATGGTCGACCAATACTGACAATTTGGAAAAGTTCTATATGAAAATCAAAATCCGATTCAACGAGACGGGGGAGCATCAGAAAAAATACGAGCACTACCCAATTCATTACAGGTACTGAGTTTTCCCTCAGAATACTATAAATTTGCTGAAGTAATTTTCTACTTTTACGCTTGGTACTAAATTATTTTATATATTTTTCTCTGTAGAGCTGCGAATCGAGATCACGGTTTTTGGTCAAATCCGTATTTTGACTGTCACGGGAAAGTTAAAAAATGGCTGATCACTTACGCCGCGCCGTTTTTTGGCTGGGACAGCCTTCGAGTTAAACTCGAGTTCAAGTGAGTTCTATCAATTTACTTATGTATTCGGTCTGGTGGTTAGGATTTGATGAAATGGGAAGAGGAAGATGAAAATATTGTCGATGTATACTTCTGTAAATATTGTATTTGTCTCGTGTTTATTCTGTTGTATAAATTTTATTGTTTTGTCGAATGTTCTATCCTTTTTTGTTCAAATTTCTGTCCTTTGTTTAGGGGTGTGGTTGCTGTGTCGATGGACCTAATGCAACTCGATATCAATCAGTGCCCTGACAAGTACTACGTGCCAAACGTCTTCAAGGGAACCCACAAATGCGACAAAGCTACTTCATACGTAAGTGGGGACTCACCGTAATTTGAAATTGTAGATAGAAAAATATCCTCCTGTAGTCACTTGTATTTTGTTTCCTTTCGAACGGGGAGCCAAAATTTTCACTGAATCACTGTTTTTGAGTTTAGCACTAACGTCCATCACATTTCACTGTTTGGCGGTGTTGTCTATTGGGTGTCATGACACCCATATATCCCGTGTAAACGCCCCAGTACCCAGTTGTTGTTGTTGCCACTCACGGTGAGAAACTCCGGAACTGTTGTTTTTGAGATGATGGGAGAAAAAAAAACTGTTGTTCTAGTGCGTACCGATACTGGGAAGAGGCTTCGAATCCGGGGGCTACAAGTGCGAGTGTCTTCAGGGATACGAATACCCCTTCGAGGATCTCATCACGTACTACGATGGCCAGTTGGTCGAAGCGGAGTTTCTCAATCTGGTCGTGGACAATGCCACTAGGTGAGTGATAATACTGGTTTCCCGCTCCCAGAAACTACCCCCTCCTCTGACCCCACCCCTTTTTTCACCAAGTCTTCAGACCCTCAGGGGTGTCCACTTTACCCCTACCAACCCTTACAACAGGTTTCTAACTGAATCCCTTCCCACAACTCCCCTCCCCGGAGACTACTCAACTTGCAAAACAAATTCCAACAGGAAACTGTTAACTTGCACCCTTGGATCTTCTTTAGCCTATTTCCTTTCCTCTTTTTTTTTCGTCACTCTTTCCACCCCTTCTATCAACACTGTTCCTGGGACATTTAACTCGATTCATAATTTCACCCTTAAAGTTTTTTTTCTCTTCTTTCTTCATTGTGTCCCCTTTCATTATGTCTTTTCTCGACACTAATTGGTTTAGGTAGATTTTCGATCCTGTCTTCCTAGCTTCCCACTAAAGACTTCATTCAGCTATCGTGGATTAGTACAGCATTACAGAGTCATAATGGACACATTTGTTCTCCTAGCCTAAATTTCTCGTTGAGAGTTTGTTGTTAAATAACAATCAATATATAGGGAAAACTAGGTTAGTTTAAGTTCAAAACTCAGTTATAACGGAGTTACTGAGATCTGCTAGAGTTACCATTCGATTCTGCATAAAAAACAATATGAAACCAACCACTAACTATAAAGGGTAATTTTTTTAAGAAAACCCTCAATTCCTTAAAAAAAAAAAAAAAAAAAAAAACAATGTTTTTAAACTTTAAAAATTGTTTTTTCCCTAATCAGTAAATTGACTATTTTTGGTGAGAGTGGTATCCCAAAAATTTTGTTGATTTCGGTAGTTGCAGCCATGAGATTTTTTTAAATTAAGTTTTAGGACGTTTTATTTTTAATTAAATTTTTATTATGCTGATTGTCATTAAACATTTATTGTAGAGGTATGTTTCTCTCCCCCCTTAGATCTTCTCCTTTAGCTTATTTACTTTACACCTCTTTTTGTCACTCTTTCCACCCCTTCTTTACTGTTCTTTGGACATTTAACTCGATTCATAATTTCACTCTTGAGTTTTTGTCTTTGCTCGACACTAATCGGTTTTGGTACATTGTCGATCCTATGTCTTCAATGCGCGAAAATGGTATTTTTTACTATTTATAAATGGAATCAATTTTCATTTAAAAATATAAAATGAATACGTGGGTAACGCTCATTACGCGCCCATTAATCGGATTACTAGCCAGATCCTAGCTTCCCACTAAAAACTCCATTCAGCTATCGTGCATAATGCAGCATTACAAAGACCCCCTGTTTCATGCTATTAGTGTGTTTTGGTTTATTATTTCCAAAGATAAACTTGTATTATTGACACCAGAAAAAAACTTCTGCCAAGTAGGGTGGGCAGTATAGCTTCCTCACATATTGTAACATGGACGTATAGAATAGTTTAAGAACAAAGTACGAGTCGAAATAATTGATGAGTCTGATTACTATTTTTCGAACGGCAATGAAATTTATAGAGGAACGAACGTCTACGAGCTAAACCGCACAATCCTAGAAAATTTCAAAAAATTTTGTCAGTGTAGATCAATTTAATTTTTTCGAATGCGCTATAGTTATTACTCTGCCAAACGCGATATAAAAAATGAGGAATTTTCCTGGAACATATACCCATCTACTCCCCGAGTTTGAACGGAATTGGACCAGTAAATGATAAGAAATCGACGTTATTGTAAATGATATTTTGCTCATACGCACAGACTACTATTTATGTGGCAGCAACGAAAGTTATAGGGGACCGTCTACCAACCATCCTGTACAATACCTGAAAATTTCATGAAAATCGCTCCATTAGAATCGGAGTTTTGCATTTGTCAATCGATATTAGTTTTGCGCATGCGCAATTTTTATTACTCTATAAATTCTGATTTAATTTATAGAGCATTCTCCTAGAACATATACCCAGAAGTTTGAACGAAAGTTCGTACGAAATCGGACCAACAGATGATGGGAAATCAAAGTTAGGTTTGAGAATTTTACTTTTGCGCATGCGCACATGCTACTGTTGATTCGACAGCATTGAAAATGATATGGAACCGTCTAGGAGCTAACCCGCACAATCAAATTTCATCGGTTGAAACTTGGTATAGTTTTGGATGTGACTAGGATTTACCACAGACAGACCAGGAACCAAAATTGACCAGCAAGCTCTGAAACACAAAAAGCAAGTAGTCATTTCGATTTCGGAGGAACAAATTATTTCGGCTTCAATCATGAACACAAAGCTTCCCTACCTTCGATAGTGAGGAAGCAAAATAAGATTATTACACAACTATTTTAATATTTCTGTATTAAATTTATGTAAAATTATTTATCAATTTGATAACTTTGGGTGAACAGAAGTGGTTACCTACCAATTTTATGGCAAAAAACTTCCAATAATCAATATTTGATGTACAAACAATTTTTTCAGTTTTTAACTTTTTAAATCGAATTTTAACACATATTATCAAATTTAAATACATTTTCAGCACAGTTTTGTGCAAAAAACGTTGAATGTGTTAGTTCATAGTTCATGAACTTCTTCTCGAGAAATAAACGGCAAGAGCAAATTCACTATGGCTTAGTTTCTTGACTGCTAGGTGATAATTATCACAGTTTTAGTAGGATCTTGAGAGTCGGTCAGCATAATAAAATTCAAGTCTTCAAAGCCAACTTTCGATGTATTTATACATCATCATCAGGGCTTGGAGAATTTAGGCAGGTTTCTACAAAGTCATTTCCTAGTTTATAGCACATGTAGTATGTACATTCATGTCATGTACATACATTGACTAGTGAAACACGTGACAAATTAAAAACGCTGCAAATTATTACACAAAGGTTTATTATTTATGCATTAGACAGCCCTTCTACGTAGATCTCTGGTCCATAATTATTAAACGCCGCTTATAGTATATTTAGTATCGGAACTCGGAGCTTCGGACCTCACAAATGGGTTCAATCCATTACAGCAGCGGAATCTCACAATTTTACGCTTTTTATTATAGTTGATAAACAAAACAATTTATTATCAAGTCATCTTTCCAACACATAAAAGTGTTACCTATACTGTATATTGATATCATCTAATTGGTCAAATTTCAAAAAATGTGCTGACAAAATCACTGAAAATGGCTAAGAATTGTTAAATTGATATTTTTTAGCACAAGATTGGTCAAATAAAGTTTATCAACTATGAAATAGAACATTCAAAAATTTATGTACGAAATTATGCTAAAAACTTGAACTTCATTAAATTTTGTTTTAAAAACCTATAAAATTGCAAAAATAGCCTAAAATCCAAGATCCTTTTTTGAATAGAAGAGTATCATTTAGAATAATTTTTTTTCCATAAAATTAATAGCTAACATTTTCTTTTCGCTCATAAATCTCCAATTTCTATACAACTTTAAATATACACACAAAAAAGACACTTTTTCACCTATTTTTGGCTCATAGCACCCATGAGAGTGGAGCGATCGAGCTGGCGAGAAGTTAGGACCAACTAGACCCCAAGTGGAGTCTATGTGCGAAAGAACAGATTTTTTAAGTCTATTCTAAGGCCTTTTATGGCCCGGACGGCGGACGGACATTTCAAATTTGGATTCTACGCACCTTGAAACGTAAAGTGACAAAGTTTGAGGGGGGGTTATAAAACTTTTTTGCTATACGATCACATAGGCTTATTATTGGAAATAATGAACCAAAATTGGTTGATATCAATACTAGAGTATTAATGGTTGAGATACCAATTTTCAATTGTCACGTGTTTCACTTGTCAATGTATGTACATGACATGAATGTACTTACTACATGTGCTATAAACTACGAAATGACGTTGTAGAAACCTGCCTAAATTCTCCAAGCCTTGATGATGATGTATAAATACATCTAAACGTTGGCTTTGAAGCCAAGACTTGAATTTTATTATCCTGACCGACTCTCAAAATCCTAAAATTTTAGTTTTGCTCATGTGCAAAACTTATTAGCAGGGCCGTCGCGTGGGTGGGGCGACCGGAGGGTGTGGCGCGCCGCGCCGCACAGTGTTCCGGCTAATGTGTTTCAGGTGGGAAAAATTCAAAGTAAAAGTATTCGAAAACATTTCAGCATCCAGGGTGGTATGGTCTCAAGTCGATGATATTTACTGGAATAACCCTCCCTGGGTAACTGTATGCCCAGATTTGAACGCACTAAATAGAAAATGTGCGGAGCATTATTCCTCAGAAATCTAATATTTCATTTTTCCCTTTCTTCTGACCATCTAGACTTGGACTGGGATGTTTCTCCTGAACGTTTTAAGAAATTATATCAAATTTTGAACAATAATTTTTAATTTCCATCTCATCAGAAATTGGATACTGAAAACCAGTGGTACAAAGTTGTCAGTTTCAAAAAGTATAAGTACCTACCAGTTTGTCAAGTTTCGAAACTAGAAGCATCCTTTACAGAATTTAATGCTGACTTTGAGTTTTCAACCCGTTCATTCCGCAAACCTCTGCAAATATTGGGTTTCTCTCATTTTTGGAAGCAACATGCATAATCTGAAGCAATGAGGTTTTATTTAAAAATGGTCTTGAGACATGAACGCCGAGTAAAAAACATTCTTTATACCTTCCTAATTTGTGAATATAACTTGATACTGAATATTCTGTGGGTTTTAATGAAATTAATACAAAATAACTATCTATTAGAAAAAATAACCTTATTATTATTTTTAGATAACTTCATCAATGAAACGATTAGGCCTGATTTTTTTTATTTCTATTAGATTCTATTAGATACCGCTATTCGGGTAATAGAACCGCCATATGGATTACTGTCGATTTTCGTCATTTTGAACTTTTTTCCTTCAAAACCCCCGGGATTGAAACACTGAGCGGCAGTGGAAAAGATAAAAAATTTCTGCCAAGTAGGGTGGGCAGTATAGCTTTCTCACATATTTCAACATGAACGTATAGAATTAGTTGAAAGTGAGAGTGGAAATAACTGATAAGTCGACGTTATAAGAAGATAATGTCAGCGCATACGCACAGACTAATTTTAATCCAACGGAAATGAAATTTATAGGGGGTACGTCTAAGAGCCAATCCGCACAACCCTTGAAAATTTCATAAAAATCGGTCCATTAGTCTCGGAGTTTTGTCTCAATCTTTTGTTGATCAACAGGTCAATTTTAGTTTACCGCATGCGCTAAACCCGAATTTGAACGAAATCGGACCAATAGATTATAAGAAATCGACGTTATGAGAAATTCATTTTTGCTGGCTACTGTTGATTCGGCGGTGTTGAAAATTATAGGGAACTGCCTAGGAGCTAACCTAACCCGCACAATCCCTGAAAATTCCATCGGAATCGGACTGAAACTTGGTATAGTTTTGGGCGTGACAAGGATTTACCACAGACAGACACGGGACCAAAATTGATCAGCAAGCTCTGAAACGCAAAATAGAAGTGGAAATTTTGAATTTGGAGGACACAACTTTTGGTTTATTATTTCCAATAATAAGCCTATGTGATCGTGTAGCAAAAAATTTTTATAACCCCCCCTCAAACTTTGTCACTTTACGTTTCAAGGTACGTAGAATCCAAATTTGAAATGTCCGTCCGCCGTCCGGGCCATAAAAGGCCTAAGAATTGACTTAAAAAACCCGTTCTTTCGCACATAGACTCCATTTGGGGTCTAGTTGGTCCTAACGTTTAACCATCCCGATCGCTTTACTCGCATAGATGCTATGGGCCAAAAACGGGCGGAAAAGTGTCTTTTTCTACGCGCGCACGCCTGGCACGCTTGGCAAGGGGTCACGGTGGGTGGTGAGGGGGGATGAGCGGGGGGGGGGGGGGGGGTGAGAGGAGGCGCCGGCGCCGCGGCACCTTGTGGTGGGTACGGCGCCGGCGTTCCTTCGAGGCATGAATATATGTTTTTTTCAAGGTCATATTTGTGTGTTAATACCAAAGCTTTTCCTACGCATATTAATAACATATCCTCTCGACTTTTCGTACGTACTTAGATAATGATATTATTAAGGCAATAACTATTTGAATAGATAGGAGCTCAAATCGAGAAATATAAACATGCGTATATAATTATAGAAGTATAGGTTGTGGCAACTCGAAATAGGACACGCCGAGGAGTCTGGACGGGCCTTATGACGTACGCTAGCCAACTAAAACTATGATCATACTCAATTGAAAAAATAATAAACCTTTGTGAAATAATTTGCAGCGTTTTTTCGACTTCAATCACGAACACAAAGCTTTCCTACCTTCGGTAGTGAGGAAGCAAAATTATAAAAATAAATAAGAGGCAGTTTTTTTTTTTTGGAAATTTGGTATAACGATGAATTTATTAATCAAATAAATATTTGCAACTGAGCAACTGGATTTGTTTATACCTATAATAGTTTAATAATGAACTGCACTGGCCTTAGCTTTTCTCTTGTATTATCTCTTGTTTTCTAGATTCTTTAATGTTGGGTTGTTTGGTGGGAGGGGGAGGATTGGGGGGAGGGTAAACGAAATCTTGCCCCGGGTGCCAAGGAAGCACAACGGTCCCGCGTATTACTCAACCAATCCCAATAAAATCGCAATACCCAACTACCAACTTGAGTTTGATTAAAATCAGATCAATGTTATGTCGGCACTGGCACAATCCAGTGGGGTCTATGATCCCCAGACTGGCTACATATCTATCAAATACATACACTATGTAATTGCAATACAATAGAGAGTTCCTAAACGATGTCAATTGGGATAAGGTGCTTGGGGATTTCATCGTCTGGGGAGAGCCACAGCGAATGTTAACCTGATAAAGTCAAGAGGGTCGAATTAGTGTTAAAGTAAGATAAAACACTGACGCTACTTATCGTCAAGTAACGCTGAACCACCAAGGGGATTTTCCCGCCTATCCCGTGTGTTCAGTTTCCTGGTTCTTTTCTTATTCACAAAAAGGTTTTGTAATGGCAGATTTTGAAAATTTATGAACAAGAAAATTAATATCACTTTTATCGGTGTGTAAGATTACTTTGCGATAGGGAGGAAGAGATGAGATAGGTTGGTTCGGGATAAAACGTCTTATGTTTAGGTGAAATAAATTTGTCTTATTGGGGTTGAGGCGCCTCATCTCCCCGCACATGCGCAGTAGTGTTTTCCGTTCACAATAAGGCGCCTCATCTATATTTCCCTATCGCTTTAGGAACTCGCTTTTCTTAGATCTTCTCATCGTATTTATGATTTATCAAGTATAAGTTGTTGATGAAATAACGTATGAACCTTGTTACTCGTAATATTTTATGATTAATGTTTTCTGTTCATCCTATCTTCACTATTCTGTAAGGTCTGCAAGTCAAAAGACAGCTCATATTTGCAAACAACCACTTCACTGAAAACTTAAACAGAAGTAACAGTTACATAATTTATTAGTCTATTGTTCATCAAGTCTGTAAACCCCTTTTAATTT
The DNA here is from genome assembly GCA_030762985.1 of Adelphocoris suturalis. Lineage (NCBI taxonomy): Eukaryota > Metazoa > Arthropoda > Insecta > Hemiptera > Miridae > Adelphocoris > Adelphocoris suturalis. Next base: position 83,293,956 of record CM061046.1, read on the forward strand.
CCATCTCCCTCCTCCGTTATTTATTACCTGCTACACTCACCACCGAAAAGAATATCTTAATTCTACTTGCCGGTGAAGGAAAACACTTCCTCAGTACCCCAGCTTTCCAAATTCATAATAAATTTTACTTTTACTTTGTTAATTAGCGGAGAGAATGAGGTTTAATGAAACGGGACTTTCTAGTTTTCTTGAAAAATTAGTACTTCCTATGAACCAGAGTTTGAGTTCGAATTGAATTGACAAATTTTTAGTTTTTTTAAATGATTTGATGTAGGATAAAAGTTAAAAAAAGGTTTTGAGTTTAAAAACAAACAAAAAATCGCATGTTTAATGGGTAATTTAGCCCCCGGATTTTCGCCCCTGGTCCCTGATTCTTTGTCCACGCCCTGGGGGCAAGATGTAACGGTAGATCGTTTCTTTAAGCTAAAACGAGCTGTCAAAATGCGTGTTTTCGGACTTTCTTCAATTTTTTTTCTCATCTCACTACTGCTTTTCAGTTCTCTTTTGCCAATTATGATGAAATTCGAAACATAGGCTTCATTTGACCTGACGAAGTGCCTTTTGGGGGGTTTGGAGCCGCTACGACCAAGTCCTGATCAGCTGAATAAATAATTCTCTCCCTTCCACCCTAGGAAGTTGAAATTTGATAGCTAGATTTGATATGCATTTTGTGGTTTGGCATCTTTTGTACGCGGTGCGTCTTTTTTGGGGTCTTCCAATGGGGCTGAAATCATAAGAAGCTCGAGATAGAGCGCAGCACGTAAACAATGGCCTTACCGACGGGCACGAGTTGTTAGCGAATTTTTGAAGAAAATTAAGCTATTGCTCTCGCCTCAAAATTTGTAGAATGTAATTTTTTGAAAAAATTTTATGCAGAAATCCGTTTCAGGCTATTCTGAATCATATTCTGAAGTTTAACGCATTTTTTTATGTATGTATGTGTATGTATATATGTATGTATATATGTATGTGTCATTCCAGACGATAACTGTCCGTAGAATTGTGCTAGAAACTTCAAACAAATTTTAAAGTGTTAAGGACACAAAACGCAAGTTCAAGTTCGTTGGCCAGCATGATCGGATTACATCTTCGGGTTGAAATTTTCAAAAATGTAGTCAAAAATTTCAAAATAGCCTGTTTTTTGCGATTTGTTGTGCGAAATAATTTTTTCAGCATACTAACATGTGGTATATTCGGAATCAGCGTAAAATTTCCTATAAGAATATGTATCAAGTTTTTAAAATTTTCAAAGTTAAAAAATCAGTCAAAAATCGAAATAATGCCGTTCGCTAGTTGTAAAAATCGGTAATATTTGCATGAAACATTGTCCAAATTCAGATTGAACTACTCTTATGGAAGTATCCCTGTATAACCAATCCTAGAACCATGCTGTTTAAAACGTAGGTACTTAGTAGGTGCTTGTTTAAAAAAAAAAAAAAAAAAAAAATGTAATCACAACTGATGAGTTTATTCTTCAAAAATTCGCTCATGGGGTCATGCTGCATGACTGGACTTTTTTATGTATGTATGTATGTATGTATGTATGTATGTGTCATTCCAGACGATAACTGTTCGTAGAATTGTGCTAGAAACTTCAAACAAATTTTAAAATGTTAAGGACACAAAACGAAAGTTCAAGTTCGTTGGCCAGCATGATCGGATTACATCTTCGGGTCGAAATTTTCAAAAATGTAGTCAACAATTTCAAAATAACCTGTTTTTTGCGATTTGTTGTGCGAAATAATTTTTTCAGCATACTAACATGTGGTATATTCGGAATCAGCGTAAAATTTCCTATAAGAATATGTATCAAGTTTTCAACAATTTCAAAGTTGAAAAATCAGTCAAAAATCGAAATAATCGAAGATTTCTTCAAAAACACGCATGCTGCCTGACTGGACTTTTTTTTTGTTTTGTTTTATAAGTTTTTCGTTAGTTTGTGTGATTATCTATTATAATAATTAATTAATAATATAATTCTCATTTGTGACCAGTATTGATGAGATTTTTGGTGAGGAGAACGAATTGTAAAGCAAAAACGGGTTACGCAAGGTTTTAACAAGGGAAAAGTCACGTCAACCACCATCTTCCTTAGGTCCTTCGCCCCCTACCGCTCCTAGCGGCGCACCTTGTTAGTTCGGAGCCCCATATCTTCAAGCAGACAACATAATTCGAGAATTCATTCCCCAATTTGAGTGTTGCCCATAGATGTCAAAAAGTTACTTCAACTAGTTTTAAATTGAAGTAGATTCCATCCTAAGAAGTTTTACATCAACAGCACTCTCTTGAATGAGTAGTTTTCTTTCTATGATTTTGCAAAGTTTCGCGCACTAGTGACGTCAAAGCATCCTTCCCGCCTGAGCAGGACCCCCTGCCTAGTGTGACGTCATCATTGCAGGAAACTGAAAAATCATAGAAAGTAAATTACCCGTCGTAGGAGAGTGCGGAGGGTCCTAAATTTCTTAGAATGGAATCAATTTTCATTAATTTGAAAATACAAAATTTATACTTGGTTAAATCAGTGGTAATAGGAATCAATTTTTATCGACGAATTTCAATAATAAATTAATTCCATCATTGTATAACATTTACACACCTACTACGGACTCTGACCACTAGTCGCACCCGTAATATCAAGGTCAAGTCATGTAATCCATTGATCGCGCTAGATCAAGTGATTCGGTATCCTTCGGAAATAAGCAGGCTCGTAGGATTTACACAACGTACTGGAGCGAACCTCTCCCTTGCGACAGCAGACAAGGCCTCGTGCATGAAAAACCCACAATAGCTTAGTGTGTTCATGTTGGCCCTCCAAGTTCATTGTCAACTATCCCTACCAGCTTTCATAGCGCCGTCTCTTAGGTGAGCTGTGGGCTGCTAGAAAAAAATAAAATAAAAAACTATCTTGACTAGTTTTATGGACAGACAGGTGGAGTAATAGGATACATCAGCCGAGGGGGGCAGGGAATCTCGAGCTCATTCTTTCAGGACAAAGAGTTTTTGGGGCAACAGCCTTTACTCAGAGCGGAATGAAGGGGTTTTTAAATGGGCCATAGTATGTATTAAGGGTCGAACGGCTGATCGTAATCACCTCCGGGATGGTTTTTCCCGTATTTTCCTGAAAATAGTCTCCATTGCGGCAAACTACCAAATCTGGTTACAATCCGGAAAATTGGTTTCAGTGACTAAAAAATCTCTTGCCAAATCGTGCTTTCCATCAACTGTAGTAAATACGTAGTATTTATTAAGATACATACAATTGTAATTTGACAAACGAAAGCTCAATTCAACATGGAACTAGAACACATAGAATAATCCGACCATAAACTCATTGGACATAGAGTCTTATGTTAAAACAACCCCCAATTTCTTTGAAAAAAAAAATGTTTTCTAAGATCATCTTTATTATATAAAAATCTAATGGTGTCTGTTACTCTGTGTGTATTACTCAATCACGTAAAATTTACTGGACCCTTTGAGTCTAAATTGTGCATGGAGATTCTTAACGGTCCCTAGTTAACACATAGGCTATTACAATCCTCTTGACTTACTCCTTCATCGAGAACTCGGTTTTCCCTAACAACGTCGCCCGAGTGTAAAACTAAGTAATTAAGGAAAACCTGACATGCATCGTAATTTTCATGTCAACTGTAGATGGGTTGGGTTAACTTTGAGTAAAATTACACAAATATAAAATGACTCGGCTGAGCGACACTACCACCTACGAATTAAGTGAGAAAGCAGAGGAGGCACGTAAATTAGAGACTTGCCCATTATATGACGAAGAGAGAATGGAATTCAGCCCACGTGGAATAAACAGCAGAATACTTACGAGATGCCACACCTTAGGCCCTCAGGAAGCTGGTCCAGTTTATAAGGAATTCAGTGTATGATGACAATCATGCAGCACCATACATTGTAAAACTAGAGCATTACCTGTTATATGTTACTTATTTTGTAAAGCAACCAATGAATTAAATTGAAAAAAAGTCATGAGTCATGTCATTCGGGTTTAAAATTATTCACATAAAAGTCTAAAATATTTGTTTAGTGGCTTACTATAACAATGAGAGTTGATTAGTATACAGTTTAGTTCTAGTTGATACATTTAATGATCCTGAACTCCATCATTATGAGTTAAACTAGGTGATTCAAAAAATATCTTGGCAACTTTTAGAAGAAAACAGAACGAAACTCGGCCCTTCGGGCCTCGCAAGGGGGCTCCGCCCCTGGACCTCCCGGTTGCTTTCCGCTTTGAGTCTTCGGCTAAAATCCTAAAACATGGAACATGCTTTCTTCCCGCTAATTCGTAAATGTAAATAAATATAAAACTACGACATGAATAGAAGAACAAGTACGAAAGAAATTCGTGATGAATCGAGAGCTTTCCAACGAGTGGAAAACGATTTTTGTCCGGTGGAAACTAAAGAAGTTTCATTTTCCCAGCAACGGCTTGGTTGTTCGTGAAAATCAAAAGAAAAAATTTCGTTACTCATCCGCGTAACGTTTTTCGCTTGTTAGTCCAAGTTTCGTGACACTTCCGCGTAACGTTTTCGGGCAGTAAGCTCAAGGTTAAAGCATGTTCCGTGCTAAAAAGCCAGAAATTACGGGGAATTATTATTGCTAAATTCCTGTTTTGGCTCCAATATTTTCGTTTTTAATGGGACCCTCCCTGCCTACAAAACCAAAGCCTGTCCAGCAGTGGTTGGTCCGACTAATGTTTTGAATCACTAAACAACCTCTGTCATGGTCATGGATAATATCGATTTAAAATGTAATTTTATCGTCAAGTAGGTTGATATTTCCCTATATACCTGTTTCTTATATATCAACAATTTTGTCTCTCAATTTTCTGCACCTATTTACCTACCTTTTGAAGATTTCCTAATTCGTTGCAGCGTGAAAAATATATGAGATTTAGTTTTGAGGCCTTCACTTTATAAACTTGATGTTTTCAAAGTCTTTTAGGTGTGTTTTTGGTAAGTGTCTTATATGCTGTCATTTCTTTTGAGTTGGAAGTAGGTCAGTTCGATTTAGTGTTGAAAAATATTTATGATTCTGTTTTGAAATCCAAAATGTAGTGGGTATCTTCAGCCTTGCTGAGTTTTGCCGGATCACTTGCCGTTAGAAACCACTGTGCTACGGCCGGGTAATCTGCTAGTAGTAATAATTGATAAATAGATATTATTGCTATCGATATTCAATACATTATGTAGTCCTTGAAAGATGGCTAGTGAGTGGAGGGGAGGGGTGTCCCTCTCTCCTTCGTCAGTAAGGGCTTGGTTCCAAAGACCCCGCGCCATAAAGGGGTGAATAATTTGATAGCCCACCGCCAAAAAATGAAGAGTCTTCCGACCGCATGTCAAACGAAACTGGTAATGACTACAAACACCAATGTCAAATAAAACTGCTAATAAACGCAATGATTCAACATGAAATCAAAACTCAGTAAATTATTACTCAAAGGTCCTTCTATTCTGTCTGTTGCCGATCTGCCCCAGAACGCTGGTCAGCTTCGGCTGGCCTCCTCTTAATCCAGGGTTAATAATTTGAAAGTTTTGAACTGCGCAAACGTTAAATTGGTTTTTACTAAATTTTGGAATTAGATTTTTTTTTAACGCTACTGCCAGATTTCAGGCAATGAACATTGCGCATGAATTCGCAAAAGCAGATTGTCAAATGAAAATAGATTCAATCATTCGATCCTTAGAATATTGCCACCAGCAAAACTCCTAAGGGCCTGTTCAACCACGGAGGATCACGAATTGATCCAGAGTTAATCCTGCTATCTCACTGCCGTTTTTGAGGGATAACTCCCGACTCGAGATAACCGCCCAATGTTGGAACGCGCCCTGAGAAAAGTAATTTTCCCTGCTAAATTATTTTCCAGCTTCCAATAATTGTGACCACATGGCACTAGACCGATTTTGATGACAGAATGATTGCAAAAATTATAGGAAAATCATAGAAAAATGACTAATAAATGTAGAAGAATTGTTCGTGGCAATGAATGAATGCGCAGCCATTCCTCGAAGGAAATTTCCAAAATATTAGTTTAGAATTTGTGTAAACCAAACTTGATTGATTTGTAAAATTCTCCTACTATGCACCGTGAACAGTAAAAATTTTTACTTTCATTTTGGTCGTATATCAAGTTTAGTTAAAACTGAACTAGCCGAAATGAGTTCAGGTAGTTGAAGGTTATTTATTTGAATAATTTTTCATACCTACATGATTTGAGCCACCAAATCTCAAAGTAGATCTAGACCAATTTGGATGAAATGGGCAAGCGATTGTGTCGGTTAGCTCTTGGATGGTTCCCTACATACCTTTGAAAGCGAATGCCGTTGAATTGATGGTAGGATGTGCGTATACGAAAAGTTTTATGAACCCTATATTTTGCATATTAGCATGTATACACATAGATTAATTAGGTATTGCATTCATTCATTTAGCTCGTACTTTGATCTTCAACTAATTGCATACGTCCATGTTACGATAAGTGAAGAAGCTAGAGTGCCCACCCAACTTGACAGACGTTTTTCCAAATTTCATCAACCAGACACATTTCTATAAGTTCCTTTCTGTAGTTTCTTTTGTTATTTAGGTACATTATGTATTGGACTTACAAATGTGTAATTAGTTGCGCGTACACTGTGGTAAACATGTACTTGGTTCATGAAACATCTATTTTCACGACCAAATGGCTCAAACTCCGTCAAAATCTTCGAAAGAAAACGTTGATCTTCAAGGCGAAATACCGAAACTATTTGGCGAGTATGACATTAGAAATTGTGCGGGTTAGGTCCTAAAAGGTTCCCTATCGGCTCGTTACATCAAGGAGGATCATGAATTAATCCAAAGTTAATCCATTTATCTCATTGCTGTTTTAGCGAATTTTTGAAGAAAATTAAGCTATTCCTCTCCCCTCAAAATTTGTAGAATGTGAGTTTTTGAAAAAATTGTATGCAGAAATCCGTTTCAGGCTATTCTGAATCATATTCTGAAGTTTAACGCATTTTTTTATGTTTGTATGTATGTGTCATTCCAGACGATAACTGTCCGTAGAATTGTGCTAGAAACTTCAAACAAATTTTAAAATGTTAAGGACACAAAACGAAAGTTCAAGTTCGCTGGCCAGCATGATCGGATTACATCTTCGGGTCGAAATTTTCAAAAATGTAGTCAAAATTTCAAAATAGCCTGTTTTTTGCGATTTGTTGTGCGAAATAATTTTTCAGCATACTAACATGTGGTATATTCGGAATCAGCGTAAAATTTCCTATAAGAATATTTATCAAGTTTTCAAAAATTTCAAAGTTGAAAAATCAGTCAAAAATCGAAATAATGCCGTTCGTTAGTTGTAAAAATCGGTAATATTTGCATGAAACATTTTTTAAATTGCAGAATAAAATAATTTTGTTTATCTTTTTTGGCCATAAATAGGTAAGTAGTTAAAAAAGTTTTTATACTTCAAGTGCTCAAATTTCAAAACAATGTAAAGTTATAATGTACGATAATTTTTCAAAAATTCGCTCATATGATCGTGCTGTTCGACTAGAATTTTTGAGGTGTAATTTCCGACCCTGTATTGACTCCCCTTTAGCCCCTGATGGTGGAACAACACTCTTGAGTCCCATGGCCGTCGTGGTCCATTAGTAGCAACATGTCCATAGGCTCGGAATTGTATTTCATGAAACATCAATCAACGTATTGCATCTCAACTTTTGATGAAAAAAAATGAAATATACCTAAACCTGTCTGTCCCTGAAAATTTCATCGAAATCAAATGAAAACTGTAGAAGAATGCGTGTTACATGGGTTGGAGGTTCGCGCATGCGCAGCAACTAAGTACTAATGACACAATCGTGATGAAATATATAGGATAATCATATCGCCTTTTCCCAATTACCCTTTAAATTAAGCCTTGAGAAAATGAAGCTAGATGGAATTTACATTTGCGCATGGTCGTTGAAAACTTTCAATTTCTGTATAATAAATTTATAGCGGACCATCCTCACCCTAACCCTCATATTCCCTGAAAATTTCATTTCAATCGTCCTTAATTACTCAGACGGTCTCCCTATTGAATTTCAACTTCCTAAGATGAAGAGGTGAGAACTTAGATCACTCAGCTGATCAGGAAAGAGCCCATCATTTTATTCGTCTCTTGATGTCCCAGGGAGGCTCTATTAACATTTTTTCTATTTTCATTCCTAAGTAATAACTCCAAATTCGGTTGTTTGGTCTCATAAAAACCTGTCTCACAAATTTTCACTTGACCCCCGGCCCTGTCCCAAAACCGCTTTATGTTAAATCGAACGGAAACTGTATAGGTTATGAGGGTTGCAGGGATTTGGAAACAGAGACAGACTCGAAACAGTTGAAATGTTGGGGGGAAAACGGATTTGAATAAAACGGTAGCGAAGCTCATTCGGACATATAGGAATATAATAATTATCTCTGACGCTTAGTTCGTTAAATTACAAATGAAATAGAAGGGTGGTTTAACTACCGAACACGATAGGCGGTAAATTCTAATATGATATATGATTCATATTATTATGGTTCAATATTATTGTTGATATCACAGCAGAAACCAATGTTTTTCAGATACTTCTAAAACGTATGGCTGAGTAGAAAAAGCAAAATAAATTCCTGAATTATGATTTCAAGTCTGTTCTTTGAAATTAGTTGATCGCTTACCTGTTGAGCTTTCGTTCTGACAGCTCTTCTTCCAGTTCTCCCTGCCGCCTGCCCTGTCGGCTCACTATTCTGCGTAATCTATTCGAAAAACGTCCAGCGCTTGAATTCCGTCGATGTTTGTCTCTTGTATCGCCCTATTCAAGCATTACCTCTGTGAACATAACACGAATGATCATTTTTTTGAAGAGTTACACTGAAAATATTAGTTAGCTGAAAGAATATTCATATATAGCGGCCCACTGCAGCGAAATGAGCATGTGAACGGAGGGGGTAATACTGATGAATCATGATGTTTACACTATTCTAATCTGATTTTCGTGATTCTTTTTTTGTTCAGTTAAGAAGAATAATTGGTACTTATACCAGGAGTTGCAAATTTCATTATGGGAGGGGGCGGTAGTAATAAAACGTGATGTTTTCTTCTGATTACTAGTAGTCTACCATATGACTCCAATCCGATTCCCGTGATTCAGATGGGTTTTTTAACCCAGATTTTCAGTCCAGTCATCCTTGGAAGATTCAATTTCACCAACGGTGGGGGTAAACGGAAGGAGGTAATTCCGATAAATTATGATATTTTCGTTTTTCTCATCCAGTTTCTTATCGAAGTATTTGGTATATTAGTAATGCCTCTCATTGGGGGGGGGGGGGGGGGGGGGGGGGGGGGGGGTGTATCGTGAAATTTTATACCAATTCGTAAAAGCAGTTCATACTTTACCTATTATGATTGGGATTGTGGAAGTGGTTGTAAAAAAAGTAAATGGGCGAGTTGTGGAGGTGTATAAAACACCCACGGTTCGCGAGCCTCCTCCGGTCTTGGTGGAAGTTGAGTTGGCAACCTCTGATTATATGACGTGTTTTAATACTTTTATAGATTCCAAGTGAAAATACCTTGGTTTTGATCAAAATCTGAGAATCAGATTTGTCAAATCAAAAATGTTCTCATTGTTATTTGGCCGGTTTCCCCGTAGCCAATAATCGTCTGGAAACGGAATGGAGGTCCCTATCTAAAAATTATGACGGAACCAATGGAATTTTTCTCACGACTGTGGTCGTTTAACCCAGATAGACGCCATCCTAGCCGTCGGTGTTTCATTGGACAGTCTACGCATGATGAATGCCCTGGCGCAATGGAGCGTCACAGAAACAGTGCATAAATCGCCCAGGTGAGGCTTGCCCAGAATCGGGAGATGTACAGAATATGTTCTGGAACAACCGTCAGGTACGAACTTGCAAAAAGGATCTGTGCAGTGTGAGTCTATATGAGTGACCTATATCATCCTCATCGATCTTATTATCTGGGAGCCTACGTTCAATACCTTGTCCATAGAATCGCACGGGGGGGGGGGGGGGGGGGGGGGGCGACACTCAGCATGTCAAAATGAGACACTTGCTTTCGGCGCCCAGGTTTTTCGGAAACTTGACTTGCACCCAACTGCGATGGGAACCCGCAAAGGTCAGCCCCTATGCGAAAGTTTGAATTGGGCACCCGCTGTAGATGTGAGTGTGCGCATTCATGTGCATAAGTAAAAAATCCCAGATTTCGTTCTTTGATTAATGAAACGGATTTTGAGCCGGTTTTGTCCTATTTGGACACCCCCCAAAATTTTTGTACAAGCCAAATAAATAGTTGAATTTTCTTCAAAAATTTGTTGAAGTAAAAATATCTCAGATTTCGTTCTCTGATGTATGAATTGGGTTCTGGTGGTTGGAATTATTCTTGATTGGTTTGCCATCAACTTGGTTTGGTTGGTTGGCTTTGGTTGCAAAACTTGGTTTGACAACAACGTATAAGGACGACGACAAGGCTGGCAAATGGCTTCGCTGGCCATTCGGTCTGTTATTGTTAAGGTGGGAAGGCGAATTTTCGTGTTTCCGCCACGCAAATTGAGTTTTTAGGCATGGGTGCGAAATGCCGGGACCCTTAATCGCACATAGAGTTGGACTTCGGCGATTACAGTAAAAAGATGGCAGCACTCTTATCAATACATTTTCAAATCTCTGATGCTAAGGTCCTTCACCATTTAAAAACTATAATTGCGATCCCATGTCCATCACTGTGTTTTGGAGCCCATGTATGATCTTAAAATTGTTTCCCTTGGCTAACCTTGTGGAACTTTCCTTTTTATTTTGCTCCCCATTAAATCATAGTGTCCATTGCTTTTTTTATTTCATTATTGTTTATTATTATTTATTCATTTTTTAGCCGGTTTTGTATTGCTATGTTGCATTTATTTACATACACCGTTAAGCATTCCTTACGGATTAGTGAAAAACGTCCATTTCCACGAAAAATAAAATCAGTAACAAACAATAACTGAAATCACATTAGAAAGGACACAGCTTATATTGTCACAGGTGAAGGGAGATAGAATCCCATTGGTCATGGAAAGGAAAGGGCCGGGAGGTACAACTAATTGAGTGCAAGCAAAGTGAAGGGGATTATAGCTAATCAGATAAAGTGAAAGGAGTGGAAGAATTACCCACTCTGGTTTTAACGAAGGGAAGGGATGATTCCAAGCTCTATTATAGGAACGGACTTATCAATGGTGAAATATATTGAGGACTCCACATTTAAACATTTACCAGATCTGTGTCTTTAGATAATTTCAAAATTTTCAAGTACATTCAACATACCTCCCTTTAGACAAAAAAACATTGCAATAGATTTAAAGTGTAGGGACTCGATAGATTTAATCGAATCTGAGAATATGGTTCAGTATGGTATGTGACAATGTTCTCCTCACGTAGTGCCTTGTTGGTATTTGGCCGTTTTTCCCCGTAGCCAATAATCATCATTCACATCTCTTTGAAACACAGAGATCTCCATCCACCGTAAAACGGAAGGGATGAGAGGAACAGGTGATGTTTGATTATAATCGGACCTGCCCTCGACATCCCGACCCATTCATCGTCTGGCAAGGGGGGCTTCCGTTCCAACAATTATGACGGAACCACTAGAAGTTTTCACACGGCTGAGGTCATTTAATTAAATTAATGTTGGCTGCCACCAGAAGAAGAGGATCGGGTGTGAAAAAGCGTAGCAGGCCATTGTCCCTCCCTCGCTCTCTCGCATCTCTTCGCTATGCTCATCTTTGGCCACCCTATCTCTTTAGTATGGTCGGAGTAGGGGAGGTTCTACTCTCCTTCGGTTATGATAACCAACTGTCGATTGTCCACGGCTGTCACTGAGATCTGGTACCATCATCTTGTTCCATTCATCACCCTCTTTCCTTTTCATTTTTGACAGCTCGCTCTGAAACTCCCGTTCAGTTTCATAACCCTCTTTAGCCGGTCTGGTCTTTTCTTTCGTAGGTGTGGCACACTATGGTAAAGTTGTGTCCACGCTGAGTCCGTGGCCAGTACATACAATTCAATCAGGTATTCAGAATGCTGAGAAATACGTTTTCTCTTACGATTATTTTTTCCAATCTTTCGTGTTCAACAAGAAAAAATATATCTGCCAAATTGATTGTGGCCCATACCTCGTGTCCGCAACATGAATATACAGGGTGTCCCGACTCAAGTTCATCAAATTCTGATAGTCGATTTTAGAGTTCATTTTTTATTGAAAGTTCCTCGTAGAGATTTTTTCATGTTTTCGACTTTTTGTCACTAAAACGATCATAACTTCCTTAATTTGCAGAGTAAATCAAAATTTGAGGATACCGTTGGAAAGAACATTAAATTCCCTATCGGATAGATGCGTGACCATTTTTTAGAATTAAGGTTTGAGACATGAAAAAGCCCACAGAAAAGCAAATTTTACCAAATTTGGGAAACCTTGTTTTTTCAATCAGAAATTATTAGTCGTCCATTTCACAGGAGTCAAATTCATATAGCCAATTTCAGTTTTCATCCGCACGCTGCTGCAACACCCATTAACTTAGTATTTCATATAGGAACTCCTATATCTTACTGCAGATTCAGATTCTACATGAAAATTCATGGAAAAGTGGCTCATCGATTGACTTTTTAAGAGCACAAAAACATGTGCATTTACGCATAAAATGCATTTTTGAAGGTATTCAATGAGCGTTACCCACGTATTCATTTTATTTTTTTTAAATGAAAATAGATTCCATCCTAAGAAATTTGATACCATCCGCACTCTCCTACGTAGTTTTCTTTCTATGACTTTTTCGAAGTTTGCACTGGTGGAGTCAAACTGGTGGGCAGGGGGGTGCCGAACTGGCGGGAGAGGTGCTTTGACGTCACCAGTGCGCGAAATTCCGGAAAATCATAGAAAGAAAACTACCTACTCATCATAGGAGAGTGCAGTTGAAGCCAAATTTCTTAGGATGGAATCCCCTTCTATTAAAAAATAGAAAGTTCCAGTCATGCAGCATGATCGTATGAGTGAATTTTCGTAAATTATCGTACTATGCTATGTTTCATTGTTTTGAAAATTGAGGACTTTGAATGAAAAGAAATTGTTAACCACCAATTTCATTGCAAAAAAAAAACTCGTTCTAAATAATATTGTGCAATTCAAATGAAATTTTGAATTTGTAGCTTTTTTTTTGCAGTGTTTATCTATTTTTCTACCAATATTATTGGAATTTAAGTGCAGTTTTCAGCATGAATTCATGCATAAATTTTTTTATGTTCTAGTTCATTGTTGATAAACTACTTTTGACAAACAGTATAAATAAATACCTTGTTAAAAACATTAAATTTAACGATTTTTAGCCAGTTTTAGTGATGTTCTTAGCACAATGTTTGAAAGTTGATCAATTTAAAGTGCTCAAAAATTGATGGCCAACGAACTCGTCCTTTCGTTTGGAAAGCTTGATTTTTTGGCGCAAAACTGGAATTTTTATCTCAATCCTAAGGAGAGTTATCGCCTGGAAGAACACATACACACACACACAAACACACACACACACACACACACACACACACACACACACACACACACACACACACACACACACACATATACATATATATATATATATATATATATATATATATATATATATATATATATATATATATATGAAAGTGTTAAACTCTAGGATTCGTTTCAGAATGCTTCAAAACGGATTTCAATGAAGAAATTTTTCGAAAATTTTTATTTTAAAATTTTTGGAGCGATTGCAATAGTTTCATTTTCTATGAAAATTCGCTAATGGTTAAAAACCTTTTTCTCACCCATGGGTTGCCACTTGTGACAGATATTTTTAGAGCATTTTGCCACACTGAGTCACGCAGTGATGTTCATGCGTTGATATTCAAATACCTTCTCGAAAAAAACAACGGAACGTATGTGCTCATGAGCTGTTGAGAAAAATAATTGAAAAATGCGCGATTCTGATTTTTTCGGTCGTTTTCAAGTTGTTGTTGCGAACGTTATTCATTGTGAAAACATACACCAAAATCATCTACCTATCTCATGTGGCATATGTATACCTCCAAAAACTCAATTTTTTCCCCCACTTTGTGCTTGGTTAGTGGAACGCCTAATGGTCTAATAAAAAATAAACGAGTATTTGTTCACCGCTTTTTTCCTTGCATTCAATTCCGTCAATTGAATATTCCTTCACGGAACCCTCCCCCATTCCGCTCCTTTCTACATTGAATTTGTAGGATGCTCTGCTGACTAATTCAGTGATAATTTAATGAGTTTGTGTTGTAATTGAGACTTCGAGGTATGTAATTATATTTTTTGTAATATTATATTAATCCCCGTCTCGTGTTTCCACAGATACGACATGTTCAAATGCAGAATTGCCGGCGCTTCTGGAACCCACGGAAGTTTTTTGATTCTTCTGTCAGTGTTAGTCATAATCAGGCTATTCGCCTAACCTTCTCCAAGTTTTATTTCTAATAGAAAATACGTATACGACCGTATACATCATCTACATCTCATCTAATGAATCTCGGGTAATCAACCCCAATCAATTCCAGTAACATTAGTGCATTACAACACCGCTTTGAGCTGAAATTCCATTAATTTTTAGCGCATCTAATGCTCCGAAAGATTTATCTTTAATGATATGGTTAGATCTTATAAAGTCACCGAGAGATTATTTTTCTATTATCATTCTAGGCACCATCCTAGGTATATTTCAAGATTTTATCTCCTTCATTGCAAGGCTGTTAGTTCTAAATTGCTCTTTTTTTAGTTTCGCTTCTACTTTATTAATTGATGCCACTCTTAATTTACTAATCAAAATTATTCTCCATTAGGCGGTAATGAAGTTTGTCCTTGTGTCACTTAGTTCTTTCATTTTTTAGTGTTGGGTACGTGAATGTTGAACCCCCATCACAATATCGTTTTTCATACCTACTTAATGTCCCTACTTTTAAGCATGCACTGTTATAGATGTAGTAGGTAGTAATACAAATGTATATAGGGTAACTACTTCCGTAATTCCCATAATTTAGTACTTTATTTGGGTTTCCAAGAGACAGAAACGCACATGGCCGGTCGCGTGACAATAAAATACAGGATTAAGTAATATTTTGTACCTATAAAACTGTAAAACTCAAGACACCTACTTGAACATTGATCTGGACAGTTTAACTTTAGTTATTATCATTTGTTTACTTCAAGTACCTGGTATTACTATATCGAATCATTATTGAAAAGAAACCATCTTGGACCGTGTTATGCAATAAACATCCAAGTCGACTTGACGGTCAAAATGAGTTAGCTTCAGATTCGAATTCTGTTCAAACCGGCATCACCTACAGTTGATTATTTCCCAAAAATCACACCTTATGACAGTAAATTAAACAAAAAAAAACTGTTTTTGCAAACTGTGTGAGCTTGTTATGCAATAATAGGCCAAGTCGATTTGGATTGCTTCGTTTTCAATAAGCGTCTATGATGGTTTGTTTACTATTTCAACCTCACAATTAGCTACTTACGATACTGCAATTCTGGCTCAAATTTCAAAAACTTCAGATAGCCTATAATTTAGGTTGGACTGATGTAGACCCCTGCAACCGTGAAAAGCGGACGAACATACGGAATGACAGACAGAGAAAATTTGAGAAAATGGTACCAATCGTCTACAGCATGAAACGGAAAAGAAAAGCGAAATTTCATGATTCTAATCAATGTACAGGCAGAAATACTTACAATTTTATTAATATAGATTAAATAACTAATTTATTAGAAGGAACACCTACAAAATGAGATTATTCGCTTTAAAATATTAGGAGGTTATTTTTTCACGTTTTCCGTGAAATCGGCTGAATACCTACTTCCTAAACAAGGATTTGTTTAGACACATTTTTGCTCATGCGCTGTTACTATCATTACTGTGATTAGGATGAAAATCGTGAGGTAATATCAAGAGTCCAAACCACAGTCATTGCGAATTTAACCAAAATCTCTGAAGATGCCATTTTAATTATTGAAACGAAATGGATGTATCAAAAGGAATAGCAAATCAATATGAATCAAATTACGAATGGTAGGTGGCTTTCAGGTTTTTGGCTTTTTTCTCAGAATGGCTGGTTATTGCATAACAGGGTCCCGAAGTCTGGGTTCAAATTTAATGTGCATTAGTCCCGATTTGTATATAAAGCATGTCACTGAGCTCATTTTTCCATGTCTAAATGCCACTTTTTAATAACCTGTAGTATCTACTAATAATCGCTCGCGTTTCGATTTTATAATAAAATATTTTTGACAATTTTGCACCAAAGAAAAGGGAGTACCTTCGAAGTTCTCAGTTGTACTAATCCGTCCCTCAAGACTTGCAGGTTTTCAAAAACGCACATTTTCAATGTCTGATGAGTTTAATATAGTTTTACGGTTTTTAATTAGTCATTGTAGTCATGTAAATTCAGAGTATGCCTAGTAAATGCGTACATTTTCTCAAATTAAGTAGAAATGGACTAAGACTTGTATGTTTTTTGTGGTAACTGATTATCTAATCGTATGTGTATTGTGTATATTTTATATATTACCTGTAGGTAACTAATTGTATATAGCTATAAGTGTATCATAATCATCATTCTGTAATATGTGTCAATGCAATATTGTATCCGTCCACGTAATATTTTATGCATTTGTGATATTATGAATTCCATTATTGACTTGATGAAAGACATTTTATACGAACTGCCAAACAAAATAAATACTATCTTTTTTTATTGAAACTTTTCGTAGATGTTTTTTCTGCATAACTTGCATCCACTGACCCAACCAATTCTTATTTCAAATTATGAAGTTTGTATCTGTTACGCAGTCAAGACCAATGAAAAAGTTCCAGGTATGCAGCATGATCTTATAAGCGAATTTTCGTACATAATTTTTCGTTTCATGTGCATTTTAGATTATTTCTAAGTTTAAGCACTGCATGATCCAAGAAATCGCTATCTATAAGTAAATTTTATGGCAAGAAACTCTAAATAATATTCAGCACAAATACAATTTTGGATTCATTACGATATTTACTTATCGGATTTTTAAATCTATTTTGATGAAATTCAAGTACATTTTCAGCATCATTTCGACCATACATTACTCCATGATCTAGTTCACAGTGGAAGTAGGTACGTACTTTTTGTGATTAATAATTGCTATCAAAATATAAATCTAACAATTTTTAGCCGTTTTAGCGAATTTTCGTATAAAATGGAGCAATCTCAAGGCTCCACAAAGAAAATGAAAAATCAAATTTTTCTACATTTTGGAGCCATTGCAATAGCTTCATTTTTTAAGAAAATTCGCTAAAAATGTTAAGAGGAGGACCACTTCAAATTTCAAATCTATCAAGTTATCAAATGGTAGTATATTCCATTATTATTGTTATATTATTTTTTATTATTATCAAGTATTATTATTATTATTTTTTTTATTATTATTATTATTATTTTTTTTTTTTTTTTTTTTTTTTTGTTATATTATTTTATAAGCATATTGCATATTCTTGTCCAGTGCAAGAAGATGCAATGTAACTACTTTATGAAATAATGTCATAACTTGATGAAATATTGATCAAGTAGAGTTAAACGACAAGTATTTGTGACATAGGTCGACGCTGCCCAGGCCACAATTCTCAACCGATTTTCGAGATTCTTTCTTTGGTCGATCCCAATTTAAGTTCGGCTGTGCAACTAATCCCGGAAATGTTGAATTTCATTATGGAAGTGGGGGAATGGAGGGGTAAAGCCGAAAAATGTGGTTTTTATCCACATTATGCCGACGCCACCCAATTTCGACCGATTTTCGTGATTCTCATTTTGTTCGATTCAAATTTCTGTCTACTTGGGCAACAAACCTTGGGAATTTAAGGTTTGCTGTGTAGGAGGAAATGATTACCGATTTTTTCAAGCGCTGCCCCAATTATACTCTATCTATTCATAGGGACGTCCCTGTAAGGGTGCGTTACTCACCAATGTGTTTGATATTTCAGCCCTTCAATTCTACCTTTCAGGGTTGATCGAAATTTATGCCGAAGATTTAGAAACAACTACAGACTCCATTGTGATTTTTGACCCAAATTTTATTACCTACATATTCAAGATTTCATTATTTTCAATAATGAACCTTTACAACTGACCCAAAAATTCACATTTTTAAGACTCTAATCTAATTTAAAACGCTGTCAAAGTTTCATTTTTTCTGCATTAGATAGCCCTTCTGCACAAATTACTGATCTATTGATAATATTTCCTGCAGTGGTACATAATAAAATTATTATTATCCACGCATAAGTAACGCCAACCGAAATAAAATTGATTAAACACCATATTACCTCTACCTCATTATCTCTGACATGCGATAAATAAAACCATATAATTAAAAGTTGTAAGCAAAAAAAAAAAACGTAAAAAGAGGATTATCACAGCAGAATCACAGAGGAAATCACAGCAGAAAATCACCACCACCACCTATTATTTATGTATTTTGGTAAAACAGTTGACCCCTACCAACTTATTCTCCAAATGGAGATTCAATGAAATGGCGGTATGGTCGAACAAGAAAAACAAATTCTTAACCCCCCCCCCCCTCCCTCAAAATTTGTTGGTTTACGTTTCAAAATACGTAAATTCAAAAATTCTACTGAAAAATATATTTAAAAAATCCGTCCGTTTGCCGTTCGCCGTCTGAAGCTTTCCTCGAAACCACTGGAGGACCAAACTTTATGAAATTTGGCTAAAAAAATATACGTTGGCCTGGGATGTGCCAGTAACACCAGTATCAATTTTTATCGACAATAAAGGGTCGTAATTCAGGGCTTAAATATTTCGAGATCTTGGAAACTTTCAAGGTTATGGAATTGTTTTTCTCCCGAAAGTGAAAACAATGCTTCTGATATCTTAAAGTAGACTCGGAAGCAATATGATGATCTTGCTGCTCTTTGCAAAGATCTGGTGATTCCAAAACTCCTTCATAATTTCTTTGAATCACTTTTTCATCAACCAGAAAAAAAAGAAAAAAGTCAAGCAGCATGATTGTATAAGAGAATTTTTGTAAATTGAAATCATCATTTTGAAAATTGAGAACTTTGAGTGAAAAGAAATTGTTAACTACCTACCAAATGGCAAAAAACAAGTTCTGAATAATATTCTGCAATTCAAACAAGATTTTAGTATTTTTCAGCAGTTTTTATCTATTTTGTGGCAAATATTAATGGAATTTAAGTACATTTTTTAGCATATATTTGTGCATGCATTTTTTAGTGTTCTATTTCATTGATAATAAAATTCATTTGTCTGAAATTCCGGTAAAAAATAAAAATTAAAAGATTATTAGCCGTTTTTAGTCATTATTAGTGATTTTTTTTTTTTTTTTTTGCTAATTTTTTTAATTTGACCAATTTAATGGGCTCAAAATGCCAGTCTTGTACTACAGCAACGAAATGCGCACTCGTTTTCGTGAATTTATTTTTTTTAAACTATGAAATGACTTTTATCAATAATACTAATTTACCTCAATCAATACTTATGTTGGTATGTACTTAACAAATTTATTCTTATTTATGTATTATTTCATTTGTTGACGCGTGCCAAAACGTTGAGCAAATTCAAAGTCAATCATAAATTAATACGAATTCGTGATAATGAACTAGGTATGATTTTAGTAAAATAGGAATTTTTGTAAAAAATGAAGCTATTGCAATTTTCAAAAAAGTTTTCAAAAAATGTGTGCGTGTATGTGTCATTACCGACGATAACTCTGCTTAAGGTTGAGATAAAAGCTCCATCCTTCCGAATGATGAAAGGATGAGTGAAATTGGTCCAATTTCAAAAATTGTGCTCGAAAAATCACTAAAAAATCGTTGAATTAATTTTTTTAAAGAATTTTGGTCAACATTTAATTTAAGTAATTTAATTGCAAATTTAATTAAAACATGTATGCACAAAATGCTGCTGAAAAGTGTACTTAAATGTCAATAATATTCACTAAAAAATCAAGAAACAAAGAAATAAAAGCTGGAAATTTAAAATCTTCTTTTATTCACAAAATATTATTTAGAACAAGTTTTTTAGTCACTAAATTGGTAGTGCACAATTTATTTGTGCTCAAAATGAACAATTTAGCATCATAACAATATAGAAACTTAGAAAATTCGCTCAACGATCATGCTGCATGAACATTTTTAGAAAGGAAGAAGTTAGTTTATCATTACCGCGTATAATCTTTGCAAAGGTGCCTAATGTATTTTTCATAATTTATAATACTAGATGCAACAAATCACTGGCCGCCTAATCAAATCTCTCAACGTATTATTATGCTAAACTTCGTAGTTCGCCATTTTTACAAAACGACAAAAATCATGTAAGAAGGGCGAATATAAATGACGTTTCTCCAACTTGAGCAAATTTTTAAATTATGTTGATTGGTATCCAGGATTTCTATAGTATGTCATTGAACTGAAATGTTTTGAATTTAGAGTATCATGGGTTGATAAACTTTTCTTGTAAATGAGAGTTTTAGCACCCAATGTCAAATCTTTGAAAGGCTCCCCTGAAAAATATATACTTTTTGAGGATTCGCACTTTTTTTGGGTCTTTTCTGTTATATCCCCGCATTTAGGAACTATTCCCTATAGAATGGGGATTGATCGAATTGATGATCCCCAATCATTTTTACGTCCACTGTGGTAAAACAGATCAGAATGATGTGTATAGTTCGGTGATCTGGATGCTCGCATCTCAAAAATACATAACATCAAGTAGTAAATCCCGACGATATATAACTTTTGTCACATGTAGATGGACTTCTGAAGCGTAGGTAGTTGATTTATTTTATGTAATTAATTTTCAGTTGGTGAGCCACCCACCTTGTGATAAATACTAGGAAAGCGCAGGAGTGTAATTTAATTTAATAAATTTCTGCTCGGTAAGTTATTATAGAGAGGTTTTCTGAGTAGAAGTGCTACTTACTACAGAAGTAATTGTTAACGAAATATCCTTGTGTAATAATTTGCAGCGTTTTGTAATTACCTACCTACCTATTTGTGGATTCCGCTGAATCTTAAATCGCATAACAAACTTCATAGGGGGAAAATTGAACAAAAAACGTTTTGTACATTTCGAAAAGCCATCACATGTTAGACATGTAACCTAGAGCATCAGAAATAATAGGTAGGTAGGTCCTTTTTTTAGGTAAATTTTTAGTAAAGCACAGGAACTTACTCTACTTCGCTGTCTCGCCAATTTCAAATTTCGGTCCAGCGCGGAAATTTTTGAGCCGGTCGGACTTATTTTTGAATGTGCAGACCAAACCGAATTTCTCAATCATGCGGAAAAAGTGGAAGGAGAAAAACCGAAACTTCCGAATTCCGAAACCAAATCGCGATTGGCCATTTTCGTTGCCGCGTCTTTGTTTTTAAAACAGATGGTTTTATATCATCTAAAATCGTGGAGTTGGAAGTAATAGATCCCCGGATGAACGATCGAAATGAAGCATTGCCTACCCACGTAGGTAGGTAACTAAATACCTACAATTATGTGTATATATTCCTCCATTCCATGTAATATTCATTAGGTAGGTATGGGTCACATTGCGGCTGAGCTAATTTCGGTACCTTTTATTACGAATTATCAGCTAATTCTGGATGTTAGCTGATGTTGCCAATTCGTACGGTAGTTTACATCTCAGTATACGATGCAGGATCAATGTAACAGTGAGAAAAAAATTAAATTTATACATTTAAAAACAATGATATAAATATATATAAAATAATTTAAAAAATTTCAGTTTTATATTGTTCTAGAGACCTACTAGAGCAAACCTAGGTCATTTCAGGCAATCTCTCCTTAGA
Organism: Adelphocoris suturalis; assembly: GCA_030762985.1. Classification (NCBI taxonomy): domain Eukaryota; kingdom Metazoa; phylum Arthropoda; class Insecta; order Hemiptera; family Miridae; genus Adelphocoris; species Adelphocoris suturalis. Next base: position 83,315,900 of record CM061046.1, read on the forward strand.
GTTGAGATAAAACATATTGGTGAGTAATGCATGTCCTACAGGATGTCACATACAGGATGTTCCTATAAATGGATTGTATTGTATATAATAATTTAGGTGAGAATTAAAATAATAGAAAAAACAAAAATATTGTTTCTCGGAATCACACCCCCCCATTTATCACCTTCACCGACAGTAAATTTGAAACGTCCAAGGTTGCATAACTGGACCGAACAAATAATAAAAAGCTGTCATGGAAATCAGATGAATACAGTAAAAATATCTCAATTTATCGCTATTACCCCCTCCATTCATCCCCTTCCATAATGTAATTTGAAACTCCTGATATACATACCAAAACCAGATCGAATTCATAGTAGAACATAAACAGAATCACGAAAATCGGACGAGAATAGTAAAAGCATCATGATTTATCAGTATTTCCCCCTCCATTCACCCCCTCTCATAATGAAATTTGAAAGTTCTGACATACGTTCCAATAATATATCGGATTCGTAATGGAAAAAAACAATAATTACGAAAATCGTTCAAGATTTTTAGTTTGGATAGCGCTTGAACGAATCGGTAACTATCCCCTGCATCCCTCACCTCGGCACCGGATCCAAAATTGTTTTTTGCACAACCAGACAAAAATTGGAATCGGAAAAAATAAGAATCATGGAAATCGGTTGAGAATTGTAGCCTGGGTTGGGCGTCGACAAAATTTGTCGAAAAAACCACGTTTTTCAGCCCATGACATTAAGGTACATTTTTCAGCATGAACGTGATGATTTCGTGATGCTCCAGCTTGTAGTCCATTAAATTTTTCTGGGTAATTTTCTGCTAAAAATGTATGTATATATATTTGACAATTTTCAGCAGTTCTTGTCATTTTTAATTTTTTTTTAAATAGGTAGGTAGGTACATTAAAAATGCCAGAAAATCAATTTCAGAACCCATCCTTTTTTTTTAATGCTTGATTTTTTGGTCAAAGAATGGATTTTTATCCCTCAACGCAAAGGAGGAGTTATCACATGGTAAGACACATATACAAATGATAAATTTCTGAATGCCTATAAACGTATGACCATTAAGAACATTTTGGATAATTTTATTTTAAATTTATTGAACCGGTGCAATGGCTTCATTACCAAACGTAGATTCCTGAAGTTTGCGATTTTCATGTGTGTATATATAGGTACAATATATTCATATATAATGTATATATACATTATGTGTCATTCCAGACTATAATTCTCCTTAGGATTGAGATAACAATTCCATCCTTGCGCCATAATTCAAGCTTTCCACACGAAAGAATGAATTCGTTGGCCAAAACTTTTTGAGCGCATTAAACTGGACAATTTCAAACAAATTTGCTAAAAAAATTACTAGAAATGACTAAAAACTTCCAAAAATCGTTAAATGTATACCTTTATCAGAATTTTAGTCAAAAGAAGTTTATCAACAATGAACTAGAACAGCGGTTCCCAACCGCTGGGCCGCGGCCCACTTGTGGGCCGCAGGCAACTCGCTACTGGGCCGCGGATGCAGGCCGGAACATAATATTAAAATATTGCAAAATAAGTACGGTATTAATAAATCGGTCCTCGCGATAAAATATTAATTTAGGCATTCTCTTGGATAGTGTAAGTTTAAGGATTCAATTATTTTACTTTATTTTTTAAATTTATTTACAAGTCGCTTGATAATTTTATAACAGAAGATTAATTAGATTGGTCAAAGTGAGTAAGTTTGACAACTGACGGGGCACGAGCTATGTCTGGTATTCATAGGGGGTTAATCGCCAGAGTTAGGTCAGTAGCTACCTTTGTCAAATGGACACATTGCAGCATACATAGAGAAGCTCTTGCATTTAAAGGTTTGAGCGAATGTCTGAAAAAAACTCTTGACGATGCAGTAAAAATCGTCAACTTTAAAAGCAAGGCGAAAAAACTCGAGACTTTTCAGTGTTTTGTGTGATGAAATGGGCAGTCAACACAAATAGCTTCTACTTCACTGTGAAGTTCGGTGGCTATCCAGAGATTTTTATCAAGATTGTTTGAACTTCGTGATGAACTCTGGGTTTTCCTGATGAAGGCATATGATGGCAAACGTGCAAGTTCTTTCTTAGACTGTGTGACCGATGAAAACTGGTTAAAGCGGTTGGCGTATTTGGCAGATATTTTTGGTGCTCTCAATACTCTTAATCTAACTCTTCAGGGCAAGGATATTCATAAGTTTCTTGTAAAAGAAAAAATAGAGGCGATGATAAAAAAACTTCAACGATGGGCTAAACAAATTGAAAAAAAAAAAAAAAAAAAAATCTTTCGACGTATTTCCTGTCCTACGTGATTTCCTTGAAACCAACGAAGTCAAAATTGATGAAACAACAGCTGCAACCATAAAAGATCACCTCTCATCTTTGGCTTCCAACCTCAAGTAGTTTAATTTTAAATACATATTTATCAAAATTCCAATAACTTGTCTTATCTCATCACTTTTCTTTTGCTTTGTGTTTTAACTTTTTTATTTTTGGACTGAGAAATCACAGTAACAAACTATGACCTTTCATATTTCTTTTAGGAACTAGTTCCCTCAAATTGAAGGCGAAATCCAAGGGATCAAAAATCCTTTTCATGAAGATAACTTTAAAAAAGTTAACACATCTTCAGGTGACGAGGTCTCTTTAATTGAACTGTCTTGTGATCAGGATCTGAAATCAAGTTTTAAAATGACCCCATTGATTCCTTTTTGGATAAATGTGCGAAAAGACTATCTCGCAATTGGCAAAATTGCACTGACGCAATTGATGGGATTTTCAGCTAACTATCTGTGTGAAGAGCGTTTTCTACTTTAGTTTATTTGAAAAATAACTATAGAAATAAGTTAAACGTGGAGAGTGACTTAAGTCTAAAATTGTCAAGTTTCGATCCCGATATTGATGCACTAGTAGGGGACAAACAATGTCTGAAATCCCATTAAGTTTGAACAGCCATGTTAATATATCTATAAATAAATAAAGGTTCTTCAGTAAAAAGTTTTTTTTTTCACCCTTTTTGCTCAGTATGTTTTAATTTGATTTAATATTTGCTTAAATACCTATGGAAACATTATATATATATATATATATATATATATATATATATATATATATATATATATATATATATATATATATATATAATCGGGGTGGGCCTCGAATTTTTTCAAAAAATATTATTGGGCCCCCAAGCTAAAAAGGTTGAGAACCGCTGAACTAGAACATTACAAAATTCATTCTCAAAATTATGGTGAAAAATGTACTTAAATTTCATTAGCATTTGCTGAAAAATCTATTTTAAAAAACTGAAAAATTGCTAAACATCCAAAATCTGTTTTGAATTGTAGAATATGATTAAGAAAGAATTTATTTGCCATTAAATTTGTGGTTAACTATTTCTTTGCACTCAAAGTGCTCAAATTTCAAAACAAAGTAACAAAATATAATACGATAATCTACGAGAATTTGCTCATACGATTATACTGCATGACTGAAACTTTTTATTTTAAAATTATTGAGCCGGTGCAATAACTTCATTTTCCACACAAAATTCTCTAATTTCGAAAAGTTGCTCAAATAGTAATGCTGCTATAAACTTTCTTCCCCTGAACAAATAAAATTATTGTAGTGATGTGTACGCGAGTTGAAAGTAAAGTGCTTCAACTCTAAGCACTCACGAACACCATTCCCGGCCGGACACTGTAAAATAAAGATTGGTTTCACAAGCATCAATCTTTGCTTTGGAGATGGGTGGAGTTGTTACGAACATTGCGACCCGCGCACACATCGAACAATCCATAAAAGGAATGTTGTGCGAAAATAATGACAGTCTTGAAGGAAATCAATTAATTTTAATGCAAATCTCCTTCGAAGGCGAAAGCATTATGAGTGGAAATGCATTGTGCAGGCGAGGGGGGTCCCTCAGTAACGGATTACGAGATTTCAATAACGTCATTGAAGGCCGCTATAGAAATTTTCACTCCGCGCGCCTGCGCAAATCACTGGAGGCCTGAGTTCTTATTATGCTCGCGGCCGGGGGTAGACCGACCCCCTCCACCTTTTTAACTGCCTCACAATGATTTTATTTATATTTTTGTTCCGACGGGGCCTTTTCAGGGTCTGTCCGCGGTTCAGTGGTTTTCCTGAGAGGGCACTGACCACTCTTCGGTCAATTATCCTTGACCCCACGATTTGGGAAATGGAGAAAAAAAAAAAATCCTTGGAAGTAATGGACATTGTGTTTTTGGCTGCACCACTTGACTCCGATTTTCTCGGTCTCCTGGTTTTGCCTATGGAGGGCTTTATGAGGGTTGGACGGACGTCGTTTTTCATTGTTTTTTCTCACTGATCCGAGTTTTTAGGATGGAAAGTCGGTGCACTGGAAGAGGGCATTTGACCGTTGCATGGTAGCCAACTGACCGCGTTCATCAGACTCAAGGTGCATTGAAAGGTCATTTGTCTGTACTACGACTGCAGCCATTGGATACTTGAAAAGTGGTCGAAAGGAAACTCATCAAAAAATCATGGAATCGAGTTTTTGATCGCATTCCGCCCGGGGAGGAAACTCGTCAAAACTGCAAGTACGAGAAACTCATAAACATACATGTAAACATAATCAGTGCTCACGAAGTGAGTCACATGATAGCGTATTTCGTTTTAAGGAGACCCGCGTGAAATGGACGCTTCCTGCGTTGAATAGTGGACAAAAATGGCTTTGGAGCTCACTGACCTGATCGATGACCTATTCAGTGATTTTTAGAGTACATTTTTAGAAAATTTTACCAATTTAATGTGCTAAAAAAATTTTGGCCTACGAACATCCTTTCGATATGAAAGCTTGATTTTTCGGTTCAAGAACGGAATTTTTACCTCAATCCTAAGGAGAGTTTTATCGTCTGGAAGGACGTGTATATATATATATATATATATATATATATATATATATATATATATATATATATATATATATATATATATATAAGCTCAAACTTCAGGAATCGTTTCAGAATACCTCAAAACGGGTTTCAATTTTTCAAAGGTTTTATTTTAAAAATTTCCAAGCCATTGTAATAGCTTATTTTTCTAGGAAAATTCGCTAAAAAATTTCAAATCAAAACCATAATAAGTAAATATTTTTGTGAAAATCGAGTTTCGTTTGAATGTGCCGCACTGGTGAGGCAGCATCAACCATCATGCAACCAATCTGTCCCTATAATTGAATTTGAAACACCAACGTTCTTCAAAACTCAGTAGGTATTTAAGAACATATAATGTCGAAATTACATGTTAGAAACCCAAACATATGACATCAAAGTTTTCGTCAATGATCGTTAAGTTAAAAAAATTACAATAATTAAAAATCAACTAGGTAGTCAGTCTTCTGTTGTTTTCGTGACTGCCAGCAAAGATATCGCATCGCTTCTTTCACACATCGCTTGTTTCATCCTTGACAGAAAGGTAGAAGAAAATGTTTTTTCCGATTTTTGAATCGTAGTACACCATAATAATATACAATCGTAATATACCATATATTCCCCAGGTCTACCGAGGCCACAAACTATCTCAGCAAACTTTGTACTTCGTTTTCTAAGTGGAAAATTGAATAGGAAAACCAGCGGTTGGCGGTTGATTCTACCCACTAGAACTACTTGCATAGTATGAGAACTTTGTCAACAAAATTGACAATCTTTTTCCTAGTAGGAAACTGAATGAAGGTAATCACCGATCTCACAGTTCGGATAGTGATCATGCTACAGTTCCGATGTTCTGGCTACAGTTTCGACATTTCTGGCTAATGATCCGATTTTCATGGTGGTCAAACGGCTTGTGGAGGTGCTGCAATTTTATTTCGAAATTCATTTCATTACTGCCGCGTCGTTGGTTACCAATCTTCAAGCTGTTGTGGTTACTACCACAGCACCGATAAATATGACTATATAATATTCGCGTTATCTACACAGCTTGGACATCTCAGTATTGGATATAGTTTACTTGATCAGCCTCCTTCACCGTACGTCGTTCTTGGTGGTTTAATGCTCACCATCCCTTGTGGGGCTCTCTTCGTTGAGATATTCGAAGGAAAATCATTGAAGACGTATTACAAAAATAAAACCTAATCAATCTTAACTCTGGTCATCCAACTCACTCAAATAGGTAGTTCCGTAAATAGGGTGATTCCAGGTCAGCGACATCACGATAGGTTCAGCGTACAGCTGTAGGGTACCAAATTGACAGTGAGAAGTAATTTGAACTTGCAATGCAATGGTGCCACTGCAATGGTGACGTCATACTGGGCAGGAAGTTCCCACCTTGGTGGGAGGGGTGCTTTGACGTCACCAGGCGCGGTTCCTTGAAAAATCAGAGAAAACCTGCTCATCGTGGGAGAGTGCGGTTAAGGCACCTTTTTCGCACCACTTAAGGTAACACACATTACGACTTAAACCTACATACCTGCGTTAGAAATTTGGTTCCTTGGCTCCACCAATAATCCAGAATGATGACGAGTTAATTTGAATGGTACCACTTATTCAACATTTATTTTTGAAAAAATTTAAAAAGCCACCTAATGCATTTTCTGGAAGGTGCCAGTCCTGTTGATACGAAAGCAGCTATTGCAGAAGTGATTTGAACGTGATAGAGAATACGGGGAGACGCACAACGGTAATGTGAATAGGTTACCTAGGATGAGAATAGGTCACTAGCGTTGCGAAACCGCATATTATCTAACAGAGACTTCAGCTAGCCAAGTGCACGGACCTGCATCGCCTTTTCTATGCAAACCTAGTAACGTACACTCCCAAGGATTTTTCCAACTTGGGCGATGACCACATGGGGTGAGAGAGTAAAGGAGAGGCCTTGTGTTGTGCTAATGCGCCTCTCTTCACATCTGCACTTCAAAGGGGTTTGGTACCGGAAGCTGAGTTGCAGGGAATCCGGGGAAGGGGGTGTGGCGGGGTGGCGCTGCAGCGCTGCACAAAAATGCATTCATGACGCAATCACCCCCTTTCACTCTCCCCTATTCACCGCTATCCTCACCGGTTCTGTTAGAAAAGCGCGGCAAATCGAAAGCCTTTCATATTCCTATCAGTCAATGCCTTTTTTGACAGCTCCGTTTTTAATTATTGTAATTCCACATGAAGTTTCGCGATTGTGGAGTCGATAAAAGTCCGACTTCCAACCCGTGCGTAGAGTTATGGAACGCGTGTTTGTCGCACTTTTTTATCTTGTATTTTCAATTATAAACCTTTTAGCGAAATTTCGTAGAAAAGAGCTATTGCAATGCTCCAAAAATTTAAAAATCAAAATTTTCTCCATTGAAATCCGTTTTGAGGCATTCTGAAACGAATCCTAGAGTTTAATGCTTTTTCATAATTATATAATGCATGTGTGTCCTTCCAGACGAAAACTCTCCTTAGGATTGAGATAAAAATTCCGTTCTTGCGTCACAAAATCGAACTTTCCAAACGAAAGGACGAGTTCGTTGGCCAGTATTTTTTGAGCCCATCAAATTAGTCAAATTTCACAACAAGCACTGGAAAAATCACTTAAAATAGCTAAAAATCGTTGAATTTATATTTTTTTTAGTAGTATATTGTTCAAATAAAGTTTATTAACTATAAAATAGAACATTAATAATTTTATTTACAAAATTATGTTGAAGAATGTACTAAAATTTCATTAAAATGAGATAAAAATCGATAAAAACTGCAAAAAAAGTTGAAAATCCAAAATCTCTTTTCGAATCGTAGATTAGTATTTACAACGAGTTTTTTGCCATAAAATTGGTAGTTACTAATTTCTTTTTCCTCAAAGTCCTTAATTTTCAAAACAGTTACGATAATTTACGAAATTCTTATCTTCGAATTTACTACCTCCAAGATTTGGTCCTTTTTTATGGAGAACGAATTCATTTAGTAAAAGTTCCAGTCATGCAGCATGATCGTATGAGCGAATTTTTGTAAATTATCGTATTGTATAATGTTGATTTGATTTGAAATTTGATTTTTTTGAGTGCTAGGAAATTTTTAACTATTAATTTCATGGCAAAAATGTTTCATGCAAATATTACCGACTTTTTACAACTAGCGAACGGCATTATTTCTATTTTTGACTGATTTTTCAACTTTGAAAGTTTTGAAAACTTGATACATATTCTTATAGGAAATTTTATGCTGATTCCGAATATACCACATGCTAGTATGCTGAAAAAATTATTTCGCACAACAAATCGCAAAAAACAGGCTATTTTGAAATTTTTGACTACATTTTTGAAAATTTGAACCTAAAGATGTAATCCGATCATGCTGGCCAACGAATTTAAACTTTCGTTTTGTGTCCTTAACATTTTAAAATTTGTTTGAAGTTTCTAGCACAATTCTACGGACAGTTATCGCCTGGAATGACACATACATACATACATATATACATACATTATACATACGATTACATAAAAAAAAATGCGTTAAACTTCAGAATATGATTCAGAATAGCCTGAAACGGATTTCTGCATAAAATCTTTTCAAAAATTCACATTCTACAAATTTTGAGGCGAGAGCAATAGCTTAATTTTCTTCAAAAATTCGCTAAAAGGACGAATTCATTTTGTAAACTTGCCTTGCGAGCCAATGTGCGCCTTTTTCACTTAGTGATCATGGATAATTATGTCTAGTACCTACTGCTTACCAGTTGGTACCTACTACTCAATTGTATACCAACCATGTAGTGCCTTCTTTTCACAAGATTATTCCGTTATGGTTACAAAACAATATTAGTTTTTAACTTAGAGTAATAAATCAGCATTCCTTGACACTACAATGGCTTAGAGGTCATGAAATGTCGTGGTAAAATGAGAGCATTCCAAAAAGTGGCGAACGATTTTCCTACTATGAAAACTATGGGAGTTACTCTTCCCTAGTAACGCCTTGGTTGTACGTGAAAATCAATAGAAAATGTGCCGGTCGGGAAAAAAGTGTCGGTCGGGAAAAAAAGTGTCGGTCTGGAAAAATCTACATTAAAACATAGTTCCCTCCCATAATTGGCAAAGTAGAAGTAAAATTGACTACACCGTTGAAATTGCGAGATTTTGGCGCAGTTTTCACCGTTCTTGTGTCTTGAAAAAATATTGGTTATCATAGTTCAAACCCCAATTGAAAACCCCCAGCCAGAAGACATGTCCACGTCAAAAGTTGAATGCTGGGGAACAATGGCAAAAAACCATTTAAACAGCAAACAACGCTGCCTCCACTTTCCTTTCTGAGTGCTTCAACTATTGCGAGTTCCTCTTTTTCAACTGAGGAGTGTCGCTGTTCTTTAGGAGACAGTGTTTTCGAAATCAAGAATTTTAATTTCTCCCTTGATGGGAAAAATAAAAGATCATGGATATGTCTAGTACCTACTGCTTACCAGTTGGTACCTACTACTCAATTGTAAACCAACCATGTAGTGCCTTCTTTTCACAAGATTATTCCATTATGGTTACAAAACAATATTAGTTTTTAACTTAGAGTCATAAATCAGCATTCCTTGACACTAGATGGCTTAGAGGTCATGAAATGTCGTGGTAAAATGAGAGCATTCCAAAAAGTGGCGAACGATTTTCCTACTATGAAAACTATGGGAGTTACTCTTCCCTAGTAACGCCTTGGTTGTACGTGAAAATCAATAGAAAATGTGCCGGTCAGGAAAAAAGTGTCGGTCGGGAAAAAAAAAGTGTCGCGAAAAATTCCTTGACCCCCAGCCAAAAGACATATCCAATCCATGTCAAAAAGTGTCGCTAAAAATTCCTTGACCCCCAGCCAAAAGACATATCCATGTCAAAAGACGAATTCAATTTGAAAACTCTATATCAATATACAATATAAATATGTCAATACAATTATTTTAATTTTATTCATTCATACAACTAGTTCGTCCAATGACATCAGAAGAAAAATGGCGGATGATGGAGAGCTAACGCGAATGTCGACGCTTTTTCTAGGGTGAGGAGAGGTGCGTAAGACGTATTGCGAATACGTTGGCGTTATAGCGGCAATGCATTCCCCAACAAGTATATCAGCGCTCATGAACATAATAGCGCATTTCCTTGCAAAGAGATCCGCGTGAAATAGACGCTTCCTGCTCTAAATAGGAGACAAAATGGCTTTGGAGCTCACTCAACTGACCGATAACCTCTCATGCGTTTTTAGCATTCTCCTTTGAGCCTCCCTCTCAAATTTCTGCTTCCTGCGTTGAATAGGGCTCGCATTTGGAACCTTTCCTTTTTCTTCTCCTTATTAATTCTGTCGCAGAGGTTTTCTCCCGAGTTTCCTTCCTTCTGTTTGCTGATGACCTTAATGTGTTCAATACCATCCGATCGAAAGATGATTGTCAAGTCCTCCAGGACAACATAAATGGTTTGACTGAGTGGTGCAGAACCAATAACCTTTCCCTGAACATCTGTAAATGTTATATAATGTCTTTTCACCGCTCCCTTCACTTCATTAGTCATCCATATTGCATCAGTGGCCAGCAGCTAAATCGCTTTGAGCAAGCAAAGGACCTTGGAGTCATATTTGACACAACACTTTCGTTTTCCACACATATTGACTCTGTGGTCTGTCGAGCAATGAGCGCTCTAGGTTATCTTAAGAGGAACACCACTGAGTTTTACAGCATACCAGCGCTTGTATCACTGTACTCAATGATCGTAAGGCCAATAATGGAGTATTGCTCAATCATATGGTCACCATATTATCAAACTTACAAGGATCGGCTAGATCGAGTTCAGCGGAGGTTCGTGAGATACCTGGGTTATAAATTACGCATACCACAAGAAGAATATAGCTCCAGAACCCTAGCCGATCGCTGCGGACTCACCAGCCTTGAAGAGCGTCGCATTGTATCTGACATGCTGTTCCTTTTCAACTTGTTGAACAACCGAATTGACTGTCCCGAACTCACCTCCGAAATCAACCTACATATTCCAGCTTTTTACTCCCGTAACCAACCCATTTTTCATATTCAATTCTCCACAACTAATTACCTGTATGAACAGCCTCTCAATAGAATCTCCGTCAGGCCAACCATATTCCGTCAGGCCTTAGACTTTTTCCATGATCAGCCATCTCGAACCTTCCGCTCAAAAATATTACGCACCATCCACCGTCCACCCTGAAAACATCTGTCCACATAGCCCTAAACTCATCTCAGCTACAAGAAGTGTTTGTATGTGATTTTGACCTTATAATTACGCATTACACATTACACATACATTTTGTTTCCTCATCAAGAGACGAATTTATTTTGTTAATAATACTGTAATTGGGCATCGCCCGTTTTGTAAATAAATAAAATAAATAAATAAATAGGAGACAAAATGGCTTTTGAACTCACTCAGCTGATGACCGACCTGTCAGTCGTCTTCAGCATCCTCCCATCTACCTCCCTCTCAAATTTCAGCTTCCTGCGTTGAATAGGAGACAAAATGGCTTTCGAGCACACTCAGCTGATCATGAGTCAGCGGCCCCTGGTACATTTTTATCCTTGCCATGTCACAGATTACATCTATACCACGTTTCATCATAATCGGACGTCGGGAAGTGGCATTTAAAACGATTTCAAGAGGACTATGTACATACATATCGGATAGCAAACGCCAATACCTTGGTACTTTCATTACCTAAATAACTTGCATAATTAATTATGCGAGTTATTAGGTAATGAAAATACCAAGGTACTGGCGTTTGCTATTCGATATACATAGGTACATTCACACTAGTGTGAATACCTAACACAATTTAATGCAGTTAGTATATTTTTGTTATAATGATACAAGCGATATGGTTTTAAACGATTTTTGTTGACAATGGGCAAGTCCAGCTTGCTATACTTGCACTCGTAATATCTTGTATTGCACGCGACCTGTAAGTTTGGAAAATAAAAATGCTAGATAATTTCTAAATATGAGCTCATTTTGAAATCTAAGCTCATAGAGACGTATAAACAAGAAATTCGAGAAATCAGAATATTCTTGGCTCTAAAAGATAGCATAATTAAATTATATCATTCCTGAATATGAATTATATCATTCATAATTACCGTTGACTGTGATTTTTTTCAATTCAAACATACTACAACGTGACATAAACAGCAAAATCTATATCTATACTATTTATAAGAATGAAACTCCGTCCGTTTGTCCGTTTGTCGTGTCTATGCACGGCCAAACGGCTGAGTGGGCCGGATCTATTCTTTTTGGGATTTTCCGATAGGGTGTATAAGCGAATTTAAAATTTTCTAATCCCACCCGAACCATTAGGGCGGGAGGGGGGTCGAAGTAATAATTAATGTGCGCTTTTCGGACTTCCCCGCTTCCCCAACCCCTCTAAAACGGCCGTCGAAAATTCCGGAAAAAATACCGGTTTCGTAGGTTTTGAAACGAGGAAGACGACGGCGCGATCGGATCGCGAAAAAAGTATCGGGAAATGCGTAAAAAAATGCGAGAGTACGGACGTGTTTTCTCGAAAAGTCCGACGAAAAACTACGTTTTTTCCCATTAAAATATACTTTTTCGGAACGGTTTTCGCGGGCGAAATAAAGGTTTGATCCCGCCGAATCTGAATCCGAAATCGGATATCGAAAAAAGTGACGTTAAGTTGGTCAAATCGCGAGCGGAAGCGATGAGAAGCGTTTTAAAATTAATTTTGCCGTGTTCGCGAGAAGGCTCTGTCTGGGAAGACGTGTTTGGAGTTCGATGACAATGTGGCGAGCAGGTACACCTAGGTGCCCTACTCATATACAGGTATACCTTGCGAGGGAAGGGACTTGGCCTACGCAGAAATCTTGAAGGGAGTCGATGACTCATTTCAACGTAATAAATACCGGTTTTTTCCTAAACAGGTATACCTTGCGAGCGAAGCAGCAACATCCCCGAATAAACTTTTCGTGGTTCCACGTAGTTTTATAAGATTTAATTTGTTTGTAAGAATTCCCAACTGAAAAAAACGTCTGCCAAGTTGGGTGGGCAGTATAACTTCCTCAAGCGAGCGAAGCGAGCAGCATCCCCTACAGAAGTTAAACCTACCCTTAGGGATCTACCGTTTGCGAGCGAAGCGAGCAACATTCCCTAATAAACTTTTCGTGGTTCCACGTAGTTTTATAAGATTTAATTTGTTTGTAAGAATTTCCAACAGAAAAAAAACGTCTGCCAAGTTGGGTGGGCAGTATAACTTCCTCAAGCGAGCGAAGCGAGCAGCATTCCCTAATAAACTTTTTGTGGTTCCACGTAGTTTTATATTTAATTTGTTTGTAAGAATTTCCAAAAAAAAAAACGTCTGCCAAGTTGGGTGGGCATATAACTTCCTCAAGCGAGCGAAGCGAGCAGCATCCCCTACAGAAGTTAAACCTACCCTTAGAGATCTACCGTTTGCGAGCAACCTCCCCTACATGTTTCAATTGCGAGCGAAGCGAGCAACATTCCCTACATACCACACTTTGCGAGCGAAGCGAGCAACATTCCCTACATGCCACACTTTGCGAGCGAAGCGAGCAACATTTCCTACATACCACACTTTGCGAGCGAAGCGAGCAATTTAATGGGGGGTCCGGGGGCTTGCCCCCCGGCTGGACGTGGAGGCGAGCGGAGCGAGCCGGAGCGGCTAGTTATATATAAAAATGACCCTTTGGCTTAGTCCCATTATGAGGAAATAACGATTCTAAATATTCCGATTGAGTCTTCCTTCTGATGTATTTTTAGCTGCAACATAATACGCTTGTTTATTGTACGCCTTATATCACATTAAAAAATAAAAAAACACAAAACAAAAAATAGGAAAAATAAGAAGAAAAAAAGAATTTAGTGGGACAATTTTGTGCCATTTAAAATCATATATTTTAAATACTTAATTGTAACACCCATACAAAACAATGTGGTAGTGTGTGTGTGTATATTTTCAAAGATGGATAACAATAAAGTCAGAAAACCTAAAAAACAAAACAAAAATCAGTGAGCATATATATTTTGTATTGAATCATGAGAAAGAATTGAATTTAAAATTTTTAAAACAAGGAAATAACTTTCAAAGGATTGTAAATATACACTTGATAAGGTTTGTTTTGTTTTATATTTTTTACTATAGGGTGATTGTTTCGAGTATGGTGGTATATCTACTGTATGTATAGGCAGATTTTGAGGGGCCTTTAGGAGGATACGGTGTATTTTCATCTCGATTTCGTTGTACCTACGCAAGAAAATAGGTACATAAACACATACATCAACGGACAAAGTGAACAAAATAGCTCATTTTTCCTTTTTTTAAAGAAAATGCGATAAAAATTAGGGGATACGTTCCAGACGATACATTTTTCCTATTCGCCACTAAAACTCTCTATTATTCCTTGTAATTGGGAAAGCCAAATTTCTTAAATAAATTAATTGAAATCCCCTGAACATAACAGCTGTGAATTCGTAACACTACAGCAGAAAAACAATACGCCCTGAACCATCTGTGTCTACCCTGTTCCAGTCTGACGATGAAAAGAAGGGTCCACCCTCACGGCTCATTTACAATCCGCGTATTAATTCCGGGTACATTTTTTTGTTTCCCGATTGTTGTATGCTGACGAGCTGTGGTGAATTTGAGGCCTCCGTGACAAGAGCGCACTGAAGGGTGCGTCAAAATCAAGGCCAAGTTCTTTTGTTTCCCATCGCACAAGGGGCCGCATCTTTGTCGGAGGGCAAAACTAACTAAGAGAAAAAAACCCAACTGACCTAATTATAAACAACGGCTCCTTTATAAGCCCTTCCGCGAAAAAACTAGTCCAGTCACCTGACGGGAGTTTTTTTCTTCAGCTGGCCCTGACCGTAACCTACTTAGGCCTTCTCAAACTCGCACATTCAAGGGTTAGACAAAACTACTGGAACAGAGGGGTGGCAAACTAGTTCAATAGTCTGTGTGAGCAATACAGTCATCTGCTCATCTTAATTTGCTCTATTATGGAAATGTGGACGGCATGACGTGACAGCTGCCCTTCATGGAGCTTCCCTGCATTTCCCTCCTAGTCTTTACTGAAACTTTTCTATACTTGGTTTGCCGAGTAACTCAGTTAGGTAGATGGGATTTGAAGAGAATATATAATATGGAAGTTCCTCGTTGTTATTTATTAATCCGAGCGCTTTTTCCAATCGCCCTCTTCAAGGATACCAATATCTGAAGGTTTTTGTTTTTCTATATTACTAGCCCCCATTGAGGTTTATTGCAATTGAAAGATGTAGGGAATGATCACAGAGGAAAGAAACGGTAGATCACAGAGGAAAGGTTTAAGTGTGTAGGGAATGTTGCTCGCTTCGCTCGCTTGGTGTGGGATGTATAGATGCAATGGGTTATAGTGGGATACCATCGAGACCTACAGCCCATGTTAC
Source organism: Adelphocoris suturalis (assembly GCA_030762985.1). Taxonomy (NCBI): domain Eukaryota; kingdom Metazoa; phylum Arthropoda; class Insecta; order Hemiptera; family Miridae; genus Adelphocoris; species Adelphocoris suturalis. The sequence continues at coordinate 83,331,319 of CM061046.1, forward strand.
AATATGTGAGGAAGTTCTTATAAATCATAGAGATAGCCTAGTTTTCTCGCTCACTTCGCTTGCTCGGTATGGCTGTATAGATCCGGTGGGATATAAATAGTTCATCCCGAGTTCGTAAGAAAAACCCCGCTGAAATCCGACGTGTGTAAGGGATGTTGCTCGTTTCGCTCGCTAGGGGTGGGTTTTCTCACTCGCTCGGTGTGGGATTTATAGATGCGACTGGATATAGTCCCCATACCATCGAGATCTACAGCCCATGGTTCAGGAGGGGGTGGAAAATTTGAAAATTTCTTACTATCCCTTTCTATAGAAAATCCCAAGGGAATGGCAAAAAAATTAATAAATCTTATAAAAGGGGCAAAACGAAAATAATAAATTGCTGCAGAATAATTTGCTGCGTTTTCTATGTGAGGAATTTATACTGCCCACCCGACTTGGCAGTCCTTTTTTTCTGGTGGAAATGACTATCAAAAGCGGCACTTAATGTGGAACCACGAAAAGTTTAGTTTTAAGAACATTTCAGTACTAACAGAACTGTTGGGTATTAAATGTTTGCACGTATTTGTTCTCTCCGTCTATTTTCCTAAAGGTAGGCCATTATTTTATCTGCGTAGAAGGGCTATCCTTTTGCCCGTCTTTCAAACGGGAGCCGAGATCAAAAGGTTCGAAGGCAATGATCAGAGGGGCATCTACTCGCCTGTGTTGGTTGGACGGCACAATTAACTTCTCATTTTAATCGCTTTGCCTTCCTTCCCCTCGCATTTTGTCCAACTTCCCGTCACTTTTTTCGATATCCGATTCCGGATTCAGATTCGGTGGAATCTAAACTGTATTTTCCCCGTAAACACCGTCCCGAAAAACGTCTCTTTATGGGGGTCAATTTTAATGAGAAAAAAACGAAGTTTTTCGTCGAAATTTTCGAGAAAACGGGTCCGTAATCTTTCATTTTTTTTTTTACGCGTTTTTTTTTTTTTTTTTTTTTTTTTTTTTTTTTTTTTTTTTTTTGAAGAGTTTGATTCTTATAAACTAGTACAGATAGAGATTTTTACTATATATAAATATATATATATATTTTTTTTATGTATGCACATTTATTCATTTGAAGTTATCATTACATAATTATAAGATACAAGTCGCCAATGCTACGACCCCCTAATAATAATAATATATATACCACAATAATAGGTCTGCCAAGTCTTTTAAGAGTGTTATGTTTGTTAACTTGATTTTATTGATTCTCCATCGATGATGTTTCTCATAATAGTAGTCAGTAGTCTTATGGTTTGCAGGTAGGTAGTAGTAAACTTACCTCATGCGTGTATTACACTTACTCCCTGATACGGGTATACATAAAAATAGTATATAATTATATCCATTTGCTGGAGTTATTTAGGCTTAGGTTTAATAATATGTATATGTATCTCAAAGAAAGGAAGGAAAAGAGATCATTAAACTGCAAATAATTATGATAAAAAACTGAAGAGCATGGCCATTCCACTATTAACCGAAATTGATAGGAATTTTTATGTTTAGTGGAACATTGAACAACTTTGCCAACATCACACCCCGAATAGACCTGACGGACCTATTATTTGTCCCTCAACCCCACACCCTCAAATATACCACAAATTTTACCTAATCGACCAAGAAAGAAACAGTCATGCAGCATGATCGTATGAGCGAATTTTCATAAACTATCTATCGTACTATAGTATGTTAAATTGCATTGAAATTGGAGCAATTTAAGTTGACAGAAATGGTTAAAAACCAATTTTATGGCAAAAAACTTATTCTAAATAAAATTCCACTGATTCAAAAGGGATTTTTGATTTTTAATTTTTTTTGCAGTTTTTATAGATATTTTAGCAAATTTTAATGACATTTAAGTACGTTTTTCATCATAATTTTGAGCAAAAATTTGCAATGTCCTAGTTATTCGTTGAAAATTTAGTTTTGACTAAAATTCTGCAAAAAAATAGAAATTTAACGATTTTTGGCCGTTATTAGCCATTTTTAGTGATTTTTTAGGTACATTTTTCGAAATTTGACCAATTTAATGTGCTCAAAAATTGTTGTCCAACGAACTCATCCTTTCTTTTGAAATGCTTGATTTTTTGGCGAAAGAACGAAGTTTTTATCTCAATTCTATCGAGAGTTATCGTCTGGAATGACACATACATATATATATATATATATATATATATATATATATATATATATATATATATATATATATATATATATATATATATATATATATATATATATACATATAAAAAAGCGTTAAAATCCAGGAATCATTTCAGAATGCCTCAAAACAGATTTCGATGAAGAAAATTTTTGAAAATTTTTATTTTAAAATTTTTGGAGCCATTGCAATAGCTTTATTTTCTAAGAAAATTCGCTAAAAGAAAAAAGTTTAACTCCTACTCAAAAAGGAACCATTTGAATGATAGCTACCTCAATTTATCACATGAGTATACATTGGAATCCTGTTGGCAATGTAAAACCTGTTAATTTAGAATGATAACTTCATATCTGCTTTACAGGTGTGGTATGACCAAAAAATACCGATTTTCAGGTGAGATGTAAATTTCATTCAAACTAATTATGATGTAAATTTCTATTCAAAATATTTAATTGTTTTAATTAGAAATCATAATTCATATTAGGTTTATATTCGATGCATTTTATTAGTCTATTATTCTTTCACTTTTTATAATAGGCCCTAGCTTCCAGCAGACGAATTTTCATACCGAAATGTATACAGGGTGTCCCACGGAAATGTTACACCCCCTTCATTTTCCCTGAATTCAGAGTAAAAAAAAAACTGGGACCAACTCCATTCTTCATATTTTTTTACGTAGATCTCAGGAAAAACACTTTCGCGCGCGTCACTTGCGTCGGAATTGGCGAAAATGACATAAACTGTGTTTTGCTTCCAAGTCTGCAAGACAGCGGAAGCTTTGTTTTTGAAGTGGGAACGCCCATTTTTTTCATTTCAGATTCGAATTATACGTGAAATTTCATGAAGAAATGACCCATCACTCGATTTTTCTAAGTGCGCGTAAGCGGGCGCGATTCCGCTCTAAAAGTGCAAGAATTGTGAAATACTGTTTTGAAGATATTCAATTGCCGCAAGTAATACATTATTTTGTGGTATTTTTTCTTGGTGAACCTCGTAACGATGTTCATTTATTGATATTTGAAACACGAATTCGGGAAATCACCGAAAAATCGACCAGAATCGCACTTATCTTACTCATTTCTACACAGAAAAAAGCATACTAAAATGTAGTTTTTTCGGTGATTTCCCAAATTCGTGTTGCAAATATCATTAAATGAACGTCATTACGAGGTCCAGCGCGAAAAAATACCCCAAAATCGTGTTTTATATGTGGCAATTGAGAATCTTCAAAAACGCAGTAGGTACTTCACCATTTTTGCACTTATAGAGCGGAGTCGCGCCCGTTTAAGCACAAAAAAATAAAAAATCGAGTCATGGGGCATTTCTTCATGAAATTTCACGTATAATTCAAATCTGCAATAAAAAATGGGGGTTCCTACGTGAAAAAACTAAAATTTATGTCATTCGCCCCAGTTCTGACGCAAGTGGCGCGGGCGAAAGTATTTTTTCTGAGATTTACGTAAAAAATCATGAAGATTGGCGTTGGTCCCGATTTTTCACACTGAATTCAGGGGAAATGAAAGGGGGTGTAAGTTTTCCGTTGGACACCCTGTATTGCATGTTGATGCAATATCATTGTGTTAATTTTCTAAAACAAACGGTTTTTCCCCTTTTTCTTTCCGGGTCTAATGCACCAAAAGATTGTTGAAAACGCACTGAACTAGCAGAAAACTCGAACGGTTAAACCTCCCGTTTTCTTCTTTCCGGTAAGAAAGGAACATATCATTATTGTTACGAACAGTAAGAACGGATTGTTGGCTGTTTACTTAAGGAAAGGTTGTCAACGGGATAAGAGGAAGAGTAATGACGTAGGAAAGGGAGCGTAACAGAAGCGCCGGACGTTAAAAACATCGATAGAACAAAATAGACCGGGGTGACAGAAAGGTTTTGACAAAAGGGCTCCACCTTCCCAAAGGGTTCCGCCGTCAGTTGAACCCAAACCGGACCTGTCCTCTGATTTATGTACTCTTTAATCGATAACTGTAATAAATCTTAGTTGGATTAAACCCTCGGATACAGAAGGGGGAGATGAGGTATGCAAATAAGGCTTTCGAAGATCATTATGTTCCTTTTGCCAAGTGTGAAACACGTTTGAAACCTGTTGTCCGGGCGCTAGGAACCTTCAAAGAGGGATCTTGGGACTACAGCCACCCCCGGACGTGATAATAGCCAACATATCAAGAGTCCGCCGTGATTGGGAAACATCAACGGTCATCCCCTTGTCAGTTATCTACATAAATATCAACTATTATCATTGTAAACTCACCGGATAGTTCGTTGTAATCCTTCACAAGGTGATAATAAATTGCGCACGGCCGTAGCGCGCTCCAGATACCTATGTCGTGAGAATGTACGTTTTTGAGAATTCGCTATTATGATATTTAAGAGCATGTTCAACGTTTTACTCACAGTGACGTAGAAAAAAAGTTTTCTTGGCCAAACAAAAACCTGTCAAATTTTGTATAACTTCCATATTGTAACAAGGATGTATAGAATTAGTTTAAGAACAAGTTGCAAGTTCAAAACCACAAAATCAAGAACAAAATGGCATAGTCTGCTACCATTTAGTAAGCTTATACTTTTTTGCAGAATGTAACTCAGGGAAAGTTTATTAACTACGAATATGAACTAGGACATTAAAAACCCTATGCACTAAATGGATGTAAAAAAAGTACTGAAATTTCATTAAAATTGTAAACGAAATCGTTAATTACGGCAAATAGATGGTGATATTGTTGAATTCATTTTATTTTGATTCACTTAAACCAGTTTCTCCACTTGATTGAAAAATATTGACTCATGGATATGTTTTTGGGTAGTGAAGTGCTTGAGACGATGTGCTAACTCAGTTGATCAGGGGGATCTTATCCAAAAAAACAATGTTGGTGGATTTTATTGTTTATTTACCTGTATAGATGTATTGGGATGTGTGAAGGCATTAGCACTAGTCTTCATTCTTCACTTGGTCAATCATGCATTTAGTAGGTAAACCAGCCTGGTAACTGCGTACCGAGTTGTGTTATGATACATCGCGGATTGGTTATACTTCATTAATGATTTTGCGTGTCGCTCATCTGCTTTCATTTTTAGAACTTTTTGGGCAACGTAAGATTTCTGCTTAAATTGAGACGTTTCGAACGGGTGGTTTACATTTCAGTCGGATGAAAACAGACGGAGTTAGGTACATTGTCCTAGGAACAGCTCCGTTGTAAGCTGTAACAGTCCTGGTCAATGGAACTGTTACTCAGAACGTTCCCAAAAGAACGCCGAGTCCGTCAGCTATCCTTCTCATACCAGATCATACCGCAGCCAAGATAAGAGATTCTCTCATTGTGCGTATAGCAATTAACTATTATTCATATTGATTTCCAATATTCCCCTCTGATTTCTAAGTGATTAAATCTCGTATTTCATTTATTAACCCTTAACCTCGATAAATATAAATATACTAGCCGCGTTACCCGCCCGATGCACGGGAAAATGATCGGTGTATCGATGTGTGATGCTTTGCGGAAGTTTATAGCCGTACTGGTTGTAGAACATTATATTTAATAAAATAAACTGGAGGGCAAGTCTAAAACGTAAAATGCGAGTGGAAATCTTGATTTTGGAGACCAAAAAATTTTTTTTCTCCTGAAAGTGAAAACAATGCTTACGCTACCTTTAGGTAGACTCGGAAGCAAAAGTTGCAGAGGAAGACATTTTGGATCGAAGGAGACCACCGCCAGCTCTCTAACTCGTTTCTTCGATTTTTGGCAATTTTTAGAAGTTTTCGTGATCTACCACTCGCTTGTTGAAGACTTCCAAAGAAGTGGGTAGTGAACGTAAGGTCACGAGAACTTTGGAAAATCATCGAAAATCGAGGAAAAGAGTTGGAGATCTGGCGGTGGTCTCATTCGATGCAAAATATCTTCCTCTACAACTTTTCTAAATTCTTTCAACTTCTACAAAATAATTTTGTCCACCTAGAATCGATTTTTTCTTAAAAATGTTGCCTTAAAAATCATTTAATGATCTGAACCTCTAGGAAGCAATTAGCAGCAGCCAATTGTTATTAAATCTCATTCCACACATATTTGAGAACCATTGGACACCAAATTCGTCGCGATCCCCAGCGGGCCCCATTAGTAAATGCTGTTCGAAATCTCGAAATGAACTTAGTAAAATTGTAATATTTCTAGTTGATATATTAAAATACATAAAAATTCAAACAACCTTGCGAAAAGTAAGCCATGATGCCGACTTCGAGAAAAAAAAATCACGAGCTAGCCTGAACAGCCTCATATGCACTAATTAATTACATCTTGTACAAACAAACTAAATATCACAGTATGGCACAATCGAAAGATTCACTGAGCATAGCTGAACGAGAAAACATTTTATACCAGTTGGAACCTGTGTTAGTGACTCTCCAACAACCTCTAAACAGCTCAGGATATCAAACTACTCCTTCCGAAGACTTTCGACTTTTTTAATTTTGGCCAGGAAAAAGGGGTTTCTGAACTACTGTGAGGCGGTCTCGCCTGGTGTTGCTTCCAGTGAAGCGATTTATTTAATCGCATCTACGGATGCCCATCCAGAAATCGGTGGGCGCCCTCGGGGGATCGCCGTCGGGTCGGAGCCACTTTTTTGGATGGGCAGGCATATCAGCCGGCAATTAGTTCTTTCCTTTTTTTCTGATTTTATTTTATTTTATTTTTATTAATACGGGCAAGCCCAATACAACATGTGAAGAAAAAAAGAACAATTATACAAATTTAGTAGGTATAGATAGAAAAATTAGTTCATGAAATGATAATTATGTTGAAGTATAAAAGAGAAAAATAAAAGAATAAGTTCTAGACATAAATAAATCAAGCAAAATCAACACTAAGCTATTTATTTTTAACAGAATATGGAGAATCGTGGAAGATGTCAAGATCAGAACATTTATGCATCATATGATTCATCAGTCGGAGCAATCTGCAAAGCGGTAGATGATACAAGTAATTAGTAGAGGAAAACGTGATCCAAAATAAATTCTCTGATCGCAGTCCAGGGCGTGGTACCAAAAAATTTACCGTAGTCGGTAGTGTAGGTGAGTTCACCAGCCCCACCACTAGCTTGTAGAAAAAAGGAGACATTTTCCACACAATGGCGACGCGTAGGACTCGGATTACCCAAACTCCTCTTCAAGGTATCAAAATCAACAGAGTCTTGGAGAATATGGAGCTTACATGCCACATATCGCAAAAATCCTCTTTGAACTTTGCTGTTCTGTCTAATCTGGTACTTGTAATGTGGGGACCAAAACACGGATGCATCATCCAATATTGAAACAACGAGGGATCCATTCAAAGTAATTTACAATTTTGTATTTTTTTATGGCCACACGATTGATAACGAGTTTTGATTTTGAGTTGTATTGACAATATTTTCCTGCACTACCTGTGTTTGTGGTGGCCCGCGGTGCGCTTTAGAGAAATGGCGCTTTGGTGAAGGGAATCGTCAATGAGTTAGGTACCCTTACTTGGGTGTAACTTTCACACCAAGGATGTCCTTCACTAAACACTTGGCACGCAAGGTGAAATCGGCCAAGACAGTAATGAGCAGCATTTGGAGTAAGGCGTTTTCTAACTCTAACGTCTCCTTGGCACATAAATTGTAAATCTTCAATGCTATAAGAGGTCAATTTTGTGCTGTGTAGCCCAGGTTTGAACGCTGATGTAAACAACGAGGTGAAGAGTGTCCAGCTACTTTACATTAGAAGACTATAGAACCTTCCTCGGTTCACCTTAAGTGTTTCGAGACTGAACTGAGCACCTTATTAGTGCTCCGATTGCACTGTTCTTACCTGAGGAAAGTTTTGAAGATGAATGAGTCTCGCCTACCTAAAATCGTGACTGTTAAATTGGTAAAAGCTGGGGTACGTTTTGCAAGGCATTATGGTTTGCTTTGTGCCAGACATACAATTCCTATCAACCTGCCATCATTTGGGCAGGCTTGGTGTTCAAGCCCTGAATACAGATATGGATCGGCAAACAGTGGAAGAAAGTCTTTGCACAACAAGTCTCAAGTTTATGGCAGTAACTCTTTTCCAAACGAAAAGCTAATATTCTATCTGGGTTGTACGCCCCATTGTAATACAAAAGAAAGGTTGTCGGGTTCTCTCCTACCGCAACAGTCAAAGACTTGGGAATTTCCCCTAGATCTCGCAGGTGCTTAGGAGCATGTGGGCAGACTCGTTGGCAGCGCAGAGTGGTTCAAAACCCAATCTAGGAAGAAATAATTAAATTTCCTTGTCGCAAAAGAAAGAAGACTGTTTGTTGTTTTTCTAGGGTGCTGAATTCAATTCTTAAACTCGTTTTCCAGTATCAGCTGTAGTTTTTGGGAGATACACGTTTGAATTGTGGAAAAATCACTCAATCCCCAACTTTTCTTTTAAAACAAAAAAGTTAATCATGAAGGATAATTAACGCCGAACAATCTACGCCATACGATCGGTCAAAAATAAAGCCTTCATGCTTAACAATAAAAGAAAAACTTGTTTTGCCCATTTTTCAAAATCTAGAGCGGTTTCTTCTAAATTCTGAAATAACTAAGTCAGGCGGGAATTAGAACAAACATTAGCGTATACTAGATGCACATATGCGATAAATGAGACCTAGCATAGCTAGCATAGCTCAGTACTTTGCTGTGTAGGTATTGGAAAACACACATCTGACTCTTCTGCGAAGATAAATTGTAAACAAATGATGAAATCGTGTGTTCTTCTACGAAAAAACACATAACCTTCCTTAAGGCAAAATAAGATTTTAATCTGATTCTTTTTGTAGGCGTCCCACCTATGTATTCCTGATTCCAGATCTGGGTGAGTCTGTGTGACTAGAACTTTATACTAATAAACATCCAAAAATGTACTTATTTTCATGTTAAATGTAGTACCAACCTACCTAATCAGTTCATTATTTTCTACCCATCATTTCATTTCTGTTTCGCTTACCTCTATTCATATAGATCATTGTGGAAGGTTTCTCGTGTCCCTAGCCAGATTGAATAGCAAGTTCAATTGTTGATCTGTTGAAGTGAACTGGTAACAAGTTGTTTCAATCGTCGCTTTTCCTTATATCTCAGCACTGACACGCCAGGTCGCAAACAATTGATAACCGCTTTGAGTTCCAATAGTCCAGGCCTATAAGAATGCATGTCAAGACTTGCTTAGGGCATACCTTTAAACTCAAAAATTTAATGTTGTCTAATAGCTAGATTGGGTTTTTGAACCACTGTGCGGCGTACCTAAGACGGCGACAAGAATCCGCTGAAGGGAGGGCAACACGCTCATCCGGTGATTTGGCTGCTTGAACACTCCCACGATCAATGAATTTAAAAAAAAATTATGTTTCGTATGCATGTATCCATGGTAACTAATTCATCGCCACCTTTATTACAATATTTCCTCAATTTACCCAGCACTCAAGCACCTCTCACGAATGGAGTGAACCAACAATTGGAGGCCCGGATGGAACCAACGACTAATAATAGCAATGAAAGCACGCTGAGTGTGAACTTTACCATTCTGAGGTAATTACGATATAATACGTACCACCAACTGGCCGTGTGATGTTGGTAAACACGGCAAATTTGGAAAAGAAACCCAAGACTTTTTGTCCAATACTTTTCGTCTTAAGACTTTATGTATCTAAACTTTTTGTTCAAAGACGTTTTGTCCAAGACTTTTTGACCGCGCACCTTTCAACAGTTATTGAACAAAAGCGATCATCATTCCTCCCTCGAGCTGAAACTTCAGATTTGTTTACACTGTACCGCGTGCTCAATGGTGAGGTCAAGTCTGCCAGTTTGGACAAAGATGCTGGTATTCCCCTACAAGTCGCACGTTGGGCGTTCAAGGTTCGGACCGAGTCCGTTCTACTGAATGCAAACCCTTATGAGTATAGAAAGTCTTAAGCTGAATCTTAAGCCAATCTTAAGCTGAATAGGAACCGAATTAGCTTCAGAGCTCTCTCTGCTGATTAGAGTGGAACCTCAAGTTGCAATTATATCCTACCATAAACATCGGGATTCCGTTCCAAAGTTATGCATCCCAAATTGAATTGGGACAAAATCAGCTGATTAGAGTGGTTCCTCAATTGGTTCCTTTTTTGAGGACCCGATGCAAAGTTCAGTATCTTAAACTGGTACAAAATCGGATATATATGTAGGCATGGAAGACCGCCGCTAGCTGTCTCCGCTCTCTTTTCTCTCTCGTCCTATCGCGTACCTTCATAATTATGTATTTGAAATACTTTTTGTCAATACTGCAAGAAAATATGTACATAACAATGAATTATTGTATATTTCCGTCCAGTGTATCCATGCAGCATACAGTTGCATCCTACAGCAGGTACGTAAATATTATGCTTGCCACTGGATTTGTGACCTGAAGAAACCTTCTTAGCCAAATAAAATCTATTTTGGTGTTGTTGGATTCGTGCCGTGAAATTCTTTCCAGCAAATGAGTCTCAAATATTTGGTGAAGTACTTTTTACCACCTAAATTGAATTCCTTAATTACAAAGTGGTTTTCGCGGACGACGCTAATAGATTTTCCCGATTTCGGATGTTTTGAGAAGTTTTGTGGATTTAAATATAACCCGCGTTCAGACCAGGATCTCGCTGATAATTTTGGGGAAAACTGCATCGAATCGATCTAGCCATTTTGGCGTCCATCCAAAATCAAGTGCCTCAACAAAATATATAATTAATCTTAATGAAAATAATTGAGAAACTGAGCCCATATCCGAATGGGATATTCTTATTTCACTACTCGTAAGAAGAACCAGCTGTGCAAGCGATATTTCCTGCTCATTCATCCTTCATAATGGCCAACATTTTGCCTTCCTCTTTGTTCTTTCTTCTATACCTCGTGACGACGATGATATACCCCAATTATTAACCGCCGTCAATGAAGGTAATTCTACACTCGGCATTCAGAGACAGATTTTTTTTAACGTCCCAGACTTATTCAGTCGGATCCTCATAGTACGCCAACTCGCCAACCCCAGCCCCCGGTACGATCGAGGTTGGCAGTACAGTGAAACTTGGATAATTCGAACCTCAAGGGACCAGTCAAAAACTTCGAATTAACCAAAAATTCGAATCAAAGAAGTTTTTAATAAATTACTTATATTTTAACAAACTACAGTACGAAGTGAAGTACGTTCAGCAACATTGAATACTGTATTGACCAACAGTATATTGAACAATAAATATAAAGACACCTGGAATGGTACTGTATTTAACTGCAACCATAAAAAACAATCTATTATTTTTCAAAAAAGGATGATATTTTGGCCTGTTTCCTTGAATTAAGTCCCTAGGCCATTATAAAAGATTCCAACGCATTCAGAGAGTTGAAGTATGAATCACAAATTAATTCGGCTTTCAAAAAAACGTCTAAGTTCTTGTACGTGATTCATCGCGTCAGCTGCACTCGGCATAGGTACTTCTTCTGCTGATGACCCAGCGATCTGAACCTTCGTTGCCTTCATTTGGCCTTACGCAAACCTTTTGCCGATTATCATTACTAAAACGAATTTCCCGATAAATTTACAATTATTTTGAGTCGCAGCTTAAAATTTATACCTTAATTAGCACGCCGAAACTTCGAATTATCCACGATTTTTTATCATTGTTTAAATACAAAATGCTAGGGACCAAGAGAAATATTCGAATTAAAGAAGTTCGAATTATCCAGGTTCCACTGTATTTGCCCTCATATTAATCGGTACAACGCAAGGTCCACTGAGACTCGTACTTCATTAGTGGCAATATTATACCATTATATAGGGTGCGGCAGCATAACTTCCTTTTTTCAAAACCTAATAAAACGCATTGTATGAATTAGGTATAAAGTTTTAATTTGGGTTTTACACTGTGGGTAGGTACACACCTAAAGTTTTGTTTTACATAGTTTTCAAGAGTAAATCATGTAGGTGACGTCCGCTATTCTCGATACATTGCGTTTACCGATTTTTGGCATTCAACATGACTCTTTCGAGCATAACAGGCGTTGTGTTGGCAATTGATTCCTTTTTTTTTTTTTTTTTTTCTTTTAATCTTGTAGGGTCCTTGGACGGTTAAAATAAACACGGGATTTAAAAAAAAAAAAAAAAAACCTGTAGAAAAAAATCACAAGGAGATAAATCGGGAGATCGGGCCGGCCAGTGCAAATCGTCTGATTTGAGATGAGGCGTTCTGGGAAGTTTTCCCTCAACAGCTATCCAGGCTCTTGCGCTGTGTGCCGTTGCACCGTCTTGTTGGAACCAATTGTACCCCAAGTTCAACTCATCTATCTAGCCGTGGGAAAAAAATTCCTGTAAAATGTTCAAGTACATACTGTTCCAAATTCACTGACACTGCGACTTCATTTTCCTCAAAGAACCAGGGACCAATAATTGCAGCTGAGAAAATCGGTAAACTCAATGCCACCTACACGATTAATTTGCTCTTCAAAAGTATGTAAAAACAAAACTTAGGTGTGTAGATATATTGTAAAAACCAAATTACAACTTTCTGATTCATACTAATACAATATCACCAGGATGCTTTCAAAATGAGGCTTCCGGAAAACGCGACCCATCAAAAGCAAAGACGGAACCCCGCTGGTGACACAGCCAGAGCAGATGAAGAGGTGGGAAGAGCACTTCAATGAGGTGATTAACCAAAAGTGTGACAACGCAAATGAGCCCACATTTAGGATGACCAGACTTGAGCCAGTTGTAGAAGTGTAACAGGGTGTGCCCTCCACAGCAGAAATCTCCCAAGCGATATCAGAACTCAAGAATGGAAAATCTCCCGGCATCGACGGTATAACGGCGGATGTTCTCAAGGCGGACACTCAGGTCTTCGCCAAAGTGATTGAGCCTTTGTTCAGGAAGATGTGGCTGGAGGAGAAAGTGCCCACTGAATAGTGCAGGGGTATAATAGTCAAGATTTCCAAGAAAGGCGACATTTCAGAGTGCACCAACTGGCGTGGGATGGTGTGGAGAAGGTGGATTGGAATCCCCAGTGTGAAGGAAGGAGAGGAGAACGACCCAAGGAGACCAGGAGGAGGTCTTGCGGGAAGGAGCTGCGCCGAGCTCGAAAGACGTGGAATGGAGCTAAGAGGATCGTAGCCAACCGATCTGACTGGAGGACCGTTGTTTCTGCCCTATGCTCCCATAGGAGTTAAAGGAAATAAGTCAAGATTCATACTATGCGTTTTGTTACGTTTTGAAAAAAGGAAGTTATGCTGCTGCACCCTGTATATATATGTATAGACCATATAATGTCCCTAACCTGACGGTATGAAATTCAGGGGTCGATTCTAGACTTCATTTCTGATCAGAAGATTTTAACGTAGAACACGTTTTTACGGAGGTCTTCTTGCCAAGGTTGTTATCTAACAAAGGCAAGAAAAAATGACACGTAACAAGGGCCTATACAAAAAGTTCCAATCATGCAGCATGATTGTATGAGCAGATTTTTATATATTATAGTATTATGTTATGTTACATTGTTTTGAAATTTGAATACATCGAGGGCAAAGAATTGTTAACCACCAACTTTATGGCAAATAAACTCGATCGAAATAATATTCTACGGTTCAAAACAGCCATTGGATTTTTAGCAATTTTTCAGTTTTTCAATCGATTTTTTAGAAAATATTAATGAAATTCAAGTTCATTTTATTCCTGCATATATTTTTTGCGAAAATTCTGTAGTGTTCTAGTTAGCTATTAATTAACTTTTATTGACTAACATTTTGCTAAAAAATAGATTCTACGATTTTTAGCCATCTTTTGTGAGTTTTTAAGTAATTTGAAAAATTCTAAGTGCTTAAAACGTGTTGACCAACGAACTCATCCTTTCGTTTGGAAAGCTTGATTTTTTGGCTGATGAACGGAATTATTATCTCAATCCTAAGGAGAGTTATCGCATGGAATGACACACACACGCACGCGCTCGCGCGCACACACACACACACACACACACACACACACAGACACACCCACACTTTTTTTTCTACAAATGTTCCCTCAAAGGCGGAGGGGGCACAGCATTAAAATTCAAAATGAAAAAAATAAAAAGAAATGGGGAGGACGCCCAGGTTTACCCGACGCCGGCCCTTGGGATCAAGGAAGCTGATGGAAGAGAAGAGAGAGTGGGATGAAAGGAAGTGCCCCTATAAAATGACCACCAGTTCAAGTAAGAACCCCTCAGGACGCGGGTGGTGATACCACGGAGCACTCCTGCTGAGATGCCCAACTCGAGTAACTCCGTGGCGCTTTTCCCGCACCACACCCCGCGCTATGACACGGTCGCGGCCATGACCTTGATGTTATTAGGTGCCACTCCTTTTAGCTCAGATATCGCTTGTCGCAGATCATTTCTATCATATTTACTTTTCTTAGCCCGCCAGGTCTGCTCCATGTCCACGCTGCCACTGACAACCTGGACATCCAGGATTATGGCAGACCCATCGGGCTTGATCGCAACGATATCTGGCTCCTTGCCCCGGTCACTTGGCATGTGATATAGTCTCTCCCTTTCGACATCCCAACCGCTGGATGACAAAGCGCCTGCTATCTGCTTGGCAACCGCTTCATGACGTAGAATGCGGCCACTGTGAGTACGAGGACACTGCTGCACCACATGATATAGATTCACATTTTTGCCCCGACAGGCACGGCAAAGGGTGTCTAATGTCCTGCGACTACTCCTCGAACACCTCACTGAGGTGGCTAACGTAGCCACCCGGACGGCATGAAAATGGCGATAGTCGTGGGCCCCAATGCCCTCTGAAGCCCATTCCACCCACTGGGAAGAAAATGCGGATTCAGAGCACTGTCGGAGTTCTTTACCATCCATACACACGCGCGCGCGCACGCACGCATGCACATGCACACACACGCGCGCGCGCACACACACACCCCAACTTTATGCGAAGAGTTTCAGATCCGAGGAACCTCACCATAATGAATCTCTCAGAAGAAGAGAGGGCGTCATTGTGGCGGCTACGTTGGCCTACTAACGACAACATAAAAATCATGGGCGCTAATAAGATTTCAAGTGTTTATCATGGATACAGTGTACTACAAACGTGAGGTAATATAACAGATGATTAAGTAAGTAGGTATGTCATCGGCAATGGAGTTACGGAAACAGTAGTTGATGCGCTGATGGAGTGGCGTTGCAATCGTACCTGGACGCTACTTAATGATATCTCTTACACAACTTGTAAGTAGGGAGGCAACAGTCCCCTTTGACAAGTCTTATCCTTTAATTGCTTTCTCTTTCTCTCCCTTCTTTTTTCTTTTTGAAGAAAATCCGGTCCCCCTCGGGAAGCCCGGGCTCTGGGGGTTATGTACCCAATGACCCCCCCCCCCCCCCCCCTCTCTTTCTACGTGACTGATAATTGTTTCAAAATGCATCAAAATGGGTTTCCTTGCAGAGAGCTCTAAAGCAATAGCTATAGTTTCCACGAAAATTGCTAATTTTCAGACGCTACCTTGTGACCACAGATCGGCAACCTGTTCACCCTTTATTTACGCAGGTACTTGTTGCTCTTCGAAGCTTTTGCAGGCTCACGCTTCGTTCTCCCTCTCTTTCCATTCTCTCTTTCATCCCACTTCCACGTTCCTTCTCCATTTTTTCCTCCATTTTTTTTTGTCCGGACGTCCGATCCAGGAACTTCCACCCAGCCGACACAGAAACTCGTCATCACTTGCACTGCACATCGGCCCCCTCGCCCGAACCCGCCGACCTTCAAACTGCTCCGCATCCTTTCATACGAGGGCAACATCCGCCTGTTTTTTTCTCACATGGGCTTCCTCTTTTTCCTTTTTTTTTTCATTCTTCTTTTTTCTTTCTAATTTCGAATCTCACCCCCTTTTTTTACATTTCCATTCCACCTTGAAGCGTACGTGTATGTATAAGAGATAGCAGCGAGGAGGGGGCTAGTCATCAGCATAATCTTCTTGACCCAGGACCGCCCGAGTTTATTCGCTTTTGTAAACCGTCTCGACACCCACCGACCGTTGGAATTTTGAATATATGAATTTCCTACGACCCTTTTACCTACTTCTCTGTCCCTTATTGTGAGGTCTAACCAAATTTTCGTGTTTACCTCCATATTTGAAAGATTTCGACTCTGAGAGATCTTTTTAGCGCATTTTCTTTTAAAAAAAGGAAAAATGAGCTATTGGGTTCACTTTGTCCGTTGATGTATATATGTCCTCTTAAAGTAGTAAATGCCACTTCCCGACGTCCGATTTTGATGAAACTTGGTACTTATGGATGTAATCTGTAACGTGGAGGGGATAAATATGTAATAGGGGCTAGGGGCCGCTGAAGCATGAGAGGTCATTGGTCAGCGGAGTGAATTCTAAAATCATATTGCCTCCTATGAGACGCAGGAAGCTGAAATTTGAGAGGGAGGCTCAAGGGAGAATGCTGAAGACGACTGAGAGCTCATTGATCAGCTGAGTGCGCTGCAAAGCCATTTTGTCTCCTATTCAACGCAGGAAGCGTCTATTTCACGCGGATCTCCTTACAAGAAAATGCGCTATTATGTGACTCACTTCGTGAGCATTGATCTACTTGTTTATGATGTGTTTCCTTGTCAATGTTGTTGACTTTTCTTTATGTTATATTTTGTGCAGTAGACTCATTCTTATTGTTTTAAGAAGTAGAATATCCTGTATCTTTCAACTAAAACCAAAGTTCTGTACCCTTTTTTTCCCTAAATTGTTCATTTTAGGTAAGTACTTTGGTCAAAAACTTCGTTTGACATTTGGAGACCCCTAAAGGGGTTCACACCTTTACAGCTCCAGGACCCCACGATTTTACGTTTTTAGTAAAGGTCGTAAATTGTTTAAAAAAATTATATGTATCGAAAAAAACTGTAGGTCAGGTAGGAACGAAATTACCTCGGAGGCCTCAGCAGATCAGTAATTACATATTGTATTATAGATATCCCAAAGGAGCTCCATTTCAAATTTCAGCTCCGTAGGTTGATTAAGAAAGAAATTTGCTCCAAGGGCTCTTTTGCGTAATGCACCTTCGTAAAAGATTTGCTTAATGCAAGTTCTTGGTGGTAGGGCAAAAAGCTTACTTTCATTAATATGCCTACAAAGATATATAGGCTCATACATGGGGGAAATATCAATGCTATTAATTGATAGATCAATACTTTGTAGTTTCTCTGATATAAGTAAAACGACATTCACGTAACAAGGAATCCACAAACATAAAACCACTATCAAATCATCAAAATTGCGAGTATAAAGACCATACTCACTCCTGCTTACATTTAAACTCAAATTAAATATCTCCACGCGTTACTGTAACATGGGAATCTTGAAAACAATAACATCTAGACATTGGATAACATATTATTATTCACTAACCCCAATTATATACCTACTAAGCAGTCATTTATCATTAAAATTGTCTAAATTCGGTTTCTGAATTGTCAAAATGTTTCAGTTCGTGACAGCTATGTTCATTTACCTTTTCTTTTTCACTTTGGTGTATCTTACGATATACTTTGTCCTCTGTTATGTACATGACTGCGTCGTGGGAACAGTATGAAGCAAAGTGAACCTAGAAGAACCTGGAAATAATTCGTCAAGTGTAGGGGAATACATTGCAGGTATACCAATAGAATGTGCCACTACATCACCGTTGCTAGATGTACGGTAATTATCGTTTCGTACGATAATTCACGGATTTGTACGATCTACGATATAACTTTGTATGATTCAGGTGCCTGAATGAAAATCTTCCAATCTATAGTAGGGCCACATTATTTTTTCAATCGTCATCATTCGTCATCATGTGCTTTTGATGAATGTTTTTAAATCATCGTGAACAATGTAAAAATTCACTGCACTTCGAACGATTTAAAAAGGAGTCGAATCAAAATAATTTTTTATAGTAACATCAAGGCAACGAAGATAGGTACTTTCACAATTCATTTTTGCATGATGACGAATTTGTCTTGTGATCCTTCAAAAGCTAGGTTCCTTTAAATGACTAATTCTTCTACTGTTGCCTGCTCCGAAAAAACATCAGGCTTTCTTAGAGGGTCTCATCAAAGAAAAAACAACAGAAAATAATAATATCACAACCCCCTCCAATTTCCTTTCCACCCATGATTAGAGTGTGCATGATAAGTAGTTTCCCCCGAAGTACAATAATTTTGAGAGTCTTTCACGCTATCTTGATCCTCCGTTGCACTATGTTTTACAAACAGCAGGTATATAATTGGATGATTTAGAGTCAATCAAGTTTTCAATTGCAGGAAGAGAACCACTGCAGTGAGCAACCTGAAGTCGGCAATAGATGGCTTGAATCGTATCCAAGAAAAGTCAGTAACAGACATCATCCTCATTCTGAAGACCATTGAATCTGTAAACAGAATAAAACCCACTGTTCCTCAATTTAACGGTATAATGATTTGTGAAATTGATTACTCTTCTTCTTACTACAAGACATGTAGTCAGAGGGAATTTATTGAACCTAGACCGAGATTAACGCTGTCAACACAATCGAAACTTTATTATGTACATTTTTCACAGAGCGCTAGTCATATGAAAAGAGCTCAAAGATATGAGTGATAAGTGTGGTGGTGGATTCACTCATCTCTCCAAGACTGAAAATATATTCCTAATCTTGAATAATAATATATTTATTTCATTTATAAATTACCTCATGGGCAATGCCTTTAATATTAGTGAAGATTAGTACAGCGCTCTTTACAGCCCACTTAGCTCTGCATTTTCAAGACGTCATTATGCATCAACAGAATTCATTGTATGATGTAATTTCAAGATAAATAGAATTTATTCAATAAAGACACAATGCATACATATGTTGATAGTACAACTTCAGAACTTAAGCTGAATGTGACTGAATTTGACTTCAGGTCAAATGTAGCCTATGTTTCCAATTTCATCAAAATTTGCTGAGGAGAACTGGTAGAAGTGGGTGGGTAAAAAAACGAGATGAGACAAGAGAAACAATTTGCCATTAAAACTATTAACTGCAAAGATTTAATTGGTTTTTATTTTATTTCACAGAAGTAATTGACAATACTGGTTTATGGTAACTGTTGCAGCCAGATAGCAACAAATTGTATGATTAATTTTAATTTTGTTTTCTCGTTTATGAGAGTTAAGGGTATTTTTAGCTTAAGGATTGGTAGCAATTAAAGATGGACTTTCAACGAGTCACCTCAGGTCGTGGCGCCACTAGAAGCCTGTTTGTCAACTCGCTCGCTGCGATGTTATGTTCGCCTTTGAAATTTGGGGACTACCCCTGTCACCTCCAAGGTTCACAAAGCTTGTCTGGTCTACGAAGTTTCGGCAATATTCGTCGAGAGTTCAGCGAGTCAGTGTATATCGCTCGTTCCTCTTCTATCAACCCATGCGGTGCCCCGATTTCGGTACATACCATCAAATATCTATTAATTGATCGATCGACCACGGCTGTTTTCGTGGGTTGTGAGGAACGTTGACTTATATCCACTTGTAGATGTAGTACATCTACATCTATATCCACTTCACCAGCGAACCTTTAGCTTTCCCAGGTTTCCTGGCCGATCACGGATCACATCCCACCTACTTGGTTGCTGTGAGTCTGCAGCTCACTCCGCGAAAATCAAGGCTTATCTAGTGCTGGTGTACCTGGTTCCCGCTCATCTTCTACCTTGGAGTAGCTTCCACGAGATCTCCCTGTCCCACTGGGCGTCCATCCACGGCTACCTCGTACTACTCTACTCTACTACTACTCATGGTCACACTAGATTAATAGTTAAACATTAAAGAAAATTTCATTTATTATTTTTAATCTTGTATGTTTCTTTCAATTGGAGCTCCTTAAAATTATTTTCTAATTTACACCAACTGTTTCATCAAGAATAAATTTATTTACTTTCTGTCACTTCATGGTATCTCTTCTACATTTTAGATTGAGACGAAGAACCGTTTCACGGTAAAATTGACAGTGTCCTTTTAATTTTCAAATTTAATTTCCAAAGGTATCTATCTTTATTTTCTATTAAAACATCTATTTCATTCGCTAGCAAGTAACTGAAGTAAGTTATATAATCACTCAGGTGCCTTCAGCATTCTCCATTGACCCTCCCTCTCAAATTTCAGCTTCCTGCGTTGAACCATATGATAGATAGATAGATAGATTTTTATTGTATGTCATCCTTGTGGGATAATACATTGTCAATAATTATAAAAATATCAGTTACATAATATATACATATTTAAAAAAAAATTCTAAAAACGCATGTAAAAAAATTCATCAACTGTATAAATGGGATTGTCTCTAATTGTTCTAGTGATTTCTCTTCTAAATTGACGGGTTGGTATATTCTTCAGCTTGTTTGGAAGTTGGTTGTAGAGTTTGGCACCCAAAAATGATATGTTATTTCTCTGAGCTGCTGCATTACGGACTCTGGTCAAGGCGAGATGTAATAGCGGCTGTAATTTCGTAATTATAATATCGTCTCGAAACTATAATTACGTCTCGTAACGGTAATTTTGTCTTATTTTCGGCTGGGTTATGATGTAGAAACATGTTCCATGTTAAAAGAAGAAAGTCCGAAAACATGCATTTTGAGGCCTCGTTTTAGCTTTTATAGAATCGATCTACCGTTTCATATTTGGCATCAGGCGACTCAGGGGGCCAGGATAATATGCAAAGAAAAGTTTGAAGCAACAGGATGTGGCCGGGAGGGAGCCAAAGTTGCGCTGAAGTTCTAGTTTGTTCTCATCTTGCAGCGTCTCGTTGCAATGGTTTATTGAAAGCTTGGCAATGCAATTGAAAGCTTGGCAATGCAATTGCAATGGTTCATTGAAAGCTTGGCAACGCAAGACTAGCATCTCACTCGATTTCATAGGTATTTGCTTTCGGTAGTTAGGTGCCTCCGATTAAGTAGTTGAGAGTATATTTAGGTAATGTGCCATGAATTTTGTTTTATATAGCGGACTCGTTTACTACTTAGAAGGGCTATCTTACACAGAAATAATAAACCTACCAGCAATAGTTTGCAGCTTTTATCCTTAGCATTTCAATTCCCATAGTTTCTTTGTGCAAGAACTCACTTTGCTTTCAAGTGGATTTCATAGGAAGACAAAACTAGTGACGTGTAATTGGCCATCGTGTACAGGAACCACCTTTCAACGCCTAAGGTTTATTAGAATAGGGCTTACCTGAGCTCAATGGACCCCTAAAAAACAACCCTTCACTTCGAGTGTTTTATTTAAACTCATCAACGTCAGTGGTGAACTTAGCGAATGTGGCGAGAAGGGTCCCGTTGGATTTTGACAGCAATAAAATTAATTATGAAAACATCAACTAGGGGTCTATGAGTGGTCTTTTTTTTTCAGGGGTTCGTCTATTTGGGGCAGTTGGAATAGTAACGGGGTGCACTCTAGGCCCCGTTGAAATGGTAATGGGCATCGAGGAGCAGTCAGGAGACCCCCGAAAATTATTTTAGGGGACCGCTAGTGTAGAAGTAGGTAAGGGATGGAAGCAACACGAGAAACTAGTTTCAAGTTCGGCCCGCATAGACACGCTTCTACCTTCAGTTTTTTCCGCGTCATTCTCCCTTTATAATTATTTACACTGTCACGGGACATTAAGGTCCCTCTATGAATTAGTGTTTTGACCTTTTCAACCCGGCTGGGACATATACGTCCCGTGGAGTGCCTAACCTGGTGGAACAATTTTTTTTCCAATAACAGATAATAGTGCAGGAGACAGCCCAAAAAAGAGGTCTTGAAAGGCGGAGAATTGTTTAATATAGGATTTGACATAGCTTGCCCAGAGAAAAACTATATTGGTCGACTGTTGGCTTAAAGCCACAAGAATCAGAAGTGGCGACCGTTTGAAATTGCCAAAATCGTAAGTACTTGAAGAGAGCTGAAAATTTTACAGGAGTTACTTCTAGATGTGTGGGTTACGGAAATGTAAGTCTGCAACCCCCAGTCTGCTGGAAACTCCCAGCAGATGCTCTTGAAAAATCTGTAGTTTCTTTTTAGATGAGAATGAAAATTCCCCTGCGGGCTTATGAAGTTAAGTCCGATTAGAGTACTTGCCATCAGGAGAAATATGAGCCAAGTCTGCCGCCTCTAGCCTGATGGAAAGTGCTGGCAGACGTCACTTGAAAAATTGTACGTTTTGTACGAAAAATGAAACTAGTTGAGGATACGTGAAATTCGGGTCATTGAAACTACGAACTATATCACTCGCGATGAAATTGTGGAAACACATTTCAAAACGGAAGTTAGTGAAAAAACGTTGTCTATTTCCACGAAAAATAAAGAGTTGCAATGTTAAATCGATTTCGACGGTTAGTCCATCATCAGTAACAAACAATGATTGGATAAAAGTGGGGTTTATAAACCAAAATGATCTTGTGGCTACGAATATTGCGGTCAAACTGGTAGGAAATTCAGGGAAAGAATAGAAGAGCATCAGGAGGATTTCAGGGGAAATAAGGGTAGGTCTACATTTGCAAAACATCTTAAGGAATCCAATCATACTTACAATTTTGATTTGACAGATAGACAGTTTGTAGAATTTCTTCATTTTTGTCCAAAGAGAGGTATGTTGAATGTACTTGAAAAATTCGAAATTATCAAAAGTGACAGATCAAGTTTAAACAAGGATACCCCTCAATATATTTCACCTTTGATAAGTCCATTTCTATAAAGTTTGGAATTATCCCTTCAAACTGATGAAACCAGTAATTCCCCTGTCTTCACTTCTTCTGATTAGCTATAATCCTCCCCTTCACTTTGCTTGCACTTAATTGGTTGTACCTCCAGCCCCCTTTCCTTTCTCTCGACCAATGGGATTCAATCTCCCTTCACCTGTCACTATATAAGCTGTGTCCTTTCTAATGTGTGTTCAGTTATTGTTTATTACTGATGATGGCCTAACCGTCGAAATGAATTTAACATTGCAACTCTTTATTTTTCGTGGAAACAGACAACGTTTTTTCACTAAGTTCCATTTTCATTGAAACCACTCATAAATAGAAAACGAATGAACCAAGTCGCCGCCTCTAGCCTGCTGGAAAGTTCTGGCAGACACCACTTGAATAATCGTGCTTTTAATTATTGTGTGGTTTGACCTTAAGACAATTTCCGCACATGCAAACATGAATTATAGCCCTAATTTTCATTCTAGCATGTATACACATGTATATTGGATGGGTGACTACGCGAAGCTCCCCGTCCGAAGTGAAAGTCATTTGCGCTGTACTCGGTGCTCCCCGGCAAGTTCTAGCAGACATACGCGAAGCGTCCCGTGCCGAGAGAATGGGTGTACGTGATGCTCCCCGTCGAACTTTCTTCCCCTTTCGAGGCGTTTCAAGCGTTATCAGTGATTTGAACGGACTGGCTCTCAGTGATCATCGAACAACATGAACGTATCCACGTTTGTAGCATCCGGTACTCGTCACGGTCGCGATGTGCTATTGGTGGACAGTTTTAAATTTTATTTCCAAAAACCGTTGGCAAACAAAATGAGTAGGTGAGTGTGTAGTTTGAGGAAGTGTGAGTGCGCAGTAAAGACAATGGAAAGGCAGATTGTGGATGTGGTTGGCAGTCACGACCACGACCATCCCCCAGCTCTAAAAAGCGACGTTGCGAATAGGGTGCTCCAAAATAATGCGTAAGCTTCGATAAAAAAATCAATGAAAAATAGGAACGAAATAGCGAAATTGTTCGACGACTGACCATTTCGATGTTTATTTTTACGTAATTTCCCTTATTGACGACGCTCACGATATTATTCTGAGACATTATTAACTTATTTTGTTTTAATATACTATAATTATTCATGCATGATGTTTTGTTCACCCCTTATGATCTACCCTGATCTACCATGCAGTTTATTTAAGATGAAATTGAAGAGAATTTTATTGATTACTGAACTTTATAGTGTAGAATCTTTTTTTAGCACCGGTGGCGGCGGTCAATGACTGTTGTGTCGATGGTATTTGCCGTTGTGTTTCTGGCATGGGGAGCCGCCATGGCGGGTGGGGGTGGCTCCCTGCCTCCACCTGCTTTCTCTTTTATTTTTTTCTCTCTTTTCACGTAAGGAGGTGTGGTGGATGTGGATAATTCTCCCTCTCCTTCTTCTTTTCTTCTCCTAGATAATGCCTGAATCAAAGTTTATCAAATAAGCATTTTGACTTTTGTTCATGCCTAAAATCTAGGTTACTGCATTAGGTGACTTTCGTATATTGGTGATGGGGATCTTCGCATACATGAAGAGAAAGGAGGCGGGGAGCTTCGCGTACATGAGGAGAACGGAGGCGGGGAGCTTCGCGTACACGAAGAGAAAGTAAGCGGGGAGCTTCACGTATAAAAACTCGTCGATGGGGAGCTTCGCGTATGCGCCCATATTGGATACTGTTATATTTTCCATTCAATATTGACTCATATTTCAATCTATTTTATACGTCCATGTATTGTATTCAGAGTTGGGCAAAATCGTACTCATGAGTATGATTAAGATTTGTAATCGTAGAAATACCTTTCTACGATTATGAATAATATGAAATTCGTATTCTCAAGTTAGAGTATGATTAAAACCGTAATCATAGAGTATGATTAAATTCATAATCACAGAAATCCGTGATTAATCACAGAAATCCTAGATTAATCACCGATTTCTGTGAATAATTACCGATTTCTGCAATTAATTACCAATTTCAGTGGTTTCTCAAAATTTTCCTATGATTAATCATAGATTTCTGTAATTAATCACCGATTTCTGTTATCAATAACTGATTGATGTGATTATTAAACAATTTCTGAGATTTCTCAAAATTTGCCCATGATTAATCGCCGATTCCTAGGATTTTCTACAAATTTCCTATGATTAATCACAGATTTCTGAGATTAATCATGGATTTCTGTGATTAAGAATTTATTTTTAATCATACTCTGTAATGATTTTAATCATACTCTGTGATTATGATTTTAATCATACTCTTACGTGTTACTCTTACGTGTGAATACGAATTTAATCTTATTCATAATCATAGAAACGTATTCCTGTGATTAAAAATCTTAATCATACACATGAGTAAGATTTTGCCCAACTCTGATTGTATTGCATGTATTTATTTGTGTAAATCATATGATTATTACTGAGTAAGTTAACCTACATTTACCTGAATTATAATAAAGATTAAATTTTAAAAAAGGAAAGGGAAAACACTGCAGGCAAATCAAAGTGAAAGATGTACTTACATATTTGGAACCTAAACATCAAGAAGAAGACAGAAATGAAAACTGCGAGTAAATAAGAAATCAATAAACCTTATTAATAACAACATTACAATAACTGAAACGATATATACATTAGGCCAATGCACTCGCTCTAGCCTTCACAATGGCTTCACATATGAAAACAGTTTAAAATCTTCCCCCTAGTACTGACTTCCGAAATATTAACAATGTTATTTAGCGAAATAATTTCATTTTTGAAAAACTCGACTCTGAAGTTTTGCGACCCCGGACAGGCACCCAAAAAGTGGAGTAACGTGTTACTGTCAGCAGACATGCATATCGGGCACTCCTCGGATATGTCAAACGACGCTTTCGGCCCCCTAACATAAACGGAACACCATTTTGCACCTCCCATCCCAATCTGACTTGTCACTTTCTTGTATTGAATTCACAGTTCAAAATTCAAAACATTTGCAGGGTTCTCATCTATTGGTGCCAAATGCCGGTAAATGCCAGTAAATGTCGCTGAACGAGGATGATGCAACCCTATCCATATCCTGCTGCCAACCTTTTCTGGCAAAGTCATCCATAATTTCTTGACCATGATCAATTTTAAATAGAGAGTGATCTTGTGACCCCCACAATGATTGGTGTCCCGCGTCCCTAAAAAAGTTTTGTGGCCTAATTAAATTTTAATGATATGTTTTTATTTGAAAGATCCAGAATTCGAAGAAAACAGATTCGTGGCAAACGGTCACTTTCCATCTCACAAAGTTTGAGCCACCGATTCAAAATCAGGTTGACGACTAGAACCTTCATATGATCAAGCCCGAATTCAAGCCGCACCATATAGTCAGGAGTATTACGAGCAAGCGAGAAAGCGGACTTGAAAGCCCTAACCAAATTAGAGAACCCGCAAATTTTGGAAGCATAGAACGTCGTTGCAAAAGCGACAGCACTCAGCATCCAGAGCCACGCGTCAAGAGCTGTCCTATCAGTCCACTGCGATTATATTCGTATTCGTGTAATCGTATTAGTCTGTCGGCGATTACACGAATTACAACCCAAAAAAATGCGTCACGGTCATAAATTTCAGTAGGGCGTCCCACCTATAATATGCGAAGCCTAGCTAATATTATCTAGCTTCAGAGGGACGTCCTATTGAAATAGATTTGAGACAAATAGGCTGAGCTCCAATCGATGAATTCGCTTTCCCTTTGAAGCTAGGTAATATTATCAAGGCTTGGCATATTATAAGAGGTACGCTCTATTGAAATTGATGACCGTGACGCATATTTGTGGGTTGTAGTCGTGTATTCGCCGACAGACGAATACGATTACACGAATTAATACGAATATAATCACAGTTGACACAGAATCAACGAATAATTATCGCGATTACAATTGTATTCGTGTTCGACGATAAGATTATGCCCAACACTGACTTGAAAGCCCTAACCTAGACTCGTTCCACCACCTCCAAATGAGAGAACCGGCAAATTTCGGAAGCATAGAACATCGTTGCAAAAGCGATAGCACTCAGGGTCCTGAGCCACGCGTCTAGAGCTGTCCTATCAGCTGTCCTATTCATCATAGGGAATAGAGATTTTTTTGCTGCCTCTCCCTTAACCCTTCGTGTATTTGCGTTTATGTCAAATGAACCGCTGTTCCTAAAAACCACACCTAAATAAGTATAACTCCGTGCAGTCATGATTTCTCCGTCGCCGTATCTACAAGATGTTTGTTTGGGGCTGCATCTTTTACTAAATACCAATTTAATTCATTATGTTTAATAGAGAGTTTTTGTGGTTCTCGTATTATTTTCTCGTATACGAAAATGGCCTATCCGAAACGAGATGAAGTTTTCGTAACGTGGAAACGCTTTTCGGAACGGGAAGAGTCAGCTTTACTAGTTTCTTTACTCGTGCTCAGCTTTTTCGGAATCGTAATTACGAGACGAAAACTTGACCTTCCTCAAGGATAACACTATAGAACTATAGCAACTATCATGCAGTTGGCATGGATACACATACAAACCCGACAAATCGCCTGAATTTTCCCCGTGCCGTCGTTTGTTGTTGGTTTAACCTTTGTATTTTTCGTCTTTCTTTCGTGTTTTTTCCCCGCACCTCAACCAGAAAGGTCATTAGCGGCCTTTTGTTCTTGCTTTCGAAGTTTTATAGAAGATTTCAGCTTAAACATTTTCAAGGTTCATTTCAGTTTCAAGATTTCGTTTTAAGGTTCATTTAACACGTTTTAAAGATTCGTATTCTTCACGGCAGAATCGTTTTCATATGATGTAGAGGTAAGTGGTCGTTTTTTCTTAATTCATGTTATATTTTGGAAATTGTCTACTGTGACAATTGAGTTTTGAGCAGTGATTCACTACAAAAGTCACGTTAAAGTCTCTGTAAGAGTTCTCTTCCTCTCGGGCTTACGAAAACGCTACGAGAAATCGATGCAAAAAGGTTTAAGGTTACCATTCATCGTGCTCGCTCTAACAGCTTGTTTTCGTGTTTACGAGAAATACCAATACGGGAAGTACAAAAAGTCTATAAGACGTCTCTATAAAAAGTCTCTATGTCTTTGCTCTGGGGGGTCAACCAAAAATGTTCGTCACGCAAAAAAGATGTTACAATTTCTAATGGTGTTCACGTACAACCCAGCCGTTGCTAGGGGAATGGAACTTCCGCAGTTTTCATCGCACAGAAATCGTTCGCCACTCGTTGGAAAGCGCTTGATTTATGTTATAAATGTTCACATCTCAAGCTACCAATTTCTCCCTCCTTACATACCTGGCTACATTCCTAAACTAAGTTGATTGGACTATAAACAATGTTAATAGCCGGCTACAATATTCTTAACTTAAAGCAATAGCATCATTTACTCCACTCCAAAGGAAACATTTTCATCTCTTGACAACAGTCGACTGTTAACAACAAGCAACAACTCATTCTAGTGGCTTCTCTCCACATCCACAGTTATTTTCAACATTTCTATAAGTAAACCGTTGTTTGGTTGGAATTAGTCGGGATGCTGCCCAGGGAAAATAAATGAAATTATTTCATTTATTGTTTTATTTGATAACGTTTCGTCCTCTTACTGAGGACATCTTCAGATCTTGGTGTGTCCAGGAAAAAATTCCCCCAATCGAAGACATATCCATGTAACATGGTATCTGCTTGTAAAGCAGATAGTGGAACTCGTTTACGAGTTTCTTCCTACTCCCCACCTTAAATTTTGGGCTGGGGGTCATTCTAAAATTTGCGTAATTTTAGTTTATGTGCCGTAGCAAAGACATAAAATGTCAAAACTGTAAGAAAACAGAATCAAATCATCAGCGTACTGTATATCCCTCTCTCTGGCCTTGTTACAATATGCGAGGAAGCTGTACTTCCCACCCAACTTGGCAGTAGTTTTTTAGTGTATATACATTCGGGATAAGGGAGTACTGTAGTTTTGACATGCCCACGAGACAGGGGCAGGCAGTCCCAAGTTGGAAGCCACGTGGAGAGGGCCGGTACGGTTTTGCGCGGGAGGCCCCATCTCGGAGCTCCAGCAATGGCACCAGAAAGCGGATGAAAACACCCCCAACTCGAGAAGGGGGAGGAAACTCCGTCCCGAGCTCCGCACCCCCGGCCCGAGAACTCTGTGAGAAACCTCGGACAAAAGGAGCCGGGGCCTCCTCTATACAGCTCAGGGCTCGGCCTCGCATACATAATGAGGTCCCACGCTTCGGCCGCACAGAGAACCCCCAGGAAGTCAGATGGCGATGTCGCAATCCTCGATCTCAGTCCGTGTCCCCACTACAACCCCCGCACCCCTTTATCTTAGACAATGGGCAGATTTAAACTTGCCAACTCTCCTTTTTCTCTTCTTCAGGTTGAAGGAAGGGGATGAAAACGTTGAGGTTTGTCGGGCTACCTTCGCGTTTCTACGCTAGAGGATCTTCTTTCTTGTTTCAGTTTTGGTTTATTATTTCCAATAATAAGCCTATGTGATCGTGTAGCAAAAACTTTTTATAACCCCCCCTCAAACTTTGTCACTTTACGTTTCAAGGTGCGTAGAATCCAAATTTGAAATGTCCGTCCGCCGTCCGCCGTTCGCCGTCCGGGCCATAAAAGGCCTAAGAATTGACTTAAAAAACCTGTTCTTTCGCAAATAGACTCCATTTGGGGTCTAGTTGGTCCTAACGTTTAACCATCCCGATTGCTTTACTCGCATAGATGCTATGGGCCAAAAACGGGCAAAAAAGTGTCTTTTTCGCCGTGCGCACGCCTGGCTCGCTTGGCAGGGGGTCACGGTGGGTGGGGGGGTGGGCGAGCGGGGGGTGGAGTGAGAGGAGGCGCCGGCGCCGCGGCACCTTGTGGTGGGTACGGCGCCGGCTTTCCTTCGAGGCATGAATATGTTTTTTTCAAGGTCATATTTGTGTGTTAATACCAAAGCTTTTCCTACGCATATTTAATAACATATCCTCTCGACTTTTCGTACGTACTTAGATAATGATATTATTAAGGCAATAACTATTTGAATAGATAGGAGCTCAAATCGAGAAATATAAACATGCGTATATAATTATAGAAGTATAGGTTGTGGCAATTCGAAGTAGGACACGCCGAGGAGTCTGGGCGGGCCTTATGACGTACGCTAGCCAACTAAAACTACGATCATACTCAATTGAAAAAATAATAAACCTTTGTGAAATAATTTGCAGCGTTTTTTATTTTTGTTTACATAGATATGTCTTTTGGCTTGGGGTCATGACAAAATAAGTTGCTGATCGTGATCACAAAATGTAATGGGTAACTAGGTTGTTACTTACTTTCATTACGTCACTAATCACGCTACTCTGTCCAGAAAATGAGGGAGTCACTATTTCTTAGCAATTAACGAAACAACAAGACAATTCAAATTTTTAATTCAAGTGATTTCATCTACTGCTTCTTATCTTACCTACAAGTTAAATAGCATAATGGGTCCTACGAAAGACATATCTATGCATGAGTTTTTTCCGTGCCAGCGGTAAAAATTTACAAGTTTTCCGAATAGGCTAGTCATACAATGCAGCAATCAATCATTCCTTCTCTTTTCATTTTGACATTGAAAATGTCTTAGTCGACGGATCAACCGGAAATTTTGTTAGGTACAGAAATTTTGTTACGCAAAGAAACAAACGTCACGCAACCTATAAACAAGTTAATAGGTATTGTTTTCTTTTGATTTTCACGTACAACCAAGTCGTTGCTGGGGTAATGAAACTTCTTTAGTTTTCATTGGACAAAAATCGTTCTCCACTCGTTGGAAAGCTCTCGATTTATCACGCATTTCTTTCGTACTTCCTAGAAAACTTGTGGCCCGTTCCTCCACGGAGATCACGAGTTATGTCAAAATTAATTGTATTTATTTTTAATAATACGGGCAAGGCCAGTACAACATGAAAAAAAAGCAAATTTTACGAAATTAAAGGTAGATAATGTACGTGATATTAGGGTGGTTCAAAAAAAAAAAAGTTCTGGGATTTTTGGTCCCCATTGCGTTTTTGCTTCCTCGGTATGTCAGGATGACCCTCCTAAAGTTTTAGCAAAAAATATTAATCCTAACCACTTTACCTGGGTCGATTTTTGCCAGTTATCGACTGCTATCGTAAACCAACCTCTAAATTGGGGCCGACGTGATGATTTGAAGGACGGATTTCAATTTTTTTAGGTCTATTTAT
The DNA here is from genome assembly GCA_030762985.1 of Adelphocoris suturalis. Classification (NCBI taxonomy): domain Eukaryota; kingdom Metazoa; phylum Arthropoda; class Insecta; order Hemiptera; family Miridae; genus Adelphocoris; species Adelphocoris suturalis. The sequence continues at coordinate 83,362,507 of CM061046.1, forward strand.
GGGTTTTCGCATGCGCTGAACACGATGAACCTATTTATTTTACGCTCCGTCCACTAGTTATCCGGTAAACTGGCGGAGAGCACTGCTTGAAGATAGTAAAAATCGAAAATTTCACCGAAAATGCTGTCGCCTGGTTAAGAATTGGACTAGAAACATGCTATTATGGTCGGATAATATGCTTTGGCATGTTCTGAACATGATTCCGTTGTTTACTATACTTTTTTACTTCGTTTATTGGCCATAAACCTCAAATTACTTGTAGGGTAATAGACAAATTCACCCTAATTTCACCAGAAATTATGTCGCGTTGATAATTTAAGGTCCCAAAATACCTTGTGCCGATAAAATTTGGTATTTTCCAGGATACTCGATACAAAGCTGCAGGTAATTTGGCAAGGACCTGAACCGGCATTGTACTTATTCGCCAAATATAGCGGCGAAATGGAGAAAATAGCTAAAATTTTCCCATTTTTCTGTAAAATTCCTTAGTTTCCATCGGTTTTCCGGGGTCAAATTCATAGTTCTGAATTGTCTGAACTGTGATTGGATTGTTAAATAAAAAATGATGCAGTATAATTGAAAATAATATGTAATATAATTTTAGTTTCACAAAACATAACATTTTAACGAGAATAACATAACAAAAATATACAAAAAAAAAAAAAAAAAAATTAAACACGATGAAATATTGAAACATAAAAAAAAATACCAAATTTTATCGGCACAAGGTATTTTGGGACCTTAAATTATCAACGCGACATAATTTCTGGTGAAATTAGGGTGAATTTGTCTATTACCCTACAAGTAATTTGAGGTTTATGGCCGATAAACGAAGTAAAAAAGTATAGTAAAAAACGGAATCATGTTCAGAACATGCCAAAGCATATTATCCGACCATAATAGCATGTTTCTAGTACGATTCTTAACCAGGCGACAGCATTTTCGGTGAAATTTTCGATTTTTACTTATCTTCAAGCAGTGCCCTCCGCCAGTTTACCGGATAACTAGTGGACGGAGCGTAAAATAAATAGGTTCATCGTGTTCAGCGCATGCGAAAACCCATAAATAGACCTAAAAAAATTGAAATCCGTCCTTCAAATCATCACGTCGGCCCCAATTTAGAGGTTGGTTTACGATAGCAGTCGACAACTGGCAAAAATCGACCAAGGTAAAGTGGTTAGGATTAATATTTTTTGCTAAAAATTTAGGAGAGTCATTCTGACATACCGAGGAAGCAAAAACGCAATGGGGACCAAAAATCCCAGAACTTTTTTTTTTTTTGAACCACCCTAACGTGATATGCACGTGAAATCAGCTATGTGCCAGCTTTGAAGACACTCTACTGAGCAATAGCGGTTCCAATCTTGGATGATTTGGCCTCGGTGGTTCTGAGTCCACATTACTAGTACTGGATTGACCAGATAACAGAGTTCATATGAGATTTTTGCGCTATGTCGGGCCCGGGATATGTCGATTTTGATGCTTAGCAGAAGAGGTTAGGTCGACAAATCCCACCTCAATAGAATGGTCCAGACGGAAGTAAACAAAGAACACATTTTGTGAAAAAATGGATTTTCGCGTCTTCAAACAAATTGTCGCCCTACTGGTCACATTCAAGGGCTTACAAAATTGTATAGATCATTAAAAAGCTGAGTTAATGCTGAACAATTTCAAAAAAAAATCTTCAAAAATGGTTCATTATTTAAGGGTTTACAGCCAACGGACCTTTTCCGTTATTTCACTACCATTCATTCATTCTGAACTGTATGTCCAACTAATCTGTATTTTTACAAAGGGATTGACAAGGTACTTGATGTTACGTATTTTTTAGATGCGAGCTTGCAAGAATCCAAACCACCAAACTATATACATCATACAGACCAACTAATCTGAATTTTTACAACTTGATGAAATGCAATTTTTTTTTTTTTTTTTATGCGAGCTGCGACCATCCAGACCACCAAAAAATACACAGCATTGTGATCTACTTTACCACAGTGGACGTAAACGTGATTGGGGAACAGTTTTTCGAACAATAGAACGTATATCAAGCGGTAGTGAATAAATGGAAATCAATAAAAGAGGTGGTAGTGAATTAACGGAAAAGGTCCCAGCCAACAATTCACTGAAAAAAGTAAGCGATTTTTCAAAACTTGTGTTAAAAATTAAGGGATTACTGTGGTTTGTGTTATTTATTGGGGTTTGGAGGGTTGAGCTGAGCTGGAGGCGTGAATGTCGGTTGCTTAGAGTACAAATGTCACAAAAAAAACCTCTTGAAAACTATCCGCACCATCCTGTCATTGACTGAGGACACTACCTCGATAACAGGATGGTGCGGAAAATTTTTAAAACAAGAAATCGTATATTATCGTATTTCAACCCGTCCTCTGGAACGAAAATCGTCTGAGAACAGTCCATTTTTATCAATTTTTTTCAAGTTGTTTTGTGACATTTGTACTCCTAGCAACCAACTTTCACCCCTCTAGATCGGCTCAACCCTCAAAACCCCAATAAATAACAAAAAACACAGTCATCCCTTAATTTTGAACACAATTTTTAAAAAAATCACTAACTTTTTTCAGTGCATTTTTGGCAGTAAACCCTTAAATAATTAACCATTTTCGAGGATATATATATATTTTTTTAATTTTCAGCATGAACTCAGTTTTTTAATGATCTATACAATTTTTGTAAACCCTTGAATGAGACCAGTTGGACGAAACTTTGTTTGAAGACGCGAAAATCCATTTTTTCACAAAATGTGTTCTAGGTTTACTTCGGACTGGACCATTCTATTGAGCTGGGATTTGTCGTTCTGTTTAAAACAAGACATCGTATATTATCGCATTTCAACCCGTCCTCTGGAACGTAAATCGTCTGAAAACAGTCCATTGTTATCAATTTCGTTAAAGTTCTTTTGTGACATTTGTACTCCTAGCAACCAACTTCCACCCTTCCAGCTCGGCTCAAACCTCAGAACCCCAATAAATAACAAAAAACACAGTGGTCCCTTAGTTTTGAACAGATTTTTAAAAAATCGCTAACTTTTTTCACTGCATTTTTGGCAGTAAACCCTTAAATAATTAACCATTTTCGAAGATATATATATATATATATATATATATATATATATTTTTTTTTTCAGCATGAACTCAGTTTTTTAATGACCAAAAATGACAATTTTTGTAAACCCTTTAAAGAGACCAGGGACAATTCATTTGAAGACGCGAAAATCGATTTTTTCACAAAATGTGTTCTTGGTTTACTTCAGATTGGACCATTCTATTGAGCTGGGATTTGTCGTAAACTCTTGTTCTGGATGTAAATTTACTGAAAAGTGAGAATTTGTCTCAGAGGACAAGTATTTTACGATCCGGCCACCATGAATCCGAAACTGACTTTTTTCGACAGTGATCCCTTAATTTCTCACAGCAGTGTAGCTGACCGGATATTTCTTTCTCAACGTTTTTCTTCTAGTCTAGTCAACAGTTGCAGGATCGCTGGGATGAATATTCAATTCGTGTGGGTCAAGTCTCATGTAGGTCTACTGCACAACGAACGTGTAGATCAGGCAGCAAAACCCGCCGCGCGTGAAGGAGAAACAATGACCCCGAATCTGTCAATGGAAGAATATTATGCGATATCCAGAGGTTACATTCGTGCAAGTTGGCAGCAGTTTTTTGATCAAGGGTCAAAAGGAAAATGTTATATAAATATAAATCCAAAAATTAATTTTGTACCGTGTTTCAAGAACTTGAACAAACCTAAAAGGGAAATTAGAATTATATGCAGACTCAAAGCAAACCAAGGAATCTGTCCAATGTATCTTCATCGAATTATACTTAGGGAGGACGAATCTTGTGACTGTGGTCACCCAACTGGTGATCTTGAACATTTGATAATGACTTGTACCCTATATAATAATTCAAGAGAAAACATGTTAAATAAAATCCATAAAAATATAAAAGAAAACCCATTCAACTATCAGACCTTACTTAAGAGAGAAAACTGTGAAGTATGGGATGAAATTTGTATATTTTTAAATGAGACCGGACTGCAGATTTGATTTACCTATTTAATTTACCTATTCCTTATTAGTAAAAGTTGATGTATTATATTATTGTTTATTATATTAATAATAGAAAATTTGCTAGTTATATTATTTTTTTAAGAAATTACCAAGTTTGTCATTATTCTGATATGATAATGCATTGATTATAATTTTGAAAATTTTTTGTACTATGCATGGCTTAATGTGAATAAACAATGCCAAAAAAAAAAAAAAAATTCTTTCTCCCACAGTAACACTCATTATTTTTTACTTTCTCCCATTCTCTGAAAATGGTCAAGGTGCGTTTATATATAATTTTGTAACTTTTTTATCTCTAAATTATGTAGTATCACAAAATTCTCCTCAAATATGGTTAAATATGCATCTATAGCTCAAATGAGCAAAAATATGCAGTATAAAATTTGAGACAGAAAGCCAATTGAAGTCAACTCAAACAATGATACAGTCCGGATGCCTCAGATGAAGCGATTAGGGTATGATATTGCATGAAAATTCGATCTCTATATATAAGGTAATATACGTATTATGTGGTTTTGGAATTACAACTTCACTGAGGTTCAAAATTATACGAGAGCTCATTTATATTCCCGTACTCCCCCGTAGTTATTGTTGATATAATGCAAACAAAACAAAAAAAATCCAACGTGGTGCTAGTTTACCCCTACTAAGTTAGAAGGACACGGATCCTCATTCCACATTTTAGTTACATAGACAAAATAATTTTGTTTTGGCTCCAAAAAAAGATATATTGAGGTGTTTCCGCCAGACAAAACTGGTTTCCGAGACCGAACCAGGGCGGATGGGGTTGGTTTAATTCCGGGAACAATAGCGAGGGAGATGTATGAGAAGACAAAGGATAAGTGGTCCGTCTTAAAGTGGTACAAAGAGCTCCTTGAGACAATCACGAACAAGATGTTTGGGGTTAAACAAGAATAGGATAATGAAAAGAGCAGATCAGGAAGGGAGGACGTGTCAATCTCCAGGAAACCTTCAAAAGGCGGAAACTGGATCTCTGAGAAAATCCGTCCCGCCGGGGAAATATTCTCAAACCGGACTCGGAAATTGAGGGAGCGGTTCTTCTCGATCCCCCATCTTCTCAAACGATATTCCGAGCGATCTAACGTCCATATTATGATACCCTATGAAATTATACGAATAGGAAATTTTATACGTAAAAAGAGAAGACGTACCGATTTGGGTATTAAATCTAAAGGCTAGTAGAATAAATAAAAAAACGCCTGCCAAGTTGGGTATGGTACATAGCTTCCACGTTTATCTATAATCTTCTTCCTAATATCATTCAAATTTAAACGAACTCGAACGCCTAGAGTGAAATGATGGAACATGATGGAATTGCGTTTGCGCATGCGCGGAATGAAGTATTGATTTGGCACCAATGAAACTGATAGGGGACCATCTACAACCTAACCCACGCATTCTCTGACAATTTCATCGAAATCGGATAAAAACAGTGGAAATTAAGGTCGTTACAAGGATTTCACATAGGCGCATGCGCAGTAGCTATTACTGACACAATCATATTGAAATTGATATGGGATGATCAAATCGTCATCCCTCAACTATCATCCAAATTTGAGCGACATCGGATGACTAGGGTGTAAAAAACTGGAGCATAATGGAATTTACGTTTGCTCATGCGCAGAGTGAAGTATTGAGTCGGGAACAATGAAACTGATAGGGTACCGTCTACACCCTAGCTCACACATTCCCCTGTTGAAATTTATATGGAATGATCAAATTGTTATTCGACAACCATAATCCAAATTTGAGCGAGACAGGACGACTAGGGCGTGAAAAAATGGAGCATATTGGAATTCACGTTTGCGCATGCGCAGAGTGGAGTAGTGATTTCGCAACAATGAAACTGATAGGGGACAGTATACACCCTAGTTCACACATTCCCTAAAAATTGCATCCAAATCGGATGAAAACTGTGGAAAATAAGCTTGTTACAAGGATTTGCGGACACACGACAGACAGACCAAAGTTGTTCAAAATGGTCTTAAACGTAAAATGCGAGTAGAACTTTTGATTTTGGAGACCACAATTTTTTTCCTCCCGAAAGTGAAAACAATGCTTCCGCTACCTTTTGGTAGACTTGGAAGCAAAAAGAATAAAATTAGAAAAACTTTCGCTAATAGTAATGGTAAAATTATCGGGTTGCTCTTTACTAGTGCCCCCATTTTAATCGAAATTTCTTCCATTCAAAATATCGCTTTTTCATTTTGAAAATACATACGATTTGGACTCTCCAAAACTCCCTCTTTTTCACTTTTATCATATGAAACATCCCACGTATGATTAACATTAATTAATTTTGGTTTTACGAAACTAGGGGCAGTAGTAATATTTTTCACTTGGCAAAACTTTATACTGCCCCCCCCCCCCCCCCCCCTCCGCCCCAAGGCTTAAATTTAAACAATATTTGAAAAAAACCATCAAGCAATCAGTTGGTTAATGACTGTTGGACTCAGCTCTGTTCGATCTCAGGAGAGTCTGGAGGGATTTTTTACACTTGATTCCAACCACAGATTTGGATCAATTTGTCCTACTTATCTGTTTGTTTTTTTATTGTTTCATTATTATTATTATATTATTATTATTATTATTATTGAGATGCGAGTTTGCAGGCAACCAGACCATCAAACTAAATACATCATTACATTTTCCAATTAACCCATATTTTACTAGAAGGAATGTATTATGGGTATATGGGGTATTTATTTTGTTTGATGCGATCTTACGAGCATCCAGACCACCGAATCACACACACCACTCATATTTTATATACACCCACTTAAACACATCAACCAAAAAAAAAAAAAATTATTTTTTACAAATTACAAATACTTGGACAAATTGCTGTGAATTATGAGCATAGTTTGATGATCTGGATGCTCGCAAGCTCGCATCTCAAAAATAAAAAATGTCCTAAATCAATCCTTTTGGTAAAATACAGGAAAGTTGGAAATATATATTTATGATATTGGGGTGTTGAGGGAAATTCCACAGACTCTTGAGATTGGAAGGGGAGGAGTCCAGCCATACACGAGTTATCAACTCTTAACTTTCGATCAAAGTGTATATATATGCTTCATTAGACAGACTTGTGTTGTATTATCCCGTAGTTACTTCTGTTTAGAAGTGGGGGGGGGGGGGGGGCAGTGGTAAAGTTTTTCGGTAGGCAAAATTTTACTAAAACCCCAATTTTTTTAAACCATAATTAATTATTGTTAATCATACTTGGGATAATTCAAATGATAATAGTGAAAAGGAAGGAGTTTTGAAGAGTCCAAATCGTATTTTCAAAATGAGAAAGTCAACTTGCAAACCGCAGCATTAGTGGCGCCTGCAAGGTAGGTAATTCCGAAAAGTGGTTCTGCTCACACTGCTCTCTACGTTTTTCTATTGAATCTATAATTCACAAATTTTAAAAGGATCCACTTTTGGAATGGGAGCAAACGTTATCAAGGGGCCTCTGGTATGGAACTCAAGATATAGCCTTTCCTGGTCAGTAATGTTTCAAACCCTAAATGTAAATGCAACGTTTGCTAGTATGGTAGGTAATCCCAAAATTCGGTTCTGCGCATGCTGCTCCTTTTTTTTTTTTCATATTGCACCTGCGAATTAGACATTTGAAAGGAATCCTCTTTGGAACGATGAAAAACACTGTCAAAGTATAGCTTCTGGTACGGGAAGGTCTACTCTGCCCTGGTCAGCTGTGTGAATTCAGATGCTAATGTAAAAGCAAGATTTGCTAATCAAACAATCCCAAAACTTGGTTCTCCTCACGCTGCTCTCTATCTATTCATATTGTACCTCCAATTAGACAAGTAGTATTTAGAAAAGTATCTTCTTTGAAACTTGTGGCATACACTGTCAAGGTAAAGGCCTATACTATGAGGCTCAAGGTTCCTGATCAGCTATGTGGATTCAAAAGCTAAAAATAAATACAACATTTATTAATGTAGTAATCTCAGAAATTGGTTCTGTCCACGCTGCTCCCTATGTATTCTCATTGAACCAGCGATTTAGACACTGGAAAAAGATCCTCTTTGAGACTGGTAAGTGGCTGTTGATCCTTTGGAATGAACCCTTTACAGAATTGTAGTAGCCATGTTCTTCTTTACCGCCTGCTTTACCTTCTGGTTTGGTTTGGGATAGAAAGACCGTAAAGAGCTCGAGTTAACACATAACGGGAAAAAATATTCGTTATTTTCACGAGTTTCCACTCAAATAAAAAATTTGATTTCAAGGGCACATTCCTCAGAATGGGATATCCCATCAATTATCTATATATATATATATATATATATATATATATATATATATATAAATCAATTGCTGTTCGTAAAACTCGAGAATGGCTGGACCGTTTTGGCTAATTTTGGTCTTAAATTATTTGTGGAAGTCCAGAGAAGGTTTAAAAGGTTTAAAATTTCAAATCTGCCCCATAGGGGGTGTTTTAGGGGAGGAGGGGAATGGGGTATCTTTGTCATCATTGAACAAACTGGGGATTTGTCGAGTATGTTTGAATGACTCCAATTCAAGTCAAAGACTACTTTTTTAAAAATTTTCAAATCTGACCCACAATGGAGGGGTAGGGGTAGGGGGAGTTGAAGCGTTTCGAACGTCACTGAACGAACTGGGGATCTGAGTTGTCGAATATGTTTGGAGTTTTCTAAGTTAAATCACAGGTTACTTGAAAATTTTCAAATCTAACCCATAGAAGGGGGTGTTTTAGGGGAAGGGGAGAGAAATGGGGTATCTTTGTCATCACTGAACGAACTGGGGTTTTGATTGTCGAATATGTTTGGATTACTCTAATTCAAGTCAAAGACTACTTTTTCAAATTTTTTAAATCTGACCCAGTGGGAGAAGAGGGGGGAGGATGTTAAAGCATTTTGAACGTCACTGAACCAACTGGGGATCTGAGTGGGCGAATCTATCAGAATTAGTTTAACTTGGGTTACAGGCTATTTGATAATGTTCAAGTCAACCTGTGCAACGCTCGGGAGAACCAGCTAGTGCTAAATATAAATGCAAGATTTTGTTATGTTACAATCCCAAAGGTCGGTTCTGCTCACACTGCCCCATAATATGTTTTCATGTTGAACCTGCAATTCAAAGCGAAGTATAACCTGTTTTGATCAGCTGTGTGGATTCAAATGCTAAATGTTGATGCTAAATTTGCTAATGTACGAGAAGTAATCCCAAAATTTGGTTCTGTTCACTCTGTTTCCGAAGTTTTTTTCTTGTTTTTTTGCTTTTAAAAAAAATCATTTTTTTAAGAATTAAATCTACATTCTAATCATTTGCAAAATTCGTAGCGTAGCAATATCGGCTGTGAGGCCCGCAGATCAGTCTATTATGCCCGCCCTAGCAGAGGGGTTGCGTAGACGTTACTACCTCATTATGCATTCGCAGAAAATTGTCTTAGGTGATTAAGGTGGAAAAAAAAGAGGGAAGATGGTTTTGTATGAATATTTGATTGTATAGGGGGAGGGGTGGGTCGGCGGCCCCTTGTGGTCTGCTGTGTGAACTAGAAACCGGACCCTCCCCCCCTGTTCAGGTAACGTCCTGAGCCCTCTTCCATTCCCAGGACAATGGGATGAGACGGGGTGCGTGGGACAGCTCGGAAATCATCCCACGGTCCGTCCACCTACCTACCAGATCCGGGTCTATTCCTTCCTCCTTCGTAGTTGGACGTTACAAACGATTCCACCTTCCTACCCCTTCTTTTCCGGCTTTTTTTTCCACCTTCCTTCTTATGGGTACAACTGGATTTCCTGCTTTGATTTTGAAGGTCCTCTTCGCCCCCCCTCGGCAGGTCACTACTTAACGGAAATGGAGGGGGAGAGCATCTTCTTCCCTTCGATCGTATCGTCCAATTTATCTCTGTTAATACCCGACCTACCTGAGATATTCCGTTACAGGGTGGACAGCGATATGAAGACCGCCGGCAAGCATGCTAAGTTTCTTTGTTTTTTGGAGAAACTCTTCCTTCCTAATCATTATCGTTCAATTCGACACTGTAAATACTTACCTGAGACACATAGGCGTCATTCTGGGGGGGGGGGGCAAGGGGGGGCGGTTGCCCCCCCCCCCAATAATCTGGAGAAATTTTAAATTTAATAAATGAACTTAATAACAGTTTTTGCGAAATTATTTAATGAGTAGATAGATTTATCTTTTTTTTAAAGTAAAATTAGACATATATTTTAAAGATACAGCTTCAATACAAATTCAAGAGTCGAAAAATTGAATTTTTCTTTCAGAAATGTGTGTAGTGTGATTTTAAGTAATCGATAAGATTGGAATATGATGAAATAAATATCACAAGATTATTATATTAAAAGTATCAGTAATAAATATTTATGTTGTCTTATCTTTTAATCTTTTAATCTTATCTCTTCTTTTCACTTACATAAAGCCTACTATCAATATTAACAAAAAAATATATTCAAAAGAAAACTAATAAAAATATAGGTGAATTACTTGTGCCTTAGCCCTAAAATATCAAACCAAAAAATTGAAAAGTTAGAATAACTTTCTTTATTGCTGTACATACAACTTTTAATATATTACTTATTTATTGTTAACATTTAAACAAACCAAATTATTAAAATGTTTTAATGTAAACAAAGCATACACTGTTAACAGTTATAAAACACACTGTTATTAATGTAAAAAAATCTAGTACTTAACAAATTCTTAGGCGTTTAGGGGGTGGAGGGGGGGGGGGGGTTGTTAGTCATAATCCAGTTTAGGGTCTGGAAGTCTTGCCCCCCCAATCAAAATGCTGAAATGACGCCCATGCTGAGACATTCCATTACAGGGTAGACAGCGATATAAAACTGCCGGCAAACATGCTAATTCCGTTGTTTTTTTGGAGACAATCTTCTTTCCTTAGGTACCTAATCATTAGCGGACAATTTGATCTACAACACTGAGACTTTACAATACTAATCTCAATAGATCTCTATAGATCTTTACAACGCTGATTAACAATACTGTTCTCTATACATCTCTACTGATCTCTACTGATCTCTATAGTTCTACAATACTGATCTTTACAACAGTGATCTACAATACTCTACAATAATGATTTGATCTACAATATTGATATTCAACAATTTTATCTAAAATTTGGTACTCTACAATTTGATACTCTAATACTTTACAATTTGATAGGTACTATTTTTTGGATTAAATCTTCTTTTCTTTTACTATCTAATTTTATCGACTCGTTTACCATCAAACATCTACCAACATGAGTTTTTGTTTCCCACTCGCGCGGAAGTCAGAGATCTGAAGACTGGAATCACCCCTACACCTCAACAATCTGGTTTTCGCTATTGTTTGGAGAGCATCTTCTTCCCTTCGATTCTATCGTCCAATTTATCTCTGTTAATAGACGACCTACCTGAGATATTCCGTTACAGTTTGGACAGCGATATGAAGACTGCCGGCAAACATGCTAATTAGGTTTTTTTTTTTTTAGAATCATCTTTCCTTAGGTACCTAATCATTAGCGGAAGATTCGATACTTTACAATTTTATCTACAATACTGATACTCTACAATACTGTTCTCTATAGATCTCTACTGACCTCTACTAGATCTCTACTGATCTCTACAGTTCTACAATACTGATCTACATTTTACAATACTGATTTGATCTACAATATTGATACTCAACAATTTGATACTCTAATACTTTACAATTTAATACTCTTTTTGGATTTAAATCTTCTTTCCTTTTACTCTTATCTAATTTTATCGACTCATTTACCATCAAACGTCTACCAACAGGAGTTTTTGTTTCCCACTCGCGCGGAAGTCAGAGATCTGAGGACTGGAATCCCCCCTACAGCTCAACAATCTGGTTTTCGCTATTGTTTGGAGAGCTTCTTCTTCACTTCGATTATTATCGTCCAATTTATCTCTGTTAATACCCGACCTACCTGAGATATTCCGTTACAGGGTGGACAGCGATATGAAGACCGCCGGCAAGCATGCTAAGTTTCTTTGTTTTTTGGAGAAACTCTTCCTTCCTTATACACCTAATCATTATCGTTCAATTCGACACTGTAAATACTTACCTGAGACATTCCGTTACAGGGTAGACAGCGATATAAAACTGCCGGCAAACATGCTAATTCCGTTGTTTTTTTGTGTTTTTTTGGAGACAATCTTCTTTCCTTAGGTACCTGATCATTAGCGGACAATTTGATCTACAACACTGAGACTTTACAATACTAATCTCAATAGATCTCTATAGATCTTTACAACGCTGATTAACAATACTGTTCTCTATACATCTCTACTGATCTCTACTGATCTCTATAGTTCTACAATCTCTATAGTTCTAAGATGTCTATAGTCTACAATCTTTAGTTCTAAAATCTCTATTCTTTAGTTTAAAATCTTTTTAGTTTTAAAATCTCTATTCTTTAGTTTAAAATTTAGTTTAAAATCTCTATAGTTCTACAATCTTTACAACAGTGATCTACAATACTCTACAATAATGATTTGATCTACAATATTGATATTCAACAATTTTATCTAAAATTTGGTACTCTACAATTTGATACTCTAATACTTTACAATTTGATAGGTACTATTTTTTGGATTAAATCTTCTTTTCTTTTACTATCTAATTTTATCGACTCGTTTACCATCAAACATCTACCAACATGAGTTTTTGTTTCCCACTCGCGCGGAAGTCAGAGATCTGAAGACTGGAATCACCCCTACACCTCAACAATCTGGTTTTCGCTATTGTTTGGAGAGCATCTTCTTCCCTTCGATTCTATAGTCCAATTTATCTCTGTTAATAGACGACCTACCTGAGATATTCCGTTACAGTTTGGACAGCGATATGAAGACTGCCGGCAAACATGCTAATTAGGTTTTTTTTTTTTTTTTTTTTTTTTTTTAGAATCATCTTTCCTTAGGTACCTAATCATTAGCGGAAGATTCGATACTTTACAATTTTATCTACAATACTGATACTCTACAATACTGTTCTCTATAGATCTCTACTGACCTCTACTAGATCTCTACTGATCTCTACAGTTCTACAATACTGATCTACATTTTACAATACTGATTTGATCTACAATATTGATACTCAACAATTTGATACTCTAATACTTTACAATTTAATACTCTTTTTGGATGAAATCTTCTTTCCTTTTACTCTTATCTAATTTTATCGACTCATTTACCATCAAACGTCTACCAACATGAGTTTGTGTTTCCCACCCGCGCGGAAGTCAGAATTCTGAGGACTGGAATCCCCCCTACAGCTCAACAATCTGGTTTTCGCTATTGTTTGGAGAGCGTCTTCTTCCCTTCGATCGTATCGTCCAATTTATCTCTGTTAATACCCGACCTACCTGAGATAGTCCGTTGCACAAAGGCCAGCGATCTGAAGACGACCTGCATGAATCTACCCAGCATCATCAATATTCTATTGTTTCCGGAAAGAATTTTCTTTCCTTATACACCTAATCATTATCGTTCAGTTTGACACTGTAAGCACCAAACTATCTGAGATATTCCGTTACTGGGTGGACACTGGACAGCGATATAAAGACTTCTAGCAATCATTCTGCTTTTAGCGAATTTCTGAAGAAAATTAAGCTATTGCTCTCGCCTCAAAATTTGTAGAATGTGAATTTTTGAAAAAATTTTATGCTGAAATCCGTTTCAGGCTATTCTGAATTATATTCTGAAGTTTAACGCATTTTTTTTATGTATGTATGTGTCATTCCAGACGATAACTGTCCGTAGAATTGTGCTAGAAACTTCAAACAAATTTTAAAATGTTAAGGACACAAAACAAAAGTTCAAGTTCGTTGGCCAGCATGATCGGATTACATCTTCGGGTTGAAATTTTCAAAAATGTAGTCAAATATTTCGAAATAGCCTGTTTTTTGCGATTTGTTGTGCGAAATAATTTTTTCAGCATACTAACATGTGGTATATTCGGAATCAGCGTAAAATTTCCTATAAGAATATGTATCAAGTTTTCAAAAATTTCAAAGTTGAAAAATCAGTCAAAAATCGAAACAATGCCGTTTGCTAGTTGTAAAAATCGGTAATATTTGCATGAAATGTCGAAGATTTCTTCAAAAATTCGCTCATGAGGTCATGCTGCATGACTGGACTTTTATTTATTTTTTCTTTCTTTTTTTTACAGATTTACTTCTAAGTGAGAGATCTGAGGACTGGAATCACCCCTGCAGCAACAATCTGGAATTCGCTGATGCTTGGAGGAATTTTCTTCCCTTCGGTCGTATCGTCCAATTTATCTGTTAATACTGACATGCCTGAAATATTTCGTTATTGAGATGAACAGCGGTATGAAGACTGCCGGCAGTCATGCTAAATTTAGTTATTTTCTGGGGAGAATCTTCTTTCTTTTTCCTCCTAACTAATTTTATCGACTGTTTTACTTTACCTACGAATGCCGGCCAACATGAGATGTTTTACAATTCGGAGGCCAGCGATTTGAGGACTGGACTCACCCTTGCAGCAGCAATCTGGATATCGCAAGTGCTTGGAGATCATCTTCAATTTACCACCGTTAATACCGATGTATGTATCTGAGATATTCCGTCACAGGGTGGACAGCGATATGAAGACTGCATGCTAAGTTTTGTTGATTTTTGGAGGAAATCTTCTTTCCGTATAAACCTAACTATTATCGTACAGTTTCACACTGTCAATACCAAACTACCTTAGATATTCTGTTACACAAAGCCCAGCGATCCAAGATTGCCAACAAGAATCTATGCAGCATCATAAATGTTTAATTGAGTTTTGTATAGAATTTTCTTTCCCTTTATTAACCATTACCTAATTATATCGACTGATGTTACCTTCAAATGCCGGACCACATGAAAGGTTTTACTACTCGGAGGCCAGAGATCTGATGACTGGAATTATCGCTGTATCAGCAATCTAGATTTTGCTATTGTTTGGAAGTCATGCTAAGTTTAGTTGTTTTTTGTAGAAACTCATCTTTACTTATATACCTTATTATTTTCGTACAATTGGATACTGTGAATACCAACCTACCTGAGATATTCCCGTACGGAGAGGTTTACGTATTTTATTCAAATAGTACCAGCTATCATCGTCATAAAATCTTCTAATATTTTATTGTTTTTGGACAAACTTTCCTTTCCATCTATGCATAATTGGTATTGAAATATCGTCCTACTGGTTTTTTGCCAACGATCTGAGGATTGTCTTCATCCCGGCTGTCATATCCAGGTTTCGTGGTGGTTTGGATAGCGTTCTATTTCTTTCAACCTTTCTAATTTTCTCTATTCTCTATCAATACCGACCTGCTTGAGATATACCATAATGAGTGAACCTGAAGGCTGCCGGCAATCATGCTAAGTTTAGTTGTTTTTTAGGGAGAATGTTCTTTCCTTTTACTTCTATCTTATTGTATTTATTTTTATTCTATTTATTATATTTATTTAGTCTTTATTTTTTTCCATCTAATTTGTATGGTCTTTATAGTCTTCAAATGCCGAGCAACATGAGCTGTTTTGCTATTCGAGGAATTACCGTTGCAGCAGCCATCTGGATTTTGCTATTGTTAGGAAGGCATCTTCATGCCAAATTTAGTTTTTTTGTGAAGAAACTCTTCTTTCCTTGTATACCTTACTATTATCCTACAATTTGAACCGTGAATAACAACCTACCTGAGATATTGCCTAACACTAAGGTTTACGTATTTTAATCAAGTAATGCCGGCTATTATCGTCGTGGCATCATCCAATGTTACATTGTTTTTTGACAAACTGTCCTTTCCATCTATTATTAGTATTGACCATTTATGTATGAAAATATCGTCCAACTAGGTCTGTAGCCAGAGGATTGTCTTCATCCTGGCTGTGACATCCAGGTTTCGCTATTGTTTTTGTTTAGACAGCATATTTTTCTTTGAACCGCATAGTCCTACTTTTCTCTGCTAATACCGACCTCCCTGATAATCCTTTACTTAGTGAACAGTGATTTGATATCTCCTAGAATAATTATAAGAATAGGTATTTTTTTAAATACCAAACGACATTATGAGTAGGTACTTCAGTCCAGGATTCCAATATGTAGTAGTTTTGGGAATCTTCTTTCCTTACAGGAAAAGTACTTACTTACTTTCAAGGTGGATTTTCAAAAAGAAAATTAAACTATTGTAATGTAACACCAACCTTTGTATCGTGCTTTCTGTTCTACCAATGCATTAAGATGGTATTAGCACTATTAGAGGTATTAGCGTGCTAATTCGACAATTTCTGTCAACTATAAACTAGAATATTCAAAAATTTGTACACAAACTTTTGCTAAAAATGTTCTTAAAATTCATTAAAATGTTATTAAAAGTCAATTAAAACTTACATGTTGTACAACTCCAACAATTTGGTTGTATAGTACAGCGTATGCGTACCCCTTAGGGGTGCGTAGTTACCTAGTTGAGGATACGTAAGAAATAATCCGTAATAGCAGATATAATAAAAGCAATTCATTGTCTAGTGATGAGTAGGCCACTTGTGTCTGGGTGTGGTTGTTCATCTCTGCTTAGAAACTTCTTGTTGTGGGTTGTGGAGGAGGGCCAATGAGAGATTACCCCAGTTTGTGGATAAGATTTTATTTGAGTTAAATTATGTTAGTTTTCTCGACCACTTGTATAATAATGAAGTTGAGGGTTAGCAAAGGTTGGTCACTAATTCAAAAACTCTTCCTCGCCGACGTTTCACTATCTTTGTATAGCATCTTCGGGGCTTAGTAGTGGAGCAGGAACAATTTTAGGTCCTCATTGCACGTTATACAATCCTTGCTGAACACATTGTACTTGTACACTACTTTCATACATGCTAACTGTAGACTGTTTATAATAATAGAAACTCATAATTATGACGAAAATTATTAAAAAGGATACATAATGAAAGGAAAAATGCCACGTGGGCTTATTTGTCTGATAACACTGATTATTGCTAACCCTCAACTTCATTATTTTATTTGAGTCTCAAGCGCTTTCGTCTTTGCATGCCTCGACAGGAGCTGTTGAGCTATTTTAACCTGATTATTCTAAGTTTTCTTCTTCTAGTTTTAAGGTCGTTAGTTTCCTCTAATTTTTGAATACATATCTAAGTAGTTCATAGTGTACAGCTTAAACTATTAATTATCACATAGTTTGTATTTACCTTATTGTGGAGTTAACTCTGTTTTGGATTGCCCCCTCCCTGCATGATTTCTCTTAGTTTTATTATGTACTTTTCCTTGCATCTATTGAAAGAGGCTTATTTCTGTTAGTGATTTGTTAGAGTTGTAATATTTGTTATAGTTATTAATTTGTTTAATTGGTGTTAGGCTTACCTCCTGGTGGGATGGTAGATTTTGTTGAGTTTGTTCAATAGGTGTTGACCACTCTGTATTATTATACTTTATGTAGGTTATTATTCTACCAGTGGTGTGGCACTTATTTGTAGGAAATAAGTGCGAAAGCGCTTGAGACTCAAATAAAATCTTATCCACAAACTGGGGTAATCTCTCATTGGCTCCTCTCCACAACCCACAACACTTGCGTCCAAGGGCCCAAACACCGAACACTGAACTACCACCACTCTACTACCGTAGTCAGTCAGAGTGTCCACTTGCTTTGGTCAGTTGTGTCGTGTTCTTTGTTTTCAAACACATTTGAATGTATCAGTTTGAATTAGTTTTACACCATAACAGTGTGATAGTCAAGGATAAATGGTTGAAAACTGCAAGAGTGAAGAAGGACTGCCTGCAGCGGTACATGTAATGACCAACCAAGTAGGTACTTCCCAGGAAAAGACACTTCTTGAAAACTTCTCTTATGTAATCTGAAACTCTTATATGCATTCAATTCCGACACTTCTATATGTATATTGTAATAACACTGTAAATTGTAATCTTTATCTAAGCATACTACATTCGATATCCTCAACTAAAAATTTGGTGTTCAGCAGAAATTAAAGTGTTACTATTTTATTTCCTTAGCTAAATTTCCATTCGTAAGTGTCAACCTGTTGTTCAAATATTGCAATAAATGTATATTACACCCTTTCTAATAATTTTGTAGTGCAGTACAAAAAGTAGGACGAACTTTGGGGGTACTATGTCTGTAAAATATAGTTTAAGGGCTACGCTGAAGAGAAAAGGTTGGAAATTACTGGTCTAATAGAATATTACTTAAAAAAAGGTTTTTTGTTATGCAAAACAATTCAACATAAAAATGTAAATCGTAAAATTAAGGAAATTATTTTGTGTGGTGGAACTGCATAACTGGAACTTTTTTCTGGCTCTATTTTACGAAACACCCTTTCCTAGTTTTTAAGAGTTGTGCTTTCTTCACAATGAGAGACTCACGAGTTATAAATATAAATTAGATCCGCAATAGGTGGACACCCGACCCATACAAAAAGCGAGAAGTTCGTGCGTTTGTTGGTTAGACAGTATGCATGCTAATCATAGTTGAAATAAAGAGGGTGCCTTTTGGCGCAACTCGATCTCCACGTCTATGAGGGTGACCTAAATTAGAATAAATGGGCTTCCGACCTCCCTTGTAAACCCGAGTGTCCCCAATCGTAACACGCACAAAAAAACTAACTTTTCGGGTACCTCAGCACACACCTGTTGTTAGACTAAGATTGAAAATTACGTGATAGATGAGAAATACATATTACTACCTGGTAAAAGTGGACCATTGGTCGAAAGCATACAGATTTAAGTAAGATATATCGTGATACGTTGCCGTCTGATCCAGTAATATCATAAAGTTCTAAAATTACTTTCAAATTCTTTCTTATAAATTAGTTTTCATTTGTAATCTCACCCCTGTTAAATAAGCCAAAAGTTCATATTTTTTCATTTTCATTTTGAAAATATTTATTCAATATTTAAATTTCAATGAAAACAACAAGTGTGAGAAGTGGATGGTGTGATACTAAATAGTTGAATGATCAAAGAAGATAGAATATTTCTTGTATTTGAAGAGAGGGTGGTAGTGTTCCCATCACATTGGCTGCAAACCCACTTTGTATGGCCACATTGACCCTTCGTTTCAATTGGATAATATTTGCTATCAGTAGGTATCCCTTGAAATCAAATCACTTTATCTTTAAAAACAACAAGATATCTGATGAATTCACCGAGTTCTCCCAAAGTCTAGCTTCTTCATAGGTCTAATAACTTATGTTTTATCCAAAAAATAATATAACTGTTCGAATCGAAGTTTTTCCATTTGATTTCCTGCAATATAAAATCAACTAGAACATGTCTAGATTTTTTTTTTTTTTTTTTCAACTTCATGTGGATTGTAATTTTATTCATAATAATCAACGAAGCTGAAACATGCAATATGGCCTTCCTTGGTAGGTAGGTCGGTAAAAATGATAAAGTATAGAACATAACTGATTAGCTGTGTGTGCATACAAACTAAATCATGTTACAGTTTCTCAATAGTAATAATTATTATTGATATGATTTGATTAACTTAATTTTAATAATTCTGGACAACCGCGAACAGCGCTGAATAAAGACGTCTTGAGAAAGAGGTGAGCAGTAGGGATTTGGGATATTCCAAAGTATCGATACTTCTTTCGGTACGATATTTTTCCACGTATCGATACTTGATATTACGTTACACCGATACTACCAAATTAAAAAAACCCTCAGAAAAAATTACCTGCTGTATGGAATGATTTTTCTTCAACTTCGAAGGGAAAGGATAAATAAACCAGTAATATCACAAACGTGTATTCAGTGAAAATCGTGCAATCTCTGAATGGAAACAAAAGTACAACGAATGAAGAACAATCAATTGTAAGTATTACCTACCTAGTGATTAAAATTTAACAGCAACAGATTTAGCAGAAAAAAAATTCTTCCTGGGGAACAGTTTTCAAGAATATTAGTTTTTGAAACGTTTTGTCTGAAAGTCATGAACATAAAATTATCGTGGCCGTGCCTTCGAAAACAGCAAATATACTTCATTTTCTTCCTATGAACTTTAGGTATATAGTTATTACCACTATATAGTTATTACTACCATTACAGCAAGTTCCTTAAAATGAGTCCCTCAGCAATCTTAGGTAGAGGTACTAGGCAGGATGTCGTGGAAAGGCAATTCCTGTCTCTGCTTCCTCCAATATTACGTAACTCCAATAAATCGCAAAAAAGTATCGATTCTTTCGATTTTTTCGTTGAAAGTATCGATACTTTTGTTGTACAATGCTATTGTCCGTTCAAGCTGATGTTTACCCAAAATTAAATTCAGTCGGCGAACCACACCTACCAAGACCTGCCATTCAAAAACAGCAACAATATGTAAACAAATGGATTAACAAGCTCAACTCAAATGAAATTACGCTTTACAAATTTGTCAGAGTCATTTCTTACAAACTTCGCCCTCATTTCTAGTCATTTTTGTTTGTTTCTTGATTTGATTTTTGTTCCATATTGACGGTTGATTGTAGTTTTTGTTGTGGCATTATTGACACAGCGTTTACGCCCCGTATATACCTAAGTACTTAGCATTAAATTATATCGATAAAAATAACGACATCAATAGCTGAAGTTAGTGAAAAAAACATAGTCTATTTCCACGAAAAATGAAGAGTTACAATGTTAAATCGATTTCGACGTTTAGAGCATCATCAGTAACAAACAATAACTGATCACACATTAAAAAGGACACAACTTATATAGTCACAGGTGACGGGAGATTGAATGCTATTGGTCGAGAAAAAGGAAAGGGGGGCAGGAGGTACAACCAATTGGGTGCAAGCAAAGTGAAGGGGAGGATTATAGCTAATCAGATGAAGTGAAAGGAGGGGAATAATTACTCAATATGGTTGCAAAAGTGTGAAGGTATAATATTTCAAGCTTTAAAAAAATGTCTGTTCTGAAATGGGTTTCCCCAACTTTGTCACGAGTGACAAAAAAGTATAGATTCTACTATATATCGGTGGTATTGTGCTGGCCCTAGTGAGAAGCCTCGCGCGGCATAGTTTTCGTTATTTACATCTTCGGTCGTTTGATAATGTCCGGGGAACCTGTTGGTAAAGGAGGGAAGGAAGTGCCATTCGAAGAACTTGTCTGCCCTCTCACAGGGAATGGCTCCATCATACCCCTATCCTAGGCCCCTATCCTATGTTACATACCTACCCTCATTTTTGCAAAAACCTGATTCCCAGATGCTGGATTATTTAGAAGAAACACGTCTGCCAAGTTGGGTGGGCAGTATATCTGGTAAAGTATGAGTCAAAATTATTGAATTCAAAATACGAGTAGAACAGTAATAGAAGTGCACACAAGAATACAAGCTAATATGCAAAATAGAGCTATAATTCGGTTCGCGCATGCGCATACCCTGCCATAAATTTAACGACATTCACTGGGGACCAACAAAGAGTTAACCGGCGCAATAGTTCAGTTATTCAAATTCGGTCTGTTAATTTTCCGTTTCTGTTAGTTTTTCCGTAACAACCAGTTTCAGTTTTGCGCATGTGTGATGGTTACTACAGCCAATCACAACGAAGTACCCCCCAAATTCGAACAATATCGGACCAACGGTAAATTGATATTTCAGGAAATTTACGTTTACGCCTGCGCACACGCTACTATTCATCCGAATGCGATGGAATTGATAGGTAATTTGTCAAGGAGTCAACACACACAAACCTAGGAAAATTCATCAAAATCGGTTCATTAGTCTCAAAGTTTTGCCTTTGTAACAAATTTTAATTTTGCGCATGTGCAATAGCTATTAGTAAACCAATCACGAGAAAATCCACAGGACACCATTCTGGAACCCCTCGAATTTAAACGAAATCAAACCGATATATCATAGCAAATCGACGTTATTCGAAATTTTCATTTGCTCATGCGCACACTATACTATCCATGAAAATTTCAATAAAATGGGCCCATTTACACGGAGTTTTGTCTGTGTCAATAAATTTTAGTTTTGCATATCCTCAATAGTTATCACTCAAAATATCGCGATAAAACTCTAGGGGCACCTTCCTGAAACATATAAGCTCAACTACCCTTCCATGCTGGAACATAGTCGGATGATTCGGATAATAAAAAATCGACGTAATAAGAAAGTCACATTTGAGCACGCGCACTGAGTACTATGGATCCGACGGCAACGACAGTTATAGGACACCACCCAGGAACTACCCCGCAAAATCCCTGAATATTTCATCAAACACGGGCGAAAAGTTAGCATAGCTTTAGGCGTGACAATTTACCACGAACACAGACGCTAGACGGACGGACACAGAACCAAAATTTATCAGCATGTTCTAAAACGCAAGAAGCGAGTGGAAATTTTCATTTCAGAAGACGACAATTTTTTGAACACAACAGTAAGCTTTCCGAACACAAAGATTTTCAAACCTTCGGTAGAGAGAAAACAATAATTTAATCTGTTTGGTTTCTTTATCCTCCGCTCGAGAGCGGTAATGTAAACTTAAGATTCATAGTGTAAGCCTTGAAATAACAGTCCACGTTATGCAATATACTTGCCTATTTACCACTTGGCAAAAATTATCACGAACAATTGCTCTTTTCTTCTTCAGGATCTTCTCCATTTCAGAATATAATAGAATACGATTAATTTCCATAGAATATACACTTAAATTATTACAATTCACGTGGAGGAAACTACCCCCCTCACAGATCAGTGATTTGTGACAAGGACGGGGAGGGGGGGGGGGGGATTTGATCAAAATCCGAAACCTCTGCTTAGATATATTGTAGAGGACATTTTAATAAGTACTCATTGCATACTTGTGATCAGAACAAAACATTTAACTACCTACTCGTTAGGTACAATAAAAAATAATAATAAATAGAAAAATCTTTGAATGGGTATTATCAAGTAGAAAACATCGATTTGTAGTTATCGAGACGAATTTGATTATGTCTTCGCATTTCGACTGACTTGCAGTTATAAGATACGAAAATATAGCTTTTCCATTGGAGGATCTGCTAATAGAAATGGGATAACCTAATGAAACTGGAATATATCGCAGGATGAGTAAATCGTAATAGAGAGGGATAGCAAACGGGTTTAAGGAATTGGTCTCATGATGCGGTCTTTTGTAATCGACGGAGATGCAGCACGAAACTACATTGAAGGCGGCGCAAGTCAACCTGTTCCTCATGACCGAGCAGTCGTGATGGCTTGGCCTACCTGCGCCTTACTGGTTGTCCGAAACACAGAACATGGAAACAACGGATGTTTCTACTATATTCTGTGTAAATTGTATGTTCTGTGGTCTTAAGGTACCGAAATAGGCAGGATAAAAAAAAGTTCCAGTCATGAAGCACGATCGCATGAGCGAAGTTTAGTAAAATATTGTAATTATACATTCTGTTATATTGTTTTGAAATGTGAGCACTTTTAGTGCTAAGAAATTGTTAACTACCAACTTTGCAAAAAAACTAATTCTAAATGATATTCTGCAATTAAAATCAGACTTTGGGTTTTTATTTTTCGTTGTAGGTATTTTTTATCGATTTTCCATCAAATATTTATGAAATTTAAGTACATTTTTCATCATATTTGTGCATAAATTTTTTAATGGTCTAGTTCATCGTTAATTGACTTTTTCGACTAAAAAATATACTTTTGACAATTTTTAGCCGTTTTTAGCCATTTTTAGTGATTTTGTAAACACATTTTTTGAAATTTGAGCAATCTAATGGGCTTAAAAAGCACTGGCCAACACACTCATCCTTTCATTTGAAAAGCTTGATTTTGTATCTCAATCCTAAGGAGAGTTATCGTCTGGAATGACACACACGCGCGCGCGCAGTGCAGCAGCAAACTCAGCAGATGAGCTGGGCTTGGGAGCAGTCAGTGTTGCTCGGTCGCACTACAACAACTGCTGCCTGACTAAGTCCAGGTCAGCAGCAGTGCGGGTGACCTCCCAGCTAAAGCCCCGAAGGGCAAGCAGGGGCTGGTGGCGTAAGGATGGGATCCTGGCCGAAAGAGAGACAATACCAAGCCCATCGGCCTTGACTGGTGCATGGATGTAGGCACTTAGTACACATTGAAAGCCTAGCCAAGAGCGCACAGCAGAGTGAACTTCACGGTCTAACTCAAGCAGCCTCCCTGCAGTAAGCCTGCCAAAGACTAACCTGTAGGTTAGCTTTAGCAGTACGTACGTGCAAAGGAGGCGCAGCTTCTGCGGTGGCTTCAATGGAGCCTTGGTGACACGAGCTTATGCTCCACCAAGGTCCAAACGGCTTACGGCTATAGTGGTCACACCCATGAAGTCGACCTCAAGGTACCGCCAGACCTCCATCACGGATCAGGTGGGGATGGGTGTCTGTCCTAAGACAAAGCACTCCTCATCCACCACCTTCACCTTATGCTGGCGGCCCGATGGGACCAAGGAAACTGACCCACACTTAGATGGGTTAACTACCAAACCACACCTGGCTAGTTGCTCAGCAAAGGCGTTGAGGGCGATCTGCAAGCCCTCATGGGTTTCTGCGAGTAGGATGACGTCATCGGCAAAGGCCAATGCACCTACTCACACCCCAGGGGCGAGATTAAACCCTATTTCAGCCAGCAGCTTACCCAAGGCTGTATCCACAACCAGGTTGAAGAGGAGTGGTGAAAGAGGATCCCCCGGCGTATCCCACGCCCAATGACAATATTCCCTGACATCTCCCCTCCTGCCTCGAGGACCATCGCACCTTCGTGGTAGAAGCAAGCAACATACTCAATTAATCGAGCTGGTGCCCCAACACCACGAAGGCAAAAGGTCAGGGAGAAATGGCTTACAATGTCAAAGGCCTTAGCGACGTCCAGAGTGGCTAGGTGTAGCTGCCGTTTCTTGATACGGGCCAGTGAAATGACAGTTTGGAGAACTCTTACGTTCTCCGCTGTGCCATCCACTGGCCGAAATGCTCTGTGGACATCACCTATGACACCAGCCATTTGGAAGAAAGATGCCAGACTCTTTTGAAAGTGGTGGAAAACTACCGATGATATAGATATTGGACGATAGCCTCCAGGCCCACTTCCTCCTTTCTTTGGGATGAAGATGGTCCGGGCATGTGTCAATTCTTTCGGGGTTCTTCCTCATAGCAGAATCAGGTTGAGAATGAGCAGATTAACAGTCTTTGGTACTTTATTCCAATGTCAGGCAGACATACCATCAGGTCCAGCAGAGGTAGAGTTTTTGCCACGGCAGTTTGTGCCTCGTCATGAAGCACTGGTATGCACATAATGCTGAGCAAGGAATCCCTGGTGGAAGCTGGGGGTACCACCAGCTCACCAGGTATGTGGCTGGGAGCACTCAAGAGTGGCTTCCAAAATTCCAGAAACTCCTGGAGAATGGGCAAAACTTGTCCATCTCCAGTACCTCCCCAGCTGCACAAGCCAGATACTTCCTCCTCAACTTCTGGACCCCCTGGTCTTCCCGCCTCCTTGCTTGCTTAGCTGATCTGCGACCTCCACGGGGCACCAATGAAGGAGGATTTTCTCCCAGCTGCCCCGCCACAGTCCCTCTCTCAACCTGTGGGAGCTCATCCTCTGTACATAGCCTTGACCTCATCTTCCAAGCCAACAGGCCCCTCAACAGCCCCCCTCGCCAGTTCCTGCAGGTAGGCACTCTCATAACCTTTAATACTGCCTATGTGCTCCCCAAGCCTCAACACTTCGGTCTTCAGATCTTCAAGAAGACCGGAGGTCCAAGGGGAGGATCGCTGAATGGTGGGCTACTGTCCCACTCCTATGAGAGTTGTGGGAGAGGCCCCACTGCTATTTGCCAGGATTGCATCCTAGACAAGCTGCTTATAGTGGGGCCTCAGGAGAAGAGATTGGATGGCAGAAAGCGTGCGCATGGGAAAACGTTCTTTAAAAAAAACACTAATACGTACCCCATTACGCACAGCTCTGCCTCCTCTGCCGCCATTCCCCGCAAATCCTCAGAA
This sequence comes from Adelphocoris suturalis, assembly GCA_030762985.1. Lineage (NCBI taxonomy): Eukaryota > Metazoa > Arthropoda > Insecta > Hemiptera > Miridae > Adelphocoris > Adelphocoris suturalis. The sequence goes on from CM061046.1 coordinate 83,388,610, forward strand.
GCATACCTCGGCCGCTCTCACTCTATATAAACTGCAGCATTGGCCTGTACAGGATACTTCTGCCAGACGTGGGCACTGAGGCCACGCTCGGAACTGAAGGCTCTCTCACAGGGCTCTTCAGGGCTCAGAGGATGACTACAGTGTGAATACCACACTATTCAGCAGCCAACTGATCAATATAGGTATCACAGGTTGCAAACAAGAGGTTTGTTCACTGAAGCCACCAAGCCAGTTTGCAACCCACTTGAGGCCTTCACTGAGTTCTCTGGCCATTAGAGTCCCCCCCCCCCCCCCCTCGATCACGGTCTGTTCGCAGAGATTTCCAACCGATTGCGGATCGTCAAATTGGTCAGAGCTTTTCTATCTGAACACTTTCTGTCTGATTGCCCCCTCCATAACAAACTCACGGCAGCCAATGAAATCATTCTAATTTTACCCTCTGATTTTGCCACTGTTTCACGCCTCTGAGTGTTTTGCTCAAACATTCAATCATTAAATGGATGGACTCCAATCCCCAACCGGTTTGAAATCACTTCGAAAGTTGGAAAAAGTGGCGCATGCGCACTTTACCAATCTCTAATCAGTTTGAAACGGTTTTCTAGTCATTGTAAAGCGCTTCAGCGAACAAACCTAAGTACAACTCAATGAAGAAATAAAAACCAGTCTATTAAAAAAATAAAATAAGTAAAAAATTAAAAAAGAATTATAAACATCAGGCAGTCACAATTACGAGTATACTAATAATTTGCTTGAGGAACTCTCAAAATTCGAAAAATTTTGAATTATTGGTTTCTGAATTTTGAGACCTGCCCAACTAAATTATTAGTATACTTGTGACTGCTGGACGTTTATTTATTTTTCTTTTTTCAATTCTTCAATAGACTGGTTTTAGATGCTTCATTGAGTTGTACTTGTTTGCAACCTGTGATGCCTATATTGTTCAGTTGGTCGCTGAGTAGTGTGATATTCACGTTGTAGTCATCCTCTGAGTCCTGAAGAAGGAAATAAATTTATCGAAAGCTTGCCGAAAGAGGAGGAATCATTTGTTTGGCCCCATTCATTATACTCCCACGGCAGATTGTTGCGTTTGGATCGTTATTCATATAATTCTACAGTAAATACAGTCTCTTATACGCAGTCCCCGCAGTCACTTGCCCTTATCAAACAATTCACCGATGTTATCTGTCTGCCATCTCGGAGTCTCGACGTATTTATCTACCTACCGTCCACAAGGACAATATAAATAGCTCTGTCAATATTATGCGAGGGCTTCTGATGAGAGGCAAAAATTTATTTGAAGATGAAGGTGAAAACAATAGGTCTCCTTCCGCCTACTACAGTTTATTGTGACCGCTATCTTATCAGGTTTGTTTACCTACCAACCTTAGTAAATCTACTCCCAGAAATAGAATACTCTTTCTAAAACTGATTTTCGCTTCCGAGTCAACCAAGGTTGAGGAAGGCCATTGCTGCTTTTCAGAAAATAAATAATCAGTCTACCCTCTAAAACCACCGTTTTCATTCAAACATGATCGGATTTTGATGCTTATCATGAATAAGTTTGGAAGCTTGTCTACGTAAAAAAACATACTAGGTCTTGACCTTTGTAATATTTACCTCCCCCCCCCCCCCCCCATGGGGTCCGGACCCTCCCCGAAATTTGTTGATGAATTAAAAAATTATTCATGGTTGGTAAAAACTATTAATTCACTAGCACGAACTACCAACAAAGAATATTCGTCTGATGTGAAATTCTTCAGAAATTATTTTTATAATACTCATAGGTTCTGCTAATAGCTCCAATTCGTAGAGGTAAGATTCCTAAGATAAGAAGTTAGATATTTCGGTACACGAACATGGGTCATGTATACGACCTTAAAGACAGATCAACGCCTCTAGCACTATACCTGAACGACCCGTGTAAGCCTTGCCGTGTAGCAACTCTTCATACCTTACAGCAATCCACATTTTTACTATGGTGTTCAGAAGCCTTTCGACATCTTCCCCTGAAGAGATTCCTTTCTCTCTCTGGAGGACAGTACTACAGAGGAAGAAAATTCTCTCCGAATCTCGTATTCCCTCGGCTAGCCCTTTCACTTGGTAACTCGTACTGCTTTCCTTGCAGACGCATGGCTCTCTGCTTTCCTTGCAGACGCATGTCCCATCTTAATGTGGTCCAGCCTCCTGGAGAATTTAACATCCCGTCCCCGAAGCCTCTTATGAAATAGTTCTGAATAGGATCAGCATTTGGTATTGATATTATACTTTGAGTACCACGGTTGGTATTCAGGTTCGCAATATTTGGAAGGTTGAGCTACATAATTACGTTGCTCCAACGATATCACAACAATAACAATAATTAAGTTAAGAGTGAATGAAACAGAATTGCACTCAACTTCGAAGTAGGAATTCTTGACTGGTAGTGTGAGCCTGTCTGGTACGTTTTCCATCGGTTTTGGTTAAAAAAAAAAAAAAAAAAAAAAAAAAACCGCGATCTAACGCTTTGAAAATCGGTTTTCTTGCGTAGCGGAAATACCGTTCCGGGATTAGAAAATTCATAAATTTACTTCATGGGATCTTGCTTGTCTACCGGGATTTGTAAATAAGATGGGTAACGAACGCCTTACCTCCACTGTCGTTCGCGGCTGATGACGTGCTTGATTTGATGTCCCCCCCATTTTATGATCAACTAAATACCTAAAAATTGAACTTTTGTTGTTGTATAAAGATCCCTAAAAAAACCAGTGTTAAAGATTTCATCATGTTTGTAAAACATTTCTTCTCCTGTGACTTAAAATTCGGATTTTAATAAAATTCTTTGGATTTGGAAAGTGGGCTTTTGAATGCCTGTATCTTGGTAAATTCAATAAACATTAAACAATGGTAACAAACGCGAACGTTCAGTCAAAAAGCACATGCTCCAGATTATGAGGCTTAAACCTAAGCTTTCGCTAAACTACTTAAGCCTTCCACAAAGTGGATTCAACTTTTTCCCAAAATAATCAAACTTTGGGCGACATTGCGAGGAAATACGAACTTTTCATATGAATGTGCGAAATATATTATCTCCTGTTCACCCTAAGAAGTTGAAATTTGAATGAAATCTCCTCTATGGGACATAAGATGTGAATGAAATGACGGGCTATATCCTGATCAGCTGAATGAGCAAAACTCCCTCTTGCTCGCCGAGGGAAGCTGAAATTTGACAAAGATCCTCTCCGAGACATCAAGAAACAACGTACATTATGGGTTCCGTCCTGATTGGCTGAATGAGAAAAATTCTTTTTTGTTCTCCTAGGAAGGTGAAATTTGATAGGGGGCATCTCAAAATTTAGGGAATGGCGAATGAAATGACTGGCTCTATCTTGATCAACTGAATGGTCCAAATTCTCTCCTTGAAATTTAATAGGGGCCTCTCTTAAAGAACAGGAGACGAATGAAATTACTGGCCGGCTCCATTCTGAATTGCTGAGTGAGCTAAATTCAGTCTTGTTCATCCTAGAAAGTTTAAATTTAATAGATAGCCTCCCTGGTATATCTAGGGACGATTGAAATGACGGACTCCGTCCTGAACAGCTGAATGAGTTAAAGTCTCTCCTGTTCTCCCTGGTAAGTTGAAAGTAGTTAATAGTAATTTTGTTTTAATCATTGGAAATTTTTTTTATAAAATGCTTTCCTATTTACGTTGCAGCTGGTTCGCGGAACATGTTGCAAAAAACTCCACTCGAATCGGTTAGCTGGAGCTCAGGGTGGAGCCCGTCATTTCTTTCGTCCCTTGATGTCCTAGAGAGGTTTCCTATCAAATTCCGTTGTAATCAGACAGATGACATAACTTTTAGCACACTCAGATTATCAGGATGGAGCTTGTAAGGTCATCCGTCTCTTGTTGACACAGAGCTCTTGCTGTCCCAGAGCAGACAGGCTCCCTATCAAATGTCGACGTCCTACGGTGAATAAGGGAGATTTGAGCAAGATTTTTCCATCATTATGATTGATATTACGGCTCGTGGTTAGCTGATCCTCACCAAAGTCAGCGAGGTACAAGTTCCGACATGGTAATAACTAACTTCCGACATGGTAATACAACATAGGTACCTATCAAAATCTGGTTCAAACCGGACCAGCGGCTTCGGAGAAGTAGCGAGCACAACATTTTGTCCATATATATATATATATATATATATATATATATATATATATAAAGAGATCTGAAAATTAACAACTATTGTAAACGTGTTCTACACCCTCAGAAACACAAAGAAAATGCATCCCCTCCCCTAAGTGACGCCGTGCCAACGGCTGTAATACCCCCTTTTCTACGAAAAGTTGGGTAATATGAGATAATATGGTAAAGTATGCTGTAGAAGTTTTCTGATTGGTAGGTGAAGTTGGATTAGGACATACCTGAAAATGCTGCAAATTATTACACAAAGTTTTGATTTTTAAAAATCCTGACATTTGGTGGTTTTTTGCCGAATTCCCGGGCATTTCCCTTACTTTTCCCGACGCAAAGAATTCCCTGACATTTCCAGGTTGTCCCAAACTTTTTCAGTAGGAGGCCAACCTGTTGAATAAGGAGGTAACACTTTCTTCATCTTTCTTTCGCATTTTAAATTCATTTTTCTGGTTTTAAGGAGGTCCGAATTTCTAATTAATTGATGTTTTAGATGTTGGTCATTTTTGTTCTTCACTAAGTAAGTCCACTTACCCATTCACACCACTTTACGCATTTCTGGGAAGTTTCCCACACGCGTCAAAAGCCTGCCGGAGAAAACGTCAGTATAGTCTTTGTCGTTTCATTTGTGTGATTTATACTCGCATGCGGGCACAAAAGGTATTGTGCAGTTATTGTAGTCATAATTATAAGTCAGCCATCGTAAAGGGGAAGCCCCGCGGAGAGTTCGCGGAGAAAGGGCGCTTGGGAAGGAAATATATATATATACACAGGTGGTAGAGCAGTAGAGAAACCCACACATGTACACATAAATATACACACGTAAGGACTTACACAGTGGTGGGTTATTGCGCAGCTCTGGGCTGTTGCACAATCGCCACTTGCACATTGCATTGAGTGTTCTTGCACCTGAAAGCTCCATTTGCATTCTACTCCCTCGCTGGACAATCCTTTCTTGGGCTCAACGTACCATCTGCCTAAGAGAGAGAGAGAGGGTCAAGCTCTGTCATCATCCTATCTTTATTCTCGTCTTCTTCCACAATCACAAAGATGCATCCTTTTTAGCACATTTTCATACGAAAGTCCCAGCTATGCAACATCAAATCAAATCAAATACTTTTTATTTTCCGAAAACACATAGTGCTTAGACAATTATTATCGGGATAAGAACTTAGGTACCATAAATCCGAGTGACTATGGTCCACTTTTTGAGGGTTTTTTAGCTCTCACACCTCACAGTTTTACAATAACATTTCCATATACTTTTTTCTGAAACTACGTCTATCAATGATGTTTTATGGCGGTGGACCATTTTTTTTTTTTTAAGGTTATCAGACGACGAGTAAATAATTTTTCAAGTTGGACTAATCTCTCCCCGTAAAACGCCAATTTGTCAAAACGCCCGTTTGCCAATTTTTCTCACTTAGAACGCTCCTGGATCATTTTCGGCCCTCATATACCATGCCCGGACTTTTTAAAAACTTTGGAGTAAAACCAACAATGTTTTTTGGGAGAAAATTTGAAAAATTTCGTTCAATGAAAAACCAAAAATAGAACATTTTGTCTGAATTTTTTTCCAGGGCAAAAAAGCTTTTTTTTGTAAATATACTTGATTAAAAGCATTTTATCTCAGTTGTAGTAGATGAAAATAAGAGTAACTACCTAGAAGTTTGAGAATACTATGGTTACTATGGTCCACACACTTTGGACTGTAGTCTACCTACTATATCAAACAACCGTATTGGGTTTTTGATTTTAAAAAAAACTGGACATATTTTTGGCACCAACTCAACGAATATCTCTTCACAATTATATTACTAATAAATAATGAAAAAAACTTAATTTAATGGATAGCAACCAAAACACAGCGAACTGACAGCCTTTGGCAAACAAATGATAAAAACACTGAAATCACTCTTATCAAGTTTTTCTCGCCAAGGGCAGGAAAAAATACAAAGAAGAGATCTGGCTCTTGGCATCCCTAACCTCATCCATCCTGCTAGCGAGAAATTACAGCTGGTCGTACCCGCCACTTTCGAGCCTTATAAAACAATTTAAAAATCAAAATCTTTGTTCGATCATACTCCCCCCCGTGTGATAATAGTCACCCCGTACTGTAATATAGTTCAAAATTCCTTAAAACTAGTTATATTAATTATATTGTGAAGACGGACATGCCACAACATTTAAAAAATAAACTCACATTAGTTAAATTCGTCTTACATTTTCTCCACATTTCGCCCCTGGGTCGAGTTCGTTGGCCAGCCCCATCGCTCCAGAATTTCAGGGTCAACTTTACAATTTAGTAGCCCAAAAAAAGCTAAACAATATATTTTTTTTTTGACAATTTGACAAATGATAAAAACACTAAAATCACTCTTATCAAGTTTTTCTCGCCAAGGGCAGGAAAACATACAAAGAAGAGATCTGGCCTCATCCATCCTGCTAGCGAGAAATTACTGCTGGTCGTACCCGCCACGTTCGAGCCTTATGAAACAATTTCAAAATCAAAATCTTTGTTCGATCATAGTCCCCCCCGTGTGATAATAGTCACCCCGAACAGTAACATAGTTAAAATTCCTTAAAACAAGTTATATTATTTTTATTGTGAAGACGGACATGCATCAACATTTAAAAAATAAACTCACATTAGTTAAATTTGACTTATATTTTCTCCACATTTCGCCCTGGGTCGAGTTCGTTGGCCAGCCCGATCGCTCCAGAATTTCAGCGTCAAATTTACAATTAGTAGCCCAAAAAAAGCTAAACAATAGTTTTTTTTTACAATGGGGCATGTGGGGTGTCACAGTCTAAGTATTTTTTATCCCTGAGGCGATTGCGACCACTCACAGATATCTAAGATTCATAAAATGTGAGGAAATTCGATTTTTAGATGAAAAATGCGCATAATTGACCAATTTTCTGAGTTCGGGTGCGTGTTCTAAAATTTTCTTTGCGATCTCGTCACACTTCAGAACATGGTTAGCCTCAATGATCAAAATTTAAGTGCCTAATTTATGTTATCCACTGCTTTTCTTTGAAAATTCGCTCCATTAGACATACTGCAGACGTTCAGCTAATTTTCAAAGAAAAAAAAAACGCTGCAAATTATTACACAAAGGTTTATTATTTATGTATTAGACAGCCCTTCTACGTACATCTCTGGTCCATAATTATTAAACTCCGCTTATAGTATATTTAGTATCGGAACTCGGAGCTTCGAACCTCACAAATGGGTTCAATCCATTACAGCAGCGGAATCTCGCAATTTTACGCTTTTTAATATAGTTGATAAACATAACAATTTATTACCAAGTCATCTTTCCAACACATAAAAGTGTTATCTATACTGTATATTGATATCATTTAATTGGTCAAATTTCAAAAAATGTGCTGACAAAATCACTGAAAATGGCTAAGAATCGTTAAATTTTTTAGCATAAGATTGATCAAATAAAAGTTTATCAACTATGAAATAGAACATTCAACAATTTATGTACAAAATTATGCTAAAAACTTGAACTTCATTAAATTTTGTTTCAAAAAATCTATAAAATTGCAAAAAATAGCCTAAAATCCAAAATCTCTTTTTGGATAGAAGAGTATCATTTAGAATACTTTTTTTTTCCATGAAATTAATAGCTAACATTTTCTTTTCACTCATAAATCTCCAATTTCTATACAACTTGAAATATACTTAAAAAAAAGACACTTTTTCACCTATTTTTGGCTCAAGGGTGTGGAGCGATCGAGCTGGCGAGAAGTTAGGACCAACTAGACCCCTAGTGGAGTCTATGTGCGAAAGAACAGATTTTTTAAGTCAATTCTAAGGCCTTTTATGGCCCGGACGGCGAACGGCGGAGGCGAACGGACATTTCAAATTTGGATTCTACGCACCTTGACACGTAAAGTGACAAAGTTTGAGGGGGGGGGGGGGGGGTATAAAAAATTTTTGCTGTACGATCACATAGGCTTATTATTGGAAATAATAAACCAAAATGAGCAATTTAAAGGCCTTGAAACTTTAAAATTGGGTTTGAAGGGTCGGGGACCCCCTGCAAATCCGTTTCATACATCAAAGCACGCAATCATAGATTTTAACGTCATATATATTAATTGCTATGCAATTCTTAGGCCGACCCCCAATAATTTTTTATGTAACGTCCCAAACTTTTTTTGTAACGTCCGTGACGCGAAGCGCGAGTTCGTGGGTTCGAATCCCAGCCAGGCTTGACAATTTTTTTATACCCAAATTTTTTTATATCAATTTTTTTCGCATCGTGGGTTCGAATCCCAGCCAGGCATGAACATTTTTTTAAATACAAATTTTTTCAGGCTAAGAATTGCATAGCAACTTATCCTCGTTTTCTACGCAGTAGAAAAGAGAAAAGATCCGGCGAGGCGCGAACCGCCGAGTATAGATTAGGGGGGCCAGGGGGGCGAAGCCCCCCGGCGAGGCGCGAAGCGCCGAATATATATATATATTTATTTATTTATTTATAGGGTGTACTTCCAGAAGATAACTCCCATAAAAACGGCGTAAAATATTCGTTCCAACGCAGAAAAGTCCGTCTGGCAAAAAACAAGTAGAGTTCGTTGGCCAGCCCTTTTATAACACGGCATGTGGAGTGTCACAGTACTTTTTTTTAAGCACTGAGACCACTCTCAGATCTTCAAGATTCATAAATAAGTGAGAAAATTAGATTTTTTGGTGAAAAATGCCCATAATTTACCAAATTTTCTCAGTTCGGGTGCGTATTCTAAAATTTTCACAGCTGCCCCTCAGTTTTATTCAGGACATGGTTGGTCTCAATGATCAGAATTTAAGTGCCTAATTTAATGCTATCCACAACTTTTCTTTAAAAATTCGCTCTATTAGACATGCTACACCTTTTTTCTTTTACAAAACCCCTCAAAGGCGTTGGGGGCACACTATGAATTGAAAAAGTGGAGAGGAGGCTCAGGTTTACCCGACGCCCTTGGGATCAAGAAAGTCGAAGAATGAGAAAGATGAAAGGAAGTGCACTCCTGTCGAGTAGCTATATCTATAAACTATATGAGTAAACTATAGTACTGCTATAGTAACTCCTTGGCACTTTTCCCGCACCACACCATGCGCCATGACCTTGATGCCATACATACTCATACATAGACATACACCTAGGTTTTTTCACGGTATTCGGTCTTAGAATGGTCTGAAACGGATTCCTATTCGGAATTTTTTTTTCTTATGCTTGGATTGCCCCACACCCCCCTGGATCAATTATAACAGGTCGTACCTCTTATATGCGAAGACTTGCCAATATGACCTAGGTTCAGAGGGACGTCCTAAACAGCGTCAACTCCAGGGGGGATTTCAATGAAGAAATTGTTGGAAATTTTTGGAGTCATTGCAATAAATAAAGGGGGGAGGGAGGTATGTTGGAATGGGACACTTTGTACAAGGGATGATTACATAGGAATAATGGCGATACGTTACGCCACATCAATAACATTACGATTTCTGCACGTTTTACTTTACAATTGTATTCGAACTCTTTCTAAATAGTACTTAAGTAATACTATCTGCTAAAATTATGAAAACAAATTAATTTAACAGTTTTATCACAAACTGCTGCCCTTTGAACAAAGTCGGTGTACGACTCGTTCGGAACGCGGGACGATTCGTTATGGAACGTAGGCACTAATTGGTGTTGAAATCTAAACATCAATTCCGGTCAATACTAAGGATAAAATCTTGAGATTAAAATGTCAAAAAACAGGGAAATTTAAAAGGATCTTTCAGCGTAACCGAGACGCTTATGTACGCGCATGTTTCTGTCTGTTCCATCCAGAACAAAAAAGGTCGAGTTCTGGATGGAACAGACAGAAACATGCGTCTGTCAGTTGGTCACCAAAACTTATAAAAGGGAAATGTATCAAGTATTTAAATATTATTGATCCTAAAATATCATTAGGTCCTAATGGAATGTTTTTTCTACGGAGAAAATTTTAAATTTCAACCATGAATGAATACGCTCAGGTGGTAAATAGAAAATAAAATCATTCGTTCGAAAAAATACGATTATAATTTGCTTTAACCTTGAAAATCAAGGAAACATCAATCTACACATATCAAAACTTCGGCCTCGAAGGATATACAATATCCAGTCAGGTACCTCAGAGGTATCAGATCTCTCAAAACAAGACGATTTTTAAAATCTATAATCATTAACGGGGTTAAATTTATGAAATTGAACCAAGTAGGTAAGTAATTCAACTACTTGAATCATCAGGGCTGTCAAGTTCAAGCTCACATTTTTAACAATAAAATAAAATGTTTATCAATATTTATTATGTTCAACAATCCACTGAAAGTGGTTACAAAATTACCGTCGGAATAAATATTAGGGAGGTTGGTATGTCATTGATTCAACAAAGTAGCAGTGAATGAACTGGTGGTAGGAGTAGTGAATGAACAATACACAAAGTAGACATCAAAATCAATTTGGGTAGGTAGATAATAACTTCAACAACGAAAACAACTCATTAAATGTGAAGGTCCATTTACATAATATACTATGAGATATGAATTAGTTGATATAGAAGGTAGGTTTAAATTGAAGGCACGCGATTCCGAAATGATTTCATCATTCCAAGCTCAGGATTGGACACATGAATTTAGGTATGTAATACAGGTGTACTTTGATAACATTCGATTTTTATCGACAACTAGAATACTCTTAAGATCATTCAAGACAACATAAATAAACATCTTTTTTCAAAAATATATAAACATATTTCAAGTAGGTATATAAACATTTTTTGATTATTTCATATTTTAAATACCTATATAAACGTATTTTAAATATATAACGCTTTTGTTGATATCTTATGCGTATACCGGGAATGCACGAATGAACAGCCTAAAGGTAGGTAATACGTAGGTAACTTTATCCCTATTTTTTTCAGCTAGGATACAGTAGTTGCTAAGTGAATGTTTGGAAGTTCGTCGTGGAAGGTAAGTCGAGTCGTTCATTTTTTTATAGTTAAGTAGTTTTGATGAATGAAAGTGGATATCTACTGAATGCATAGTCTGAATGGTTTTAACTTGCGGCTGTCTGTTTCTTCTCGATGTAATTGTAGTTGACGAAACGAGCAAGCTGTGTCAGTTGGGCAGCTTCGTTGGTGAAGTGGCAACCGAGAAGAAGGAGGTTCCTGGGTTTGACCATCCAGGCGAACCTCATGAAGACAGCGGAGTATACACAGAGAGCTGTTGAAAGAAAAACCAAAATTCAACTATTGCACAATAAATAGCAAAATGGTCCAGAGGTCTACAAAACTATTACAGTTCACTTCGTATGGAGTGTATTCAAGACCTATGGAGTGAAATTTATATTACACCTCAACAGTGTTGGCAGATCGAAAAGTCGAAGTTAGTAGTAGACCAAAAGTTAGTATTTAGTTCGTACCTGATACTTAAAAGTTGGTACGTAAGTTCGTACTATGAACACCGGGAGCCCATTTCATAAAACAACAAGTTAACAAGTACAGGTACTTGTAATGCATGGTAAACTAGAACAAGTGTTTCTCCAAAAAAAAGAGTACAAAGAGTAGTGTAGAAAAGTTACAATTGTAGAAGCTAAGATTACAAGTGTAACAGAAAAGAAAAATGGCGTATGGGAACTAACGAAATGAACAACGTCAAGCGGGATGCCGACTTTGAAGTTTTGTCAGCGAATCATAATGTAAAAATGGTTCTAAGTACACGATAGGATGTTTATCGAACATGACTAAGTGTTATGATTGGAAGAAAGTGTGTATTTGATTTCAACTTATTCTGATGGCTGGCATAATCGGATTTTTCCTCTTCATTCAGCGGAAATTATTATTCAATTCATCAAGTCTTAATGCTGCTGGGTTAGGAATGTCTTGTGTAACTTCGAAATTATCTTCACTTTGTTCTTCAATGGTAGGGAGATCCTCAATACCCGATCAGGAAAAATTGCACAGGTCACGCAGCATTTGAATAATTCAAGGGTATTGGAAGACATCCTAAATCTCTCGTTAAACTCGAAAATACCCACGAAAAAGCGTTTAATCGTTGGCGTCTTCTACGCTGAATGCTTCTTTCTTGTCTGTATTCTTCAGCTGAAGATGATTCCCACATTTCAAACACCGAAAAATAGTCAAATCACAATGCTGGAAAATAAGTTTACAGGTGAATGGACGTAGGTTAAAAATCGGCCATTTTTTACAACTGTAAAACAATGACTTGTACAAAATGATGGGGAAACACTTGTGTCTTGTCCAAATTCGCCTGTACACTTGTTAATTTTCACTGTGCATCACAAGTCTACACTTGTACCTTTATGAAACGCTTGCACGCTCATTTTTTACAACTTGTATATACAATCGGCTTGTAACTTGTCACTTGTTTTATGAAATAGGCCCCTGGAATTTGTCTACTTTTTTCAGCATTTTTATCGCATTTCGGAACAAAAAGCTGCTCAAATTGTAGTAACAACTGTTGATATTTGGAGTAAAACAGGTTTGAATCAGAGCAAATAAAAAATTACTGTTATATTGAACTATCTTTTCTCTCCAAAAACATCAAAATCTAACCTAAAACTTGTTAAGTACATAGGTACATATTAATTGAATTTATTATTTATTACATGTTTTTTATCTACGTTCCGAGCAGGTTCAGTGTGTGCCTCGCCCTTCCACCCTTAGGTGTGACACCAAACAATCTTGAGCAACGCCGATGCCAACTCATTAGCTGCAGATTGAAGAACGAAACAGTTCAGTGGGAAAGGTAGATTATCTGGTTCTGCATGTTTGTTCTACTTGTTCCTAGGTTTTATATGTTTGTATAGTCTAATTTAAAAAAAAAAAAAAAAAAAATTTTTAAACTTATTTGTTTACTTTTTGTGGATTAGGTACCACTATCAAGTGAGCATAATATTAAAATTTGCTGTCCTTATAAATTATATTTAAAATAAGAACATTTAGGTTCATTAACCAAGAAGGTTCATCCATAACATATGATTAATGAAACATCTAGGTATGGAGAAATATCAACAAGTGGAGTCACAACTTGCCAACCTTGATACGCCCCTTCAAGTTGATGATCCTCTCTTCAATCCCAATGCATCCATGCACCATTCATGTTTATTTCTCGGCACCGGTTTTGTGAGAAAATCAGCGGGCATTTCTTCCGTTTGCAAGTATTTAACCTCCAGTAGCTCTTTCTGTATTGCATCACGGATAAAATTTTGCCGTATGTCAATATGCTTTGTGCGAGCATGGTGAACTGGATTTTCGATCAGCTTTTGTGCTCCTTGATTGTCATTATAGACTGTTAGCGGTCTCCTGAGCTCAAATCCAAGTTCTGTTAGGAAACGCCTGATGTAGATTCCTTCTTTGAATCCTTCGGCGATGGATAAATATTCGGCCTCAGTACTTGAGAGAGCGACTGTCCTTTGCTTTTTCGCCTCCCAACTGATGACCCCTCCAGAAAATTTGAATGCAAGTCCACTGTACGATCTTCTGTCCACTGCGCAACTCCCCCAATCAGCATCCAGATATCCAACAAGTGGCTCATTCGTTTTCTTGTATGTAAGCTGGACGTCTTGAGATCCTTTTAGACATCTCAACACACGCTTTGCAGCTTTCCAGTGATCCTCATTGTATTTGGTGTTGAACTGGCTCAGGAAATTTGTCGCATAAGCAATATCCGGTCTTGTGCCAATGGCTAAATACATCAGTGAGCCAATGAGGGATCTATAAGGAAATTTCCTCATCACTGCCTCTGACGTCTCTTTTTCTTCAAAGTGTAGTTTGGTTGGAAGTGGGGTTGAAATGGGTTTACAGTCCTTCATCCCATAACGGTCAAGAATTTCTGACAGATATTTCTTCTGGGATAACTGCATGATTCCATTCTTCTCGTAAGCAAATTCTATCCCGAGGCAATAATGTAATCTACCCAAGTCCTTTGTTTTAAATTCTCTCATAATAGCCCTTTTAACTTCTTCCAATTTTTCAACATTTTTCGACGCCAGAGTCAAATCGTCTACATAAACTGCAACGTAAACTGCATCATCAGCTTCATTCTTCGTATAGACACATGGGTCAGCGTTTGTCGGTTTCATTCCAATGCTGAGCAGCCTTTCATCGAGCTTCTTGTACCACTGCCTCCCGGATTGCTTTAATCCGTACAGCGATTTCTTGAGATGACAAGCTGTTTTCCCATGTTTCCAGTCTTCTAACATTTCTATAGCTATTTCTTTTACTTTCCCTGTTTCGTTTTCAATCAAGTCTCTCAATGTTTCTTCAAAACATTCGGGAGTTTCCATTATAATGTCCTCCTCTAGATCTCCATTCAGGTACGCGGTTTCTATGTCCATTTGGATCACTTCCATGTCATTTTGAACAGCAAGTGCCATTATGGTTCTTAGAGAGCTCAGTCGAACAACGGGTGAGTAAGTGTCGAAATAGTCAATTCCTGGTAATTGGCTGAAGCCCCTAGCGACTAAACGAGCTTTCCGTCTCTCTAATTCCCCGTTTGCTATATACTTATTACAAAGTATAATTCGGCATCCAACCATTTTTCGGTTTTCTTGTGGCTTCTCCATCCTCCAAGTACCATTCAACAGAAGAGATGAGAACTCTTTTCGAATAGCGGCTTGCCAACCTTGAGCGTCTTCACTTGCGAGTGCTTCACGTACTGACACTTCGGTTGAAAACGCTATTTCACTACGATTCGCCTAGTAGTTACTCAAATCACTAGCATTGTTTCCATGTTCCGATTGTTTTGGTTTCGAAACAACATTATAAATTTTTCTCGGTCGCCCCTTTAAACCAGTTCTCAAAATTTTCGGTCTTCCAGGTCCTCGAGTTATCGTGTTTTCTTCAGGTCGAACATCTTCATCGGAGTCGTTTTCTTCTATCCAATCTTCGTCGTCCCTTTCCATTTGTTCAGTGCTTCCGCTGCTTTCTGTGGGAAACTGATCCGTTTGATTTTGTTTGCTTTCTGAGTCGTTAGCTCTGTTGAAGTTTATCATTACTTGATGTGGTTCCCAAGATATCACTTCTCTTCTATTCTCGTTTGGAAACAATGAATCTATGTTTTCAGAACCTCGTTGACTTTTTGAATTTTCTTGTTCGTTTAATATTTTTATGTCACGTGTTATCACAACTTTTCTCTCAGAAGGTACCCAAACTCTGTATGCTTTGGATGTATTAGAGTACCCCAGAAAAACGCATTCCTTTGATCTGGGTTCTAGTTTTCCTTTCGGAGTTTTATTCAGCATGTACGCTTTTGAACCGAATGTTCGAAAGTAAGTCACAAATGGGGCTCGTCCTAACCACAGTTAGAACGGTGTTTTTCCATTGATAGCTGCAGATGGACACCTATTCCTTATATGCACTGCAGTAGCGACAGCCTCCGCCCAAAATTGTGATGGCAAATTAGCCTCAATCAAAGAACATCTCACCATATCTAGAATGGTTCTGTGCATGCGCTCAGCAACTCCATTCTGTTGTGGTGTTCTGGGTACTGTTAGTCTTCGAGTTATTCCTTCATTTTTCAAGTATTCTTCGAATTCTTTACTGATATATTCATCCCCATTATCAGATTGTAAACATTTTATTTTTACACCTTTTTGTTTTTCAACATATTTTTGAAATTCTTTGAAAGTGTTGAGAGCTTCTGACTTCTTCTTTAAAAATCGCACTTCGCACCACCTTGTGGTATCGTCCACAATGATCATATAATATGATGCTCCTCCATGCGATTTCGTTCTAACAGGCCCCCATATATCAGAATGAATTATTTCCAGAATTTTGCTTTTTCTTTCCGATTTGTTAGGGAATGGGGTTTGACTCATCTTCCCTTGAAGACAAATTTCGCACGTTGGTAGAGTTTCGGATTCATTTATATCCATTCCTAAAACACTTTTCGTTTTGGAGATTTTCTTCAGATCTTTCACATTTAAGTGTCCGAATCTCCTATGCCACATTTTCAAATTTGTATTGCAATTTTCGCTAATAGCGTGCGAACTTGGCTTTCCCTCTTCAACATAATATAAGCCGTTTTTGCGTTGAGCACTAAACAATACTCTTTCTTGGTCAGTCAAGACCACAGCTTTGTCTTTTGTGAAAACAACTTTGAAGCCATTGTCGGTAATTTTTGGCACAGACAATAAGTTGCTTCTCAGATCAGGCACGTATAACGTGTTGTTGAGAGTCACAATTTTGTCCTTATTCCCATCGATCAAAAGAATAACTGCCCCTTTTCCATCAACTTTAGTTGTTGAAGTATTCGCAAGGTTCAGTTTCGTATTTTTCATTGGAAGCATGGATTTGAATTTTGAATTGTCCCCACACATATGCGACGAACATCCGCTATCAAGACACCAATCTGTGCTTGAATTTTGATTATTGGCCATCAGGGCAACATGATAAGATGCATCATCAGGTTCTGTTATGTTGTTTACATTAGCATTTTTCTTGTTGGGACAATCTGGAGCTTTATGTCCAAATCGTTTACAGCAGTAACATTTGATAAGTTTTTGTTTTGGTTTAATTATTGATTTTTGCTTATTTTTCACGTAAAGCGCATTCGAATCGTCTCCTATGCCTTTGTTCTTTCGTGCATCGTGTTCTTCAATTATTTTTGTTCTTAATGCATCAGGTTTAGGTAGATCGTCCCTAGATTCGATAGCTACGCGAAAGTTTTCATAATCCTCAGGTAAACTGTTAAGTAACATTATAGTTAACAAGTCCTCATTTATTTTAATTTCCATATCCAACAGTTTATCCACGGTATCAAAGAATCCAGCAACATGGTCCCTAATGTCATCTCCAATCTGCATTTTGTGGAGCATCAGGCGTTTCAATAAAGTTGCTTTCCGTGCAGGACCTTTGGATTGGAAAACTGATTTTAGTTTAGTCCACACTTCATGCGAAGTTTCACAACCTTTAATAAGTTTTAACTCTGAAGCACTTATAGTTAAAATTAGTTCAGATTTCGCTTTTAAGTCTCTCTTTTTCCACTCTGCTTTTCCAGCATCATCCGTTGGTCTTGTCAGCGTCCCATTAACGTAATCCCATACGTCGTTTCGGATCATCAATGCCTCTACGTGAACTGCCCATGTGTCATAATTGTTCCTGCCGAGTTGGTCAATGCGAATCGATGATGATGTTGACATCTCGAACAAAATTTTGCCTACTCGTTTCACAAAAACAAATTCACAACAACACAAGTTCACTTAGATGTACCTAGCAGAGCCTAGCAGATATCAAGCGAGTCTGGCGCTCATAACCTATTAAAATTTGCTGTCCTTATAAATTATATTTAAAATAAGAACATTTAGGTTCATTAACCAAGAACAGAATAATATATTTCATCCATTAACATATGATTAATGAAACATCTAGGTATGGAGAAATATCAACAAGTGGAGTCACAACTTGCCAATCTTGATACATAATGGTGCATAAAATTAATAATTAATGGAATAATTAATAATTATTAATTAATGGAGCATAATTCAGGTGCAAAAAATTTGGTCCACTCTCCGAAATGGAAGATTTTATGAAGTTGCGACCAATATTCTCCTGTTTTCGACTGGGTTACTGTCTGAACTCATTCAGAGGCATTGTTTGTTGTTTTTTAGCCAGGCGGATGAAATTGTTTTGACCTCTCAACGATAGGGAATCGTGTCGAGACGTGATCATGTTTCATTGCCTCCCACTTTCACGTTATCTTCCAAACTTCGATTGTGTTGTTCATTTCTTCCACAGTAGTCCTCAGCTGAGGAGCGAGTGTTTTCCTGTACATTGAGTGCACTCCACCCAAAATAATCGCTTTAAGAGAAAAAAATTTCTTTCCCACCGGAAATGGTCGCGCAACCTGTAGCTCTCATTATGATGGAAGGTCACTGAGCTATGCCACACGAATGCTCGGACGGCGGGCTCTCTTCCAGTTATTGTGGTAGGAACAAACCTTTCTCCAGGCCTTCTCCACTATCTTTCACGACCATCTGGGCCCCGCAGGCTGAACCTAGACTCATAGCTGAAAATGATATCCTTCCACTCTTCAAGTTCCCAAGCACTGTGATTTGGAGCAAACCGAAGGCGCGGGTTAAACTTGGAACGCCGGCAGGTCTTCGAGCAGACAAATGCCGATCGCACTATCGTCTCCAAACTGTCCAAACACCTAAATCCATATCCCCGTTGCACTTTCAAGCGAATTACGACCATGTGAAGCAGTTATTCGCCGATTTCTTAAAGCTAAGGTGTACAAATACCTGTCTTGAGCGGCTGTTGTTTCTCATGGGCGGCTAGAACCCTGCCTTCTAGAGTATGATCCCGTCTCACGAAAACATTTAACAGTGGCACGAACGGCTTCATAAGGCCGTCCTAGCAGTTGAGCGGCATATCTCAGTGACCTTCCACCATTAATGAGAGCTACAGCTTGTGCGACCATTTCCAGTGAGAAAGAATTTTTTTCTCTTAAAGCGATTATTTTGTGTGGAGTGCACTCTATGTACAGGGAAACACTCGCTCCTCAGCTGAGGACTACTGTGGAAGAGATGAACAACATAATCGCAGTTTGGAAGTGAAAGTGGGAGGCAATGAAACATGATCACGTTTCGATACGATTCCATATCGTTGAGATCAAAACAATTTCATTCGTCTGGCTAAAAACAACAAACAATGCCTCTGAATGAGTTCGGGCAGTAACCCAGTCGAAAACAAGAGGATATTAGTCGCAACTTCATAAAATCTTCCATTTTAGAGACTGGGCCAAATTTTTTGCACCTGAGTGTAGTACTATAACATGACATGAAACATTCATTGACCTGAACCAGGCTACCCTTTGGTATCTGAAACAATGAGGTAGGTATCAATAACGGAGGAAATAATAAATGGCCTGACTTTTTTCAGGTAGTGGAATTCATTCAGTTCAAACAGTGTTTGCTTAGTTGAAAGAGAGATAAATAAAAATAGTTTTGTTGATACGAAATTTTCGTTAGTATTATGTTGATATTATCATGCTGAATTGTGCCTAGCTTGAACCAACTAACTAAACTAACCAGAGAAGTTCTGATTTGACATTGGAGTATGGTCCCTTATAAGACTGCTGTTTTGAATCAACTAAAGACTTTATTACGGCTCAAAATAAGTTGATACCTCGACAAAATTCTAACTCAGCCATTTGAGAGAAGCGCTTTAAATACCACGCTTTTATCCACTGCGCAGCCGAGGCCAATGTAATTACACCTCTTCGACTGACTATTTTTAGGCAGTGGAATTCATCCAGTTCAAACAGTGTTTGCTCAGTTGAAAGAGAGATAAATAAAATTAGTTTTGTTGATGTGAAATTTTCGTTAGTATTCATGTTGATATTATCATGCTGAACTGTGCCCAGCATGAACCAACTTACTAAACTAACCAGAGAAGTTCTGATTTATTTTCGGTTCTGAACTTAGGTCCCTTATAAGACTGCTGTTTTGCATCAACTAAAGAATCTGTTACGGCTCAAAGTAAGTTGATACCTCGACAAAATTCCAACTCAGGCATTTGGGAGAAGCTCTTTAAATATCACGCTTTTATCCACTGCTCAGCCGAGGCCAATGTAATTACACCTCTTCGACTGGCGTAGTTTTCCCTGAACGTAAAATTTCCATGAAGTCAAATGAGTGGTGTGAATAAAACCAAGTAAAAGCGTGTACAAGTGAGGTTTAGAGTAAACACTCGTAAAGGAGAGAATAAAAACGGAATATGACTTGCCTCGTGGTGCAGGCAACGAGTCACCAGCCACTCATCGACCAAGCTTAACGACAAAATCAAAGTTCATTTAATGTGATAAAAAATGAGGGAATGCTTCTCTTGTAAGTAAAGCCTAGAATGTATCTGAATGAACCTCGATGTGCAACAACCTGTCTGATGTCTCCCGGGGAACGAAATAAACCAAAAAACCATCAGTTTTGTGTTTCTTGTTTTGACGGCATGAAGAAACTATTTCGGTTTGAAAGTGAAGACGAGGACTATCTTAGGAAGCTGTTTCTGCCTTCAACTGAAGAGACTCGAGGTGGTAGCCTCACCTCTAGGAAAGGATGGAAATATTTTTACGGTACCTTAGTGATCCTGGGGAACGAAATAAACCAAACATACGAGTCAGCAACACATTGGGACACTTTATGTCTTTAGTTGCAGACTCGTATGCAAGCTCTAAGAGCCACTCAGCTGATCCGGACCCTGGGCATCGTCAAGTAAATGTCCTAAAGAGGCTACATACGAAATTACAGCTTTCTAGAGTGTAAAGTATAGAAATTAGCTTTAAGAGCCACTCATCTGATCCGGACCGTGGGCATCATCAAGTAAATGTCCTAAAGAGACTACATACGAAATTACAGCTTCCTAGAGTGTAAAGCATAGAAATTAGCTTTAAGAGCCACTCATCTGATCCGGACCCTGGGCATCGTCAAGTAGATGTCCTAAAGAGGCTACATACGAAATTACAGCTTCCTAGAGTGTAAAGTATAGAAATTACCTATTAAAATTATTTAACCACCGCTTCAAAAATCAAACCGTTCTCGCAAGATTCGGATCACCTGCTATGAATCAAATCATCGAAACATCAGCTCAATGAAATCATCAGAAAATAACAAGTGATTGCAATCATGTTCACAATATCAATTATTGAGAATGATCACTTGAGTGTACACAATTATTCAAATAACCATGCTCATAACTCAGCTTGTTGGCCACTCACTTCGCAGTAGTTAATTTAGTTAGTAAATTCTCACCTGTTCACCTTAGGAAGTTTAAATTTGATAAGAAGTTTTAAATTTTGAGAGGCATGGCAATAGCCCCTTTTCTACAAAAATTCGTTAAAAATTAATAAATGAAAATCGTCTATTGATGGAAAGAAAAAATACTTGTCCACTTAGTTTCGATGTAGGAGAAACGCTTCCATGAAAATCCCCGATGCAAGCCCCATAGCCTCCTCTTGTTAGTCACTACAAACGCAGGGTCAATAAAATGAAGTCTGCTAATTAAAACATGACGGAACCGTTTTATTAAGCTTTTCCCTTGGCTCAGCTCGACAGAGATCTAGAAACGAAACTGAATCTGCTTGGTACAATATGTGAAATACCTTAAATTGATTGAAAAATTAATTTGCATTCTTACCAACGGTCATCTTTCCACTGATGATGGAAGGGTCTTTCCTCACATCGGCAATGGCAGCAAGTGGAATACCCCAATTCGCGACAGGTCCCCAGAAATGAGTGCTGTAACAAAATATTCCCGGTGAATATTATACTTCATCGAATTTTGCACGAACTGGAAAAACAAGCAAATTGGCTCTCATTTCGGGGTTAAAATGTGAATTTGGTTGATTATAATGATGAGAGACATGTCTGAAAAGTGAAGACAAGTTCTCCAAATTTCATTATTTTCCACATACGCTTTCAGATTTACTGTATGATACTTTGAATGTTTAGTTATTTTGGTTCAATATTTTCAATAATGAACCTTTGCAATCGACCAAGAAAAAAAGTTAACCTCCCCTCAAATTTATTGGTTTACGTTTCAAGGTCATTGGTGCCAATACAAATATACATTAATTGGCAGTTTACATAATATCAATTGTTAACAGTAACATGTTCAAACACATTTCAACACAGTTCAATGTCCACTTCAAATCATAACTGCTGGAATATAGCAAAAATCGCCTTATTATTACAATTATATATTATTATCATTATATATTATTATTACGCCTTATATTACAACTAAGACGCTCGTATTAGCTGATATAATTCCATGAAATTTTCACTTCACGCTACCGGGGTAATGGTTTTTTGTCTCCGAAATCAAAATTTCCACTCGTATTTTACGTTTTAGACTATTCTGAACAACTTTCGTTCCGTATCTGTCTGGGTGATTTTTAGGTAAGTAAAAGAAATGAAATGAAACAGGTGGCATTTCTTATAACATAAAAAGGTTTCATGGGAAGGTAACCGATGTACAAGTAATCAATAGGTAGGTAATAGATACCTCTTTTATCTTATCAAGAAGGATGCAATAAAACTCTGGTGAATAGGTGGGTAGAGGGACAGATATGAAAGCCAGAGGAGTCGAGATAAGGGACCTAGGGTCGACAGATTTCGCCACATCGGGAAAGTGGGTTATCTATGATCGTAGATAGTGTTTTAACCTTGAAAATAAGAGTAATAAATGAACGGTAGAAGGTGATCGTTGAACCTCGATATCTAAAACCCTTCTGACCGTCAATGTCACTGTCATATGACAAGTTGGAATAGCGCAAGATACGCAATATACGGGGGGAACACAGTTATGTTTTTACTAAATTCAAGGTCTACAACACCATTCCAATAATAAGATGCAGACGGAGTTCAAATGGTGCTCCAACTAAATTTTAGCAACGTAAGACGATTAGGGGAGAAATTAGTCTCAGAAGCCCGACAGCTAGTCATAATCCCTCCATACTTTGAAATTGTATTCTAGATGTCCCAACGGAGCTCCATGTTAAATTTGAACACCACACTTTGATCAGGAAAAAATTAGCCTGAGGCTTCTCAGCTCATTAGAGTCCATCAATAAATTGTAATTAAATCCTAGATACCACGAAGAAGCTCCACTTCAAATATCTGCACTATGGATTAAACGTAAAATGTAAATGCATTTATTGTGCATAGGACATAAGTCCCACATCGCGCACAACCAATCAAATATTGAGAATATCAATCAACCAATCGAGGATTGATTAAGAAAAATATCAGCTTCACGAGCGCCTTCATAAACGATTTTCGTAATGCAATTTTGTGGTGGTCGGGCGAAAGGCTAACTATGTTATCAATATGCCAACTTAGATACAGGCACTCTACAGAGAGAACATTAATACAAATAATGAATATATCTACACTTTACTAGTACCCTGACACAAATATAACGTTATTTACGTAGGTATCCACCAATTTAAAATGTATGAGATAAAATAGAATATCTACCAAGCCTCACACCATTGGAATTTTATTGGCTGATACGATCGTTTGAATTTATAAGGCTAATTTTACTAAGATCGTTTGAATTTATAAGGCTAGTTTTACTGTGTTCCAATTTTACAACCATTCAAGTCATTTAAAGGTCGCTACTAGCGCTTGATTTCACTGTCAAAGTTCTAGGTACAGCGTTCCGGGTGCTTTCATTTGATGCTATCAAATTCAAATAATTTATTTGCAATATGCACTGTAGGACCAGTGGCCCTTTTTATAATGTATATTAAACGTAATTACAAAAAGATTTTGAGTGTGGCGGCTGTAAACAACATTAGGAAGAATAAAATAAATGGTAAGTAAAGATTAAACATAAATGGAGTAAGGAATATGAACAGGGAAATGGAGAAAGGAAAGAATGGGAAAAATTAGAGGATGGAAAAAGAGATAGGAATAGAGTTGGAGTCCTCTTGTCGTCAGGAATGACAGACAGTCACATAGGTACATGTACTTATATGTATATATATTTATATAGCGTTAAACTCTGGGATTCGTTTCAGAATAGCTCGAAACGGATTTCAATGAAGTCTCTTTTCAAAAATACAGATTTTAAAATTGTTGGAGCCATGGCAATTCAGCTTCATTTCCTACGATAATTCGATTTAAAAAAAAGAAAGCAATATAGTTTGCATACCAACGTAGTGTAGGCCAGGAGGGGACAAAAACATGGAAAAGTGCGGTTGGAAAAAATGAATAAATGCGGCCTTGACAGAAATATGTGAGGTCCTGGACGTCTCCCAAAACCCCGAGCCAAGGTGCACAGTTTACTATCTTGTTTGTGAGACGCTGGTTGCGCCGCCCATTGATGCACCTGGCAAGTCAATGTATCTGCTCAATGACCCAGTTTTGATAAATTGATGTTCCTCGAGATAGAATTAAATACACTGATTCATTCATTCATTCGTTCATTAGAAGGTGCATACCAACGAAATTATGAAATCAAGTGACAATGGCAAGTAGTAGAGCGAGACAAGGCATAATAGTAGAGTAATTTATTATACTATAAAAAAGTAGGAATAACTAAAAAACAATCTAGAATTTATCATGAGCCATTCGCACAATAATAAGCCACATAAATACTTTCCTTTCCAAATAGAAAAAACCTACTGTTAATGAAAATTATACTAAAGTTAAACGTAGAACTTTTACGATTTTAAAGGTAGGTATAAATTACGTATCAATACATAACTTATACCATTAGGTGGAATTTAAAATCCGGACGAGCTCTACAACCCACTAAATTTGTTTGAAAAGTCGAACCTTAATCTATTTCAAGGCCATAGAATAAAATTTTTTTTAAAACTGCTTATCTCAACAATTTCATGCGCTACTGAGAGGATCTAACTACACTAAAGACTTTCCAAAGTAGGTACACTATAGTAGGGGACAGCCTCAACACTTACGTTACAGGTGTCAACAAGTTACAGGGTATCAGACACTTTTGTAACCCAACAGTATACCTAAGGGCTTTTTCATTACAATGATAACCAAAGTACCGTAGGAGATAGAAGAACCATAGGAGAGTTTTGTGTGGATATAGACAAATAGTTTCTATAGGTTATGATATTAATTTTAAAAAATATACATTATATATTATATTCAATAATATATTATTTTCTCTTTTCCTGTCTTGTTTAGTCGACAATTAGATCATTTTATTCGTCTGGTAGGTAACTTTCTAGGTACATCTTATATTGAACAGTATTGATTAGTTGTCTTGTACAAACTATGGACTTTATGCTGGAATTTAACAGAAAATGTTTTCGCAAATAAAGTCTCTCTTTCACTACAAGTAAGCAGGTAGACACATAGCATAAAAAAACCAGGCGACACTTTGCAAAATCAGGAGCCGCGTCATTGTTTGTGTCAATATCAGATGACGTGTATTGCTATGCATAGAGTAATGTGTAACGCAAGAGTTTACATTAGGTATGGTATGTACAGCCTATTGTTTTGAAGTTAGCAAGATAGGCCATAATCATATGAGCACCACCATTTGAACAGGTACCTACTGTTACGTTAGTAGGATGTAGGGGTCCCACCTACCTCAAACGCGTACGAATCAACATTTATATTCAGGTGGCTTACCACACATAGGTAGGTAGGTATATCGATAGTTATACATATACCTTATACGTATAGGCATTACCTACTTATAGTAGCACCTATTCATTGTACAAAATAAGGCCGTAACTTTCTGACCTACATTTTTTTCAAGAAAATACAAAAATAAATACATAAATTAATATAACAATAAATTATAAGTGGGTATTTTATGACCTGACGTATTCTTAGCCCGGGAAAAGAGCCAAATGAACGAATTGTCATCATCGCACTCTCCTCCTGTTTTCCTGCTCTACTCGAAACTGCAGTCAAAATAATGATTTCTCATCCAGACAGAGGAAGTCGTGAAGGCGAATTAAACTTTTGATAAGCCATGACCTACATTACATAACAGAACAACCTGTAGCATATTTGAAGAGGCCAAATTAGAAAGCGCGAGTCTTATTTTATCTCACCTCATCAAATACTGACGGAACTCTTTGCTCTTGAGCGAATCGGCAAATTTCCTGACAAAGGCCATCGCAGCGACGGGAGCGGACTCGACCGGTACAACGAAAACTGAAAAACTAACGCAAAGTTGGAAATTCAAAAGATTTCTTCCAACTCGTCACAAACGGCTAGTCATGTGTGAGAAACGTCCTTGTCCTTGAAACTGAATGTATGTCCTTTGGATCGGTTCAACAGCAAATATTAGTTATTCCACGACTAAAAACGCGCATTTACAAAATATTTCAGCAAATTCACAGCCAAAATTGAACAAATTTGAAAGAAAAGTGGAAATTTTAAAGAAAAACGTCAGAGTTTGTTGTGAGAAGGTTCTCTAACAAATTACTGTTATAAGTTATTCCTCCACTGCACACAACCATTGTGTCTGTCATCTGAAAATAGAGGTTGTCGTTCACGTCACTATTAGTTTCTACTTGCTATCACACGTGTTTTGTGATGTGTGTATTTTGATTTCGGATAGATTTTGGCATTTGATCAATAATTGTTATGGCATAGAACGCTTGATTCTTGTGAATGTTTCAGTTTCGGAAGTAGTATTTTTAGATCATTATCCTTAGCTTCGATTTCTGTCCGTTTCTGGTTAGGTTTCTGTTTGGCACATTTCCAGATAAATAATGGGTAGGAAAAAAAAGGTGAGCACGAGAAAGCTAGTTAAGTATGTTGGTATTTATCAACATATTTAAGCACTAGTTTCATTCTATCTTAGATCAGCACTAGTTGTTTCATTATAGTATTTTGAGCCAATGATACAAATTAATTTGAGAATCGAACCAACATAATTTAAGTAGATAGACATACCTATTCGTTCCACCGACCTAAACTGCGCCCTGAGTTTTGTGTCTGAGAACAAGGGAAACGCATTCTTATCGTTTATTCTACCTATCTAGAACAATTCGATGTTGAATTATGATATTTATGATCGTAAAGTGTTCCGATTGGGCTGCAGGCGTCCACCAGAAGCCAGTGGCAAGTTGGTGGGCTGTTCTGCAGAACCATAGGTTTTCCTGTGACTGTGGCTACCATAGCTTCGAGTTAAGGATAACGGATGCTTGAGATTATACTCGACGATATGTTACGTTCGGGGAGAACACTCGACGTCCAACCCCACTTAAGCTGGATTCACATGGAGCGGAACGAGCGCGGAAAGCGGAAGAAAGGAAAGACGGAACGCAATCTGATTGGCTGTTCGGGCAACAGTTGAGGAAAGTGGCTGCCATGTTGTCGGAAGGGGCGGACAGCGGTAGAAATTTGTATACCATTTCCGCGTTCCGTCGTGCTCCGCGCTACCTCATTGGGCAGGAATGTTGATAACCGCAAGTAGAGGTTTCAGATCAGAGAGGCTTTCAGTAGGACACCAAGGAGACCGCTTCATTTGAACAATCTCAAGGGGACTCCGCCGCCCCTCCACTGGTTTTTCTTTCCGCCCTCGTTCCGCTCCATGTGAATCCAGCTTTAGCCCGCCCTCCGCTCAGCCATGAAACGCTAAAGTCTTAAATAGGTAATGTAAATGATACACTGATGTGATAAAGAATGTTGTATTTCTTGTTTTACAAATGTAAGTAATTAATTTTTAATCGACAGTAAAACAAGTACAATAAGTATATGTAGAATTTCAATTCCACTCTCACCACGCACACCCAGTGCGCGCCGGCAGTCTCAAAGACATTACCGCTGTCATTATGGCACTCACAACGCATGCCTCAATACCTGTTTCTACAACATATTATCCAATAAAGTAATTCGAATTGAAAACAGCTGACGCTAGCAAATTGTTAGTATAAATCTTATTACTTGTTCATAAAAAAATTTAAAAAATACTCATTTTTCCAACCCCCCCCCCCCCCCATTTTAACGACGCAGTTTGCGTCGTGACCCCCCCCCCCCCTGTGGGCACCCCTGCCTTAAGGCCGTATCACACTTGCATTTTTTTCTCGAATTTTTAATGCTCCAACTTGAAGAAGGCAAAATGCTTTTTTCCAAGGTCAGCTATGAATATTGAAGAGGAATAAGTGCAAAAACAGCGCATTCAGGTGGAATGCATTTTTATCAAGTCTGTCAGGTTATGGCTCCAAGGGGTTTTCCATTGACTTGTCACCTTCCCGAAGGTTACGTTTTAGCATTTTTCTTTCGTCGAGGTAAAAACTAGAACATGTTATAATTTTCTGAAGTGAGTTTAAAAATGCTCCGCCAGGATGCGCAATGGTCGAAATAGCTGACTTTGGAAAAAAGCACCTTGCTTTCTTCACGTTAGAGCATTTAAAATGCGAGGGAAATGTTGAAAAAATGCAAATGTGATACGGCCTCAAGTGTAGTGGTGCTTTGGAGTAGCTCCTTGACTCGAGGGACCTGTTGCTAGCTCGGGTGAACTTGTGGCTGAGAGAGTTTTGCTTGACACCTGCTGACACCAGACGATATATTGTAATTTCCTTTGAAACTGGACGTCTCCCATTGAAGGTGTATAATAAATGCAGAACTGGCCGTTTCTATTTCTGCTGACTCCATTATCACAGAAGAAAACGTGCGGGAAAAAATACGAGAACAAGTTTAAAATGTCGGAAGAGGTTAGAAACACATCAAATATAAACACGTTTGACGTGTGGTGACCGCGATACAAATCAAAATTGTTTAAAAATCAAACTGAAGCATTCAACGCCGTCGCCTCACAGGCAGGGTCACGTGACAACTTCCGCAGATTTCATTGATCTGCCGTTTGAATGCATAAACGCCCAAACGCCTTGACACGTGCAGCAAATGCATGTAGGAGACACGGCGTTAGACCTAACAATCGTTGAATAATTTCATTGGCTGACACTGGAGACTTTTTGTTATTTTCCCCCAAGTGTATGGCTCTTGCTGTTTTAAGTTGTGGCAGACCGAACCTACTGTAGCTACCTGCAGGAACACCCTTTTACATTATTTAAATTCGTATTTTTCTTCTTCCAGGGACGTTGTTCCAAAAACAACAAGCAAGTTGTTGATTTGGAGCCAGAAATACTCACTAGAGCTCCGCATTCATTTGTATTCCATCGAGGTGTAGTTGGAAAATACATATCAGCTCTTGTGAAGGATTTCAGAAAAATCATGGAGCCCTTCACTGCGTCTCAATTGAAAGTAAGTAACCCCCTTCTAGTACTATTCCCCCTGGCCCTTCGGTATATTTGAAAATTGGAAATATGAAGCAAATTTATTTTATATGAAAAACACTAAAGATTACCAAAAGTATGTATTATCCCTGTAACATTTTATTATTAATTACTTAGTCTTTAAAATTCACCTTTGTCAGCTATTTTGCAAAAAATGAATCATTTTGAGTATATTGCCAAAAACCCTCTGTATTTTGACATATTCAACAGCTTCTAGTCTAACTCATCTTCGGATTATTTTTTATACGCATTTGTGTAGTTCAGAATGAGGCACATACTCTACAAGGTCTACTAAGCACTGTGTAGCGTTAATAGGATAACCAGGAATACTAGCTACTATACTAACAGAAGGTTAGAGAAAGGTGGAGAAGTAGAGTCAGCTGCTTCTCCTTCTCCCATCACTTTTTTTTTTTTTTTTTTTTGCAGTAAGCCCTGCCTACTCACCCGATTACACCAATCATTTGACCATCTGCAACCAGCAATCTTGCTATCTATCACTATTAATTTTTTTTTAAACAACTAATCGGGTTGTTGCCCAGTAATTGTTTAATTACTGAATAGCACCTAGTCACATTTTAGTGCATCCCTAATTGAATTATCGATCAGTCAAGTATTTAAAAAACATGCCAAAGGCAAATACAACAATGCAACTAGAGAAACCACTCTAATCAGCAGAATGAGCTCTGTTGCTAATTGGGCTATTCTGGGTGAGGTAGAGTATATTTAAAACTTGGGGAACCACACTAATCAGCTGAGTGAGCTCTGAGGCTAATTTTGTTCCTACAACTTAAGATGTTGAACTTTGGAACAGGGCCTCTCTGAATATGGTAGTGTATCATGACTGCTTAAGAAATCACTCTAATCAGCTGAATGAGCTCTTGCCAATTTCGTTTCTTTTCAACTTTAGATGCTAAAATTCGGTAAGGAGCCTCTATGGATGTGATAGGAACATCCTTCAGATGCAAATTTTAAAAAATTATCCAGTGGTGCCACATTTGTTCCAATTCGGTCTGGGAAAAGGGAGAAGCCCAAAACCAGTCTGACTGGAAGGGAAAGTCTTCAACCATTTTGGTTGGTGTCAGATGGTTCCTCGCCTTGGTCTAATGTGGGCCGTGTTTCAGGCCCTCCTCTCTCCTAACCTGGTTTGTGGTCAGATCGTGAATGGAAGCTTTCATGGAGTCGAGTTCTATTCATAGGTGGGATCCATCTCTACACATCACCATCTTGATTTCCTCTTGTTTCTCACTGAAGAAATAAACGTTTAGTTGATCTCACTTATCGTCTTCTTGATCTTCTGTAATGATGGTATCATGGGACGAATGTGGACGATATGGGATGATATCGATAATAGATTGCAGTCATTTGTAAACTATAATATTATGACCACAGGATAAGATGGGGAAGCAAACAAAAAATTACGCCTGGTCGGCCTTAATCCTCATGGTACAAGAATCCCTTCTCTTAGTTCAGCCTAATCCCCAGTTACACCCTAACTGGAAGGAGAAAGTTGTGGGCTACAATCTAGCCATTTTTGTATGAGGCCTCAGTGCCACCATTCTGTATTGAAACTGTTAAAGATGGCAAACTACAATAGTTATTAACCTCAGGGGGTGCGGTACGTCAGTTTGTATTTATTTACACAGCATGGCATTTATTTTTTCCAAACGGGGCTCTAAAAAACATGGCAAAATTGCACTTATTTTGGCCAAACATGGCTTTTATGTTAGCCAAACATGGCATTTATTCTTCAAAATCCGAACTTTTTTTTAAATTTCTTATTTTTTTTCCTTTCAATTTTTCCCCTATGACATTGCAATAATCCTCGGACATTGGAGACCTTAAATCCCGGTCGTTGACTTGTGAGCTTGCCCACATAAATATGCCCTTGTTAGCTTGCCTCTCTTGAAAAACTTTTGAAAAAATAACCATGCTCATAACTCAGCTTGTTGGCCACGCACTTCGCAGTAGTTAGCATAGTATGGTTGGATAAATCGAGAGCTTTCAAACGAATGAACAACGAATTTAGTGAGATGAAAAACGACGAAGTACCATTTCCCTAGCAACGACTCGGTTGTAAGCGGAAATCATCAGAATATTTTCGTGAGCAATTTCCGTGACGTTTTTTTAGTTTATGTGCCATAGCAAAGACATAAAATGTCAAAAACTAGATTCTAGAGCCACTCAGCTGATCTGGGATCGGTCAGTTGTGTTCAGAAGTCCCTCAAGGGCCCACATACCAAATCTCAGAATCGTGGGATCATTAGGGAAAAAACTGGACTCTAGAGCCACTCAGCTGATCCGAGATCGGTCAGTTGCGTTCAGAAGTCCCTCAAGGGGCTACATACCAAATCTCAGAATCGTGGGATCATTAGGGAAAAAACTGGATTCTAGAGCCACTCAGCTGATCTGAGATCGGTCAGTTGTGTTCAGAAGTCCCTCAAGGGGCTACATACCAAATCTCAGAATCGTGGGATCATTAGGGAAAAAACTGGATTCTAGAGCCACTCAGCTGATCTGGGATCGGTCAGTTGTGTTCAGAAGTCCCTCAAGGGCCCACATACCAAATCTCAGAATCGTGGGATCATTAGGGAAAAAACTGGATTCTAGAGCCACTCAGCTGATCTGGGATCGGTCAGTTGTGTTCAGAAGTCCCTCAAGGGCCCACATACCAAATCTCAGAATCGTGGGATCATTAGGGAAAAAACTGGATTCTAGAGCCACTCAGCTGATCTGTAATCGGTCAGTTGTGTTCAGAAGTCCCTCAAGGGCCCACATACCAAATCTCAGAATCGTGGCTGATAAAACCCCAACTTTTTGCGAATTTTCCCAGAAACATTTTTTTTTTTTTTTTTTTTTTTTTTTTTTCGTGACGTTTTTTTAGTTTTTGTTCCACAAATTTTCAAGAAAATCAGGCGAAAAATGGCACAAACGCGGCATTTTCCCAGAAATTGGCAAAAAATGGTTTTTTACCAGAAAATTGGCCAAACATGGCATTTATTCTTCGAAATCCAAACTTTTTTTTTCTTTTTTTTTTTTCCCCTTATTTCCCCTCATGACCTTGCAATGACTCTTTCCTTTTCAAGCACTAATGGCTGTAATCCTCGGACATTGGAGACCTTAATCCTCAGAAGGCGATTCCCGGTCGTTGACTTGTGAACTTGCCCACATGAAAAAGCCCTTGTTAGCTTGCCTTTTTAGAAAAATTGTTGAAAAAAATACTTGAAACCCCAACTTTTTGCGATTTTTTTTTTTTTTTTTTTTTTCCACAAATTTTCAAGAAAATCAGGCGAAAAATGGCACAAACGTGGCATTTTCCCAGAAATTGGCAAAAAATGGCTTTTTACCCAAAAATTGGCCAAACATGGCACTTAAGGATGGCGCCATGGCAAAATGGCACTTGAAGGGCTCTGGTTATTCCAGTTGTCAAATCAGCATGTTTTGGACCACCGGCTTCTGGAGTATTTTATTTGTTGGTTGGTAATTAATAATATGAATTCGTATCCGTACAAATATATTGAATTATATGAATATATTGGAATTTTCATTATCCAAGTCTATCAATTCTGAACTCACGGTCAGGGTTTCTTATCAACTGTAGAAATATGACTCATTTTTGTACAAAGCGGTAGTTCAAAATTTACGAGAAAGATAGATTTATCTGAATGATTATGTAAGATTTTTTTGTTTTGGTTTGAGAAAGTGGTTTGATATATGCTAAGAGAGTGATGCTTTTCCATTACTCCAATAACAATTATAGTCACAGTTATTCGATTTGTGTGGTTTAGGTGAGGAAAAAGAACTCCATAAAAGATCTCGTATCCGTGTCTGGCGTTCTCCACGTTTCACATTTCGTCATGTTCACCAACTCCGACCTTGCCCCTTACATGCGGATCGCCAAAGTACCCAGAGGCCCGACGTTGACGTTCAAAATCCACAACTACATTCTGGCCAAAGACGTCGCATCGTCTCTGAAGAAACAGTTTGATCATCCTCGACTTTTCCTGAGCTCTCCCCTCATCATCCTCAACGGGTTTAACGCAGAAGACACTGCCGTTTTCAAACTGATGATCGCCACACTCCAAGGAATGTTTCCTAACATCAATGTCGCCAAAGTAAGCTACATCATATTGCAGATGCTTATAATTATTTCTACTTGAATATGGCCCTACAACTACTAGGAATGAGCTAAAGAAATTCCATTTATGCACATGATGTTATGAACAAAATTTTGAATTTTTAAAATCTGCTGAATGACCTTGGTATTGCTTGCGGGTATCTGCTCCAAAATGGTGGGCGAATGGGTTACTCCTAGAAAGATTCCAAACATGTGGTAAATCCTTGGAAAAATTATACCAAACCTAATTTTTAAAATTCAAAATAGAAAATTGTGAATTTTCGAAGTACCAAAGTTTGCATTTTACATTTCCATTAGGTGCCCGTCTGTTCAAGGTGTAGAGGGATAAAAATGTTGTTAATGTTAAGGATTTACTTGAAGGGAAAATTGCAAACGCGAAAAATGGGGATTAGTGGTGGGTATCCAATTGCAGATCTCACGTGTGCTATTCCTTACACTTATCTACCTCGTAAAATAAGGAGTTTATGTAGTGAGTGGCAAGGGGTGGTGGGCATGTACCTATTAGGAATCATGCTAGTTATAAAGGCTTTCTATAACATGTTGTTGAGGGCTAGCGGGCATCATTAACCTAATGGCAGGCAAGAGGATAGTTTTTTCCTGTTAGGATAGATCCCATTTTTGTTACTTGACATTGGGTACACAACATGTCCCGCTGTGCGTGCCGATACCGAGCTGAATTGTAACTACGTTCCCCCTTAGTCTTTTCGCACTTACCGTTTAATGAATGGCACCTCCATTTTCATTAATCTATGGGCGGAATCCATAGTCGCTCCTCAACTCTGAGGTCTCCTCAAGGTGGTTTGTTGAGGAGAATTTCACTCCATCGGTATTCAGAATTGCAATGGTAAGGCTGACCTCCACATTTGAGCTGAGGTCGGCCTTGAGGTGGGTTCATGTCTTCCTAACCTATTCAGAGTGGTTACATTCCGAGGCTGGCCTCCAAGCCTCCTCGAAAACCCCTATTCATAGACGATTTTTGAAGGTGAGATGAGAAATTTCTCGACTCCAGAGGGGTTCAAACCCACCTCCAGCCAAGGAAGGTTGAAACCTCCCTCAAAATGTTATTTTGTGCTTAGTTTGTTGTACGTAATTAGTTTGTTTGAGATTTGTTGAGAGTTATTAGTTTTTTAATTAGTTCACGATGGAGAGTTTGTTCATTTTTGAGTGGGACGATTTGGACGACTGACTCGATGATGAAAATGTTGAACTTGTCACGGTTCCTAGAAGATACATCTGGGACCAGGAAAACCTGATTGAAAGTTACGATGATAGGCAGTTTCGTAGATGATTCAGGTTTCAAAAAGAGACGGTGATGAATTTCCTGGTTACATTAGTTACTGAAGATGGAAGTAGGTCCAATAGAGGACTTCTTCAATTGTTGGTTGCATTGCGATATTATGCAACATCTTCATACCAGGCAAACCCTCTTTTTCTACAATTCGGTGTTGGCAAAGGGGAAGTGATACATGTTCATCTTGTAAGTAATTCGTGTTTTTCTGTTTGCAAAAATGACATTCTCTTTTGGCTCATTTTAAACAAATACAAAAAAAACCGAAGATACAACAACGGCAAAAACATGAAACGGTAATCGTGTCATTGTCAACGTTTCAATAAAATAACACAACTCACAAATGTCTCATTTTCCTGGCTTCACCAAGGTTGCATCGAACAATTACCATGGGATTCCAAGCATGGAATCACGAAGTATCGTGATTCACTAAGTATGGAATGCCCAAAAGTTGGAATAACCTCATTTTGCTCGCTCTAGACTCCAAGTCTCCTCAAAGCCACCTTGAGAAAAATTAGAGCTGAGGCTGGCCTCGACGCCTGCACCTTTTGACTATGAATACCAGTCCACCTTCTCAAACCTACATCTACCATCTCAAAAATACATAACATCAAGTAGTCAATCCCCTAGTAAAATTCAGATTAGTTGGACAAATAGATCAGAATGATTTCTATAATTTGGTGGTCTGGATGCTCGCAAGCTTGCATCTCAAAAACACATTTAACGTCAAGTAGTTAATCCCTTAGTAAAATACAGATTAGTTAGACGAATAGAAAATGACGTTTTAAAGTATGACTTCAAACATTTAAAATAATGACGTTTAAAAATATGTTTCGGAGGTTAAATTCGAATGCAAAAAAATTTTGTCTCGAGCCTATGATCAACCTCGGTTCCTCTGGATTAGTAGTCGGTAATGCTATCCACTACACCATGGAGAACTATAGCAACTATTTAATAATCAAAGAACTTCGCTACTCATTAAACCGAATCTCAATTTTATTTTCAGGTAGATTTGAACAACGTTAAAAGGTGTGTCCTGTTCAATTACGACGCCAACACTAAAAATATTGAGATGAGGCACTATGGCATCAATATCAAACCGACTGGCGTTGGAAGGAGCGTGAAAAAGTTGATTTCCAATAAAGTTCCGAATCTCGCCAAATTTGAAGACATATCTGATTTTATACAACGGTAAGTGCAGACTGAAACTCAATATTCGGCTTTATTACCCTCAAATATCAATAGTAGAACTGATATAGATATGACAAGAATAATAAGTATCAACCATATTACATCAGTTGACGATTTTGTACAAAAAGTGGTTCCTTCTGAAATCGTCCAATTTCTTTTTGAGAGTTGCTAAGGGGCTTAACAGCTTAGAGGCCTTTGTACTGCAGATCCTCCCACAGGTTGAGGAAGCGACTATAGTGCATCACACACTCGTGTGTGTGTGTATTTCTTTCCAGTGGGTAGAATGGCGTTCATAGGGCACTGGGGCCCACGACTGTTGCAGTTTTCATGTCATCCGGGTGAGGCGTTCAAGGAGTAGTTGTGGGACAATGGACACCCTTTGCCATGCCTGTCGGGGTAAAAATGAAAACCCGTATCATGTGGTGCAGCAGTGCCCTTGGACATGGTGGTCGCATCCTACATCATGATGCGTTTGCCAAGCAGATAGCAGGTGCTTTGTCATCCACCGGTTGGGATGGCAAAAAGGAGAGGCTGTGTCACATACCAAGTGACCAGGGCAAGAAGGCGAATATCGTTGCTGTCAAGCCCGAACGGTCTACCATAATCCTGGATGTCCAAGTTGTCAGTGGCACCGTGGACATGGAGCAGACCTGGTGGGCTAGGATAAGCAAATGTGATATAAATTACCTGCGGCAAGCTATATCTGAGCTAAATGTAGTGACGGCTAATAACATCAAGATCATGGCTGCAACCATGTCATGGTGCGGGGTGTGGTGAGTGAAAAGTGCCATGGAGTTACTCGAGATGGACATCTTGGCAGAAGTGCTCTGCGGTATCACCATCCTCAGGGACTCTGGTGGTCATTTTATAGGTGCACTTCCTTTCATCCTGCTCTTCCTCCTTCTGCAACTTCCTTCACCCCTAGAGCTGGTGTCGGGTAAACCTGGGCAACCTCCCAACTTCATTTATTTATTTATTTTTAAATTTAATGGTGTGCCCCCTCTGCCTTTGAGTGGAGTTTTATTTTATTTTATTTTATTTATTTTTTATTTTTTTTTATTTTTTTTATTTTATTTTATTTTTTTTTTTTTAATGTGTGTGTAGTGGTGTAACCATTGCAATATCACATTTTTTGTCAAAAATTCGCTGATAAATCATCTTGGTCTGTACCAAATACTAATTTGTAATTTTTCAGAGGTGACTTGTTGAGTGAAAGTGAAGGCGAAGAAGATCCTGCGAGTCACGTAGAGTTGCCGCAAACCATTCACACCAAAGGAGCAATCCGTGGAAATAAATCAGCCATTAGATTGATGGAACTAGGACCAAGGATGACTCTCCAGGTACTTAATCAAGACTAATATTGAATATATATCTACTTGGTTTTTGGTTTATTATTTTAAATAATGAACCTTTGTAATCGACTAAGAAAAAAATTTTAACCCCCCTCATAATTTGTTGGTTTGTTTCAAGAAGCATAGAATTTAAAAATCGAATTTAAAAAATCCGCCGTTCAAAACTGCTGGGCCAAAGTATTAAGAAATTAGGCTAAAAAATCATACATTGGCCGGGGATGATGTATCAGTAAAAGCGGCATAAATTCTGATCAACCCTAAAGGGTAGTAATTAAGGGTTGAAATATTGTAAAATCGAGATCAAAAAAACTTTCAAGGTATCAGTAATTTTTTTTTTTTGTCATTTACATATATTTTTCCAACAAATTGAATGAAACCATCCGGAAAGTCGTACGATCTCTTCCATTCTCTCACTACGAGCTATATAGCGTAGACTCGGAAGCAAAATTAGTTCCGCGTCACCAATTTTTTTTTTTTAAATGAATTTTTGAATATGTACATGCTCTTGTAGAACCATTTCATTCGGTTTATATATATATATATATATATATATATATATATATATATAAAGAGAGAGAGAGGGAGAGAGAGAGAGAGAGAGAGAAAGTATTTATTTGGGTACTTAGCCTCCTAACAATATCCCATAACGCATCTCAAAAAGAGTACGAACACAACTCAAAATCCTTTTGCTTCCATGACTGCCAAGGTAGCGGAAGGATTGTGTTAACATTTGTATGTTGAAATTTTAAAATAATACAAAGAATGCTAAAATATACCTAAAATGTATGTTATATTCTAACTTTTATTTTTAAGTTACATGACTTTGATAAGGGAAAGTAGCTATCCTTCCACTCATTATTTGCACATCATAATGAGAAACATACACTTTCTACTTTATGACTACCCTCAAGTACTTCGCTTTCCAGTCATTCCCTGGTGACGCCTAAATTAGGCGAAACTAGTAGGACATCAAATAAAGTTGAAGAAGCCAAACTCTTACTTTTTCACCCTCAACCAACCAAAATAATATTTTCACATCCTCCTGCGTTATACCTCTTACAGATCAACATTTCTAAATCGTCCACATTAAGAAATTCTAACTATCTATACAATCAAGTACCACACCCCACGGCATCCATACCCAACTTGGCTCACTTTTTTTCAGTTTTGGGATTCTGAAAATCTTGATGTACAAAAGTTACAATCGTTCTTTCATTTTAAGAGGTCAATTAGTTACTTGTACCCAGTGAAAACGGAAAGATACAAATGGAAATCTGGATTTCCTCGGGTTACCCTTTTTGGGGGCCTCTGGGATAAAAACGAAAAGGCTGACAATACTCACCAGTAGGTTTATTTATTATGTTTCTATTATTTCTAATATTATGTTCCTATATATTTCCTAACGACTTATAACCATACATGATTCATAGACTGCCTAGGTAGGTATATCCTTATATTTATTGATATTGACTGTGGTGCTACTGGTTGTGACATTTCTTGAAAAATGTAACTGGTATAGAGTATTTTACTTTTTCTTCAACTTTCCTCACATGGGTTGAAAAAAAAAATAGCGGGAGGAAACGAGCCCTGGGTGGGAGTTGATCATTCAAGAGCGGTAGGAATTGATACTTTTTTTGGGCTTTGGGTGGGAGTTGATAAATCCCCTATGATATAACATGAGTCTTGTGACGGGTGAGCAAAGCGAGTAGGCACAGATTGTAGGTTTATAAACAATGATAATTCTACATTTACGAACAAGGAATGAAATCATTTATTGAAGCATCAAGTACAACATAGAACAGAATGAATCAACTAAGTAGATATAGTTTATTGATTATCATGAACAGTAAGAGTATGTTTGTGCTGTCAGCTACTCTGCACATCCAACTCGGGAAAACGTCCCCTAGATTTTTCAAAAGAATTATTCGGATAATAAATTAGTTGTAATGAATAGTCTGACAAGATTACACATGAATTATCAATTTTGATCGTTCACAGTTAATTAAAATAGAAGAGGGACTCCTAGATGGGGAAGTGATGTACCACGAATTCGTGCACAAAACTGAAGAAGAGAAAGAAGAAATCAGGAAACGAAGAGAGGAAAAACGGTAACCTTTTTAAATGTTAATTGATTTTTTTTTTTTTTTTTTTTTTTTTTATTGATTTATGTTTTGCACACACAGTTACCAACAGTACCACCACCACCAGTTGCCACTGGTGTATTAATGATAATGTTGATAAACCATGATGTTTTCACTATTCTCGTCCGATTTTTGTGATTCTTTTTTGTACAATTTTGAATTTGGTCTAGTTATGGAAAATATAACAGTAGTTTCAAATTTCATGATGAAACAGGGTGAATGGAGGGGGTAATACTGATAAATCATGATGTTTTAACTATTCTCGTCCGAATTTCATGATTGTTTTTTGTTCAACTTTGAATCTGGTCTAGTTTTGGAATATGTAACAGAAGTTTAAATTTCGTGATGGAAGCGGGTGAATGGAGGGGGTAATAACGATAAATCTTGATATTTTTATTATATTCATCAGATTTTTCGTTACTGTTTTTATTGTTTGTTCGATCCAAATTTCAGTTCAGTTATGCAATCTCGGAAATTTCAAATTTACCGTCGGCGAAGGGGTGAAATGGAGTGTGGGGGGGGGGGGGGGATTCCGAGAAATCATGATACTTTTGTTTTTTTCTCTTATTTTATTTCTCACCAAAATTGTATACAATCCATTCATAGGGACGTCCCTGTAATGCATGCATGCATATGTTGTTATTCTGTTGTCAGTTTAATGAAATTGAAAAAACCAAAAATTAGATAGAAAGTATCGAAGAAAAAAGTGGTTATTCTTTATTAAGTACAATAAGGTCTCGTAGCAGAACTTGGGCTTTCAGTCTTTGTTTGGTGGGGTATAAATAGTCTTTAATTTGTCTGTATATTCTTGGCATTTTCTAATGAATGTTGATATTGATGCATACACAGTAAACTGAAGTTGAAACGAAAGCAGCAACAAATGGAAAACGTAAAGAACAAAGAAATCGCCAAGGAAGAGTTGAAACAGAAATCCTTGGAGGGCATCGCCAAGAAGAAAGCACAAGTGGAGCTGGAAAGTGACAAGCTGATGAAAGAAGCGGCGGCAACTGGGGCTATCCAAGAGGACGACGATGACGAAGAGTGGTTCAGGAAAGAAGTCGGAGAGGAACCTGATAAAGGTACTTTTTAGTTTCTTCGGTATTTTTCATTCAAATTAAATCTTTTTTCTATCAAAGGAACTTCGTGTAGCGACCAAATGAAGCCTTGTTCCAATCAAATGAAATCTTGTACCTACCAAATGGAACCATGTACAGTAAACGTCCGCTAGTCCGTCCCTCCACCCGACAGCAAATCCGAAATTTCCTAGGTTTGTTGCACAACTAGACTTACTGCAGTGAGCTTTTGCTTCAGTAGGCATCTCTGTGCGCTTGGACTCTAGCGTGAGGACGGAAAACGGGCAGATGGAGTGATTCTAATAACCTGGGCCAGAGGGAGAAACCTCGTGTGTGACGTAACGTGTGCAGGCTCCCTGGCACCTTGCTACGTGACCTCCTATGGCATCCCGGATCATGCAGCGGAGTTATTAGCCCAACAGAAACATGCAAAGTTTGCAGCCATCAAACTTACGAACGACTTTGTTGCTTTAGTTGTAGAGTCGTTGGGTCCGTGGGGAAAAGAGACTATGGATTTAGTCGAAAATTGGGACACGGCTAGTAGACAAGACAGGGGATTCTGGTGCCAAGGATACATCATTCAACGCCTGTCGCTGGCCATTCAGAGGGGCAATGCCACGAGCGTCCTCGGAACCCTGCCCACTTTGTCTTTGCTAGAGGAGGTCTTCTACCTCTAAAGCCCAATGAGTCACGGCCCCAGGAACTCTTAGGAGAAGATTAATATCAATGCTTAGCGCATATGCTCAAAAATATAATAATATTATTATTTTAATTTGGGGTTCTTCGAAAATAATCATATTACATTTTGGTTTATTATTTCCAATAATAAGCCTATGTGATCGTATAGATAGGTAGCAAAAAATTTTTATAACCCCCCCTCAAACTTTGTCACTTTACGTTTCAAGGTGCGTAGAATCAAAATTTGATATGTCCGTCCGCCGTTCGGGCCATAAAAGGCCTTAGAATTGACTTAAAAAATCTGTTCTTTCACCCACTTGGGGTCTAGTTGGTCCTAACTTCTCGCCAGCTCGATCGCCCCACTCTCATGGGTGCTATGAGCCAAAAATAGGTTAAAAAGTGTCTTTTAGCGAATTTTTGAAGAAAATTAAGCTATTGCTCTCGCCTCAAAATTTGTAGAATGTGAATTTTTGAAAACATTTTATGCAGAAATCCGTTTCAGGCTATTCTGAATCATATTCTGAAGTTTAACGCATTTTTTTATGTATGTATGTATGTATGTATATATGTGTCATTCCAGACGATAACTGTCCGTAGAATTGTGCTAGAAACTTCAAACAAATTTTAAAATGTTAAGGACACAAAACGAAAGTTCAAGTTCGTTGGCCAGCATGATCGGATTACATCTTCGGGTTGAAATTTTCAAAAATGTAGTCAAAAATTTCAAAATAGCCTGTTTTTTGCGATTTGTTGTGCGAAATTATTTTTTCAGCATACTAACATGTGGTATATTCGGAATCAGCGTAAAATTTCCTATAAGAATATGTATCAAGTTTTCAAAAATTTCAAAGTTGAAAAATCAGTCAAAAATCGAAATAATGCCGTTCGCTAGTTGTAAAAATCGGTAATATTTGCATGAAACATTGTCCAAATTCAGATTGAACTACTCTTATGGAAGTATCCCTGTATAACCAATCCTAGAACCATGCTGTTTAAAACGTAGGTAGTAGGTGCTTGTTTAAAATTTCATTCCATGTTTGTCTATCAAAATCATAAACTAAAATTTCTCTACACGATCAATAGCGACTGAAATGTCGAAGATTTCTTCAAAAAATCGCTCATGGGGTCATGCTGCATGACTGGACTTTTTTTTTTGTATATTTCAAGTTGTATAGAAATTGGAGA
The DNA here is from genome assembly GCA_030762985.1 of Adelphocoris suturalis. Taxonomy (NCBI): domain Eukaryota; kingdom Metazoa; phylum Arthropoda; class Insecta; order Hemiptera; family Miridae; genus Adelphocoris; species Adelphocoris suturalis. Next base: position 83,430,614 of record CM061046.1, read on the forward strand.
TTTATGAGTGAAAAGAAAATGTTAGCTATTAATTTTATGGGAAAAAAAGTATTCTAAATGATACTCTTCTATTCAAAAAGAGATTTTGGATTTTAGGCTATTTTTTGCAATTTTATAGATTTTTTAAAACAAAATTTAATGAAGTTCAAGTTTTTAGCATAATTTCGTACATAAATTTTTGAATGTTCTATTTCATAGTTGATAAACTTTATTTGACCAATCTTATGCTAGAAAATATCAATTTAACAATTCTTTATTTTCAGTGAGTTTGTCAGCACATTTTTTTGAAATTTGACCAATTAGATGATATCAATATACAGTATAGGTAACACTTTTATGTGTTGGAAAAATGACTTGGTAATAAATTGTTTTGTTTATCAACTATATAAAAAGCGTAAAATCGTGAGATTCCGCTGCTGTAATGGATTGAACCCATTTGTGAGGTCCGAAGCTCCGAGTTCCGATACTAAATATTCTATAAGCGGCGTTTAATAATTATGGACCAGAGATCTACGTAGAAGGGCTGTCTAATACATAAATAATAAACCTTTGTGTAATAATTTGCAGCGTTTTTTTACCTTAATAATCATATTACATTTTTTTTCTCTCTTTACAGATTTGTTTGACAAACCTCTGAAATCGTCTCTCAAAAGAAAGCGGGAGGAGTCGAACTTCAAGCCTTACAAGAAAATGAAATCAACTGGCTCAAAGAAGCGAGTCAGGTAATTCTCATAAAAGCCATTATTGCAATGTTGAGTTTTAGTGTGTTGATATGAATGGCCAAAATTGTTGAAATTGTGCGTTATTTTTATCGCAACGTTGTCACTGTATATGCTGGTATTTCGTACAGGGCTGTATAAATCATAAAAATATGTACTGTTCTAAATGAATTAGAACGCTAATACGGAAAAAAACCACTTTTAAATTTGTATTTAAAGAAAAGGTTTGTCAGTGGGAGTGCAGTGATTTTACAGAGCGGACTACTGAAGTATATGGCTTATTGCCTTATGGCTCTTAGGACAGCCAGCCTAGGCTAATTTCAATGCCTTCTGGAGGGGGAATGTTTTTCAAGTATGAGCACTTCTTCTGTCACCAATTTTTGATCTAATTCAACAATAGTTTCGTTCGCATGTGGATTATTAATGCTAGGAAATTCCTGGTTTAATTATTGTGGATATTACGAACACGCAGTGGAGGACTGCGGAACTAAAGTTCCGGGTGAATGGCCTCTTGGCGGGGAAACATGAGCAGGAAATGTGAGTTGAACTGTGGGTCAAACACCATACTATGCAGTTTTAGGAAATTCATGCACGGTGTTTGTTTGCTCCAAATCAAAGTATATAGGTAGTTACAATTAAATTTATGGGGACTATAAAGACGTTTTCACCTACATCCAACTTCAAGTAGAATTTAAGGAGCAATACCTGCGGCTTGTAAGATCTGCACGTTTAATGCTTGTGTCGAGCCATCGATCCCACCACTCGCTCATTGTCTACTACAGAATACGTCGTATACACAATGAATCGCTCAATCATTTCTCATTTTTAAGCTGGATTCACATGGAGTGGAACGAGCGCGGAAAACGGAAGAACGGAACTCAATCTGTTTTTTTGTTGGGACAACAGTTGAGGAGGGTGGCTGCCATGTTGTCGAAAGGGGTGGACAGCGGAAGAAATTTTCATACCGTTCCACGTTCCGTTGAGCTCCGTGCAAGCGCAGTGGACAGGAATGTTGATAACCGCAAGTAGAGGTTTCAGATCAGAGAGGCTTTCAGTAGGAAGGTTATGATTCCGTTCACGAAGGAGGCTGCTTCATGTGAACGCTTCCCAACTCCGCCACCCCCTCCACTGGTTTTTCCGTCCTTCCGCTTTCTGTGCTCGTTCCGCTCCATGTGAATCCAGCTTTATACTTTATAACAATTTTACACTTACTGAAACATATTTTAATGTCTTCTCTTCCTTTACAGCTTTGCCAGAGATGAGGATTCCCGAGAAAAAGGACGAGGCAAGCCCGGGGGAAAGTCCGACTTCAAGGGCAAACACAAATTCAACGACAAATCCAAATATGGTGGAAAATCTGGATCCAAACCGTCGTTTAAAACGAAGTCGATGGGCAATAAAAAGGGCTCAAAGTTCAAACAGAATCGCCGAAAATGACTTTCGTAGGCAGTTGCTCACATTATCAGCTGTTGCAGGTTAAAATCAGTACATATTATACTTAAGCAGAGTTCAAACTTATCTTTCCAGATGGATGAAACTGGTAAAAATCGCCTTGTAGGGTGACGTACTGATCTATAAACTTTTTGAATGTGAATCGCGAACCAATTACTCGCGAAAATTTAAATTTTATAGAGGCGTTTGGAAATTGGGATCTCATTAAAGAACATTGGTCGACAATGAGAATCAAGTACTGCGAGTAATGTTTGGTGATTGGTTGTGGCCATGTTCGGTGATTGGTTGTGGCCAAAGGGTTAGGAATTACGGTATATCAGAGGACGTTAAAAAAGCCTTCCAAAAAGTTATTTCTTGGAACATTTGTATGAAGCCTTGACGTCAAAGATGAGGTAGTTTGATTGCTGATCTTCCGATTTTCCGTTTTCTATATGAATTTATATAACTGGTTTGGGGTGTAAAGTACTGCGAAATTTCTGTAGAATTGCCATTTGTGTCGAAGAGGTAACTGTGAAATAATTTCAACAGATCAACCTATATTAAGCCAGTTAGAAATGGCCTTCTATACCGTTACAAGGTGAATCAGACAACCACCATATAGCTTATGTCTGGGAAGGTTTGCACTCTGCTGAAATAAGTATAATTTTTTACGAGCATAGGCCTCAAAGAATGGTGTCTTCAGGCAAATGTCAACATTTTACTGAATGTAAATACATATTGTGGTAAGTTATCAATTAATAAATGATATTATTCGTCTTAATTTATTTATCTTATATTCCTCTTTCTCAATTTTTGTTTGCTTCAATACTGAGGGATTTAAAATTTACCGAACATTTTGAGCTTTCCCTATTGCTGTTGCAATCGGCGTTGTTACGCTCGACACTATCTGATATCACTGACAGCCAGTATTCACCTACCATTACCATATGTTGCCTCCACCAAAGGAGTAGGGTGTATCCCGTAGCTTTGAATTCATCCGAATCGGCAATGATCCTGATCGGGGACACCCCTCAGATTATTAGTCGATACAGATCGCATTTCTATTTATCAGATACCTGGATGTAACCTAGGATCTCAAAAACTAAAACATTCAATTCACTCGTTTTAGTTTTTTTTTAAGTGCATAGTTGGGTGTAGCACAAAGCTTCCTCTTCCTTGACCTAAATGTATATAAATAATTTAAATGTTTCAAAAAATATCAACAGATTCCATGGCTGGAAGAAATGGTAAATCAAGATGTAGACATTTGATTAATGTTGAATCTTCTGCCTTCTTATTATTCTGCATACAAGTTCAATATAGTTCTCATAGTTCATTCCCGATTGAAAAAACACCCACAAATAAATTTACAACTCAAAAATGAGGTAAAACTTGTTTTTCAGTGGGCTTTTTCATGTCTCGAACCTTCATTCTTAAAAAAGGTCAGTAGTCTATATGATAGGAAATTTAATGCTCTTTCCAACAGTATCCTCAAATTTGAATTTACGCAACAAATTAAGGGAGTTATGATCATTTTAGTGACAAAAAGTCGAAAACACGAACAACATTTTTAAAATTAAATTACACAAAAACTAAGCGTTTAAAAAATCTAAGAGGAAACGTCGATCAGATATGAGCTCTAGAATCGACAACTGCAGTTTGGCAGACCTGTTCTGAGTACACCCTCTATATTAACTATATAATCAAAACTTGGCGCTTCTCACACCCCGAAATAGTTCACATAGCTCCAGGTCCCCACAGTTTACGCTTTTTTGTAAATGTCAAAAAATTAAGAAATTATAAGGGAAAAAAAGGGTCGAAAAGGAGATTAATTAACCTAAGAGGTGATCAGTGGGCCAGCTTCCGTACCGTCCGTGAGAATTTATACATATTTTCACTGAGCATTACTGTTGGGTGCGCCACGTCCCGGGTATGTGTGAGTCGACCCTAAGTGGATGGCACAGAATGAAATGAATCCGGTGAGCGTCTGTCATCATAATTAAGGGAATTTAGAACTAGGCGGCCTCATAACGATGGGTTGATTTGCCTATTTCCAAGTTTTTTACCTAAAATTAAATTCTTAAACCGTACATCATACAGACATTTTTATACGTGAGAAAGTTGAAGAGCAAACCGAAGCGATAAGACTCAAAAACTATAATAATCTCCTGAAATACGGGAATTGAGGACGATCGAAAATCGGGCGAATTTTAGAAGTGTCCTCTCCTTCCCGTCCGGACTTTTGCCCTTCAAAATCACATAGCGGCCTAAATATTGATCTGATTTATGTCTGTCAAACCTCATTTTCAGGGTTAAATACTTCCCTAAGTTCATATCGAGCAAGTTTTAGCTCAGACCCCTGAAGTACAAAGTAAAACGTCGTTTCTGCTAATTGTATGTGTAAAATGACAAAAATTGATAAGTTCGGCTGTAAGTCAATGGGAAAAGGCCCAAGCTAAAATATGATCAATATGAACTTTGGAAAATATTTAACCCTGAGCGAGAATGAGCGTTGGCAGACTGAAATCAGACCAATATTACGCCACTAGGTGATTTTTAAGGACAAAAGACTGAACGGGGGGAAAAGAGAAGAGGCATGACCCAAAATTGGTCCAATTTTCTTTTCTTTTTCTAATTCGCTCATTTTAGGAGATAATTCAGTTTTGGGATCGAATCATTTTGTTGTGTTATGCTCTACAACTAGCGTCGTATACAAATCTGCAGGATGTACGGTTTTCGAATTATTAGAGAAAAACTTCAAAATGTGCAAATTTAAGCCATATTTATATCGAGATTCTGATTCATTTCAGTCTGTTCTATTTAGTCCTGAGCCAGATCCAAAAATAGGTAGAAGGTGCAGATAGCGGAGAAGGTTTGAGATTAGATTTTGAAAATTTAGTCCTTTCTGAGTGAGAAACTTTGTCTGCCATCTCAAAATTGGTGGAATACAAAATTGCGGCCTCATAAAGATGCGTAATTTGCCCATTTTAAAGTTTTTCTCTAATAATTTCTAAACCGTATATCCTACAGAAATTTTTATACGTAGCAAAGTTGTAGAGCATACAAAAATAAATTAATAAAACGAGTCGATCCCAAAACACTTACCTATCTGCTAAAATAAGGGAATTACAAACAATTAAAAAAGGAACCCATAAAAACAAGTTTTTAATGTAACTCTTTCTTTTTCTCATGTTCTCGGTTAATGTTATTGTTGTTTCAATATTTGGTAGTTTCTTGGCAACATTAAATTGAAACAAAATCAAATTGTTTAAAAATCACATTGATAATAACTTAAATTAAATTGACAAGGAAAATCATTTAATATTTTATTGACCCGGGATTCGTTGTCATTTTATGCAGACGTTCATATTATCCTCCTCCTCCCTCAGTCCTCCTCCCTACAATACACAACACTTGTAAGGTGTCCCATATTAAATTTCAAATTTTCGAAAATTTATAGTATAACTAACTTTTTCTTCGCGAAAATTTGATAGATTAAAATGTACGCCAGCATGAACTCGTGTGCAAAATTTCAGATCGATTGGATATCGGGAAGTGGCTTAAAAATCGATCTGAAATTTTGTCTCAAGAAAGAAAGCAAGAAGAGAATCGAAGTTAATAGAAAGAGTTAAAAATCGGGCTAATTTTGGCCCAGTCTACTCCTAGACTTTTGCCCTCAAATCACCTACTGGCGTTAATATTGGTCTGATTTCAGTCTGCCAAAGTTCATTCTACTCCGATAGAACTTTCCGAACTTGCCAAAGTTCGTATCGAGCATATTTTAGCTTAGACCTTTACTCATTGACTTACAGCCGAACTTTTGAATTTTACGTCATTTTACTTTGTACTTTAATGGGAAACGGTCTGAGCAAAAACTTGCTCGAAACGAACGTTAGAAAATATGAGGTCGCTCCCCAGGTTTACTGATAAAAACCTTGCGGATTGCCCTTCATGTAACCTTTCTGAGTCTGATACTATCTTTCATTTTCTTTGTGTGTCCAGTCCCTCGTGGCAAGCGTTTTTCTTTTTTTTCTAACAAATGAATTGTCCTACTATGAACTTTCTTCTTAGTTGCTTCTTCAAGAAATGGCCACATGTAAAAAAGTGTTTTGCTTGTTAACAATTGTATACGAATAAGAGTTTTCTTTTTTCCCAAAGGTTTCTTACACTACCTAATCTTTTTAATTTTTGTTCCTTTTTCTTTTACCATTCATTGTCCGCTTAGTCTGGATATTACTATTTCATGGGCATCATTTCTTTAATAGTTCATAATTTTTGTAAACATTGTTCACCAACCTTGTAACGCCGGAAGGCTTATACAAATAAATAATTTCATTTCATTTCATAATGAGATCGCTTATACAAATAAATAATTTCATTTCATAATGAGATCGTTTTTGAAGGGCAAAAGTCAAGACGTCTTTAACGGATAATCTCTTAAAGACGCCTAGACTTTTTCCCTTCAAAAACACCTAGCGACCTCAATACTGGTCTGCCAAACCTCATTCGATTCAGGGTTAAATATAAATACTTCCCAAAGTTCGTATCAAACAAGTTTTTACTTAGACCTTTCCCCCATTAAAGAACAAAGTAAAAGGAAATTTTAGCGCTTTATGTTGTAAAATGACATAAAATTGAAAAGTTTGGCTGTAAGTCAATGGGGAAAGGTCTCAGCTAAAATATGCTTGTTACGAAATTTGGGAAGTGTTTAATCTTCAGTAGACTTTGCTTTGACAGACTATAATCAGACCAATATCAACGCCACTAGGTGATTTTGAAGGGAAAAAGTCTAGACGGGGGGAGGAGTGTTGGGATCGAATCGTTTTGTTTTGTATGCTCTACAACGTTGCTACGTATAAGAATTACTGTAGGATATACGGTTTAGGAATTATTAGAGAAAAACTTTAAAATGGGCAAACTAAGCCATCTTTATGAAGCCACCATTTTGTATTCCACCAATTTTGAGATGGCAGACCAAGCTTTTCTCACTCAGATCGGACTAAATTTTTAAAATCTAATCTTAAACCTTTTCCACAAATTACTACCTATTTTCGGACCTGGCTCTAGGACTTAATTCGTTAAGATGTGAGAAAGTCGAAATAGTCAACAATATCGGAGTGGGATCTTGGACTATTAGGGAAAGTTATTACACTAAACAGTGATGTCAGATCACAGAAGGATGTAAGGAACAACTTGGACAAGACTGGAGGTTGTAAACGGTACGCAACTGGTTACCGACAACTTTTATTTAAAAAAGTTAACAGCGAGTTATAAAGTAAAAATTACACCATCCTCCTGAGAAGAGCGTTGACTTTGTCTTCTCTGCATCCGAAATCGCCACCTTCAACATAGTGGTTTGTCTTCTTGCGCCATCCACCAGTGGGAGTGTTCAGCTGCAATGCAAAAATCAAAGAATGAACTACTAGCATTGCACTCGTGACAATAAATTAATACAAGTTAAGCAAATAGATATTATTACTTCCGCCTTAGTCAAATTGGGCTTCATGAGAGGACTGTATAGGTACGCGTCATACATTTAGAGCTTTCCAGAAATGATGGGTTTTGAGGGGCGTGAAATACAGGACTTATAATTTCCCTGGCAACGATTGGTTGTACGTAAAAACAAAAAGAAGACGCACTGAAGCTAATTATAAAATGACCACCAGACAGGTGTGTGGCCTTCTTAAACGCTTTTTACTTTGGTAACTACCATATTTTAGTGGTCCCTTCAAGTTTCAAGTATAGTAAACAACCTTTGATTTCTAAGACATGTGATTTTAACTAAGAAAATCTCCCATTCGAACCTGTCACTGATCCGAACAGGATCGTTCCACTGAGTATGACCAGTGTACTTCTCAACCAGTTTGTAGAACGATCTACATACTTACACTAGTTGATATGTTTCACCTCAAATGATCAATCTTACTTATCGTTGTCCGACCACTGTTTCGTAGTGAGTAGTCGTAAAGACTTTTCGGATTTGTTAAGTCAGTGAGTCTAGAGGCGAGACCTAAGTAGTCCCCCGCATGCGCTACAAGAACTAGTACTGCATTATATAGTTCGGATCTGTAGTGGATTGGGAATGCTCCAAGTACAGTTAGTACAAGTGAAATCTTGGGACAATTCGTGGAACTAAATATGCACTAGCGACATATTAGAGAGTTCCTAAACTATAAGTCAATTGGGATAAGGTGCTTTGGGATTTTATCATCTGGGGCGAGCCACAGCGGATTGGAAGAGGGTCGTTGTGCGTTTAACGACACCTTATCCGGGACTTTCTCGCGATTATTGTTGAGAGGGTTTGGGGGTGTTTACCTGTTGTGGGGTAAGGCGATCGCGTAGGCTAGACCGCATGACGTGAACGTCGTGCGGTAACAGCCGCCTGATAAAATCAAGAGGGTCGAATTAGCATTTCATCTTAGAGTGGCGCTACTTATTTTAAGTAACGCTGAACCACCAACGGGATTTTCCCGCCTATCCCGTGTGTTCAGTTTCCAGCATTTTAAAGTTTCCTAGTTCTTTTCTTATTCACGAAAAGGTTTTGCAATGGCAGATTCTGAAAATGTATGAACAAGAAAATGAATATAATTTTCATTAATCATGAATACCATCAAGAAATGAATATCACTGTTATCGATGTGTAAGGTTACTTTGCGATAGGGAAGAAGAGATGAGATATAGGCTGGTTTGGGAATAAGTGTCTTATGTTTAGGTGAAATAAATTTGTCTTATCGGAGATGAGGCGCCTCATCTGCCAGCACATGCGCAGTAGTGTTTTCTGTACACGATAAGGCGCCTCATCCCTATCCTCCTATCGCTTTAGGAACTACCTAATATCAGTAATTATTATCTAATGTGCATGTGTGTGTGGCTTGGTGCTCTAGCTACTCAGCCACCAGGCCTGTAACAGTATCCAGTGGACTACAAGCAATTGCGACGCTAGTACGTAGTTAGTTCCACAAACTGTCGCGAGGTAGTAAATGTTATATCCTCTGGGGCTCGCCCGAACTAGTGTCGCACGTGCGTTTTGTCCAGTACAAATCTAGAGTGGTTTGATACGAAATTACCTTATGAATTAGAAAACAAACCTTTCCAACAGTGTGATTTCTATAAAATTTGACCACTGCTGATAGATGAAATTCGAGTAGTACATAGTATGCACTTTGAGTTGATTGGCAAAGAAATGTATTGGCAAACCAAATGGACAACAGTGTTATGTTGGATCCCCTAGTTACGGTGTCCTCTCCAAACAGAAAACTTTCAGGAATTTTAAATGATCTAATTTCAAAACATTTCCTCCAACATTTAAAATAACCAAACTAATAATTCAATTTTTAGTTGAACTAAACCCCCAAGTTAATTAGAAATGTTCATAAACGAGACAAATTCCTGATAGCTGGAAGAATAATTGTAATTTAAGAATTACCTTGAAAGGCCAGAGGAAGTTTGAGGCGTATTTGAAGTTGGGTCCAACTGTGAAAATTTCGTGGATAAGATCTTCTATACAGATGATACCAAATTTGCCTGTAAACAAAATCAATGCATCAAGGTGATTCAACATATCATTCGGACATAACTGGTTTTGGACCCACTTGGAGCCTGTTCGACAAAACTTGGAAACTATTGAGTTTCCTGTAATCCCCTCGATTGATTGAAATTCAGGATAACCCCAAATGCGTTTGACAAAGTCGATATCGGAGCGAGTCACCATGTAGAATCAATTATTTAGGGAACTCCATGGAATTATACAGAGTTTTAGCAAGGATATACGACAAAATCCATGAGAATACGCAGTCCTTGCGAAATTTTTGGAAACATTGTTGTGATATAACTATTCTCCTTCCTCTCTTGTGATAAAACCTGTACAATTTATTTTACTTTCACTTTTCTATGATGGATAACTTAGCGAGTGGTAACTTGAGAGATCTGCAAGTGATACCATTTGGTTTAGCATGAACAATTTTGTAAACGACAACTCAAAATTTCTTTGAAGAAATAAAAGTTTGCAAAGTAAAAGTGAAATTGGCTATACCATTGGAAACCAGAAGTTATAAGGGAGGTTATTCTACAAGCAAACGCAATGACCTCTTCAACGATAACCAAAAATTAATTTTTCAAGATTTGAAAGGGAGGAAAAAAAGGATTTTATATGAAAAACTAGATTTACAAGATAAAACTTGAAATGCCAAAAACATAATAATTTAAAGAGTTTCAAGAAAATTGCTAAAGACACTTTCAATTGGTTATAAGCTAAAAAAATCTATTTTAGGCTTCTTTCAGACCTGTTTCCCAGATCACCCTGTATATAGCATTTCACAGTGAAATTAATAATTTTCCCAATCAAATAGTTGGGAAAATTATTAATTTGAATGGGAAAGTTGTTAATTTCACTGGGAAAATAATTATTAATTTGAATGGGAAAAATGTTAATTTTACGGGGAAATGCTACACCTCAATGGGATATATTTACCTAATTTCTTTTCGATCATTTCGTTCGAGGTGATCGGGATACGCTGGCCCTTGAGCTTGGCGAATCCTCTCTTGTAGATGAGCTCCCGCACGGACTTGAGGTTGGGGTAACCCCAGGTGATGTAGGGCTCGGCGATCCTCATCATGTTGATGGTCGCTTTGTTGAGCTTCATAAACACGCCGTTGTTGATCTGCCGGAGTCTGAAGAGCTGAAGGACCTTACGGACCTTGGGAGAAACTTGGTTAACACTGCAAAATAATACCAGTTCACCGATGAGGTCACAGTTTGCAGAAATATCATTTATGGGACCTATCCTGTTATCAGACCGCCAGCACTACTGAAAGTCTACGACCGACCCAATGATCAGGGTGCAAAAAATTAGTCTGAAGCACGAATGTAACCAGCACCGTTATTGAAACTGAACCCAAAACAAGGAACAATAAATAGCCAACATTAAAACTAGGTATCTACCACTGAATCACTAAAATAAAAATATTTAAAAAAGCTCCCTAGGTCGCCAAAACGTTACTATGCTCTGCATGATTCTGTCGAATAGGTCCCTCTGTGTTTGGCCTCCACATTAACTCACTCAAATAACTGCCAAGTAAAGCTCGGCTGGTCCCCCACTTGGCCTTGTTTCTCATTTTGGCTTTGCTTCTATATAAAACATAATGCCCAACATACACAATGTTTTCCAGTTTCATTGGTTCAAACAACAACTAGATAACAAAGATAACGATGCTTTAGATTACATTGGTGGTCCTATGCCTACTATCTGGAGGCCGCGCAGGTGTTCGGATAACAGGAAAGATCCCATTTATGTACCATTATGGGGAAATATGAACCAAATATTACAACATGTAGTAAAATTAATCATTGTCAAAGACCTGTTAACCAACCTGCATCTTGCTGTCACATACACCATAGCTCTAATAATCTAATTGCCGAACTTTAAACCTGTTGCGTTAACTAATAACCAAACTTTAAGCCCATAGCTCTATCCTCCTAAATAAGGAAACTAGTGCCATATCGAAGGTACCGTGGTGAAGAATGAGAAAATAAGAAATAACTTGTTGAATGACTAAGGTTTGACAGAGAGAGAGAAGAAATTGTGTTTGGAAGCTAGAGCAATGTATCTGTTTTATATCCTCTCCCCCACTGGAATCTTTCCTTTCCAGGGTACCCTCTCCCTTATCTATTAGATACAGCCTGGTCAGAGGGTCATATCTTGTTTATTGGAAGAAACTGAAAGTTTTTATAAGTCGGGAACGACAATTATGATATGAATGAAACGTTATGCTCACCCTCTAATCCTAATCATGAAGGCTAACTTGGCTTCAGCTGGTACGTAGTAGTTGCCCTTGTTCCTGGCCTGACGAGCCAACCTGATCTCATCTCGCTCCTTGGAACGGTACTCTTTCACGTAGGATTCGGCACGCTTGAAGATCAGCTTCCTCTTCTTGAACCTTTCTGCCCTTTTCTATGAACATAATGAAAAACCAGATTACAATACAATTATATTAACCAGATTACAATTATATTTTTCTAATGAAAGCAGATGAAATTCAAAGAACACTGATACCAACTGCACTATAATAATACCAGCAGTTTCTTTTCCGTTATTTTTCAGTTTTGGCTACGATATCGTACCCCTCCCACCTGTCTAGTGTGACGTCACATTTTGCCAAAACTGAAAATGATAAAAGGCAAACCAATGTTCGCAGGAAAGTGCAGATAGTGCCAAAATTCTCAAGAAGGCATCTACGTTCATTTATGAATAGTAAACGCAACTTTTTCAGATCAACGGATAATCCTCATTATGAAATTTATCAATATAGGTTTATTCTTCCACACATACCTAACTGATGTTACACTTTGGGCATCGTACTGTTGTGAAACAAAATTTGCTCGTGATAGTCATACATCGTCTCTGCCTAGTGATCTATGTTGGAAAACCTTGTCTGTTCGTATGTATTTTGTGAGGAATGATTGATCTGGAGCATACTTTTTTCCAGTGGCTTTATTTGATGGTCAATCAAGTTTTCATTTAAAAAACCATCTTACATTTTTTTCGTTTTGATTTTGATAATTTATTAGAATGATTGTTCCATCAAATGCAGTCCTACCGACTTTGATTTCTTTTTTGTGGAGGGAAAATGTGAGATTGGAAAAGAGTGATACTAGATGACAAGATGGCCCCACTCCTACGCCCAATGTTGTTCTGGTACTTACATCAAACACCAACATTTCTTCATCAAGTATGATCTTTTTCCAAAAATGAAAAATTAGACTCCGATAAAATATATTATTTTGAATGTTGATAACACATGTAGAAACATTTCAGTCATTGCAATAACAATGTTTCAGAGGAAATTATTTCACCACAAAAGCTGTTGGTCACCCAGTTTTTGTTGAAGTGATCAACCCCCTTACACGAACGGTGAAATTCTTGAACTTGTGATCAGCAGTATCATCCGCCGTCTCAAGGAGTAACAGTATGTTTAGTTTCACAGATACCAACTAGGCCGTGCGCAGGGGCATTCAGGAGAACTTTGAAAGCAAACATCTTTAGTTTTAATGTGCAACGTTGGGAGCTAAAGGAGAACTTTGAAAGCAAACATCTTTAGTTTTAATGTGCAACGTTGGGAGCTAAAGGATTAAGCTATCACATAATATTCTAAATAAATATGGCAGAGAAAAAGGTAGATACTTGGAAGTGGATGCGGAGGACGCTTAGAAACAACGAGCTTACAATATTAAGAGGATTTTATAATAGGAACATCGCTCCTTGCTAAGGAATGATAGAACAGGCGAGTAAATTGTAAATTTTTCACTCAAATTTGAAGCGCAATTCAAGCTGTACTCCAAAAGTACCCAAGAGCTTTGTTCAAGGTTGGCCTAGATGATACGTTGAGAACACCATGCAAACTGTACATCAAGAGTAGAGCCATCCAGAAGCCACGGTTCAGGACACATGTCAATCATGCTGGCGATAACCACGCGGAATAAAGCAGGTATCTGTTTTAGGACCCTGTCTCTTAATACTATTTATAAATGACCTCCCTTATCAATCATTAGATTCAGGTAACCTAATACTTTTTGCTGATGACATTTCTGTGCTTTCAGCCAGTTCAGCTCTTTCTTCTCTTCAACAAAACGCTGGGCGCTCTGAAATCCTTGTGAAAAACTGGTGTACTGCAAATGGTCTGAGTGTAAATGATACTAAAACACAAAATATGGAATTCCTCTTGAATGGTAAGCTCGGTCAATGTTTTGGGTCTATTGGTCGACATAGATTTTCTTGGCTGACCCACGTGGAAAAGCTATCTTCCGGGCTGTCATTGCTTCACCGACTCGCCCACTCAGTGTCTCCAGAAGTATTACTCCTTGTTTACCACGCTTGTTTTGCCAGCCGGATGTCTTACTGTGTTGTTTTGTGGGGCAACAGTAGTCACGCTAATGAAATTTTTAAGCTCCAAAAGAAAGCCGTTCGTACCATACGTAGGCTGGGATGGAATGAGAGCTGCAGGGGGCACTTCAGGGATCTTGGAATCCTAACACTGCCCAGTTTATTCATGTTGGCATCCTTGCTATACGTCTAGTGCAACCTGAATGAGTTCTCCAACAGTTCGTTAAGGCACAACTATTATACAAGAGACCGGACGAAGTTGTGCCCCCCTCTAACCAGATTGGCAACATCCCTGAAAACGAACCCCTATTAAGTTGGATGTCGTTTATTTAATCATTTGCACTCTTGTGTACTCCTTGCACACGTGTACTTGTAGAAAAAGAACTATATAATGTATCAGATTTTTATAAGCTTGACACCTCTATCTTCAATTTATAATAATTTATTCTAACTTTCTAGTCATTTTCCATGTATATATAGTTATTATTATTACTTATATAAACGTTATAATTGACTTTTGTATTGCCTAGCAAGGCCCTTAACAAATAAAAACGGATTTGATTTGGCCCTAGAACATGTTTGTGATACACGAACTGAACATGATCTGCTTGCCCGTCATCAAGACAAGGGACTTTCTTCCACGCATACTTTTTCCGAGCTTCCTATTACGTGGTACATCATTCCTCAGAATCCTATAACCTATATAATATTTATCCAATTTTCTTTTCCTTTTTTGTGATATCTTATCCTAGCAAGTTCCAGAACGACTACCAAGGAGCTAGGACGGTTCGCGCTAAGCTGTTACACTCGACTGTTCGCGTAGCCAAGAAAATTGACTCAACTACTTCCAGGAGACCACAGATGCTCTCTTTAATGAGATGACAGACCTACAGAATGATATCTGACTGTGATTGAAAGTCGGAATGTTAGTAGGGAAACACCGGACATCGTGGAGACGTAGGACTGGTGAAAAGCTGACAATTCTTGAAAACAACAAGATAATAATATAGCCAATGTAGGAATTGCGCACTGTTGGATACCTACCACCTGAGAAGACTAACATGAAATAAGTAGGTAGGTAGGTACCTAGATATCAAGCACCAAATTAATGGCTCACCTTCACTAGGTTTTTCAACTTGGAAGCTTTGGCTGCCTCTCGCCTCCTCCTGTTCTTGAGGATGGATTCTGGAACTGCTGGGAGTTTCTTGGACGTCGTCTTGCCAACTTTCTTGGCAGCGGGGGCGGCATCCTTCTTTGCAGGGGAAGTGACAGTGGTCTTTTTGACCTCTTTCTTAGCTCTGAAATGCCGCAAACAAGTTCATTATACTTCAAACGTAACATTATAACAACTGTAGAAAATACAAATACGTGTCTTAGCGACAATTTATTATTTTATTCGAACGATTTCTCCTGCATAACCACACCGACAGTTCGACAAGGTTAGGGGCAGCATGGTATTCGCTGTTGACAAACAGGAATCCGAAGTAACTAACCATCTCGAGATCAACTGCATAACACTAATCGAATTCATCGAAAAATTTAGTTAAAATTCATCGATGAAATTTCCAAATTGCCGATAAATATGGATAATTTTAGAGAATAATAACACAACTTACGTGTCAGCCATGATGAAGAGCGAAGAAACAAAAGTTTAAAGCAATGCTGCCAACTGACTGAAGAATCCTAAACAAACCAGGGTTGCCGTTACCAGAGCGACATTGCTAGTTGGTTCGTTTATGGAGGTTTAATCGGCTCTACTCGTTCCACCCTCAATAAAAATTTTAGGCAAACTCATCAAATATTTTGTTATTTCGGAGCGATTCAGATTCGTTTAAAAAATCTGATTTGTGACTAAAACAAAGTAAAACTATACAGTTCTGACTGACCCGCAGAGTGGAGGAGGGACAGACCGTTCTGAACGGACACTGACAGCTGATTGCTGAAGAGAAAGAGGAGGATTGGGAGAACGTTTGATCTTGAGCTGTTGTTTAAATAACCCGCCAGTAGCGCTGCAGTCCGTTTTGTTAGGACCAAAGACATTGTAATAGTAAACTAGACCCACTCGTAGTGCTAGTGTCGCGTTGCAAATTGAACGGTCTGTAGTCGGCCATATTGGGGGCAACATCGTTTATTTATGTGCAATGAAGATTGTATTATAGGTCATCTACTCATGAAATTTCTTTGATAATGCACAATGGTTAAAGTGTGTGCGGCATTTAACTGCATAAATCGCAAAAATGAAGACTGTACACTCTCATTTCACAACTAAGTATAGATTTTCACGATTTCCTAAAGATTATTTTGGTCCGTTGTAGGCCTCTTGATGTGGTAACGCAGTACCTATTGTACTTAGTTGATAATAATTTTCTTTGTATTAACTTATCAATATGCATGAGCTACAAAGTTTCAAATTAATCTAAATTTTGTTTTGTTTTTTTTCCACAGATTTCCTTTAAACAAGAAATTGAGAGAATTGTACCTACTTATGAAATTGTTTTTTGTAATGACATTGTATTGTATATTGTATTGTATTGACAGAATTGTATGAAATCGTATGTAAAATGAAAATAATATAATAACATAGAAAGTGCCATGAAGTAGTTATTCATTTATTCAATTGTTCACTGTTGTTCTGTCAGTTGTTCAATTCACCTTGCCCCATCCAGGTGAACCCATGGTGTTTGTAAAATGCAGAGCGATTCTTCTGTTACTTTGGAAGAATGGTTCTGAGATACTTGCTTTTGAATAATGGAAGGATCTTTCACTTTAAAATACCTAACTAAAAATTAAAAGTTAAAACTTCTAATTAAAAGTACGGTAGGTATGAAAAGTACAATATCTCAAAACTACATGAAATCATATTGGTAAGTAATCCATACATTACACGGACGTCCCTATGAATGGATTTTATATATATTTGGTGAGAGTTAAAATAAGAGAAAAAACAAATTTAGGTATCATGACTTCTCGACCCCCCCCCCCCCCCCCCCCCCAATCAACTCCCTCCACCAACAGCAAATTCAAATAATAAAACTTCCAGTATGAAATTTGAAGCTTCTGACATATTTTTATAACCTAGACCGAATTTATAATCGAATATAAAAAATTATCTCGAAAATCTGACTTGAATAGTTAAAACATCATGATTTATTACTATTACCTCCTCCAATCTTCCTCTTCCATAATGAAATTTGATACTCCTAATATACCTTCCAAAACTAAACAAAATTCTTAGTTGAACAAAAATGAATCACAGAAATCTGACATTAGTTAAAACATCATGATATTTTACTGTTACCCCCTCCATTCACCCTTTTTCATAATCAAATTTGGAATTCCTGATATAAGATCCAAAACTAGACCAAATTCATAGTTGAACAAAATAAAAATCACGAAAATCGGACGAGAATTGTGGCCTAAATAAGTTTGTAAATCGTTATATTTGGTTAGATATTCCAAAGACAAGCAGCTCCCACAGTTTGTCTCTGTTGAAAATATTGCATAAAATTCATTTACAAACTGTGTTGTCATCATAATAATTGACGTTTTTAATGATTTTAGACTAGTTTTCATCAAGATAATACAAAACATGTTTTCTACGAACACTTATACACAAACTAGCTAGCCTTACAATTCAAAAAGGGCGCGTGAAGTTGACCCCAATATGTCCGCCAATGCTCTCTTCAATTTGCATTAGGCGGCGTCTGAGATCCACGTACGGTTAGGACCTTGGTTAGGACCAAAGAGTGGAGTAGGGGTAGACCGTTCTGAACGGACGCAGACAGCTGCTTGCTGAAGAGAAAGGGATCCCCAAAAAGTAATAGGTGTATTCCAAGTTCCAAGCACTCGTCTGAGTTCATGAACTCATGAACTCAGAGTTCATGAACTCAGATGGGTTCCACGAGTTCATGAAACTTTTAGGTTCAAGAACCCGTCTGTCGAAACACTATAGTTCACCTATACTCAATGCACCACCCAGCGCTAGCGTTGTCTTTAGTAACGTGAAAACCTTGTCATATAAATCCTTCAAGCATTTTCAAGAAAAGGCCAAAGAAGTGTTAAAAAAACGGCATTTTCAACTATTTTTGAAGATTATTTGCTAATTGCCACCCTCTGAGTATTTTCTCAGGTATGAAGGGTATGGGATATCATTCCTACTCAGAAGAAGAGTAGGTAACTGTCGATAATTTTATCAAAATCCCTCGAGCCATTATTGAGAAAAGGCAACAAAAAAAGTGCTTAACACAACGTTTTTTCAAGTAAGGTAGGGTGGGCCAAGTACGTACGAGAAAAAAACATTAGTTTGACTTTGCCTGCCACTTACCAGCTACCCTTAAACAAATGTTTTCTATCTATTAGTAGACAACTGATAAAAGAAAACTGACGTTTGTAATAATTATTAGATGAAGCAAATTGAAAAAGAGATGTGAAAAACGATAACACAACAAGCATTAAGCAGGCTAATGACAAGGTAGGTATTTAGCATGAAGGTTTGCAGTAAAATGAATTTTCGGAAGGTTTAGTAAGGTTTCTGTGGTGAATTTCACGCCACATTATGCTTTGACGGCAGTTTTAAGGGCCACCAAGGATCAAGCTAAACACTCTCTACGTGAGTCAAGCTATTTAAGACAGCGAAATACGCCAGAAAAATTACCTTCCAAACATGACAGGAAAACTATACAAATGAAGGTAACAAGAAACACAAGTTTCGATAATAATGAGCAAATGTCCTTCAGACAGTCAAGGACATTTTACTGAAAGTACTACGGACCAAGAACGGGCGTGCACAAGGTCCTAACCGGAGTCAGTACTCCCGAACTAAAACAAGCCAAACACTCACTACGAGAGAGGAGTCCCGCGCACCGGCAAGTTGACACGGACAACTCGCCTTCCCGCTTAGTGCCCTTGGCTCCCGCAAGGACGCAAGCGGCGAGGACAAGTCCACCTAAAACGCCCTTAAGGCCGGCAAGGTTACAAAACTCGCAATCCTATTGGCCGGCGGAGACTGAGCGCTTTAGCGACGGACCGGAGAATATACCACTTCGTTCCGTCACACACAGGGCGCGAATAACTGCCGCCAAATAGAACAGCCAATCACAGAGCACCTGGGCGGAGTAGGAGTTATAACTATGGCACCCGACGGCCCTGCCGGGCATACCGATCCTGACCAGCCTACAAAGAAGAACCCCTCTCCAGAAGAAGAACCTCTGAAGAAGAAGTCTTCCTCAAGAGAACCAGCTGCGATCCAACTCCACTGGCGCTCACAGGCTTTGGGATCAAGACGCTCATTCAAGCGAGCATACATACTTACGAAGAACTTTTAGACCTTCACATAGGTAGCAGGTCCGGCCTTTTTACCCGGCCGTCTGACCTCCCTATCAAGCCCTCGTATTAAGCCGAGGCCCTAGGCGGGAACGGAATTCGCTACCCCGCTCTGGACCAGCAAGCCCTCGCCACCGGGTTACAGTCTCCGACTTTCCACTCTTCGGGGACGAAATCACCACAGGGCAACACGGCCTTCCCGTGACCAACGCACTACTCATCCAAGCGGACCACGGCGGAATCAACACAGCCAGTTGACCAACGCTCGAACCCCCGAGCATAGTGCCAACATCCGACCATAAAGGCTTTTCTCTATCAGATGCCTCATTACAAACTAAGCGACCTTTTCAGGACCTACAAGGGTCTTCCTACACGAACCCTGACTCTGCTTACCGATCCACATTCGACAAACATTACCTATGTGGCAATTTATTCGACACTCAGCTTTCAGCTATACACGCTATCAAGGAAGCACACGGCCTTCCATTCGACACCTCTTTTCAGAGGACAGACACAGCAGCCTACGAAGGTCCAACCACGGGCTTCCACCCTCTTTTGTCGTCTCCCACAACACCAAAAGGACCATACGACTACGGTCCTTTTCAGACCCAAAGGCTAGATACCATAAAGGGTTCATATCCGATAACCACGTCTCCACATTCATCCCCTTTTTATACCCAAGGGAATAGCCCACATGATCCTACAGCAGATCATTATTTCTCATAAAACTTTCTACTTGGAGTACCAACTCCCAGCCAAGTGTATATGAATTCACCCAAAGGGGTGAATCCGCATAATCAACCGACAAATCCACTACAGTTTCCTTCAGTTTTCGAGTTCTCAACCATATCCCCGAGCAGGACTGAAAAGTTCATGAACTCACTGAACTCGAACCCGACACGGTGGGAACACCTTAGCGAGTGTTGAGTTCCTGAACTCAAAACGAATGAGGTTCTGCGCCGAAGCAGTCCCGAAAAGTTCATGAACTCGCGGACCTCGCGGTGCTTGGAACACAGCTAATTTGTCCCCGAAGAGTATAAAAAAGTCTGATGGAAAGTATCCATATTAAATCCTTCTTTACTCTTGTTATCCATGTTGACGTGGAGGAAGCTAATGGGTTTGTTCGGACACGTAGTTCCGAACCAGTTCGGAATTCATCTAGTTCGGAATCGAACTGCAAAGGGAGGGGATGGGAACCGGTTCAGAACTCTTAGTTCTGAACTCCCAGTCCGAACGCCTTTTCGTGTAGTTCGGAATTGATAACCTGATAACCTCTCCGTCTTTTTCCCAAAACGTGGTTACATGTTTGTAATTTGTGTTATAAAAACTATAACTCAATATTTTTGTTATACTTTATCAAGTCTGTTAACCGCCTGTTAATGTTTAAGAGGCCTGCTAGTATCTTGTGATACTACATTTAAGCAGCAATACCTAAATTGTTATTCAATAAAATGTTTTGAATTTAATTGCGTACTTTCATGTTCAATGTATTTCCGCCCAAGGTTTGACTTTGATGTGTTTTGAAAATGGCTGCTGAACACATAAATCTGAACTAAACCTCTTTATCATTAGTTGAGAGTTACCCTGTCAGGAACTGAACTTGACCTCGGTAACTCCTATGAATTTCATTGATATCCCTCGAGCCATTTTGGAGAATAGACCAAAAAGTGCTAAAACCGATTATCCCCCCCCAATTGGCCATTTAAGAACTTTTTTGCTAATTAGGTAAGTACCTACTAGTCTTACGCGATGAGGGGAACTGAATATAATTTGTACCCAGAAGAAGAAAACTCCTATGAATTTCACCAAAATCCCTTGAGGCGTTTAAGAGAAAAGGCAACAACTGCTAAAAAAGACGTTTTTTCACCACATACTTCGATTTGTTAACCCTAAAATAATAATTTTAGGCTATTTTGAGTAGGGGTATAGAAACCCATCTCTAGAATCGGAATGTTTTTATGTCGTACCGTAAGGTCGCAATCGTGTACCTACACAAGTTACTTACAGTTGTATGAAACGTTAAGGGCAAGATAAATTGAAAAGACATCAGATATAAATGTGAGTGCGAGAACGTGAAATAAGAAGGCTGATGACAACTTGAAAGTTTGGCGGGAGGTACGTGCATACGGAGCGGGGCCAAGCTTGTTGACTGCGCATGCCTAGAACTATTAGTTCTGGAAAAAAGACAGAACTGGTAGAACTGGTTCGGAATGGTAACGAACTACTACGTCCGAACAACGAACTGCTAGTTCGAGGTCTTCCAGAACTGGTTCTCGTATTGTCCGAACAGCCAAAAGTGGGCGTGTCCAGTTACGAACGGTTACGAACTACGTGTCCGAACAAACCCAATGACATCGCTCAACGTTATCTTATCAGAGTGAAGTAGGCTGTCTACTTTATGTAGTAGTGGGGGTGATTTCACGCGGTGTGTTCCTGTTGGTTGGTTCACCAAGAGTAATAAAATTTTGAATTTCCAGTCAATTTTATCTTACTTTGAACATTGTTCAGTAGTCTTTGCGTCAAGAATCCCCAGGGTGTCATACTAGATTGACATTTCCCAACGATGAGTACTATTTTCCAAATATTCGTAGTGTTACTGCTATCAAATGCCGCCCTCTGCGACGAAGAGGAGAGCAAATGCGTTGAATACAATACACAAAGTTTTGCAGAAAATATAAATTTGAACAACCATTTCGTCATGTTTTACGCACCATGGTGAGTACTTACAAAGATCAGTATTTACTTCATAATTTCTATCTTATATCGTGGATTCAAACGTGTTTCGCAGAGGGTCCATTTTGATTGTCGATTGGGACAAATTTAGAATAAAATGATGCAGCTTTTTATGAGAAAAATACTTTTGAATTAATTTTGGACTTGGCTGCGTTCCGTGGAAAAAATGTTGGTATAAAGCAACATTCCCACTCTACTACGTGGGAAGGGTCACGGGTATAAGAGGCCGTCCGTTCCCCTTTACTATTGCCTATACTTAAATTTATATATTTTGTTTGCAGCGAGAACGTTGATTAGTTGATGAAATATTTTCTCAGTCATAATGTTAGTATTAGGTGCCTACCTTTACAATACACAGTAAATATGTGGTAATATTAAATGAAAGCGTAAGTGCTCTCTCTTCACCTCCAGGCTGTAGTTGTTAAGTTCACATCTAAATACCTAGTGCAATGATCCTCTGGTAAATTAAGATGAAATTAATGCTACCTCACCGATAACAAAAGCTGAGTCAAGCTACAACCTAACGGAATGGGGATCCGGCTCATTATTCGGTAAAGCCTGGTTTACATTCAGTCTCTCCCACTGCTGCAGTGGCTGCCGCATTTTTATCACCTTTGGCAGTATTTACTTCCCACACTTTCTGGAGCAATTCTGTGTGGTATGGGGGGGGGGGGGGGGTGTTGTGGAATTGTAAAATTTTTCTTCGTTAGATGTATTTACCTAACAATGTATTAATTCGCGATAAAAGCAATTATTATTTTTTGTAATGCTTCCTTCCCTTCCACTCGCGCTGCCCGTCCTTTGACTTTTGCATTGAAAACCGCCTAGCGGTGGGACGACGACGGCACGGGCAACACAAGTGAGGTAGAGATGTGCCGATACTCTAGGATCGGGAATGTGGAACAGATTCATGCCGCTCGAGATACTAATGTTGACGATGGTTCCAATACGAATGGGCTTTGTGACTCGTACCTCCATATATTATCTCTTAAGCATTCTCGATCAGTAATGATCCCGGTCGGGTACAATCGATATCAGTTTGTACTCCTGCATTCTGTTCTTACTATTGTAACTCCAGAATTTGTTAAATGGCGTCATTTCAGGGAATTCTACTACTACGTAGGCCAAGAATAAGAGACCGTAAAAGCCAATTCGAAAGATAAGGGTAACTATTGCTAGTGATGGCAGGAAATGAGGCTGTCATGAGAACGGTGAGGAGTGATGGAGGAAAGTGTTGAGAAGGGTTAGAGTACTAGGGAAAGTGTGGGTGTAGTAAGTTTTCTGTTATCTCTGTGGTAGAACCCCTCAGAGCTCAGCTTTGGTAAGCGGAACAGAATCAGTACATAGTTTGGAATTGGGGAGATTGGAAGTTACAACAAAGATCGTGATGGTATTTACATACTCAGGATGCCTACTCCCTGGAGAGTGGGCAAGAAGTTAATAGGGTACAGGACTGTGCTACTTCATAGGGGTTATGTGCGTCCTGTGTGCTAGTCTGTTTTAATGTGCCCACTCACGAGTGGAAGTTGTGGATGAGTGAGTTGTTATTCTGAAAGACATATTACTTGAGGGTAGAATTCATACCTTTATAGACAAGAGTATTACAGAGATCGTCCACAGGCTGAGAACATATAATGAATGGACCCTCGTATTGACATGGATTGAAGCTCACAATCGCAGATTCAGGTCAAAAGTGTGGCTCAGAATGCTGATTTAGAGAAGTTTACTTCAGGGTGCCCATTTTGCATTCAAGTGCTGGGTGTCGACGTAATAAGTTGGAGCAGTGCACAGTTATATTGGCATCAAGCACTTCTGGTTCCTACACTAGACAAATTTTTCCTACTGTCAGCTCCCGATTGGAGGCTAATCTGAGTTTTTCTAAAATTCTGTGCAAGTGGTGATTGGCCACCAGCGAAACAGGACCTATGTGTCCAAAACTAAATCTGTAGGTTAATCTGTAAGATAGAGTTGGATGGTTCGGGCTTTCCATCAAGTGTTCATTGGAGAGTTGTTACAATGGACACGTGGTTGGTTCATTGTGTTTGTTAATTCAATGGACACTAACAGTTGCTGATTTATACAATAGTAGTTACTTATTGATTTGTAAGGAATAATCTTTAATTTGTATTACTTGAAATGAGAATGCAGTCCCCTGTAATCATGTGGAGCAGGTGAAAAGATAAAACTCACCAACCTTAGTCAAGATAGATGGGAGCCTCCACTTCTGGTTCGGTCGGACTGTAAGACTGTCCAGTGGGGACCAGTCCGAATCATACCAGTGGTTGTATTCATTAGTAAATTAGACTCCAAACGATTGTTGACTCATTTCCAAGCGTAAATCACACATCTCAATAATTATCATTAATATATCTCAATAATGAAATCTGCTGACGGACCTTCACCTTCCTACACACTTTAACATGTTGGCCATTTCCTAATTCACGACTTCTTCACTTTCACGGAAATTACGGGATTTCCTAGTTCCTACAAGCTTAGTTATTCTAAAATCAAATCTAATTTCTACAGTATACAGAAATTCACAATAACAAGAATTAGAAGATAGGTACCTACTAAACCATTGGAGAAGCAAGAGATTAACACAATTCTGTTGTCAACAACCGTCTACCATTTAGTTTTGTATTTTTCTGAATTGAACACAGTCATAACAAACACAAATGACTTTGCTTTCGATTAATAATGTTAATCGATGTGATGAATGATCAGTATTCCCTTCAGAGGCCTTCAAATCTATACCGCTTATTGCCACCATTTCGGGAGCAATCTTAGAGCAGCCAACGGTGATTGAAAACGCAATAGGAACCATCTCCTCCAAGCTGAGGTTTGTTCGGACATATATAGAACTGTTCAGGATCGAGTCCTTATCTGTCTCTGTACGTACGTGATGATGGGATAACCTGAACCAAAGCCTTCCTCATTTCTCATTTCCACAGAATATCTGAGGAGTAAGTAATCTATCAAAAGAGTACTTATCCAGTTTTTTTTTAAATTTATTTTCTTTTTTTACATTTACATGTCTGTTTTGGAACACAACCGCAAGGCACTTTTAAGGAGCGACAATTTTTACGGATACATGTCGAAGTTTTCTGGTGATTCTCGCTTACAACCAAATTGTTGCTACCGAACTGTATCTGCCATATTTCATCGTACAAAAATCGTTTACCATACGTTGGAAAGCTCATGATTTATCTGAAACATCAGCAGCCAATTTTTATCACACAGAGATTAATCAAATGCTAATGCTGCCAACTGAAAATTAATGAAAAAATTAATCATCTTAAATGTGTAACAAAAGTTATAATAAACTCAATTTCGTGAAGTTTATTTTGTTGCATTTTCTCTAACTTTTATATCGCCTTGATAGGACCCTCTGGTCTCCAGTCTTCCAAATGGAATAAATCCTTGTTTATTAAAAATGTGTACAAATCAACTCATATGGTATTTACACAACTTAGGTAGTCCAAAGTTGTAAATAATTGCGAGACAGTGTCGGAAGCCTGAAAGGACAGAAAAGTTTAGATAATGGAGAAGCTCATCACCATTCGGAAGCTCATTCATATTGAGTACTCGACAGTAGCCGTACACCGACGCGTGGTTCCCTCCTCCGCCTCGCAGCGGCGCTAGTCTTCTCTGTTATCAGTCTGGGCTTGTATGATCGCTCCGACCTGTAAATCTACGGATTTATCCGTATGCCAAGAAAAAATATATATATTGGTGAGGAAATTGTGTACCAGTCTATCCCTTAGTAAAAATGCAGATTAGTTGGACATGTAGATCAGAATGATGTGTATAGTTTGGTGATCTGGATGCTCGCAAGCTCGCATCTCAAAAAGACAACATCAAGCAGTCAATCCCTTAATAAAAATGCAGATTAGTTGGGCATGTAGATCAGAATGATGTGTATAGTTTGGTGATCTGGATGCTCACAAGCTCGCATCTCAAAAATACATAACATCAAGTAGTCAATCCCTTAGTGAAAATTCAAATTAGTTGTACATGCAGGTCAAAATGACGTTTTAGAAGTACATTTCGGGAGTTGTACGAGCAAAAAAAATGAGCCTGTCAATAGGAATTGATCCCACGACATTAGTCTCACGAGACCGTGATCATAACCATAGAGCTACACCTCAACTATCGAGTCTGGAGACAATCACAATACTTCACTATTCAGTAGGAGGGAGATAAAAGTGGGAGACTAACGCCGCAGCGCGGCGGAGGAGGGTACCACGCGCCGGTGTACCGCTACCGTCGAGTAAATTGAGTGCTCATGAGCGGGACCAACAGTCCTGGACCGCCCTCAGCGAACTGTTGGTCCAGGACTAGTTTCGACACTGTGCGAACGCACAAAAAGGGGCGTGGCTTGATTAGAACTATCCAGGACTGTCTGCCCGAACAAACCACTGGATGGACAGGCATTGTTTGGTTATTAAGTAATCAACAAAACATATTAGGTATCACAAATGATTTAATTAAGTCTTTCACAACATCACAACGAAGAACGAGCTTAACGAATAACAACTACAACTGACTTTACCCGAACAGCCTCTCTCTAACCAGAAGAGGATTGGGACAACCAAACCTACTTGACAATGGTTCAATACGACATTATGCTCACATCCTTATTCTAATATCCTAACAGGCATAACCCAGACATTTTCTCTCGAGATAACCCTTGTGATGAGAGCTACACATGAACCAAGAGGCCTAGAGCGGCAGTGCGTAGTCTAGTGTCTTTGAAAATAGTGGGTAAAGCTAGCCATCCTCTAGGTCGGTAGAGCTGGGCTGTCCAAATGCCTAGTGAACAGGCTCTTATTAATTTTCCCTCCTTTTCCAGAACACGATATCCATGCTACCCTCCCTATTGTGTACTCAGGCTTTTCACTGACAAAGTACAGAACTATCCTGATGAATTGAGTGAGCTGTGAAACAGGCTTATTTCAAAGCCACAAAGTTTTAGAACCTCGTTCCATGTTTCGAAATTTTAGCCTTCAGGCTGCAAGTTGGCTTGTGACGGGCCCAGCCTAAAAACCTTGCTATACCCATAAATAAATTAATCGACGCAAAACATGAAGCATCAAAGAAAGCACTGAAGCGGAAATAACGGCACCTCTGTCTGTTGATTGATGCACAATAGTAAATCGGTATTGAGTATGTATTTCTTCAAGTTTAGTCTTGAGAGAGTAGTGGAAGAAACCTGTAATTGCATATTCCGCTCTGCACGAAAAAAAGATAACTTCCAAAGATCATATTTATGTTTGCTCTCACAATATAAAAATTATGGTAGTCACCAATCACTAGCTTTCGAACTCCTTTATACATTGTAGTTATAGCTTCCTAGGCGGTGTTAACCTACTGGAAGCAATGAGTTTGGACAGTAGTCATCTAATTGTATGCTACAGAATGGAATATTACCAATGATAATATATCAAAAATAATTAGTTTAAATGTAGAAGACGTGCTATTTTTCTCCGAGACATAAGAGAGTTCTTGTTCACCTTTCTACCTTGATGCAGAGGAAAATCCATGAGAACAATCGGTTTTTTTGGGTAAGTACCTAGTTCTGAACCGTTCATAACTGGCCCCGCCCACTTGTGGCTGTTCGACAACGCGAAGTACCAGTTCTTGAAGACCTCAAACTAGCAGTTTGTTGTTCAGGCGTAGTAGTTCGTTACTATTCCGAACCAGTTCCAATAGTTCTGTCTTTTTTCCAGAACTAGTAGTTCTACTTTAGTAGAACTACTAGTAGTGCATACTTTCAAAAACTGCTATGTACTGCTAGTATGATAGCTGTTTCGTTCATACTTTCAAAAATATTGTTTTGTTGTTGTATTATCAGATGTTGAGTCCCCTATTGTTGATCTCTTCTCTTTATTGTTGTCATCAGCCAACTTACCTATTAGTCCTATTTGATCCTTGTTGATCATTCGTCATTATTCATCAGTGGCGTAGCTGAATCGTTTCTTATGAAGGGGCAAAAGTCAAGAATTTCATTTTATTTTATAGTTTCAGTATTTATTTCTCGTACTTGTTGGTGAATATACGAAGACTGTAGGATTATATTGTACTTTTACTTAATTTTAACTGGGATTTTTATACCGGTTTTATGCAAACGGCGTTTCAATCCATCCATCATGAATTAATAAAAGAATGCGGAAAACTGTTTTGGATCGTACAACCAACCTTAGAAGAGGAGAGAGGATATCGGAGGTTATCGTTTACTAGTCCATATATATAGTAATGAGCGTTACCCACATATTCATTTTATATTTTTAAATTAAAATAGATTCAATTATAAGAAATTTGACACAATCCGCATTCTCCGCGATGAGTAGTTTTTTCTATGATTTTCAAAGTGTGCTGCTCCGGTGACGTCATATCACACCGGGTATCTCTAATTAAAACCTGTGGCACATTTTGTTTAATTCGGACTGAGGCACTTATCCACCGAAAAAACATTACTGAAATAAAATGGAACACGTACGCTTCAGTAGTTCGGCTGTAGATAACAAGTCCTAATTATACATCACTTTCTCCATACAATTGCACATCGTAATCTAAGTTTTACTACATTTGAACTAAACAACTTCACCCCGGAAGAAAATTAATACTAAGAATGCAATAATAGGCAAAAATGCCATAATGAATAACCAGCAGGAAATTTCTATAAAACATTTTTCTCCCAGGTGACCTATAATACATGGTTTTCTACCGCCTTATCGAAAGAATTAGGCAAAAAATATTTACAAAACAATCAGCAGGTTGAGATGTAACAAAGGAATGTGTAATGAATGTATGATTGGTCAACGTAATGACTCTTTATGTGAAATTTGTAGAGAACCAGAAACTCTTTAACACATAATTATGGAATGTGCAGCATACCACTCTCAAAGAGAGCAAATGTTCGAAAAAATAGTATCAGAACAAGTAATACACTTACCTTTCCAACACAGAAGTACTTATATTATTTTCAACTATTAATTACACGAAACGATTAATTACAGTATGTAGTAAATTTAAATATTTAAGACACACCAATGTTTTGAATAATAATATTAATGATCAATCTAAATCTTGAGGGAATCATAACCTATATGGCTGTAAATTTTATGCCAACGCCAAATTGAAAAAAAAAACTCAATAAAATGAAATTAAACACCCACCTATCTACACTTACTAGCCCATCAATGTTTAACAACGTTATAATAAATTGTATAAGTATAAATAATCCGATCCTGAAATCAATTTACATTATTCCAGCTGATCGATCGTGTCATAGTTTGCAAGAAAATGTTTTCTATGTTTAAAACATGTGATCGTTCGCACTAATAATTAATAGTAATAATATAGTTAATAATTCATCTCCCTGCAGAACCTTGTTTGGTTACATGGCAACACCTATGTAAATATCGCCAACCCATGTTTTCAACTTCAAAAACGACGATTTTGCCATCATTATGATTAATATTTTGGCTCCTGGTTAGCTGACCTACTAGCTTGCTCAAATGGGTAAATATAGACGTTTTACACTACCATTTAGTGAAAACTGGAAGTCTCTAGATGTCCTAGGTGCCGAGCTATCGAGTTCTCAATGGAACAGACAGACAGAAAGATGAGCGTATAAGCGTATCCAGACTAGTTTGTTTACGCTAAAAACATGGTTTGACCTTGCAAAGATCATAATAGGCTCCTAATAGTGTGTCCAGGTAGAGCCACCATCTCAAGCCGCAAACTGATCCCTATCTAGTCTAGGGAGTCTACCTTTCTTCTCCCTTCTTCCATGTCGAATATCCAAATACGTGTCATCTTCTCGACATCCCACAGTCAGGGATCCTCAAATTTGCGATGAATCATGGAGTCCTATCCACAAGATGAAATTAGGTTTGGTGTTGTAAGCTTCCTCCTTCTATCTAATTTTAGTTTAATATCTACTTTAAATTCCTAGATCTTTGGCTTTGATTAAGAATAATTTCCTAGTTTTCTAAATTTCATGTTGCTATTTTGCTTTAAACTTGGGTGCTGGGAACGTCTACCCCACTAAGTAATCTTCATAATTGCATTTGGAGTTTACTCTTCCTCAGTGATGCGTCCGCACGTTACAGTTTCTGTATGGGGCAGGCCTTTCGGGACTTGCCAAATTTACCAGATGTTAGACAATAATCTGTAAAGGAATCAATCAATGATTCTCAAATTACTACCAGAGACATTTATCCTTACGTTATTTTTCAGGTGCTCGCATTGTAAAAGGCTTCATCCCACTTGGGACGAACTCGCAGAAATGTTGAATACTGAAGAAAGCAGAATTACGATCGCCAAAGTAGACTGCACTAAGGAAACGACCATCTGTACTGAGCAAGATATCACTGGCTACCCTACGTATGGAAATTATTATTTATAATTTTATTGATTTTTTCAACTTTCACAACAAGTAAAAAATCCTCAACTAATATTTTCAACCAATTATGATATGCATGCCATCTTCAAGATCCTCAGGGTCTGGGGAAACAACAAACTGAGATAACTCAGCTGAAGCAGCAGTCTACGAAACATATTCCGAGAAAAGCAAGGCTGCTGACCATCAAAGAATTGACAGTTTCCTGTGATGATGCTCTTTGTTCAAGTGTGTTTTGTTGCTATGTATTCCTATAGCTTCAGCAAAAAGTTGGCCAAATATAGGTATATGCAGGTCGGAAGTCACCATGTCTGAGCAGGAACATACCGACGTGAATTTCAATGTTGCTTCACTTCCAAGGTCGAAAAGCTTTGTGTTTCTGCTAGAAGTTGAAAAAAAAAAAAAAAAAAAATTGTGTTCTCCTAAAATCAAGATTTCTACTTGCTTTTTTCGTTTTAGAGCTTGTTGATCAGTTTCGGTTGTCCAAAACAAAAAACGATAATCTACCAACTACCACAAACCAATTCCCAACCACCAGCAAACCAAACCATTCCAGTCTTTTTGCTCCTTTTTGGGAGGGGGGGAGGGGCAATTCCTTGTTACACCAACGCGCCAAATTTTATTCTGATTTTGAGTGGGTTAGTTCCTTCGTGGCCTCCAATAAATTTTGTTGCCTTAGAATTGATTGGCCTCGTGCACAGTTCAAATTACGGATTGCTGATTGATAGTCCAAATCGCGCTCTAACCACAAAACGCGGTGTAACAGTATCTCTCAATGCATCCAGACCATCACCCACCTCACAACCCTTTGAGTATAAATAATATGGAGGGATATTAGTGGCGGTAGTTGAGTCGTCAAACCATAGAAGTCGCTACTGTCACAAGGGACCAGGAAAACGATGCTGTGCTACCAAGTCCTTGTTCCTTGTTGTCCAAGTTCCTTGTTATATGACCTTTTATTACTTAATGATTCAATTTGTGATCAATATTGTGTCCAAAATTGCTTTTATTGGCACCTTAAATTTGGGGGATTTTCTCGTTAATCCTGGGGGATTTTTTTGTGAATTCAGTGACATTTTTTTGCTGAAACGGGTTGGCAGCACTGAAAATACGCGACATTCAAGACAGTACACTGATCAGCTGATGTCATTTAGATGTTAATCGTTAATTTTAAATTCTGTGTTACCTATTATAGTTTTCTATAAATCGTATTCAAATATTCTTACTCAAATTGTTCGACGCAGAATATTTTGTGACCTGGTGTGGACCAGGTTCATATTTGTTTGGATAGTATATAATACGTATAATAATAAGATGATAGATATAACGGAAAATATTAGTTGGTTTGGATAGAAGCCCTTACGATGTGAAATGGTACACTAACATACCAGTAACTGATGGATAAGAGCCATTTTGATAAAAAATAGTTTATTGAATATAACGGGATGGATATAAGCCGTTTTGGTGGTAATAATAAATAGTATCCTTGCTGTTCCGTATAATGAATCAACGTTATTTTATTGCTTTCAAAGACTGACTGAAGCTTACACCAGCCACCACTGCAGGCGCCGATAGATGTGTATGCACATGCGCAAACGTCACTGTCTTATAACACCTATTCTGTACTATATATCAAGGGTGGGTGGGGGGGGGGGGGGGGTTAGTTGGGTATAGGTTTCAGAATGGTGCCCTTTGAATTTTATCACAATTGATTGAGTAATAACAACGAGCGTTACCCATGGATGCGAAAAAGGTCTTTTAACTATTTTTATATGAAAGAAGATTCCATCCTAAGAAGTTTTGCATCACCCGCACTCTCCTGTGATGAGCACTTTTCTTTCTGATTAATCAAAGTTTCGCGCACTGGTGACGTCAAAGCGCCCCTCCTGCCTTGGCGGGCCCCCCTTGCCACCCAGTGTGACGGTACTGGTTCATACTTCAAAAAACCACACAAGGAAAACTACTCAACGTTGGAGAGTGCGGATGACATCAAATTTCTTAGAATGGGATCTGTAGTGGATTTAAATATGTTTTACTTGGCGTAGGTAGGCCAAGTCGGACATTTATATTCCGGTTATGCGGGTTAGTCCCCGGGTCATTCCCGTGAGGAATGTGAGCGGATCCGCCAAGGTCAACTGGCTTGGCGGACTGAACTGGGAGATAGTTCGTGTCGCAGCCGCGTGGAGCGCTGGGCTCGCGTAGCAAGTGCTGGGTTCGATCAGTTTGGTACTGAGCCGTTTTGTAATATTCCGGCCTTAGATTTATATCTGAAAGGGGAATATGTTGAACTTGGTTGAGGTACTGAAAAGTATCCTTCGCTTTTTGTGCATTTGGAGTGTATTTGACACTCGGATCGGCCGGGTAGGCCTGCGTCGAATATCGTGGGTATTCGGACAGCTTGGTCGAATCGTAATGACCGGTTTCAGAGCGAGTCTGAAAGGTATCCTCGATCTTTTGTATAGGCGAGGCTTGATCGAACGTTTCTTGAACGAATACGTCGGGCGAGAAGGCGATCCGGACGTGAGGATCGCGCCTTGCGCTGTCGCTGGGTTCAGCGGATTCGCCGTGTAGCCGGTAGGGAGCACTACGGGGGCTACTCGGCCCGGCTTCGCCGTCGTCTGCCTCCCCTTGCAAGGGGAAATAGGACGGCCGACGTTCCATCGAAATAACCGAGTTTTAGCTCGTTTCGATGCCTCTATGTGTGAAAAATAGAGGGTTTGGGAGGTGGACTCGCTTGACAGAGCGTCTTTCCAATGCTCGTATGTCAGGGTCCTACCTCGTAGCCTTGAAAAAGGCTTCCTTAGACGGTAAATTAGAGCGGATGAGCAGAGTAATTTACCGGCGTGCCCACAGCGGTCGGTTACGAGCTTAATGCTACGAAACCCGGGCGACACGGCTCGGAACGTCCCTCGGGCGTACGTTCTAAAGAGAATATCGATAGAAGTACCGGGTGGCGTCCTGACAGATGAACTACGTTGGGCAATGAGCAGGATGAATAATCACTGGACTCGTAGATGCCAATGCGAGATCTGTGTGGAGAGAAGGTATGGCTTGTAGAAAGCAGTAGGAAGCCGTTCTTGAGATGAACTCGTAATGCAGAAGGTTCGTCAGCGTAGAGCGTGTAGAATTCTTCGTACTTCAGAGGTGTCGTCGTCGAGAGCGGAGAGTGGAATGAATTTCGGAGGGCTCCCAGCGGGGTATTTATAGGGAGGTGGCCGCCTCCTGCCGCCTCCTGGTTGGTCCGCTTAATTTCATAAATTCGACTGTGCAATCTCATTGGTTCGCACATTGTTTTCTCAGTATCTGTGAGTATGATAGCTGAGCTGGTCCCTCGAGGTGGCTTCCCCACGTCCGTCGCTGTGACGGGGTCCCCGGGGGTGGCTGGACGACCTTGAGTTTTCCTGTTTGAGGTTTCTCATTCAAGGCGACTTGTTTCGAGATGTTTGTCGCATCTCTCTCGCCCAGTAAATGTTTAGGGAGGTCGCCTTGTGTGTTATTCTTTAATATTTCACTTTTGAGAGAGAATTTAGTATTTTCTCTCTGGTGAAATATTTTGTTTGACGGAGTTATAACTCGACGTCTTGTAAATATTTTTGTGTTGTGTCTACCTCTTTTTGGTAGCCCTGAAAAGGGCTGTTGACAAGAGGGGGTGGATTTCACCACAGGGGCCCCCCCAAGACGTCGTGTTAATAACGACGACGCCGGCTGGGGTGTTTCGAGCGCCGTTACCCACCTCTCGTCGAATTTGGTAGAGGGGACGTGCCTTCTGGCAGATTTTCGGGGAGTTTTCTCCTTACTCTCTGTCTGATTTTGGCCTTGTGATACAGCTTCGTCCGAGTGTAGAGTGTAAGCTGGTTTTATTTGCTGTTTGGGAACTTTTTTAGTATGTTCGCCAATTTGCACTGTAACAGAAAACTTATCTCTTTTAACCACTTTGAATGGTCCCGTGTAAGGACATTGCAGAGAGGTGAGCTGTGTGGGCACTCTGATATAGACATGAGTACATGTATCCAAATTTTTGGGCATGTTTACGGCATATTTCGTATTATTATGTTTAATATGCGTAGGCCGGAAGAAAAGAGGTTCCGAAAGGTTCGTAGAAGTTACGAAAATGTCTCCTGGGAGTGGTACGTCAATTCCGTAAACTTTTTGGAAAGGCGTAGTTTCGGTCGCTGGGTCTACTGCCGTACGCATGGCGAGTAGAACTTTTGGAAGTGCGTCGAGCCAATTTTCGTTTTGTGCTTTGAGAGCCTCTTTCAAAGATCTATTTCTGCGTTCTACCATTCCGTTTGTTGATGGTTTGTATGGTAACGTGTGAGTATGTTTTACCCCGAGACGTTCCATAATGGAATTGAACAGATCTGATTCAAATTGAGTGCCTTGATCACTTGTGATGTATTTAGGTACGCCCTTTGAAGCTACCCAAATATTGATAAAGGCGTTTGTGATTGTGGTTGTTTCGATGTTGTTAAGAGGGACTGCCTCTAGCCAACCCGTTGCTCTATCAACCATCATCAAAATGTAACGTTTCCCTCCTTTAGCTAAAGGTAAGGGTCCGGTAATATCAACGTGTACGTGTGAAAATTTGTTTGCCGTTTCAAATTCGGAGTAAGGGAGCTTCACGGAGCGCGTGATTTTTGCTCGTTGGCAAGTTTCGCACGCTCGGACCCAGTTGGAGACATCTGCACGGAGTCCGTGCCAAAAATATCTTTGTTTAACTTTATACACTGTAGAGTGTATACCTGGGTGCCCCAAATTGTGAATTTGGCTTATTATTTCTTCCCTTATTTCGTTTGGAATATAAGGTCTAGGGTGTCCTAGGTCTAGGTTACACCAAATTTCTCCTTGAGAGAATTCAACTCGTGTGAGTTTCAATTTGTCCTCCGCGTTAGGGGGAGAACGAATTTGTGAATTTGCAATGTGTAGTAGAAGATTGCATTCTATTGCAGCCGTAATTTTCGAAATTTCGGCTATGGGTGGACCCTCTTCCGTCTGGGTTGAAATCGATTTTGTTTGAATTTCAACCGGATCGAAGGGTCTGGAGAGTGCGTCGGCGACGACGTTGCTCTCTCCGGAAATATGACGAATGTCACTCGTCATTTGAGAGATGTATGTTAGCCATCTTAATCTCATTTTAGAAAAATGTGCATTTTTCTTAAGCATCGTGCCTAGTAGAGGCTTGTGATCCGAACAAATATGGAAAGATCTGCCGTCCAAGTCGTTGTGCCAGTGAATGCAAGCTTGGTAAACGGCGAACATTTCTTTGTCGAACGATGCTTTGTTCTTCCATTGTTCTGGAATTTCTTTACTGAAAAATCCCAATGGTTGGTAAGATTTCGAGCCATGTTTGTCTGTAATTTCCTGTTCTAGTGCCGCTCCGATGTGTGTGTCGGATGCGTCACAGACTAATCTCCACTCTGCTGTAGGGTGTGGGTGAGCAATGTTATGCAATGTTGCTTTGATCATTGCTTGTTTTAAGCTGTTGAAAGCTTTTTCTCTCTCTGATGTCCATTCGATAGGTGTTCTGTCATTTTTTTTGTTTGACTGAATGGAGTCATACAGAGGTTGTGCCGTGTGAGCGAATTTGCTTGAGCATGCTCGGTAGAAACCACACATACCTAGGAATCTGCGTAGACTTCGTACGTCTATTGGCCTAGGAAATTGTTCTATGGCTTCTATTTTATCTCGTTTAGGAATTATCCCTTCTTTCGAGATAGTGAAACCTAGGAAATCGACGGTAGGTTTTGAAAAAATGCATTTGTCAAAACCTACTCGAAGTCCGTGTTCCCCTAGTTTGTCAAAAATTTGTCTGAGGTGGTTCATGTGTTCTTTATAATTTTTAGAAGCCACCAGGATGTCATCTAGGTATACAAATGCGAAATCAAATTTTCGCATGATGCTGTCCATGTATCTTTGCCATGTTTGAGCCGCTCCGGCCAAACCCATGCTCATTTTCTTAAACTCATAAAGACCGAAAGGTGTAATAATTGCAGTTTTATGAGCGTCATCTGGGTGCATCGGAATATGATAATACGCTGATTTTAAATCTATTGTCGAATAGATTTGCGTATCATGTAAATTCGCTTGGAAAGAGCGAATGTGAGGAGGAGGGTAGGCGTCTTTCTTCGTTTTCGCGTTGAGGAAACGGTAGTCGCCGGTGATTCTCCATGACCCGTCTTTTTTTGGCACACAGTGTAACGGGGATGCCCATTCGGAATCTGATGGTGCAATTATGCCTTCTGAAAGCATTTTGTCAAAAGTACTTTTGACTTGAGCCCGTTTTTCGCCCGCCATGGGTCTTGCTCGGAAGTGTACTGGTGTTCCTTCCGTGGTTATATGGTGGTAAACCCCGTTGTTTTTCCATTTACCTTGAAGTTTGCTCATTTTATCATTGTATTTGTCAATGATAGAGCGAATGTTTTCGTCTTTCGTGATTTGCACGTCCTCTGGTTGAGGGGTATTGTCACGATGAGGGATAGTAGCTGCTATTTGTTCGTCAGTGAACTTTTTGTTCATGACTGCAGCTATTTTTTGATCGGCATAGCTCTTTATTTTATCTTTATAAATGTACTTGTGTTTGACCCGTATTCCGATATCCCAAGACTCGAGGAATGGAATACCTAGGATCGCTAGATCAACTTTCGTGATCATAAAATCGGTGGTCATGTCTCCGAGGCCGATGTTAATTGTTGTGTCAGCTCGCCCTAGTGTGTCGATAGGGGCTCCGTTAGCTGCTGTGAGCTTAACGTTGGACTTAAGAATTTTCAAGCCCAATTTTTTTGTGACATTGTGGGGCAGAATGTTCACTTCTGCTCCCGTGTCAATGAGAAATTCAGTGCCATTTAGTTTGCACTTGAAAAAGAGCCTCTTATACTCAGTAGACTGCCGGCGTATAGGCTCAGATACACTGGCAGTTATTCGTTTTCCGAACTCTCTGCGTCGGAGGTTGGAACGGTACTTTCTTGTACCGACCTCTGAGTATTTTCGGTAGAAACCCGGGTTTTAGGCTGGCTTATAGTCGCAGCCTTTCTGCTAGTTTTGGAAGCAGTGTTTGTCTTCCAAGTGCAGTGTTCTGGGTCTGCACATTTGCGAGTTTCGTTACCGAAACGTGCGTGGTTTCGACAGACATAGGCCGTCGGTTTGTGAGGCTTACTCTCCACTGGTTGGGGTTTGAACTCAGCTTGTTTCGAGAGGGCCTTTTTGAAACCAGTATTGATGGGTTGCGGAGTAGATTCTACTCCTCGTATGTTCAGAGAAGTATTCTCTGTTTTGTACGCGTGTAGCGTATCAGCTAGGTCGAGCCGGGCGGTCGTGGTAGGCTGAGCTGCGACCATACCTCGTGCTTCGATGGGTAGAGTCTCGATCCACTTTTGAGTGATCAGAGCTTCTGAAAAATACCCAACAGCTTTAGAGTACATTTCGTGGTACTTGGTGCTGGGTTTTTTGGCGAGAGATGCGGGGTCCTCGAGTGCGAGGAGCCTGTCCTGTAAGGACAACCCATATTCTCGCTGGAGGCGCTGTTTGGCCTCTTCGTAGGGTGCGTGGGGTGCCGTGAGGTAAGCTGAGTCTATAGCTTCCCTCATTTCTTCTGGTACCCACTTGTATATCGCTGAGAAGCATTCGTTCTGCGTTCTCAGGTGTTTTCGCACGCAGTATTGATCGAACTCGGCGAGTGCACGATCGATATTCTTCTTTTGGAAGATTGGTTTTTGATAATCACCCATCTCCTCTAAAAGTGCTTGAAAGCCACTTTGTGTAGAGGGATGTTGCGTGAGATGTGGGGCGTAGAGGCCCGGCGGGGGTCGCACGCCCGCAGTGGTTCCCTGAAATCCACTAGCTTCATAAGAGGGAACGAAATGCTCCGTGTTGAGCCTGTTCAAAGGCGGGGTCACCATTTGTAGTGGATTTAAATATGTTTTACTTGGCGTAGGTAGGCCAAGTCGGACATTTATATTCCGGTTATGCGGGTTAGTCCCCGGGTCATTCCCGTGAGGAATGTGAGCGGATCCGCCAAGGTCAACTGGCTTGGCGGACTGAACTGGGAGATAGTTCGTGTCGCAGCCGCGTGGAGCGCTGGGCTCGCGTAGCAAGTGCTGGGTTCGATCAGTTTGGTACTGAGCCGTTTTGTAATATTCCG
Source organism: Adelphocoris suturalis (assembly GCA_030762985.1). Lineage (NCBI taxonomy): Eukaryota > Metazoa > Arthropoda > Insecta > Hemiptera > Miridae > Adelphocoris > Adelphocoris suturalis. The sequence continues at coordinate 83,469,242 of CM061046.1, forward strand.
GCCTTAGATTTATATCTGAAAGGGGAATATGTTGAGCTTGGTTGAGGTACTGAAAAGTATCCTTCGCTTTTTGTGCATTTGGAGTGTATTTGACACTCGGATCGGCCGGGTAGGCCTGCGTCGAATATCGTGGGTATTCGGACAGCTTGGTCGAATCGTAATGATCGGTTTCAGAGCGAGTCTGAAAGGTATCCTCGATCTTTTGTATAGGTGAGGCTTGATCTAACGTTTCTTGAACGAATACGTCGGGCGAGAAGGCGGTCCGGACGTGAGGATCGCGCCTTGCGCTGTCGCTGGGTTCATCGGATTCGCCGTGTAGCCTGTAGGGAGCACTACGGGGGCTACTCGGCCCGGCTTCGCCGTCGTCTACCTCCCCTTGCAAGGGGAAATAGGACGGCCGACGTTCCATCGAAATAACCGAGTTTTAGCTCGTTTCGATGCCTCTATGTGTGAAAAATAGAGGGTTTGGGAGGTGGACTCGCTTGACAGAGCGTCTTTCCAATGCTCGTATGTCAGGGTCCTACCTCGTAGCCTTGAAAAAGGCTTCCTTAGACGGTAAATTAGAGCGGATGAGCAGAGTAATTTACCGGCGTGCCCACAGCGGTCGGTTACGAGCTTAATGCTACGAAACCCGGGCGACACGGCTCGGAACGTCCCTCGGGCGTACGTTCTAAAGAGAATATCGATAGAAGTACCGGGTGGCGTCCTGACAGATGAACTACGTTGGGCAATGAGCAGGATGAATAATCACTGGACTCGTAGATGCCAATGCGAGATCTGTGTGGAGAGAAGGTATGGCTTGTAGAAAGCAGTAGGAAGCCGTTCTTGAGATGAACTCGTAATGCAGAAGGTTCGTCAGCGTAGAGCGTGTAGAATTCTTCGTACTTCAGAGGTGTCGTCGTCGAGAGCGGAGAGTGGAATGAATTTCGGAGGGCTCCCAGCGGGGTATTTATAGGGAGGTGGCCGCCTCCTGCCGCCTCCTGGTTGGTCCGCTTAATTTCATAAATTCGACTGTGCAATCTCATTGGTTCGCACATTGTTTTCTCAGTATCTGTGAGTATGATAGCTGAGCTGGTCCCTCGAGGTGGCTTCCCCACGTCCGTCGCTGTGACGGGGTCCCCGGGGGTGGCTGGACGACCTTGAGTTTTCCTGTTTGAGGTTTCTCATTCAAGGCGACTTGTTTCGAGATGTTTGTCGCATCTCTCTCGCCCAGTAAATGTTTAGGGAGGTCGCCTTGTGTGTTATTCTTTAATATTTCACTTTTGAGAGAGAATTTAGTATTTTCTCTCTGGTGAAATATTTTGTTTGACGGAGTTATAACTCGACGTCTTGTAAATATTTTTGTGTTGTGTCTACCTCTTTTTGGTAGCCCTGAAAAGGGCTGTTGACAAGAGGGGGTGGATTTCACCACAGGATCTATTTTCAGTTAAATATGTATCATGAATATGTGGGTAACGCTCATTGTGCATGCGCGAAATTAGATTAGTTGATCCGGATAAAATTCCGAAACTAATGGACCGATTTTCATTAAAAAATTTCAGAGATTGTGTGAGTTAACTCATACACAATCACCTGTCAATTCCATTTCCGTCAGATTAATAGTAGCGTGTGCACTAGCACAAACGTGAATTATAACCCAAACCCCCAAAAAATCGATTCTTACGATCTACCATCTGTCTAATTTTGTTCAAACTTGGGAGTTCTTAGATACAAGTCTTGGAATGATGTCCTATTAATTTCGTTGCAATTGGTTGTAGTAACCATTGCGCATACACAAACCTCAAATTAGTTGTTTGTTTTAGACGAAACTCCGAGACTATCAGACCGATTTTGTTGAATAGTCCAGGGATTGAGCTCGTTAGCTCTTATTTGGTCTTCTGTATACCTTAGATGGTATGGTGTGTGCATGTGCAAACGCAGCCCATATTTTTCATACAATCATTTTGTCTTGTACTTTGTTCTTCAACTAATTCTATAGGTATGTCCATGTTACAATAAGTCTGGAATCTATACTCCCTACCCAACTTGGTGCCTTTATTTTTTCATACCTACACAGTTAGCAACAGGACATATACATGCCCTCGGCTGCAGAAGGGAAGAAATTTCTATGATCATAGATCTGTGTCTCGAGGTCATGAGGAGAATACGGAAGAAATAGAGCTGGTACCCTTTGTTTACTACCGAGTTTTACTCGCTAACTAACCAGTTTTATGTTTATTCTTTATGCTCCATTAGGTACAATGTATTTTTAGATGTAAAACTCAGTTATTACAGAGACGGGGAGATCTGCGAGGGTTTCCATTCGATTCAGCGTGAAAAAATTACGTAGATATCGACCCAAAAGCATTTTTCACTTTAAAAATGAAGTTGTTAAAACCGTTGAAAGGATGAAATTCCGGCCCATCTTAAAAGCTTATAAACGAAACGCTACGAATTATTACTCAAAGATTCGTTATTTTTGTATTAGATGCCCCCTTTTATGCGGATCTCTGGTCTACAGATAGTTATTATTAAATGGAATCTGTAATACATTATTTAAATATAACTACGTGGATTAAGGCACCTACCGAAAGAAAATAAATTAAAGATAACTACCAAAAAGAAATATGGTTTGTAGTTCATTAACAAATCTGGTATCTAAAGCTGTTTCCCAATTTTTGCTTTAACAAAAACAGAAAAATCATAAACTAGGAAAATGCTGCAAATTATTACTCAAAGGTTTTGTAACGGCCCACAAATATTTGATACCTCGACAGGAGTTCGAACTCGCGTCGTTACAACTACGGGAAAATTTCCCAAAGTTGCAACGCTCTAACGATCAGAGCTATGAGGCCAGAGTTATCAAACCTCTTCGACTGTGAGAGTTATTTTCCTGGAGCGTAACATTTCCCCGGAGTCAAATACCAGCCGTCTCAGCTGGTTTGGGTCGGACGAATGACGAAGTGAAACTGCAGGCCGCTAGCTTATCAGATGCTCGCTGGAACAAGTCAGCAGTCGAGCGAGGTCATTGTCACAGTGTGTTTTGACTCAAGAGAGCGAGGAAGTGAAAGGCATAACAACAGGAAATGTGATGTTTATAGTCTTTTGGCTCGAGAGGGATTTAATTAATTATTGTTTCGTATGATTTCGGGTCCTATTTCGACTGCGCCACTGTAAAGGCCCAAAAATATTTGATACCTCGACAGGAGTTCAAACTCGCGTCGTTACAACTACGGGAAATTAGTATTAATCTCCCTTTAGGGAAACCGAACAGACTAACGCACAACATTCCGGATGGTTTTATTCGGTTCTTTGGGATAATACTTTTGACAACCGACAAATCATTACTGTTACCTTGAAAGTTTACGAGACCTCGATTTTTTAATATGCCAGCGGTTCGTGGGGAAATGAGTTGTTTCAAAAATTGCTAAGTGATTTGATATGTGATTTTTACTTGATTTTGTCCTTAGAAACTTTCCGTGGTTTGTGACATTTGATTAAAATTAACAACTATGTATACGTAAAATTAGAGATGTTGAATGATATGGCACCTTAAATTTATTGTCATGAGTACATAAAATGCGTCGGTACCTACTTATCAATTGTATTTGCAGGTTGAAGTACTTCTCCGTTGATAAACTGGAGCCTGTAAAATTCAAAGGAACGCGGGACCTGCCATCATTGACAAATTTTTTGAACGAACAATTGGGCTCGAATTTAGTGGTGAGTGTAGAACCTTTATTGTAAACGGTACGGATTCATCCATTTATTTGTGAAAAACATCTCGCTTGAACAAGAACATTTAGGTACCTGCTAACATTTAGGTACCTGTGAAATGAATTGTTTTGAAAATAAGCTCATGTGAAAACATTACGTAGGTTGAAAAATGAAACAGGAGAAAATTATAATGAAATTGATTTTTCTATTCTATAAAATGCTGAACTTATGCGATTTTAAGCGCGTCTTGATGTTATAGGTGTAAAGTTGACAACATTTGACGGCCTACAACTTTTATTGCTGAAATAATATAATAGAAAGAGTATTTATCCCATAATTTAAGAGTCAAAATGTGAAATTCGTACGTCATATTTACCCCATTTGGAGGCATATTTCAAATTTTTGGACTAAAATGGGTTGATGGATTTAGTTTTTCTGAAAAATATAAGAGTGGTCGAACACATTCATGTCTGGGTTTGCAGGTTCCAGCGTAGGAATGTAGCGAGAAAGAAAAAAGCGCCTATTAGAGTGAACTATCCAGTGATATAACTCTTCAGTTTTTCAAGTTTTTGAAATTTTTTGGTGATCAATCAACGAAGAATTTAATGTTCTACAATATTGTTCGTTGGTTAAATTCGAGAAAATGAATATTTAATGGCTTTATGCACGATTAATGGCAATTTTATCGACATTCAAATATGTAAACGCTATAACTTTCTTATTTTATTAATCAGATTTAGCTGTTTTTTGCGAATTTTCGTAGGATATTATGTTAGATTGTTTTTAAAATTAAGGACTTTGAGGGAAAAGAAAATTTTAACTACCAATTTCATGGCAAAAAACTCGTTCTAAATAATATTTTGCGATTCAAAAACAGATTATGGATTTTTAAATTTTTTGCAGTTTATCTCGATTTTATTTTTTTTGCCTATTTCAATGAAATTTAAGTAGGCACATTTTCGTAGGATATTAGGTTACATTGTTTTTAAAATTAAGGACTTTGAGGGAAAAGAAAATTTCAACTACCAATTTCATGGCAAAAAACTCGTTCTAAATAATATTTTGCGATTCAAAAACAGACTATGGATTTTTAAATTTTTTGCAGTTTTTCTCGATTTTATTTATTCCTTTTTTTTTTGCCTATTTCAATGAAATTTAAGTAGGCACATTTTTCACAGTCAAGCAAATTTTCGTAAATTATCGTATTCTATTCTATTATTTCTTTTGAAATTTGAGCACTTTGAGTACAAAGGCATTGTTAGCCACAAATTGTATGGCAAATAAACTCGCTCTTGATCATAATCTACGATTCAAAACAGATTTCGGATGTTTAGTAGTTTGTCAGTTTTTTAATCGATTTTTCAGCAAAAATTACTGAAATTTAAGTAGGTACATTTTTCACCATAATTTAGTGAGTAAATTTGTTAATGTTCCAGTTCATCGTCGACAAACTTCTTTTGGCTAAACTCCTGATAAAAATATAAATTTAACAATTTTTGAACGTTTTTAGTCATTTTTAGTGATTTTTTTAGCAAATTTTTTGAAAAGTCACCAATTTAATGTGCTCAATAAGTGTTGGCCAACGAACTCATCCTTTCATTTGGAAAGCTTGATTTTTTGGCGCAAGAACGGAATTTGTATCTCAATCCTAAGGAGAGTTATCAATGACATATATATATCAAAAAAATTAAATATTTGAAAAATTTCTACATTGAAATCAGTTTTGAGGCATAGTAGGCATATATATATATATATATATACTTTGGCACAGATGTGCGGAGGAAAATAGAACATATATATAAAGATAAATTAAAAGGAAAAACTCATGTTATAATATTTCGGCTTTTGCCTTTATCAAATAGGGTTCGTTTCAGAATGCCTCAAAACTGATTTCAATGTAGAAATTTTTCAAAAATTTTGATTTTGAAAATTTCCGAGCAGTTCGCTAAGCGGTTCGACTCCGAGTTTTTAGGGAGTTCTGAAAAATAAGAGAAATTTCGTATAAACCGTAGATTTCCCGGTTTTCGTCACGAGAAAAATGAAATAAAATAATACCGTGTAGGAAAGCTAAGATTCTGGAATTCACCCATGGCCCATGTCAGTTGATTTAGATCTGAGGCTAATTTATCTCATATTCCCTTAGACTTAAAGCGGATCCTCTCTAGGGCACTTAAAATTGATTTACAATATGCGGGACCACTCTGATCATCTGATGAATTTCAGTGTTTTTACGCTTTTAAAGCCACTGCAAATACTTATGTTTGTACAAAAATTCGCTTAAAAAAAAATTAACTTTTCACTTAAGCTGTGACAGTAATTTATTCTAATACTGTTTTAATTTTTTATCGCCTTTCTTCAACTTTAACTTTGTTTTAGAAACACGATGAAGAAGAAACAGATGCAGACAAAGGGGCTTTGATTCTCACAGATGATACCTACGAACCACGACTGCAGAGTGGAGCTCATTTCGTTAAATTTTACGCCCCTTGGTGCGGTCATTGTCAGGTACAAACTTGGTTTGTAATATCCTCTGCCTTATGTCTAAAGACATTGCTGTTCGTTATATGAACGTTTAAGTTGTTGTGTCTCTAAACCCTACATTTTCTCATTTTATTTATGTCAAATTGTTCTGAAATTTGAGAACTTTGTATGCACCAAAACCGTTGACTACCATATTTATATATTTTTAAATAAATGAACCTTCAAAATAATGAATATTATGCTATACAAACAAATATTTGGATTTTTTTAAACAATTGTTTATTGTTTTATAGATTTTTAGCACATTTTAATTAAATTTAAGCAAATTTTTTAGCAAAATTGTGTGCATCACGTTTCACATTCTCAGAACGCAAAGTAAAAAAAAAGAAACGATTTTTGCTAATCGTGGCCAACAAATTACTTAATACTGTTTACGAACTGAATACTCAGTTTACTGTGTTAGTAGCTATAGACATCCCGTGTAGGTATGTTAAATACACATGTAGGTGTTTTTTTTTCTGTGCATGCACATCGGATTAACTGGCCAAATCGCCAACCGGACAAGGTTGCGGGTTAAAATAGGATTATTATGTTTTTAAATCATAGTTTTGCTTTATTGTTTTCAATAATAATCCCTTGTAATCGACCAAGAAAAAAAATTTAAACCCCCTAAAAATTTGATAGATTATGTTTCAAGATAACATAATTCAATGAATTAAAAATCTATATAAAATCGAAATAAAAATCGTCCGTAAACTGAAGCTTTTTTCCAAAACTACGCGACGAATTTGTGGAACCCCATTCAATGAAGAAAACAAGTTAGTGAAGAACGTTAAACGTTAATTAATCGTTCCCACGATAAAAAGTTGCAAAGTTAAATATATTTCGACGATTTGGTTACCTATCAGTATAGATGAAGTTATTGTTTGTTGATTGAAGGAGTTTTATTATTTGTTACTGGTGATGACCTAACTGTAAAAATCGATTTAACATTGTAGGTAACTCTTTGTATTTTCGTGGAAATAGACAGCGTTCTTCACTAACTTCCGTTATCTCCATTGATGAAAGAATGCTTACAATGTGTTGAAATTAAAAATATAATAATAATAATACAAATTTGCTCATATTGTTACTTAAATTTTCGAAGCCATTGCAAAAGCTTGGTTTAAAAAATTTACTTAACGCTTTGTTCCCCTTTCAGCGCCTTGCTCCTACTTGGGAATCGTTTGCTAAAAAGTACAAAAACAATAAAGGCGTGACGATTGCAAAAGTTGACTGTACTACTGATCGTGAAGCCTGCAACGCATACAACATCAAGTCCTTTCCCACTTTGCTCTGGATTGAAGACGGCGAAATGGTTAGCAATTTATTATAAATTTCTACTCGAGTTACATTTTTTACTATTAAATAAGAAGAAATGTTTATTAATACGAACGCACTACAATTCTAAAGCAAATGATACGAATATCATTTCGACCATGCAGTCATGCCATCTGTCTAGATGACTAATTTTAAAGTACTAACAATACAAACGTGTACAAATCTTGTATACAGGGTGTCAGTAAAATTTAATGAGAAAACAAAAACGAAAAAAATCTGTTTTTTATTTTTCAGTTTTTTTTTTTTTTTTAAATATTAAACAACATTATTTTTATTATGTTCAACAAGTAGTTTGGGATGTTGAAATTTCTGCTCCAATGCTTCTTTTCATGTCATAGATTTAATTTTCTTTTAACGTTCTAAGAGAGGGATAGAGGCACCATCGTCCAAGCCCAGGGTCCTTAACTCTTTACGAGTGCCTCTAAGCCGCTGAGAAACGGCGCGGATGACTGCTAATTGTAGCTTTACTCGCCTTCAACCAAGAGTCTGTGAAAGGGGTTGGTCCCATTTCGTAGCAAGGGTGTTCACCACGCCTTTGGTGAATGCGTCAAACTCTTTATGAGTTGCGCCGTCGCAAGATACAATTAGGGGGATAAAGCTACTTGACGTTGGATAAACATGTCCCGCTGTGCGCGCCCCTACCGTGCTGAATTGTAACGACATTCCCCCATAGTCTTTTTGCACGAATAGGTTCCGTTGAATGAACCGTCGCCTCACTTTTGGTTCATTATTTCCAATAATAAGTCTATGTGATCGTATAGCAAAAAAATTTTATAACCCCCCCTCAAACTTTGTCACTTTACGTTTCAAGGTGCGTAGAATCCAAATTTGAAATGTCCGTCCGCCGTCCGGGCCATAAAAGGCCTAAGAATTGACTTAAAAAACCCGTTCTTTCGCACATAGACTCCATTTGGGGTCCAGTTGGTCCTAACGTTTAACCATCCCGATCGCTTTACTCGCATAGATGCTATGGGTCAAAAACGGGCGAAAAAGTGTCTTTTTCGAGGATTTGAGTGTTAGCCTTATGCACGGTTGGGGGTCACGGTTGGTGGTGAGCGGGGGGTGGAGTGAGAGGAGGCGCCGCGGCACCTTGTGGTGGCTGGGGTGACCAGGGGTGTAGCAGAGGGGTGTAGGAGAATGGATATTTATTACTTTTACGTGTTATACCCATATAATACGCCGCGCCAACCTGAGGGGGGTACGACATTAGGGGCATAGTGGGGTAGCAGAAAGGCGTCTGGGGCGTATCGGAACGGGTAATATATATATATTTTATATTATATTTTATTACTTTTACCCCATATAACATCTAACCTACCTTGAACACACTAGTATATTTAGTATATTATTTCATACTTTAGAGTGTTACAAAAATAATTGATCCAGCCTATCTAAAATCCTTCGTTCTTCTTCTTCCCAAAATCTTCTCAGATAGTTCGAAGCAAATCGTTTTTAAATTAAAATTGTATTATATGGGCAGGTTGGAGTCTGAACCCTCTGGATGAATAGCTTTTTACTTATATCTCTGCCATAGGTAAGTGGGGGGTCGTCACCCAAGTAATTTCGGACGCAGAATCGACTGGGATATGTCCCAGATGTTTTTGGAATCCAGTGTACCTACGGTTTTAGTTTGATTCCTATAGAAATTAGCTCCGTAGATTGGATGAGACCACTCGGGTGGCTGTACGGTCATCCATTTGCTCCCCATTGGGAGCGCAGCCTGTAATGAGAGAACAGAGGTGGATACTAGAAAAGAGACTGGCGAAAGCCCCAGAGCATGCTGTTTACTATAGCTGGCTATCTGATTCAGAAATAATAAACCATTATGTAATAATTTGCAGCGTTTTTATTAATCCATGTCCTCTGCAAATAGATCAGAATGATTTGTGTAGTTTGGTGGTCTGGATGCTGGCAAGCTCGCATCTCAAAACTACATAACATCAAGTTGTCAATCCCTTAGTTAAATACAGATTAGTTAGACGAATAGATCAAAATTACGTTTCAGAGGTTGAATTCGAATGCAAAAAAACATTAGCACGAGCTTGGAATCGAAGTCAGGTCCCTCTGCTTAGTAGTCTGATATGCAATCCATTACACCACGGCGAACTTAGTAAACAGTGAATAATCCCATAAGGGAGCTTATTTCCATTGCCAGTTGACGCTAGTTCGAATTCAGGTCAGCAGGGGGGCGCACAGTGGGACATGTTGTGTACCTAGTGTGTGGTCATATTTTCTGTGCTTCCCTCGAACGGCATTTTGAGCAGTTGTTTGCCAGTACTGGGTACAGTAGGAGGGGGCGTCGGCATTGATGATACGATTATCGAAGAACGCCTCCCTTCCACTGTCCCATACACCTCGGACTCGAATGTCTGCCGACATTCCACATTGAAAAAGGAGCAGAGTGCCGCCAACCGCCCCTCCTCATTTCAATCCATTGCCTAAATATGATTTTATTTATTTTTTTCTCGAGAAGTCGACATTTTTTACACATAACCCACATTTCTCCTCTTTAAATCAATTTCTCAAATTTTGACTACATTTTCGGTACCAGCATTAAATTATCTTTAAGAATAGACGATTTTCGTATTTATTTAACACTCTGCAGACACATTTATTTATTTATTTTTTTAATAAAAAAAACGAGTGTTAATTCTTTTAGAAATTGGCAGTTTTAAAAGTATTTACAAAGTAGCCCCCCTCAAAATTAATCTGAGTGACCGTCAAATTTCACAAAAACTGTTAGATTCAATGCTGTTTCCAACGGTCTAGTCAATTTTATTTTGCTAAATACGGGAGAAAATTATGGTTATGGTGAAAAACGTGCCCCCCCCCCCCCCCCATGAAATCGTGTTTTTTCATTTTTATTATTATTTTCTTTATTTTTTAAATGATCCTCAAAGAACATGCGAGGTTGGGATCGGTTTCTACATATTTTTTTCACACTGAATCGACTATTGACAAGAGCAAAACCAAGTTTTACACTTGAATTAACTGGTTTTACCCCTAAATACCACACAATTGAGCATAACAAATGAACTAAAAATTTGTCTATTAAAGTGTAAAACTCTATTATAACGGAGTTGGAGAAATACGCAAGTGTTACCATTTGATTCAGCGTAAAAAATTCGTTGAAACTTGAAACTGACCCCGAAATCTCTGTAGGTTCATGGAGGGTTATTGGAAGGGGGGGGGATTCCATTGGCGAAAAACACGTTTTTCAACATTGAAACTTAATTTTTCCCCTATGTAGCAAAGTAAAAGTAAAATTTACTATACCGTTGGAGAGAGTGTTAAGTGAAGCTGTTTTTATGAAAATTACGGTCTCTAAGATTAATTTTGAGAGTGTGGAAAATTTTATACAATTTTTTTAATTCCCAATTTCTAAAACAGAATGTTTGGTTTTTTACTCAATCCTCCTAAGAGACGCTCCGTGTACAAAACTCCGAATGACAAACTAGCAACGTCGTTAAATGAACTTTGTTGCATCAAGTTTGAATTACAGCCTTGCAATATACCATATATTCACGATTACTTTCGTCAGCAGTGAAAATTGTGGTGTTGCAAAGTGCCTGAAGCTCTATATATCATTTGCGATAAATAACTCGTTAAAACATAACAGTGCAACATAACTTCATGATGAAAGTTTATGATTACCTCCTGAGATAACAAAAGTAAGGTTATTTTGCTCAAGTTGTAGTCTTATTAAACCAAACCACTTTTGACAAAACATGTTAACCTTTACCGAGGTTTAGGGCTACAGAAATCTTAAGTTAAACTGAAGTTGTTATGAGATAAACTGCAAGCATTCTAACGAGAAATTTTCTTGGATCTAAAATTGAGCAAGTTACATTTCCATAGCTTTTATAAGTTAAGCGAAAGTCATTGAAAGTGGTTGTAAAATAATTGTATACACTTTTCATTGCTAATTTTGGCGGCAAAAATATATTGCATGTTGGATGAATTTTCATAAAATTATTTTATGTAATTTAGTTGCTGATGAGTATGATTTAGTTACGTACTTCGACTAATCTCGAGATTGGAATTATTATGCATCATTGAACTAAAGTTTGTAATGGTTTTCTAGGTCGAGAAATATCAAGGAGCTCGTTCTTTGGACGACTTGAGCAATTACGTGGAGGACAGGCTTGGTGGCGCCGGCTACAAGAAGTTGGAGATCCACATCCCTCCGCCCAGCCCCGTCCGCACGTTGACGAGTGAAAATTTTGAGGCGGGCGTTTCGAATGGCCTCACTTTCGTCAAGTTTTTCGCGCCTTGGTAGGTAATGTTCAAAGAACAGAAAATATGATCAATCGCATGTACTCACCAGTAGTGCATTCCTCCCTCTAGTGCTCTGTTTCCCAGAAAGAAAAGAGTAGTCTTGTGGATCCCATATCAGAGAAACTTCTTGAATCCTCTGTGACATTTTAACCAGGATGTGCGTGCGTATTTATAGACACCATTTTATTCCATCTCTGAAATGCAAAACAAGATTAAAAATTCTGATTTTGTAACTGGCCAATTTTCATTATTCATGATTTAATTTTTTTCTTGAAAATGAACTTAAATACAATCGTGAAAATAGCACCAAATCTTTGATATTACGTTTTTACGCACGAAAAATTCAGAGAAGAAAGTATAATGATCGGTGGTGCCTGATGAGAAATCTTAATTTACATTATAATTTTTTACTTTCTAGAGACTCTATCCCAGGACGTACAGGCTCACTTGCCTTTTGAATAAAGGGGAAAGAGGATAATCCAACAGTTACAATGAAGAATGTCCGAACGACTGAATCATAAAAGAATTTTGATATTACGTTTTACCCACGAAAATTCAAAGATGAAAATCTAATGATCGAGGGTGTCAAACGAAAAATCATAATTTACATTATAATTTTTTTACTTTATTGAGACTCTGTCTCAGGACGTAAAGGCTCACTTGCCTCTAGAATAACGGGGAAAGAGGATAATCCAACAGTTACAATGAAGAACGTCCTTTAGTAAGGGTGTTGTTACTTTCATAACCAACACATAAAATCAATAATAACTCGGGAATTGGAAGAAAGAAAATGTAAAGGGAATCAATCACTCATGCGAAAATAATAAGTAGTATTCTATAACAGCACTCAAAATAATCCGAAAAATAAAAATGGTTGCTAGAATTCGGATTGGCAGGGCAGCCAACACTCAAACGTGAAATTTCCTTACAAGCAATGCCATGGTATCATTATTCCTCAAGGCTGTCACGGAAAGTATGTCTCAGCATGTCATTTTTCATAGGAGGTGCTCTCGGAACTCAAACCGTCTTTAGTTGACCTATGGGTACGGTGACCATACGTCCCGATTTTAAATCCTGTCTCCCGGGATCCCGAATTGGGAAAGAAATGTCCCGATTTTCTAGCAGGCACTAGACTGTGTTAAAGCATTACTAATTGTCCAAATGAACAGTTCTTTGTCGTGTGTTGAAATGTACGACAAAATAAGAAAAGACGACTCCTTGCTGAGAGCACTTTCCTCAACGCAGAAGTACGACTGGAGTAAAAAGAGTACCCCTGGCCCTAGTGAAAAAATATAACAAGAACAATGATGTAAACAGACTGCTCTGTTAACTTTTATTTTTTCATTTTTTGGAAAATTAATGTTTGTTTATTTGACTATAAAAACTTACCTGTTGTTCGTGAAGTTCAGTTTGTTCGTGCAAAAGGTACATATTCTTTCTGTGTATGTAATAAACTTCTTGAAATTATTTTGTCATGTAATTCTTAGTGCCACATTCTTTAATGAATATTACATATTTTTAGTTTGATACTAAGCTCTTAATAAACCAATGTTTGAATGGATGAAACAGGCTTAAAAACAAACTTTTAAAGGGTAAAAAATTCAAACTTTTATGGGGGTGGACCCCCGGACCCCCCTCCCCATGGAGGGTATTCTATACCCCTCAGACCCCCTTGATAGTTCAATCCGTCCCGATTTTGCTTAAGATAAATATGGTCACCGTACCTATCAAAATATTAGGTCAATCAATGAAAACCTGCGGGTGAAGTTCAATTGGTTGATCATTGTATAAAAACAGTATACATAGTCCAAAAAGCACACACACCCACTTTATTTCTGCAAAGATTTACATTTGTGACCGTGCAAAGTAAAAGGGAGCTTAACTTGCTAGAGGTCGAATCTGAGTTTTTATTTTTCTCCTCATTATGCTGAACAAGATCTTTTTTTTTTCTATCATTTCCCAATCAAAATTTATGATTTTTCACAGTTTAAAAAAGTGGGCCCCGATAATTGCAAATTTTCAGCAGACTCGCAAAACTGCAGTTTTTCGCAATTATAAATACAATGGAAAATGTAGAAAATTCAAGTTTTGAGGATTATCAGGGAAAGAGAGATAGTTTTGGGACTCAAAAAAATATTACAAAAAAAAGTTATTTTTTGACCCGATCTTCGTTTTTTCGTTCTCCTGAAAAAAAGCCTTGGCAAGTTAGGCTCCCTTTTCCCTTGCACGGTCACATTTACCTAGTAAATACAAATAAAATTGGAAGTAGTATGCTTTTAATTTTTATAGACTGCAACCTGATTAAGCGTAGGCAGATGGCAAACATAAAATGGATGTGCAGTGGCTTGTAGTTGTTGGTGGTTTCCAGCACTGCCTAATTCGAGATTCAATATCTAATGGAAGATTGAAGTCTACCTCCATGTTGGTGGAAGTTTGATGGTCAATTGGCCATTACCGTACATTGATAAACAGCACCTCACTTGCTGATCGGCCGTTATCGATAACTTGGTAACCCAACAAATATGATTGATGACTGGCCCCAAATCTGAGATTCGTGAAATTCGTAATTAAATTTAGGGATGGCATATGCATCATATATATTATGCCTTCCCTCATTTTTTTGGGGACATTTAAAAATTGGAACTTCAAAAAAATGGTTGTAAAAACAGTAATGAGCCAGATCATGATGAGTCTCGCAGGATGAATGGACATTGATTGGTCTGAAGTTTGTATGGCAAACCAACCATGCCACCAAGTCACAATTATTGCTCACACCAAACATGGAACGATGTGGTAGGCAGAACAAAATCAAATCTTAGGTGCGGTCGCAGCCCCTTTCTAAATTGTAGGGGTGATAAGTCACTGGGAAATTGCAGTACAAAAGTGTACGAATTTTTCAAATCATTCAACTCCTTAACTGGTCATTAGAGAGTTTTTGGTGACCACTAACGTACCCTTAACGTCACCCTACCGTACCCAAGAAAACGTGACCTTGAGGGGACGTTAGCAACGTCGTACGTTAGAATGGCTCATTTAACGTCACCCGTTTGGGGGCCTAAAGGCAGACGACACCAGCCTAACCTTCCTGTCAATGTAACACTACTGGGCACCTCAGAATTACTCGAATACTAGGGAAGTAAATTAGAATAGTTTTTCTTTTCAAATGCCTCATTACCAACTAATTGCGTTGATGTAGCTGGTAGGTTTTTGAACACCCCTCAAACTTGGTTATTTTACCAAGTCGCGTAGAAATCGAATGTACCATCTGAAGTCTGCCTCCGCTGTCTAGTTTTACTAGCCTTTAACTCGATCGAAAAAATCCGTTTCTTTTGCGCACAGGCTCTATTTGGTCGATTAGAGCCTAGTTTCTATCGTTATTTTACATATTTTAAATGACAAAACTGAGTTTTAAGACACTACTTCTTCGCAGTATTGTTCTTAGTTTGCCTGATCTCTCAGCTATTTTCTCGTGAACATTGCGTGAAGTGCTGCCACCACTGATGATTGTGTCAGGTAAAATCCTGGTTCATTGTCATAGAGATAAATACTTTTTCATACTCATGCTCAACGGAAAACCCAAAAACATGAAGTTCGTAACGACTAATGACCTATAAGTGCAACTAAACCGCGGTGTTCCACACTTGATGCTTACTATCTTTGCGTTAAATCCATGCCCTGTTCACGAATTGAAAACTAAAAATGAGAGCCCGTATTTGTACTGAAACTAACATGAAATTCGAATTCAGGATTGAAAATCGCCGTTCATATCGAAACGGAGAAATTGATAAGTCAACCAGTGGACAACAAGACAGCTGGGGACAAATATCGCGTTACCCAACCACCGGTAACGTGACATCAAAATTCAGGCAACCATTCTCTCGGTTCCATTTGGGTTAGCATCTTTATTTGCTCCTCCAAGACTACGGTAACGGGTGACGTTGAGTTGAAGTCGCCAAAAACTCTCTATTGTCGTGCCGTACTTGTAAAAACTAAAAACATTTTAGTTTTTTCCAAGACACAAAATACGAATCTGACCAGGCCATACCTAGTACAGAGGGGAGGGTATATACCCTGGAAAGGGAAGACCCCAGTGGGGGACAGGATATAAATAAGGCTGCTGCCTGATCAAAAGGTTCATATCGCTCTGGCTTTCTAACCAACAAGTGGCCAAAACCAAACCCCCCCCTCTCAAACCTTCTCTTACTCAACTAGTTAGTCGATATTTTCTTCCATTAGGCTACGGTGCCTTTGATCTGGCCATTACTTCTTACTTTATTGTTTAAGATCATCAATCTTTTAGTTAATTTTTTTTATCTACCTACTAGTGTAGTTTTCTCACTCGCTCGGGGTGGGATGTGTATAAACATGATGCAAAAAGCGAGTTCACCTTCAAGACCACTCGGGCATGGTTTGGTTGGAGGTAGAAAATTTTAAAATTGCTTATGCACCCTTTCGGAAAAACCCAAGAAGATCCCCTCACTGTTAGACATAATGGGTTCACCCGTTTGGCATAAACAGACAGGCCAGTCTTTTTAATGTATATAAGATATTATTACAGCTACAGTACTTCATACCCTGCATTTATTACACTTTATAATATAATACCGTTATATACCATTACTTGGCAGAACTTTCTTGCTTTATTATAAAGGTTCTTCGCGGTAGTTCGTACTAGTATAATAAAAATTACCTGATGTGGAACGCTCAAACAAAATTTCTCTAGACTGATCTGCAATATACTCGTATACCAATAGTATAGTTTCAGGTGTAAGTATATTTTTTTAGGTCTTTCCTTATTAATATTTCTTCTACACTATTTCGAAAAATAGGATTGATGGTTATTATTATTACGTATTTTTTCAGTAAAATATTGAATGATTTCTAATAAATGGATAACTTGTGTTTGCAGGTGCGGTCATTGCAAAGGTCTTGCTCCCACGTGGGAGGTTTTGGGGAAGAAATTCAGTTCCTACAAAAAAGTGTCAATCGCCAAAGTTGACTGTACTCTTGAGATAAACAAGCAGTTGTGCAATGATCAAGAGGTAAAACCGTGTTTTTTTTTAAATTTTATTTTAGTATTGCCATTTTTTGTTTATGAATCCTGTTGAGTATGCGTTTGGAAAGCTTACTCAGGGTGCACTCAGCATTCCCTCAAATGGCTACTAAGAGTCGCACTGAGTGCATGATGCCTCTTATTCATACACTTATGGGCCCAATCAGCTTCAATTCTTGTCTACGAATTCCACCCCTATATCATTTGCAAATTTCTTTGTGGTACTTTTAGCGAATGCTGTTATTTGAAAGGCCTTTTGACAGATGTGGCTAAAAATAAGCCTGATTCCATTAGAAACAAGCTAACACAAAAGAGTTGGTCACGTCACCAACCCCCCTAAGAGAGCTCCGTGTAAGGTATACCAATGCTCAAATGTTTGCATATAAGTCTGCAACACATTGAGACGTTTTCATATCGCTTCGTGGACGTATGACTCTTTGGAAATTTCGTTCAGCAATGAAGATTGTTGCCATTATAACGGCAAAAACATTGAATCATGGATATGCATTCGAGAAACTGAAAGACGAATTCATGATTTAATGGGTTTCTCCATGGTAACATTAGTGGACATTGAGACTCCCTTCTTCTTATACTTGAATATTCCAACTCTAAGGATGGTTGACCAAATTATAGCAACGAAACATAAACTGTGAACAGACTGACCAGTACCTACATCTTACTAGAGAGTTTTTGTTCTTCCCGTACGATTTTCCCACGTTAACGCATAGAGCAAGCGGTATCGTCACGCTAAAGTCTCTTTAGTATTTCAAAGTCAACGATTCTCTAGAATTCGAGATCGAGTTGAAGAAGTTTGAAATCATTTTACACTCTGCTTTATCAGCTATCTTCACAGCCATCGAATTACTAGGTTCGACCCAAGAAAAAATAGTATTCGCCAACGCATGTCTCATTGAAAACATCGGTTCTCGTCAGATCACTGAAGTTAAGCAACATTGGGCTTGGTTAGTACTTGGATGGATGACCGTCCGGTAGCACCACGATTACGGCATCTTTTTAATTTTTTGTTTAATAATTCAATTTTTCATTTAGCTACATCAAGTTTACATAATTAGGCTTCGTGGAATATTTCGTTTTGAGTGCCTTCCCTGCTTTATCAAATGGTAATTTTTAGAGATGGTACCTAGCACAAATTCTACTACCAATCTACTCAATTTGTTATTGAACTGACTACAGCTTTTGTATACTAACTTATTATTTGAACACAAACTTGCTCGTTATCTGAACCTTTATGTTAGTAGATACAACTTTGTAGTACAAAATGTACTTGCGAATGCTTACAAAGAATAGGTATCTACTTTAAAATCGGAAAAGTTTCAACGATTGCATTTATTCCCAAGTAGGTGAACAGGATATCTGGCTGTCGGACGAAGTAGGTACTTTGTTAACATAATAAACGGAATTTGATTTAATAATACAAGTATATTTATCACAGGTTCTTAATTTTTTCGACTAGGTGGATAATTGTGGAAGGGAAACCTTATTAGACGACAGTCAGTGGGAGAACGAATACCTAACCTATTCTTAAACCTGAGGTCACCTTTGCGTCAGGTTATGACGACTACACGTAGGATGGGATTCCAACGAAAGCATTTTTCCCGCCTACGTGTAGGTGGGCTTTTTTCCCGTACGCGTTGAGACATAAATTTGCGCATGCGCAGTTGGTATTTCAGTCTTTTTGGGTACACGGGTAGAAAATCAGGGGAAGAACAAAAACTCTCTACTAACAGTAATAGGTAACAATTGCGTTGGTACAATTGGCGGTAGCGCAACTGTTCTCATGATGCTCTATTTCAAGACGATATTTGAGTTTATGTGCCAATTTCAAAATTGCCATTAGAAAATTAATTCGAACAGCTTGATTATTCCACCCAAACATGACGAATGATCACACGTAAGTAGGCAATGGAAGCAGGCTGGATTCGAATCGCGATCTCAGCAAACCTGATGGTATGTCCAACTAATCTGAATTTTTATCAAAGGATGTTATGTAAATTTGAGATCCAAGCTTGTGAGCATCAAGACCACCAAACTATACACATCAGCTAATCTATATTGGACCGAACCTACCACCATACCGCCTGGTTCACTGGGATTTCGATTTGAATCCGGCCTGCCCCCATTGTCTTGTTCACACATACCAGAACTTCATATTCTAGCACTAACCTTTTGTTAAATGTTTGCCAGGTTGACGGATTTCCAACTCTTCTGTTGTACAAAGATGGTGAAAAAATCGACGAGCACACTGGCAGCAGAAGCTTTGAAGATCTCTACGACTTCGTTGTTTCACATGGGAAGCGTCTCAACCACGACGAACTGTAAAGAAGCCCCCCACCCCCACCCCCCGTGTCCTATGTCGGTTCCTCACTTCTTTAAACCCTGTCCAATGTCCCCCTTCTCATGTTTATATCATAAAAGATAAACATTTCGCATGTAAGTGTTGATTTCACTCTAAGAAAAGCCAGTAAACATTGCAATTTAAATTACACTACCGGAAAAGACAATACCTTACTGTTAGTCTACTTTGGTATTAAATCTAAAGGGTTATTTCCGCTAGTAGTAATAGTAAAAGTATCATTTACATAGCTTTTGGAGCAGTTCGTCGTCACTAGCAAGTCAAGTACCGGGGGCGAGAGCTTTCGATGTCGAAACAGTACAGCCTGATGATGGTGTCTTCACATCGAAAGCACTCACCCCCGGTACTCGACTTGCTAGTGACGATGGACTCCTCCGAACGGTATGTAAATGATAATTAAGCCTACTTGTTGTTCAGGCCTTGACTGCAAGGTAAATTTGATTCATCATACAGTAGTGGCCATAGTACTTATAATAGAAAACTTTAAATATTGTGAACATCGACGGTGATTTAAAATTTAAACATTTATCGTCAACAGTGAGTTTGATTCAACCGTAGATGCCACATAATATAAACATAGAGAACGTATAATTACCCTAAAGCCACTACGTCAACTATTTCAAATTTGCCTGGCGCTTATCGTCGGCGTATTCGTTCCTTTCAGTTTATTAATTTCAGTATCTCGAGCGCTCTGACAGCAATGGGCTTTGTTTGAGGAAGGGGAATTGTTGAAATGCTCAAAAAATGTACTTGATTTTATTATAGTCAGCTGAAGAAAATATCAGCTGTTGTAATCATTTTGTTGTGTTTTTAGTTCATCTCTATTCCATTTTGTTGCTCATTTCACTTTATTAATGATAACCGTTCCAGGATCATTAACATGCATAGGTTCTCATTAGCACATTATTGTTGTACATCTTCTGATTCCTTGGATTAGTTATCACTAAATTGTTGTTCTTTGTTATTTAAATCATTGATGAGAAACGGAGTTGTCGTTGCTTAGTATTATCAATTTGATTCTTATTATAAATTAAAATAATTAATTATAAAACTAAAATATAAACTCCATAAAAAACCGTATTTCATTGATACGTAATTGTGTTTTTGGTGTCAATGAACTCTTGTGTCATTAGAAACCACCCGACGGTCCAATGCAAGCTCGAAATGCTGACTAGTTTTTGCCACAAAACACTTTCAAATGTAACCTTATGACGTCAGTGCAACGTTGAAATCGAAATCGCTAATGGTTATTCGTTATCTTTATGTTCATTTCCTTCCATTAAATTAATAATCTTCATCTTTTTTAAAAATAAAACGGATGGCATTTCAATGTGCTGTAATGTTCACATCGTAGTATTGGGTGAAGTCTTAATTTACCGTGATGTAAATGAACAACTATCTAAAGTGATGTGATCGTTTTGGTCACCTCCGATCAACGGATACCCATTACATTACGCAATTTTGGAAAACGCACGTAATCATAAAGACATTTAAGTAATGCATGCATACATGTGGAGACTTTTTTGGAAGTGATGGGCTCATTCGTTCGACAATACAAAAACGTCTGCCAAGTTGGAAGTGGCACATAGTTTCCTCGTTTCCATACATGAATGTATAGATCATTGAAAACTTTTAACACGTTCCGAGCGGCGCCAATTTTGGTGGAAACTCCTTGTGACGGGACCTGTTTTTCCGAGAGAAAGGCGGGAAATTAAAGTGCGCGATAATGTTACTGAACGAGGGCCTTGATATCAATGGGGAACGAAACGGAACGCATTCTTTCGGAGGCCTGATCATCTACAATAAGTGTGTTAAACTCCACAGCCAACAGAATGCGTGGTAGTCTCGTCAGAACGTAGGAGCCTATGAGCTCTCTGTAGCTGGATCTATCGATCCACTCCGGGTGAATCGAACGAGGGCGCCTGGATCGATCGATCCATTCCGCTCGGAACGTGTTAAATGATCTAGAAAAATTCGAAAGCGGAAAAGAGTAGTAAATAATGATGTAGCGTGATAATTCAAAATCGGTAAATTAAGAAACGAAAAGATTACGCTTGAAGTAACACGTTTGCGCATGCGTAGATTGAATTAGTAATTTGAGAACAATGAAATTGTTACGGGACCATCTATAGTCTAACCCGCACATTCCCTGACATTTTCATCAAAATCGGAAGAAAACTGTGGAAATTAAGGTCGTTACTAAGATAACACATATTGGCGCATGCGACGAAGCTGTTTACGATACAATCATGTTGAAATTGATTTGGGACGATCAAGTCGTCTTCCCCCAACTATCATCCAAATGTGAGCGAGGTCGAACGACTAGGGTGTGAGAAATAAATGCTTGGTGAATTTACGTTTGCGCAGAGTAAAATACTGATTTGGGAAAAATGATTTGAAAGGGAATTATTCACAGCTTGGCCCGCACATTCCTTGGATATAATCGAATTCAGATGAAAACTGTGCGGACCACAGGAAACGTGTTTACTCTTGAATCAACACTGATTCGTAACTTTCTCTCTGCATCTTCAAAAATTGTGTTATGTTTTTCCATTCGGTGTTTTTCTTTATAATGCATTCGCGCTGTACATCCGTGATTAGTTAAGGATTTCCTATTCTCTCAAGATAATTAAGAAACAATGAGTTTGTCTTCTGAAGTCGAAGAATTCGTGGACTTAACCCAAGTGACAATTCCTTTGATGAGAATACGTAGGGAAAGAGTGGACCAGTTGAATGAGTGTGTAGATAACGATTTTTTAAATCGTTTTTGTCTATCCAAAGGGGTTATTAATTTGTTATTGAATTGAAAGCAGAAGAACTGCTATACAACACCCAAAAATTCACTGGAAAGAATAGCAATCAACAACTTTCAATTAGTTAGTATCAGTATGAAATGACAGCCTACTAAAACATTGCCGCCAAAATGAACTCTGCATCTCTCATTTTGATGTCAGAACGTTGATGTGTGGCGAACAAAAACTGCTGTAGCTCCACTTTTATCTGGTGTTATTCACTAATTTTTTATCTGAAGGTAGTCATTTGGATGCCAACTAATTGATCCATGGATGACACGCGGATCTGCCAGTACAGGAGTAAAAATTGATGGTGGAATGATCATAATACTGAATCGCGGTTGTTATTTAGATCCTGTGGTACAAGACTCGGGAGTTTACTCCCGTTGGTGGAACTGGGCCTAAAACATACGTATGAGGAAGTTGTAAAGCTTGTGTGCAAGATCTAACCCGTCCAGCGTTTGAAACCACTTAGGAGAGTATAAGAATGAATATTGGTTTTAAATTAATCAGAGTCTTGATCTGGAATTTGGTCATCTTTTCCAATTGCGTAGAAAACAACAGGGTTGGTTAGAAGCTTCTAGAGAGCGTTCCTACAAAAATTTAAAAAGCATAGGTAATACTTATGCACCACACTGTGACCAAAAGATATATATTTATGATACCTTATGATTCTAACATAGTAACAACTTTTACAGGATTCCTTCATTTATATGATGGGATTCCTTTTAGTTTGAAAACTAGGGTTTGTGCATAAACATTATTTCATGTATTATATTGCATAATAGAATTTTTCATGAATTGAATTGTTAAGCTTTGCCTAGAAAGCAATCTGATAAGTTATCTGAGGTTTTACTAAGCAGTGACGGCTTTGTACAATTTTTGGTTTATTATTCAATGTTGAACCTGTTTTTTCTTAATCAATCACTGAAAAGTATCAAGCTTTCGCTGTTTACCGACTTGATCTAAGAAATTCTTTATTTCCTTGTGAAAGTTAAGTAGGTAGTATTAAGTTCATTTGGTTAGAATGAGTTGATTTATACAATTAAGCGATTTATTATATGGGCCGGAATGTGTAGGTTCCTTTTTTGACGTTTTCAAGAATTGTTGGTGTAGAAAATCGCTATGTGATTCATTCATCACTCTAGATGATATTTAAAAATGAAGAATCGTGAAAAACTAATGAAGTGGAATGGACATTAGTAGGAAGTACGTTGTACTATTACACATTGAGCAATGTGATTCTTTTATTTGATTCGTGTTTGATTCGTAAACGTCCTAAGTTAGGTACTTCAGATCGCCAAATGAGTAGTATGTTTAGGTAGGAACTCAACCTAGTTCCTTTCATCGGTGAAGAATCCACATGTTAATGATAAGTAGTAGATTGATGTGTCATCTTGCTGTAAAGTATTTTAATTTGAAGTAGCTACGAGTATTTTCAATAGTTTTTTTCGTCCCAAAATGTTATTTCATTTCGATTTTGTTCATGTATTATCACCACAATCTAGCTACCTGTTCATTCTAACTGTGTAATTTCAAATAATTTAATTTTTAATAATCTCCTACCCCCGGTTTTGTTTGGTCGTGGCACATTATGGAATCAAAATGATGTTTTGGTAGGCTGTGACAATTCCTGGGAAACGTTAAATGTATTGGAATGTCCACAGTGGGTGAGAAGAAATTCACCTACCTCCATTCATGCTAGTCAGTATCCCTGCATGTTAACTGTACCTACTGTGCATTTATTTCTGGATTTATAAATTGTCTAATTAAAAATAAGGTACTTAACAAAATTATTTGTTTTTATTTGAATTCTTGAATTCCTTTTATTATATAATTTACAAACAAAAGAACAGCTCTAATCAGCTACTTGATACAGTCATCATAAGAGATAAGAGAGAGCTGTTACGTAGGTAGGTCCTAAATTTTAGCTGTCAGTGTAGGTAGATCATCTGTCGATCATTCAATCTTCGTTGCTTTAGTTCCACTAGTCAGTGTCGGACAACATTGATTATAGTGATTGTTAAGTCCTCATTATTTAGTGAATGCTATATCCTCAATCAGTTTTTAGTTATTATATATATGTACATATATAAAAGTTGAATGGGAGTATAATTTAGGTAACAGAAGCAGCGCGGTTGAAATTGCTACTATGTAACTATTCTTCATTTAGCATTTGGAGATCTAGCGCTGGATAGAACCTGTAAAATTGTAATTGCTTTGCTGCATTCATTTCTCTGGATCTCACAGAATTTATTAAAAGAGAGCGAATTTTTGGTAGATGACCTTACATAATTGTTCAAGAGAGTAGGTTGTGCCAAAGTACCTTCTCATCGCCATGAGTTTGCCAGTGACCTCAAAGCCGATGCTTGAATATTGCCATGAGGCCATAGGTGCCCTCACAGGTTTTCAGGCGATCACTGCATGAAAATTAACTTTTGAATCGTCCATGAGTTATTATATTTATGCATTGCTCAGGTATCCTGGCACAGGCTGGTGAGGAATCGTTCGCCGCAGCCACTTATTGCAGGTGGCGCTCAATGCGGCTAACTTCTGTACCAGCTGCCAGGTTTATCAGGAAAATTGGATAATTTGGTAACCAACGCTTCAAGTGGTCGGTTTTGTACTTGGAAGTTTCAATCATCTTGCAAGTTTCATTGTAAGTATGAAATTGAAATAAAAGTGAATGGTAATAGAAAAAAGTCCAGTCATGCAGCATGACCCCATGAGCGAATTTTTGAAGAAATCTTCGACATTTCAGTCGCTATTGATTGATCGTGTAGAGAAATTTTAGTTTATGATTTTGATAGACAAACATGGAATCAAATTATTAAAAATAATTAGGAGGGACTCATACTTTATTATTATTAAACTAATCTTGTAGATTTAAAGACAAATGGAGGTAAATATTCATAGATTTCGATGGAGGGAGGCCTTGAGATTAACGTTACTGACGGCCGAGCGGAGCGAGGCCTTGGGTCTGCGTGCTAGTACGTACATAAATAGAACTTCTTCATAATTTCATGGCTGATATTTTCTAAGCCACAGTCAGTATTAAAGCTACATCAAGTCCTAAAACAGTTGAGCGTAAAACATTAAAGAGAGCGACCGAGAGAATCGGAGGACGGAATATTTCACAGAGTAAACTCATCAGTTGTGATTACTTTTTTTTTTTTTTTTTAAACAAGCACCTACTACCTACGTTTTAAACAGCATGGTTCTAGGATTGATTATAGAGGGATACTTCCGTAAGAGTAGTTCAATCTGAATTTGGACAATGTTTCATGCAAATATTACCGATTTTTACAACTAGCGAATGGCATTATTCCGATTTTTGACTGGTTTTTCAACTTTGAAATTTTTGATAACTTGATACATGTTCTGTTATTATGCTGAAAAAATTATTTCGCACAACAAATCGCAAAAAAACAGGCCATTTTGAAAGTTTTGACTACATTTTTGGAAATAACTTTCGTTTTGTGTCCTTAACATTTTAAAATTTGTTTGAAGTTTCTAGCACCATTCTACGGACAGTTATCGTCTGGAATGACACATACATATAATTATATACATATATACATATACATACATACATAAAAAAATGCGTTAAACTTCAGAATATGATTCAAAATAGCCTGAAACGGATTTCTGCATAAATCTTTTTCAAAAATTCACATTCTACAAATTTTGAGGCGAGAGCAATAGCTTAATTTTCTTCAAAAATTCGACGGGAGCCAAACCCGCGAGTTCTTGGCCCGCGGCCGCGGCTGGGCTGTTGCGGAGGTGCTCGTTCCGGCTCCGTCCACCCCGCTGCGCTCATCTCGTCCCACCGAGGCACGGGCACGTCGCCCGAGCTGATCCACTTTCGTGGAATTTTACGCTGATTCCGAATATACCACATGTTATTATGCTGAAAAAATTATTTCGCACAACAAATCGCAAAAAAACAGGCCATTTTGAAAGTTTTGACTACATTTTTGGAAATTTCAACCCGAAGATGTAATCCGATCATGCTGGCCAACGAACTTGAACTTTCGTTTTGTGTCCTTAACATTTTAAAATTTGTTTGAAGTTTCTAGCACCATTCTACGGACAGTTATCGTCTGGAATGACTCATACATATATACATACATACATAAAAAAATGCGTTAAACTTCAGAATATGATTCAAAATAGCCTGAAACGGATTTCATGAGGCGTCTAACATGTGGAGGGTAACCACATTAAAAACTGTAAGAATAATGGCGAAGATGCTATTAGGTGTTTGATGTGGCAGGACAAATTTACTAGGTACCCATATATCAGTACTAAAGCACAATAGTGAAGTGTACGATCTAGATCGTGAAGAAAAACAGCTACACTTTGATGATGTACCTATCGGTGTGTGAGGTATGGAAAACAGCAGTGGAACGTAAAGAAAATTAATTATACATAACAAATTGAGAAAGAGGGGTTGTGTGAGCATCGCATCCTATTAAATGAGATGGAGAAGTTAAGTTGAAAATGCGTGGGGAATCCAATTTTCCTGATAAACCTGCAGCTGGTACAGAAGTTAGCCACATTGGGCGCCACCTGCAATACGAGTCTGCAGTGAACAGTTCCTGTTAGGTTCGAGCATCTGAAGGGAATTTATTGTCCTTAATGTGATGAGTTACCTTCTGTGCCATGAGGTCGCAAGTGGCCTCAGTTTTCTGTATTATTACTACGCAACAAATAAATGATTGGATTTTCCTTCTGTCAGCTGTCAAAGAATGAGTCCTCAAGGTACACAAGGTGATTTTTTCTGAGCCCACCAGCTACCTCATGGTACCCCAAGATAACTGATTTCTTCAAGTGCTTTGATGGGTGCTGGTTACCTCAGGGTTTTATGTGTGTATTCTTGGTACATGATGAAAAATAAAAACATTGATTTGATAAAAAGTTAAAAAAAAAAAAAAAAAAATGAAAGCATGAATAAAATATGTGTATGCCACAGAGGAGTAATTTCTCATTTTAGGTTCTTGCAGTGAGAAGGTCAAGTCATACGTTGCACATAAGTCGTGGGCCGTCTGGGTAGCTACATTAGCCACCTCGGTGAGGTGTTCAGGGAGTAGTTGCAGGACAGTAGACACCCTTTGCCGTGCCTGTCGGGGTAAATATAAGAATCTTATCATGTGGTGCAGCAGTGTCCTTGTACTCACAGTGGCCGCATTCTACATCACGATGTGGTTCCCTAGCAGATAGCAGGCGCTTCGTCATCCAGCGGTTGGGATGTTGAAAGGGAGAGACTATACCACATGCCGAGTGACCTGGGCAAGAAGCCGGATATCGTTGCCGTCAAGCCGGATGGGTCTGCTATAGTCCTGGATTTCCAGGTCGTCAGTGGCAGCGTTGACAAGGAGCAGACCTGGCGGGCACAAATAAATAAGTATGATAGAAATTATCTACGGCAAGCGATTTCCGAGCTAAAAGGAATGGGGACCAATAACATCGGGGTCATGGCCGCGACCGTGTCAGGTGCGGGAAAAGCGCCACGGAGTTACTCGAGTTGGGCATCTTGGCGGGAGTGCTCCGTGGTATCACTAACCGCGTCCTGAGGGGTTCGTACTTGAAGTGCTGGTCATTCTATAAGGGCACTTCCTTTCACGCCATTGTTCCTCCTCATCCTTCTGCAACTTCCCTCATCCCTGTTGCTGGCGTCGCGTAAACCTAGGCATCCTCCCCACTTCTCTTATTTATTTTCTCAAAATAATGGTGTGCCGCCTTTGAGGGGAGTTTTCCACAATTCCAAAAATGTGCTCAAAAAGTCACTAAAAAAGGCTAAAAACATCCAAAAATTGTTAAATTTATATTTTTATCAGAATTTTCAGTCAAAACAAAATTATCAACAATTAACTACGACATTCACACAATGTTATGGGGGCACGTGCCCCCCCCCCCCCCCCCCCCCGGCGCCACATCTATGGCTCTAGCTATGAGTCAGGCCACTCTATTTTAGTGATGGTACACATTTTCTTTGAAGAACCTACCTGTATCTTCATTCAGCAAATCTCATTTAGAATATTTAAGCTAATCAAAATAGGTATTAGAAAAATCAATTTTTCATAACCGAAATCCATTATGAAGCAATTCCAGAACTTTTCTTTTCAGGATCAATTTTACATTTTCTGTGAACTGGTTAAAGAAATTATGAGTTGCGTTGACTTGGAAAACACCGAAAAATCGATCAGAATTGCACTTTTCTTACTCATTTTTACACAGCGTACTAAAATGTATTTTTTCGGGGCTTTTCCAGGTTGGTGTCGCAAATATCAATAAATTAACATCATTACGTGGTTCAACATGAAAAAATACCTCTAAATCATGTATTATATGGGGCAATTAAATATCTTCAAAACTCTGTTTCGCTATTTTTGCGATATTTTCGCGAGCGGAATTATTGCGCACGTAGCTATGCGCAATTCAAAATGGGCAATTTTATTATTTTTGAGATGCTTACAAAAAACGTTGATTGAAAATTTAAAAAAAAAATATTTTTTAGACACATTATTAACGAGTTTAGCCCAGGGAGGGGGGGGGGGGGGGGGACACCGAGTATAGCACGACAAATTTACAATTTCATTTGTAGGTTAGTACCAAGTGGGTTGTACGTATATCAAATCCAGGAACTTCATGAACAACATGTCGGAACATCTCTCTCTCTCTCTCTCTCAGTGACACAGCCTTGAACAATATTGCGGTTCCCAATGCCCATCAGATGGTATTGCACGACTTGGATCTGAGACCGATCTTTGGTGATTTTATTAAAACCATTTCTATGCGACAGACGGCATTCGCTTAGTTCTAAGGCTGTCAAACTGTTAAATCAAAATATATGTCATACTAAACCTGAATATGTAGTTCCAAAACACGATAATTGTTCAACTTTGTTTTTTTGCTTATTTAATTTCATTAAAAAGTAAGCTGGAAAATTTTGAAATTGTTCTTTTTTCTCTGCTCTAAACACGTTTTCATAGCTTTAAATTTCAAAAATTTTCGAGGAGGACTTCCAAATTCCCCTGTAGTCTTCACCTTTTGCCCCCCCCCCCCCCCCCTCCTCCTTCAATTTTTGATATAAGTCGGTGCCCATGAGGCCGACCGGCTCCACCTACTAAGTATTTGGAACTTGAGAGTTCGCTGACAAAAAAGAAATTGCTCGTACGGTACAACAGGTAATAATAATAAAATAATAATCTTTATTCTTATAATATACGACAGAAGTCCCACCTCACATACCTTCAAGGAATACTTAATAGATCCTAGCACAAAATATAAATTTACCTATAAAATAATCAAAGACGTTGTAATAGTAAACAAAATAATAGTGAAAAACCTTGGAGGTATCGATTCTTGCATCGATTCATTCGTTCGATTGTGACGATCAACAAGACGATCGACATATCGACCAAAGCTTCGTTCTCAGTGCGCGTTCTAACAGTTCTCGAACTTATGAGAACTGGGACGGGGAGTCCCGGGGAGTTCCGGAACTTGTGGAACCGCTTTCTGCACTGCGAACGATTTCAGAACTTGGAAGTGGAATAACCTGTGTTGTTTGTAACCTCACTGTACATATTTTAGCGAATTATCGTAGAAAATGAAGCTATTGCAGTGGGTCCAAAAATGTTTGAAAATTTTTTTCATTGAAATCCGTTTTGAGACATTCTGAAACGAATCCTAGTGTATAACGCGTTTTCATATATGTATACACGCATGTGTCATTCCAGAAGATAACTATCCTTGGGATTGAGATAAAAATCCCTTTACTACTTACATTTCATTATTATTTGCTGAAAATCGATAAAAGCTCCCCAAAAAAGCTAAAATTCCCAAATCTTTTTTGAGTCGCAGATTATTATTTAGAACGAAATTTTGTTGCCATAATGTTGGTTATTACGATTTCAAAGTGTTCTAATTTCAAAACTATGTACCTAACGTAATATAGGTACTAAGATAATTTACGAGATTCGCTCGTACGATCATGCTGCATGACTGGAACTTTTTTTTGCCATACCTTGCTATAAGGAAGGAAGTGGTGATGGTAGAGGGTGCTGGCCTGCTGGCCTGAAAACGGTGGGCTAACTCTTCCGCGAGCCCACGCCTTATTCTAAAGTGGTAAACGAACTCTTCGTCGTCAAACCTTGGCACGATTTCCTCAAAAAAATTTGAGTTTCTTGGATGTAGACGAGATCCAACTGTAACTTCGATCTCGTCCTCATCGTCTACAAACCACGGAACACCATCGTCGAAATTATCGCTATCTGTACTTGACGAGCTAGTTGACATTTCGAATTATAGAATAGTTTGGTAACGTATAGAGACTGAAAGAGAATGAAATGAAAGAAAGAGAATGAAGCTGAAATTGTTATGATCGATGAAGCGAAATAAAACGAACGAAATAAAACGATATAAGGTTGTTTAATGAATAAATTCGATGAAGACGAAAGTTGTTTATTCCACGAGATCCGAAAAATAGTGAAATGCGCATGCGTTAACTACGTCCTTGCGTTCGAGTTCTCACAGTTCCGAAAAAAAACGGGAACTGTCAGAACCGTTCGGAACTGGGTTCCGAAGACACTGCGAACGCAGAACTCGGCGTTCTTGGCGTTCCGGAACTGGGCGTTCTGGCACTGCGAACGACAAAACTCTACTGCGCTTGCCCAGAACCGTTCCGAACTCCCAGAACGCGCACTGAGAACGAAGCTAACAACAACCAGTTGAATTCGAGATTTGAGTCCGGAATCCGGTACCTTGCTGGTGAATAGTGTAGTACAGCCTACTTTTTTCAAAAAATGTGGTATATTTACGTAGATCAACCGACCAGCAGATCATTTCTAGGCAATTATTTATTCGATACCCAAGCAACGGTTTATTTGAGTGCGGGAGTGTCGGTGCATGGGCATTTCGAAAACGTTTGTTCTGTGTTGTGTTATTACTTATTTAGGATACCAACTCATAGAAGCCAACATGTTTCTTCTTCGATTTTCCAAGAAATTGGTAAGTACTACATTTCTACATTCTGTAAGTACTACATTTTGTACATTTACTTGTATTTATGTAGGTATTTTTGCCGAAATGCTATTGATTTGAACCATTACCAACATTGTTATCTATCCTAACCTAGATGAATGGGTACCACACCATCTGTTATTGTATTTTAATCTCGCTTATCGTTTTAGCTATAACTGGCGTATCGTATTGAATTCATTTTCTAATAGTTTGGATTTGATTGGATAAATGACCTAGTGTTTGTGTGAGGTTACAAAAAAATCGTTGATATAGATCGATGCACTTTGGACTTTGTTCTGATCACCGCAGTGGTCCATATCCTTATGGCTTTGCCCTGACGATGGATCATGAATTAATAAATATTTCTAATATTTAATAAATATTGAAGATATGCATGGTTCATTTCGTAAATCGTTCATCGAAAAGTGAAGATTTCGTGTGGCTTCCTCGTCTAATCGTTGAACATCGAAATGCAGCTCCCTTGCGGGTGAAAGCCAAATCAAAGCAGGTATAAACTCCTAACCAGGTATAAATTAAAAATGATGAAATTTTGTAAAACCAAACATATATGGGTCGTTCTCAAACTAGGGGCAACTATTGAGTCCCACAGGCCTTGCTCAGCTACAGTAACTTTTTCCCCGAAAATTTTTTTTCCCAGGGATTCCTTGCAGGCCAGTGTGTTGGAAAAAAGTAATTCAAGTGCCAAACCTGCATATCTATACAAATATTTTTGCGCATAAAAGGCCAAAAATGCAATTACCGTGGGTGTCCCAAATTAATTTTTTGCTCTACGATGTTACTTTTACCCACATGTTGTTTGCTGATGTTCACATGTTGTTGTTTCACGAGTTTTTGCTGATTTTCACGTGTTTTCATGTGTTTTTTCATTTTTCAATACTCATGAATGTATTACAAAATACTAGAAGATGACCTTGTAAACAGCTGCATAGATTCTCCGAGCCCTGAAGATGATGTATAAATACATCGAAACGTTGGCCCTGAAGAATTGAATTTTATTATTGCCGGACCGATTCTCAAAAACCCAAAAAACTGTCATAATTATCACCAAGCGGTCAATAAACTAAACCATATTAATTATACTTTTCAGTGTTTTTATCCACCCCATCAAGTGCATATGTATGAGGGGAAAATGTAAAACAAAACATTTTGCATGACCACCAACTTGAGGAAGCATTTTAATACTAATTCGTCATTAGATGGGAGGGTTCTTTCCACATGTGGCAATTTGCTTGTTGGTAGTTTTCTATTGACTAAACCGCAAATAAAAAAATAAATTCGACATTGTTTCCACTGGAAAAACATGGCTTGTGGTAGAAGGAAGTCAGGCATTTAGCGTGAAGAGGTACTTTAAAAAAAAAAAAGAGAGAGAGAGAGCGAAAGAGATGCAGAACGCGAGAGAAGAGAGAGGCAAAGAAATGAACCCGAACTGAGGGAGGACGATTAGCTGAAAGAACATTCAAGGTACCAGCAACGGAAAATGGATATAAAGCTTTTATGTGACTTGAATGAAAGGAATAGGAGGGCCAAAAGTAGGAAACTGAGGAAAATGGTTTGGCAACAATGAAACTGATGTGGGACCATCTACAACCTAACCCACACCGCACACTGCCAGACAATTTCATCAAAATAAGATGATGAAAACTGTGGAAATTAGGGTCGTTACAAGGGTTTTGCATTGGCGCATGCGCAGTAGCTATTAATGATACAATCTTGTTGAAATTGATATGGGATGATCAAATCGTTGTCTCCCAACTATGATCCAAATTTGAGCGAGATCAAACGACTAGGGCGTGAGAAAATGGTGCTTGGTAGAATTTACATTTGCGCATGTACTGAGTCAAGAATGGTGAAACTGATAGGGGGACCACCTACATACACCCTGCCTACGCCCACATAATCCCTTAAAATTTCATCCAAATTGGATGAAAACTGTGGAAAATAAGGTTGTTACAAGGATAAAAAGGCCAAAAATGCAATTACCGTGGGTGTCCCAAATTAATTTTTTGCTCTACAATGTTACTTTTACCCACAATATTGATTTATGTGTGGCAAAAAGGTCTTCGTTTTCCAAAGTTGGGTTGTAGAGCATCATGAAATTGATTGAAAGAATGTGCTAATCAACTTTTCGATCCCTTCAATATATCGCCAAAAAGTGTCCCAATGTTTTGGGATATTACCATGGTTGGAACTGAAAACTATAATTCTGACCCCAACCAACCGAAATTTTGGTTTGAATCTCATTCTGTTGGGAAGCTTTGGATCTGTTAAGGTGGGGATAGGACCCTTTCCCCTCACCCAACGCTGTTGCTGGTGGACCGCCACGTCGAAAGGAGTGCAGTCAGGAGCGTACCTTTTCATTTGCTATTACCATGTGTGTCAAAT
Source organism: Adelphocoris suturalis (assembly GCA_030762985.1). Taxonomy (NCBI): domain Eukaryota; kingdom Metazoa; phylum Arthropoda; class Insecta; order Hemiptera; family Miridae; genus Adelphocoris; species Adelphocoris suturalis. The sequence goes on from CM061046.1 coordinate 83,502,723, forward strand.
TGATGACTAGGGAACATTTTTAGCATATTTTTTTTTTCCTCCATCCTCTTCCTTTCGTTCTCCTCTTTCAAAATACGTCTAAATTTTTGTTACTGAAGTTATTTATTGGGTTGAAAATCGATCTCAAACAACGATTTTCAATTACCATGTCTGAAATTGAGCTATTACCATGGGTTTATTAAAATCCACGGTAATTGCATTAGCTACATGGTAATATAATTCCACTGCATTTTCAAACTTTCCAGCAATAATTATACTTTTCAGTGTTTTTATCCACCCCATCAAGTGCATATGTATGAGGAGAAAATATAAAACAAAACATTTTGCATGACCATCAACTTGGGGAAGCATTTTAATACTAATTCGCCATCAGATGGGAGGGTTCTTTCCACATGTGGCAATTTGCTTGTTGGTAGTTATCTATTGACTAAACCTCAAATAAAAAATAAATTCGACATTGTTTCCAATGGAAAAACATGGCTTGTGGTAGAAGGAAGTCAGGCTTAAAAAAAAAAAAAAAAAAAAAAAAAAAAAAAGAGAGAGAGAGAGAGAGAGAGAAAGAGATGCAGAGAGGCAAAGAAATGAACCCGAACTGAGGGAGGAAGATTAGCTGAAAGAACATTCAAGGTACCAGCAACGGAAAAAGGATATACAGCTTTTATGTGACTTGAATGAAAGGGATAGGAGGGCCAAAAGTAGAAAACTGAGGAAAAATGGTTTGGCAACAATGAAACTGATGTGGGACCATCTACAACCTAACCCGCACCGCGCACTGCCAGACAATTTCATCAAAATAAGATGATGAAAACTGTGGAAATTAGGGTCGTTACAAGGATTCTGCATTGGCGCATGCGCAGCAGCTATTAATGATACCATAATGTTGAAATTTATATGGGATGATCAAATCGTTGTCTCCCAACTATGATCCAAATTTGAGCGAGATCAAACGACTAGGGAGTGAGAAAATGATGCTTGGTAGAATTTACATTTGCGCATGCGCAAAGTGAAGTATTGAGTCAAGAATGGTGAAACTGATAGGGGGACCACCTATACTACGTACACCCTGTCTACGCCCACATAATCCCTTAAAATTTCATCCAAATTGGATGAAAGCTGTGGAAAATAAGGTTGTTACAAGGATTTGCGGACACAAGATAGGTAGACACGGAACCAAAGTTATTCAGAATGGTCTATAACGTAAAATGCAAGTGGAAATTTTGGTTTTCGAGACCAACAATTTTTTTTCTCCTGAAAGTGAAACAACAATGCTTCCGCCACCTTTAGGTAGACTCGGAATTTTTCATTTTTTTCGAATTTTCAAGTCACGTTGGTTCTTGAAGTACCAACCTTTTTTTTTACTAGGTACTGAATGTTAGGAGTATTAGTTTACTTACTATTGCTTCTTAATTTTATATATTTATTATAATAGTTTATTACTTTTATTTAGTGTTATTTGAATATGTTTTCAAATAATGATTAAATTAATGAGAAATATCTTTCAAAATCCCCTTGTTGTTTGTCTTTCAAGCTACTCTCAGGTTTCCCAGTCAATATTTTTGCTTCAGAGTCTCCCTGGGTGATGTCATAAATGTACCTACCTACTTCTTTTAAATTTAGTACATAATTACACAATTTAAGCATAGCTAGACTGATGATTTAGTTTCGGTGTTGGGTTCCTGTCCAACGATGGTGGACCATACCTTATTATTACTAGTTAGATTTACTTTAAAGGAGATTTTTCCGTAGTCACCATCTTTTTCCATTGACACAACATGTCGTTAAATTTGGTGAATTTATAATTTCAATTCCAGCCTTCTTAAAAGTACGCTAATACCTACTTACTTTGTTAAACTTGCCTATCTTATTTACATAGTTAGCTATTAAACAGCTTGTACCTAGGTACCGTTCTACATTGTTAAAATAGTTTTTGTTGACAAGGTAAGCTTATTCATTCGAAAAAGTTGTTTATATAGGTATCTATATACCTTCTTATATATACTGAACTTACCATCTCATTAACACTTTGCAACATTTTGTCTGATTTGCCTGGTATAGTGCAACTCCACTTGGGCGCTCTTTAGTCAATTACTTTTTTAATTTTGTTGGTTTGTTGTTCAGGTTTTGCTAATATGAACCCCTATGTGATCCTACGCCAAAAGACTAAGGTTACAAATAAAAACTAAAAGACTAATTAGGTGTAATTGACTATTTTACGAATGTTACCTACATATATACGATCGTTGTGTACATATGTACGAGTGTTGACCAAGGAACCACCCTGAATTTTTTCAAATTTTTTTGAAGACTTATTTTTTGAAATTTCTGTGTCCGAAAGTTGCCCCTAGTTTGAGAACGACCAAACCCCTTCCATTTCTCCTCTTACTTCTTGAAATTCAAAATTTCCGAAGTTTTTTGAACAACTAGACGAAAAATGGGATCGAACAAAGGAAGAATCACGAAAATCGGATGAGTATTATGGCCTGGGCAGCGTCGACAAAATTTGTCACACACTCATACACCTATGGTTTTTTTCACGGATTCGGTCATAGAATGGTCTGAAACGGATTTGTATGCGGTTATTTTTTCTCGTGTTTGGGTTGTCCCTCAACCCCTTGGATCGATGGGGAACTTTTATTTGTCGGAATATCTCAATTTTGACCTCAGATTTGGGTTCAGCGCACTTAAAAACCCCCTAGTAGTTATTCTCAGCCCAAAAGACCGTTTAGTTAGGCCAATAAACGCGTAGGAAGATCGCTTGTGACGTGGTAGTGCAAGTGCAAGGGAGCTGAGGGGACGTGACGTCATCGTGCAAATGAATTTCAATAGCCTTCGCACTGGTCAGATACCCGTCATATAGCACCTTTTTGGAAAGCCCTCTTGAAGATCTCGCTACCTATTTAGCGGAAAAAAATAATAACCATGAAACCCCATTCGAATAATCGAAATTCGAAGGATTATCGAACTTTCGAAGGATTATGGAAAGTCCTTTTTTTCCTACAGTTTCATGTTCAGGGCGAAAATCGTATGCCACCCAGTCGTGGATTTTCGGCAAAAAAATGTAGGTATGAATAATTAATTTTTCTTTAATTCTGAAATAAAAATATTTACTCCAATCCCCGCAACCTCTAAACTGCAGAAGACATTCTAACGAGCATTCCATTCGTATATATTATCGAGCCCAAGGCCGATATTGCTGACCAAGGCTGAGGGCTGATATTGATATTTCCATCGGCGAAGTCATCAACAGATTTGGTGGAAAACAGATGAATAATCTCAAGAAAAATCTGGATATTAAAATGTTTGCTACTATGTAAATTTTTATTTAATATTAGGACCTAAGCTTCAGTAGTAAACGTTGTACCTAATTATTATTACTTAATTTCCAATATTTATCAGGCATTAAAAAAATATTATTATTTGGTTAATTAAATTTTCTCAAACTTTAATTTCGTATTTAAGCAAGGTTTTACAGTTCATGTACTCTAGCAAGCACTTGGTAAACTACCCGCAAAACTCATAATATTATCATTATGTATAACACAAAAATGGCTGGTGAGTACCATTGTAGAGGAAATTATAGAAAAGTAGTATGCTGAATTTTAAAAAATTAGAAAAATCAGTTTTTGAGAAAATGTGAGAAAAGATGTGATTTTTGCCATATTACTTCAAGTATGGCGACTAATATCGCTGCTTCTTCTCTATGGTCCATATTCTCGTGACTTCACGCCTGGAGTAGGTTCGCGTTTCAACCAAAGTCAGCCATGAGACCGCCCTACGTCAATGAATCGCTACTCAACATAACTATTTCTCACAAGAAGTTTGCCGTCTCACGTCAACATAATTCGTGGTTATAAGGCCATTTTTCAACAGTTTTGTTTTGAAAAAGTATAATATTGTAGCAATACAAAGTTTTAAATTCGACTAAATGTTATAATAATCATGCCTGCCAGCGCAATAATTGATTGTAGATTGCTGTCAACAATACCAATCTAACGTGAACGAGTTTTTATTTGGACTAGAAGCCTACTAACTATAGTAGTTAATCAGTGTCAGAAAACTAAAGAACTTCATTCGTTTAGGCTTTGAGAATCATTAACCTGAAAAATAGTAAAGAAAAGATGATTGAAAATTCCTCAGGTGTCTGTACTGCTGTGTAGGTACCTAGCCATTGCTCAGGTAGCTTCATCAGCGTTTTATTTTAAGTTCGTAGTACTATGCTTAACTGAGGAAGCTTTACTAGTTATATTGAATGAATAAAAGGAGAGATTTGATAGTTTGTCAAAATAAACAAGGCAAGTTGTTGCTACACCAAGAAACGAAACTACTTAGGTAGGTACGTACGTCCTACCAGATTTGCTGTTGGTTTAAAGTGCCTGAAGGTTGGTCGTTGCTTTGCCGACGAATACAACCGCTGATTAGCAAGTTTGTCAAATATCGAATCAGGGAATATGCAACATGAATTAAAAACCAGCTGCAAGGAAAAAACCTTGAAATGCATTCCTCTGAAGGTAAGATTTCATAAAGACGGCATTGGCAGTGCAGTTATTGCGCGAGTTTTGCAATTACGCAAATTTTATGGGCAAAAAAGAAAGGTATATAGGTACCTACTTTCGTTTTGATCAATGAAGTACCTACATGAACAAGTAATAATATACGGAAAGTATGTAGGTATACCTTACCTCTAGGTACTTACCTTTCCACATGTGATACAACTTACTATTCCCCCCTAACAGAGCTCTCATAACACATCCTTTCACAAAGACCACTTTCACAGTACACTAAAGATTTTTAGTTTCAATTGAGTCAAAGAACAGTTCTAAAACTAGATAGGTAATCCACAACATCTTTGCGGCTGATGTCTGGGTACTAGGGTACATTACCAGCGGTAGACGCACAGTGTACGATTCAGGCGATACTGTTCGCCATACTTGAAGTAATATAGATAAAATCACCTCTTATCTTACATTTAATAAACATTTTCTCAAAAACGGATTTTTCTAATTTTTTAAAATTCAGCATACCTACTACATCTCTAAAAGGCCTCTAACAATGTGTCATGAGCTCACTCGCCTTGTTCCTCGGATGTACCTGTACATATCGTTATCCTGTCGATATACGTACATATTAAGTGAGTTACCTAGTTTCTGTAAATTAAATGAATAATCCTAGAAATGGCTACTTCTAGCTGATTGGAGATATTGTGAGTCGTGTTACTGGCCAAATGAATTTTTTTTTTTTTTTTTTCAATTTTGAATAGTACAGAACTTTTTTTTTTTAAACACAGGTTGTGTTTTAGCCGTGGTATCTCCAACCGAAAACGAAACGTTTATGTGTGACGTAAATGTGTTGCTACAATTCCTGATGATTTCCGGTTACAACCGAGTCGTTGCTAGGGAAATGGTACCTACTTCGTCATTTTTCATCCCATAAAATTCGTTGACCACTCGTTCGAAAGCTCTCGATTTATCCAACCATATTATGTTAACTACTGCGAAGTGCGTGTCCAACAATCTGAGTTATGTGCATGGTTAGTTGAATAATTGAATTGTTTACACACAGGGTTCTCAATATTTGATGTTGTGAACATGATTGCAACCGCTTGTTAATTTCTGATGATTTCATTGTGCAAGTGATGAGTCGCTGGTGATAAATAAAACCACTTGACATAGTACATAGTACTAGTGATAAGATACACCGCGAAATCTGAGTCATTCTTATATGCGGGTACCTCGGGTTTATGTGAAACACGTGTGCTAAAACACATTTTGTGTTTCAATAATTTCATTCGAAGTGAAACACCGTTTTTTATTTTATATATATATTTTTTAAAGTACAGTATTTCTCAATCAATGTGTTTCTTCACATACGATACCTTCTTTAACACTAGCCGCTCCGGCTCGCTACGCTCGCCTCCACGTTCAACAACCACGAAAAGTTTATTCGGGGGTGCTGCTCGCTTCGCTCGCTTGAGGAAGTTATACTGCCCACCCAACTTGGCAGACGTTTTTTTCTGTTGGAAATTCTTACAAACAAATTAAATCTTATAAAACTACGTGGAACCACGAAAAGTTTATTAGGGGATGTTGCTCGCTTCGCTCGCAAGGTATTGCTGTATATGTGTAGGATAAAGTCCGTATTTATTCTGTTGAAATGGCTCTCGCTTCGCTCGCAAGGTAGGTACCTATGTATACCTGCTCGCCTCGCAACATTGTGACATCGAACCCCTTGACGTCTTCGTAGAGCCTTCTCGCGTCCGGGGCACAATTAATTTCTCATATTAAACGCTTCCCTCGCTTCCGCTCGCAATTTGACCTACTTCCCGTCACTTTTTTCGATATCCGATTTCGGATTCAGATTCGGCGGGATCAAAGCTGTATTTCGCCAGCGAAAACCGTTCCGAAAAACGTACCTTTACGGGGTATATTTTAATGGGAAAAAACGTAGTTTTTCGTCGGACTTTTCGAGAAAACACGGTCCGTACTCTCGCATTTTTTTGACGCATTTTCCGATACTTTTTTCGCGATCCGATCGCGCCGTCGTCTTCCTCGTTCAAAAACCTACGAAACCGGTATTTTTCCGGAATTTTCGACGGCCGTTTAGAGGGGTAGAGGAAGCGGGGAAGTCCAAAAAGCGCACATTAATTCTTACTTCGACCCCCCTCCCGCCCTGCGGCCCATGGTTCGGGTGGGATTAGACAATTTTAAATTCGCTCGTTCCCACTTTCGGAAAATCTCAAGAAGATCCCCCCACTCGTAGACTCCCCCCACTCAGCCGTTTGGCCGTGCATAGCATGGACAGACAGACAAACAGACAGACGGAGTTTCATTCTTATAAATAGTATAGGTATAGTAGGTACCTAACGATCTTCATGAAAACTAGAGGCTATACTTAAACGTTCAAGCGCACAGAGGGTGAACCTAATTTCGTTAATTAATTATTGGAAAATACCTCTAGACACGAGGTTTTTATTTTGCGTGGGCTACAGATGGGCCAGAGATATGATTTTGAAAATTGCATTTCCTTCTTTTTATTCTATTCATTACTATTAGTTAGCTCTGAAAAACTAGGTGGAGGATCTCCTAGTCATACCTATGGAATAATTCAATAAATATCAAAGACATCCGAGACAAAAACTTGGTAAGTGGCAGATGTCTAGTAATACTTTCGATTAGAAATTTTTTTCGTTGGAGTTTTGACTAATTTTTGGAAAACTCCAAAACAACAAAATATTGTGAGTGACCTCGGGTGACTAAGTGGGAACCGCACTACCGAAGTAGGAAGGTTTGTAGGTATTCGTGCGAGAAGTCGAAAAAATTGCCGTAATAAATCAAAATTTCCTCTTGCTTTTTTTTAAAGCTTGCTGATCAATTTTGGTTCCGTTTCTGTGTGTGTGTGTGGTAAATTCTTGTCATACCCAAAACAACACCAATTTTGATGAAATTTTCAGTGGTTGTGCGGGGTAACTCCTAATTGGTGTGCTACAACTTTCATTGTCTTCGGATCAATAGAAGTACCCAGCTAGAGAATCATCCCCTGCATACAACATAGAGCCAATTCCATCTGGCATGAGCAATGGCAGGGTGAGGTCACTGGTCTGCGTGGTGTCCTGCAGGACCTGTGCCCGGTGGGCCCTTTCGTAACCCAACTTCCAAGGAGGGATCGAATAGTGGTCAACAGGGTTGCCACTGGCCATACCCGTCTTACTCACAGACACATGGTTAGTGCAGAAGCTCGAGATGTTGTGTGTGGGAGATGTGGGGGTGATCTGTCCATCCGCCACTTTCTGGAGGAGGGGGAGGAGGAGGGAGGAGGAGGATGAGGGAGGGAGGAGGAGGAGGGAGGAAAAGGATACTATTGAACGTCTGCATAAAATGACAACGAATCCAGGGTCAATAAAATATTAAATGATTTTCCTTGTCAATTTAATTTAAGTTATTATAAATGTGATTTTGAAACAATGTGATTTTGTTTCAATTTACTGTTGCCAAGAAACTACCAAATATTGAAACAACAATAAAATTAACGAGAACATGAGAAAAAGAAAGAGTTACATTAAAAACTTGTTTTTATGGGTTCCTTTTTTTTTAAACCACTTTGGGGGCTGAACAGTTGAATCTAGCATGTGCGCATGGGCAACCGTGAACTTCTTGATGCGGCGATTTTTCATGAGCTATCGGTCCGATTTCGTTCTAACTCGGGGGTTGTTGAGTGTATGTTCTGGATGATGCTCTATATGTATTTTATCGCAATTGGGTGAGTTATAACTATTGCGCCTGCGTAAAACTAATGTTTGACTCTCCGAGACTAATGTACGGATTTTGATGAGATTTTGAAGGACTGTGCGAGTTAACATCTACACAATCTCTGATAAATTCCACCGCCTTGATTGGTCGGAGATTGTCTAGAGATTAATCCACAAAACCCTTGAAAATTTCATCAAAATCGGTCCATTAGTCTAAGTGTGTCAAACAATATTATTTGGATTGATGGTACAGTATGTGTACATGTGTAAACTAAACATGTAAACACATGTGCACATGTGTAAATTTCGACTCTTACTTCGTTTTTCAACAAAGTTGGTTACAATAACTGAGGGAGCTATACTGCCCACCCAACTTGGAAGGCGTTTTCTGTCTTGTTCCATTCACCGTGTTCTGGATGGAATTCACGGAGTCATTTCTTCACTTTTATATCAAGAACCTAGAAAGGAGCAGGAGCTTCCCGAGTAGCCTGATACTCCACACGGATTTTACAAGTTAACGATTACATTGATGCATCTGTGATGAGGTGTGAAGTAGGTAGATATATAAGGCTGGAATAATCTAAACTATGAGTAGCTATTACAAGTCTACATGTTTATGGCTAATAGTATTTTAGCTAAATTAACGTTTTTTGCCACATTTTGATAAATACGTAAGCATTGAGTACACTAAACTCCCTTCCTAACTTTTCGAATAGCCCGGGGTTATTACTCAGTGATCCGACCTCTCGTTCGTAGCGCTGCTCTCGCGAAATGTGCCCAGTTGAAACTCTTTACATAGAATCAATCAGCATTCTGTCTGATAGAATACAGGTTACAATTCGAAGCCACGTTAAAATCTTAATTTATTTATAGGTAAAATTACGTAAATCATAAGTTTTTGTTTATGTATATTATACGTATTTATGCTCTTTAGTTCCGAAACTGATGGAGCGGCAGCAGTGCTCTCTCGGCGGGATATCAAACTGAATCAGCAGGGATGCCACTACGTCGGCCGAAAACTGTTGGGCTATGTGTGAAAAGTCCGTAGATCCCCAACTATACATAACATACTAACGCAGATAAAATACATAATGTTTTTCCACAAGGATGGTTAAACAATGTTTACAAAATGATGTCCCTAAAAGATTTCGGTTTAGGCTTTTAGCGATTGTTTTCAATTGAAATGTTTTTTATTGCTCCGAGTAGCAGAAGCATTGTGTTCACTTTCAGGAGGTGAAACTATTACTTCTTCTCCGAAATCAAAATTTCTACTCGCATTGGGTAATACACCATCATGGACATCTTAGGTTTCGTGTCTGTCTAGGTGTTCTCTATTCGAACGTGCTATAAGCTTAATTTCTACAGTTTCCATCAGATTTTGATGAAGTTTTCAAGAATGTGCGGGTTATGTTGAGGATGGCCCGCTATCAACTCAATCATCAAAAATCAATAACTTTTCTCTGCGCATGCGCGAACTTAATAGCCATTAAGTATGTGTCATTCTCTCGGCCTTTTCCTCCAATTTCGCTCAAGTAAGGAAGGTAGTTGGGAAATGACGATTTGATTACCCCTTTATGTTTCATCACGATCGTTTCCTTAGTGGCTGCTGCGCATGCACGAACTTGAATTTTTTATTTTAATTACTATGGTATTTTTTTAATTACTATGCTATTTTAGTTTCTATACGATTTCGATAAAATTATCTGGGATCCCATGGCTAGTAGTAACTTTCCGTTAATAGCTTCTGCGCATGTACAAACTAATATCTATCAAGCATCATTTTCTCATCGCCTAATTGTCTGATTATGACATTCATGGTATACCATTTTCCCCAACCATTGAACCTGCTGTGAAATCTTTCAAGTTTATTTGAAACATTTCAGTGATCTATAAAATACGTTCATGTTCCGGAGTGGTAGGTATGTGCCACACTCAATTCCCTGACTTTTTCTCAATTTTGAACACAACTGCTACACTAAAAAAGCTACAAATCATTAAACAAAGGGTTATTATTTCTGTATTGGCTAACCCTACTACTCAGCACACCTGTCTACTATAATTATTAAACGAAGTATATTATACTGGTACATTAGGTATCTAGATAAATATGCACAGATTTAGGCGCCTACCGATGATAAAATAATTAAATTGAATAACACACCTACACTTACCTATTATTTTTTTTAACCCTACAACTGAAAATTAATTGTATAAAATAAATCACCTACATATGCTTCAGGAGTACATCTACAGGTGACTAAAGTTATAATAAAACCCACAGCGGTCAGGAACTAGACAAAAGTTCGGCTACGATGCCGACAAAAACCCATGGTGAAAAACGATACTTTGAAGTACCAGAAAACCAAAAATTCAAACCCCAAAATCAAAGCGGTGCATCTCCAAAAACGGCGCATGAATTGAGAATGTATCGGTTACAACATTTTTTGACGTTCGATTATGACCCAAGCGCAACGATAGAGTGGTTCAAAACAAAAAAAAAGTTCTGGGATTTCTTGTCCCCATTGTTTTTTTGCTTCCTCGGTATGTCAGGATGACACTCCTAAATTTTTAATTAATCCTAATCACTTTACCTGGGTCGATTTTGGCCAGTTATCGACCGCTATCGTAAACCAATCTCTAAATTGGTGCCGAGGTGATGATTTGACGGACGGATTTCAATTTTTTAGGTCAATTTATGGGTTTTCGCATGCGCTGAACACGGTGAACTTATTTATTTTACGCTCCGTCTACTAGTTATCCGGTAAACTGGCAGAGGGCGCCAGTTTATTTTACTTAATTTTACTTGAAGATAAGTAAAAATCGAAAATTTCACCGAAAATGCTGTCGCCTGGTTAAGAATTGTACTAGAAACATGCTAAAATGGTCGGATAATATGCTTTGGCATGTTCTGAACATGATTCCGTTTTTTACTATACTTTTCCGCTTATGATTGCTTCGTTTATAGGCCATAAAGCTCAAATTAATAGTAGGGTAATAGACAAATTCACCCTAATTTCACCTGAAATTATGTCGCGTTGATAATTTAAGGTTCTGAAATACCTTGTGCCGATAAAATTTGGTATTTTCCAGGATGTACAAAGCCGTTGGTAATTTGGCAAGGACATGAACCGGCATTGTACTTATTCGCTTAACGACCCGATACCATTGTACAAGCTTTTACACATGACCGATACCGCTGACAATATTTAACCCTACGCTCAAACGATCCAATCACAGTTCAGACAATTCAGAACTACGAATTTGACCCCGGAAAACCGATGGAACTAAGGAATTTTACAGAAAAATTGGAAAATTTCAGCTATTTTCTCCATTTTGCCGCTATATTTGGCAAATAAGTACAATGCCGGTTCAAGTCCTTGCAAAATTACCAACGGCTTTGTACCGAGTATCCTGGAAAATACCAAATTTTATCGGCACAAGGTATTTCAGAACCTTAAATTATCAACGCGACATAATTTCCGGTGAAATTAGGGTGAATTTGTCTATTACCCTACTATTAATTTGAGATTTATGGCCGATAAACGAAGCAATCATCGGCGGAAAAGTATAGTAAAAAACGGAATCATGTTCAGAACATGCCAAAGCATATTATCCGACCATTTTAGCATGTTTCTAGTACAATTTTTTACCAGGCGACAGCATTTTCGGTGAAATTTTCGATTTTTACTTATCTTCAAGTAAAATCAAGTAAAATAAACTGGCGCCCTCTGCCAGTTTACCGGATAACTAGTGGACGGAGCGTAAAATAAATAAGTTCACCGCGTTCAGCGCATGCAAAACCCCATAAATTGACCTAAAAAAATTGAAATCCGTCCGTCAAATCATCACCTCGGCACCAATTTAGAGATTGGTTTACGATAGCGGTCGATAACTGGCCAAAATCGACCCAGGTAAAGTGATTAGGATTAATATTTTTTGCTAAAAATTTAGGAGTGTCATCCTGACATACCGAGGAAGCAAAAAAACAATGGGGACAAGAAATCCCAGAACTTTTTTTTTGTTTTGAACCACTCTATCGTTGCGCTTGGGTCATAATCGAACGTCAAAAAAATGTTGTAACCGATACATTCTCAATTCATGCGCCGTTTTTGGAGATGCACCGCTTTGATTTTGGGGTTTGAATTTTTGGTTTTCTGGTACTTCAAAGTATCGTTTTTCACCATGGGTTTTCGTCGGCATCGTAGCCGAACTTTTGTCTAGTTCCTGACCGCTGTGAACCGGTTCCGTAAACTGAAAGTTCCACAGCAATTTTATCAGCCGATACGAGCGTCGCACAGTGGTCCAGAACTTTCGAAAACATGATCGAAACTCCGAGCGACATTAATTGTTTCACTTTTGCTTCCAAAATGAGTGGGGTCTTATGTTTTTGAGTGCGTAGATTCTAAAATACATGTTTTTATTAACTTTTGTGACTCAGAAATGGTCAAAAAGTGACATTTTTCGGCATTCCCCTTGATTACCTGAACATCAGACCCAAGTGTATTATTGGTTATCTCAACGTTAGTTAAAATGAACAATTTACCTACTGATTGAATCGAAAATGTTAGGATAAATAGAAAAAATGCCCAAATTTTGTTATTTTAATATATTAATCGGAAAAATCAAAGGAAAAATGAAACATCGGGGGACAAAATATATTACCTAATTATAAAAGTATCCCAAACTTATGTGCAGAAATACGGACTTCGGATCAGAAAAATTGATCTACAGTCCAAGGTAGCCACTAGTAGCATCTGGAATTCGTTCGAAAACTTTCTTCATACCTTTCTCGACAATCTCAGACCAATTTAGCGCGCACATATTTGAACGATTTTTCCTAACTAATTTGGAAAAATATTCATGAAAATCTTACTTTAAAGATATTAATCTTCTTCGCATCTACTTGTTAGCTGTGATTACCAATCAGCAAAGCTCTCCTCATTTTGGAAATGAGGAAAAAAAAAAATCGCTACTTTAAACACTTTCCAATTTCCTGCACGCTTTTCTAAGCAGTTTTCGGGAAAGCCTTGGCAGGCTGTGTTTCAATACATGTAGAATAAAGGATATCATTTTCAAATCTGTGGAAAATATGAAAAAATTGAGTTTTGATTGTTTTGTTCATATATATACCTACCCTTAAAATTGACATTCATGTCAAAAAAGTCAGCAAACACATTATTTCCTCGCTTCATTTTTCACTTTTTATCGTTCTTCCCATTTATTTGGCAGTTTTTTCAAGAGCTCCGCTAAACTCCGGCTCAAAAAAAAAAAAAAAAAAAAAAAAAAATATATATATATATATATATATATTTATATATATATACATATATTTATAGTACTTATATATAATTTCTGGACTGCTTGCGACTTAGTCTGATGCTCTCTGAACGTTCAAAACAGCCTTCCTACAGGCAACCAGTTTACATTATTTGTTTTCGCATATATACCTATTATTGATGACAAAATCTTGACACCCAATATAATAAGTAGTTTTGGTAGATAACTCCATGTGTTGCACGTAATTTTGCACTACATTTCAATACTGAGTCGAATGCAATCTGTTTAAGATCTCATGTGTAAAATAATCAAGAAATGGCATTATTTCTGAAGAATGTTCTAAACTCAAGGTATTTTCGCAGCCAAATGTCATTTTCTCCTTTAAATTCCGCTTCCGCTGTAACAAATTAAATTGGCTGGGCAATTGAAAAGCTGCTAAAGTAGCAAAAGTTCCAGTCATGCAACAAAGCTTATTAAGGAGTGTAGTGGATTTAAATATGTTTTACTTGGTGTAGGTAGACCAAGTGGGGCATTTATATTCTGATTATGCGGGTTAGTCCCCGTGTTATTCCTGTAAGGAATGTGAGCGAATCCGTCAAGGTCAGCTTGCTTGGCGGGATGAACTGAGAGATAGTTCGTGTCGCAGCTGCGTGGAGCACTGGGCTCGCATAGTGGGTGCTGGGTTCGATCAGTTTGGTACTGAGCCGTTTTGTAATATTCCGGCCTAAGATTTATATCTGTAGGAGGAATATGTTGAGCTTCGTTGAGGTACTGAAAAGTATCCTTTGTTTTTTGTACATTTGGAGTGTATTTGACACTCGGATCGGCCGGGTAGGCTTGTGTCGAATATCGTGGGTATTCGGAAAGTTTGGTCGAATCATAAAGATTGACTTCAGAGCGGGTCTGAAAGGTATCCTCGATCTTTTGTATAGGCGAGGCTTGATCTAACGTTTCCTTCGTGAATACGTTAGGTGAGAAGGCGATCTCGTCGTGAGGATCGAGCCTTGAGCCGTCGCTGGGACCGGCGGATTGGCCGGGCAGCGTGTAGGTAGCGCTGCGGGGGCTAAGAGGCCCGGCCGCGCCGTCGTCTACCTCCCCTTGCATGAGGAAATAAGACGGCCGACGTTCCATCGAAATAGCCGAGTTATTAGCTCGTTTCGATGCCTCTATGTATAGAAATAGAGGGCTTAGAAGGTGGACTCGCTTGACAGAGCTTCTTTCCAATGCTCGGATGTCAGGGTCCTACCTCGTAGTCTTGAAAAAGACTTCCTTGGACGGTAAATTAGAGCGTATGAGCTGAGTAATTTACCGGCGTGCCCCAGCGGTCGGTGACGAGCTTAGTGCTACGAAACCCGGGTGACACGACTAGGAACGTCCCAGCGGGCGTACGATCTAAAGAGAATATCGATAGATGTACCGGGTGGCGTCCTGACAGATGAACTACATTGGGCAATGAGCAGGATGAATAATCACTGGACTCGTAGATGCCAATGCGAGATCTGTGTGGAGAGAAGGTAGGCCTTGTAGAAAGCAGTAGGAAGCCGTTCTTGAGATGAACTCGGGATGCAGAAGGTTCGTCAGCGTAGAGCGTGTAGAAATCTTCGTACTTCGGAGTGTAGTCGTCGAGAGCGGAGAGTGGAATGAATTTCGGAGGCTCCGAGCGGGGTATTTATAGGGAGGTGGCCGCCTCCTGCCGCCTCCTGATTGGTCCGCTTAATTTCATTAATTCGACTGTGTAATCTCATTGGCTCGCTCATTGTTTTCTCAGTATCTGCGAGTATGATAGCTGAGCTGGTCCTCCGGGTTGGTTTCCCCACGTCCGTCGCTGCGACGGGGTCCCCGGGGGTGGCTTACGAGCGTCCGTCGCGGAGCCGACGACCTTGAGTTTAGACGGGGACCTCGGGTGCTTTCTCTGCGTCAGTTGTTCAGACGGGGTCCCCGGGGTGGCTGCTGGACCAGAGGTGGTTGCTTGCCGCCTCTTGGTTGGTTCGCCTATTGTCTCTCGTGTAATCAGTGTTTCTGATTGGCGAGTAGGCTTGTTTGAATTGTCCTTGTTAGTTTTAGAGGACGTTTGATTTTCTGTTTGAGTTTTCTCATTCAAGGCGACTTGGTTCGAGATACTTGTCGCGTCTCTCTCGCCCAGTAAGTGTCTAGGGAGGTCGCCTTGTATGTTATTAGTTAATATTTCACTTTTGAGAGAGAATTTCGTATTTTCTCTCTGGTGAAATATTTTGTTTGACGGAGTTATAACTCGACGTCTTGTAAATATTTTTGTGTTGTGTCTACCTCTTTTTGGTAGCCCTGAAAAGGGCTGTTGACAAGAGGGGGTGGTTTTCACCACAGGCGCCCCCCCAAGACGTCGTGTTATTAACGACGACGCCGGCTGGGGTGTTTCGAGCGCCGTCACCCACCTCTCGTCGAATTTGGTAGAGGGGACGTGCCTTCTGGCAGATTTTCGGGGAGTCTCCTCCTTATTTTCTGCCTGATTTTTGTTTAGTGACACAGCTTCGTCTGTTTTTAGAGTGTAAGCTGGTTTTATTTGCTGTTTGGGAACTTTTTTCGTATGTTCGCCAATTTGCACTGTAACCGAAAACTTATCTCTTTTAACCACTTTGAATGGTCCCGTGTAAGGACATTGCAGAGAGGTGAGCTGTGTGGGCACTCTGATATAGACATGTGTACATGTATCCAAATTTTTGGGCATGTTTACGGCATATTTCGTATTATTATGTTTAATATGCGTAGGCCGGAAGAAGAGAGGCTCCGAAAGGTTTGTAGAAGTTACGAAAATGTCTCCTGGGAGTGGTACGTCAATTCCGTAAACTTTTTGGAACGGTGTAGTTTCCGTTGCTGGGTCTACTGCCGTACGCATGGCGAGTAGAACTTTTGGAAGTGCGTCGAGCCAATTTTCGTTTTGTGCTTTGAGAGCCTCTTTCAAAGATCTATTTCTGCGTTCTACCATTCCGTTTGTTGATGGTTTGTATGGTAACGTGTGAGTATGTTTTACTCCGAGACGTTCCATAATGGAATTGAATAGATCTGATTCGAATTGTGTGCCTTGATCACTTGTGATGTATTTAGGTACGCCCTTTGAAGCTACCCAAATATTGATAAAGGCGTTTGTGATCGTGGCTGTTTCGATGTTGTTAAGAGGGACTGCCTCTAGCCAACCCGTTGCTCTATCAACCATCATTAAAATGTAACGTTTCCCTCCTTTAGCTAAAGGTAAGGGTCCGGTAATATCAACGTGTACATGTGAAAATTTGTTAGCCGTTTCAAATTCGGAGTAAGGGAGCTTCACGGAGCGAGTGATTTTTGCTCGTTGGCAAGTTTCGCACGCTCGGACCCAGTTGGAGACATCTGCACGGAGTCCGTGCCAAAAATATCTTTGTTTAACTTTATACACTGTAGAGTGTATACCTGGGTGTCCCAAATTGTGAATTTGGCTGATTATTTCTTGCCTTATTTCGTTTGGAATATAAGGTCTTGGGTGTCCTAGGTCTAGGTTACACCAAATTTCTCCTTGAGGGAATTCAACTTGTGTGAGTTTCAATTTGTCCTCTGCGTTAGGGGGAGAACGAATTTGTGCATTTGAAATGTGCAGTAGAAGATTGCACTCTATTGCAGCCGTAATTTGCGAAATTTCGGCTATGGGTGGACCCTCGTCAGTTTGGGTTGAGATCGATTTTGTTTGAATTTCAACTGGATCGAAGGGTCTGGAGAGTGCGTCGGCGACGACGTTGTTCTCTCCGGGTATATGACGAATGTCACTCGTCATTTGAGAGATGTATGTTAGCCATCTTAATCTCATTTTAGAAAAATGTGCATTTTTCTTAAGCATCGTGCCTAGCAGAGGCTTGTGATCTGAACAAATATGAAAAGATCGGCCGTCCAAGTCATTGTGCCAATGAATGCAAGCTTGGTAAACGGCGAAATTCTCTTTGTCGAATGATGCTTTATTCTTCCATTGTTCCGGAATTTCTTTACTGAAAAATCCCAATGGTTGGTAAGATTTCGAGCCGTGTTTGTCTGTAATTTCCTGCTCTAGTGCCGCTCCGATGTGTGTGTCGGATGCGTCGCAGACTAATCTCCACTCTGCTGTAGGGTGTGGATGATCGATATTATGTAATGTAGCTTTAATCATTGCTTGTTTTAAGCTGTTGAAAGCTTTTTCTCTCTCTGATGTCCATTCGATAGGTGTTTTGTCATTTTTTTTGTTTGACTGAATGGAGTCATACAGAGGTTGTGCCGTGTGAGCGAATTTACTTGAGCATGCTCGGTAGAAACCACACATACCTAGGAATCTGCGTAGACTTCGTACGTCTATTGGCCTAGGAAATTGTTCTATGGCTTCTATTTTATCTCGTTTAGGAATTATCCCTTCTTTCGAGATAGTGAAACCTAGGAAATCGACGGTAGGTTTTGAAAAAATGCATTTATCAAAACCTACTCGAAGTCCGTGTTCCCCTAGCTTGTCAAAAATTTGTTTGAGGTGGTTCATGTGTTCTTTATAATTTTTAGAAGCCACCAGGATGTCATCTAGGTATACAAATGCGAAATCAAATTTTCGCATGATGCTGTCCATGTATCTTTGCCATGTTTGAGCCGCTCCGGCCAAACCCATGCTCATTTTCTTAAACTCATAAAGACCGAAAGGTGTAATAATTGCAGTTTTATGAGCGTCATCTGGGTGCATCGGAATATGATAATATGCCGATTTTAAATCTATTGTCGAATAGATTCGTGTATCATGTAAATTCGCTTGGAAAGAGCGAATGTGAGGAGGAGGGTAGGCGTCTTTCTTCGTTTTCGCGTTCAGGAAACGGTAGTCGCCGGTGATTCTCCATGACCCGTCTTTTTTTGGCACACAGTGTAACGGGGATGCCCATTCGGAATCTGATGGTGCAATTATGCCTTCTGAAAGCATTTTGTCAAAAGTACTTTTGACTTGAGCCCGTTTTTCGCCCGCCATGGGTCTTGCTCGGAAGTGTACTGGTGTTCCTTCCGTGGTTATACGGTGGTAAACCCCGTTGTTTTTCCACTTTCCTTGAAGTTTGCTCATTTTATCATTGTATTTGTCAATGATAGAGCGAATGTTTTCGTCCTCCGTGATTTGCACGTCCTCTGGTTGAGGGTTATTGTCACGATGAGGGATAGTAGCTGCTATTTGTTCGTCAGTGAATTTTTTGTTCATGACTGCAGCTATTTTTTGATCGGCATAGCTCTTTATTTTATCTTTATAAATGTACTTGTGTTTGACCCGTATTCCGATATCCCAAGACTCGAGGAATGGTATACCTAGGATCGCTAGATCAACTTTCGTGATCCTAAAATCGGTGGTCATGTCTCCGAGGCCGATGTTAATTGTCGTGTCAGCTCGCCCTAGTGTGTCTATAGGGGCTCCGTTAGCTGCTGTGAGCTTAACGTTGGACTTACGAATTTTTAAGCCCAATTTTTTTGTGACATTGTGGGGCAGAATGTTCACTTCTGCTCCCGTGTCGATGAGAAATTCAGTGCCATTTAGTTTGCACTTGAAAAAAAGCCTTTTATACTCAGTAGACTGCCGGTGTATAGGCTCAGATACACTGGCAGTTATTCGTTTTCCGAACTCTCTACGTCGGAGGTTGGAACGGTACTTTCTTGTACCGATCTCTGAGTATTTTCGTTTGAAACCCAGGTTTTAGGCTGGCTTATAGTCGCTGCCTTTTTGCTAGTTTTGGAAGCAGTGTTTGCCTTCCAAGTGCAGTGTTCTGGGTCTGCACATTTGCGAGTTTCGTTACCGAAACGTGCGTGGTTTCGACAGACATAGGCCGTCGGTTTGTGAGGCCTACTCTCTACTGGTTGGGGTTTGAACTCAGCTTGTTGTGAGAGGGCCTTTTTGAAACCAGTTTTCATGGGTTTCGGAGTAGATTCTACTCCTCGTATGTTTAGAGAGGTATTCTCTGTTTTGTACGCGTGTAGCGTATCAGCTAGGTCGAGCCGGGCGGTCGTGGTAGGCTGAGCTGCGACCATACCTCGTGCTTCGATGGGTAGAGTCTCGATCCACTTTTGAGTGATCAGAGCTTCTGAAAAGTACCCAACAGCTTTAGAGTACATTTCGTGGTACTTGGTGCTGGGTTTTTTGGCGAGAGATGCGGGGTCCTCGAGTGCGAGGAGCCTGTCCTGTAAGGACAACCCATATTCTCGCTGTAGGCGCTGTTTGGCCTCTTCGTAGGGTGCGTGGGGTGCCGTGAGGTAAGCTGAGTCGATAGCTTCCCTCATTTCTTCTGGTACTCACTTGTATATAGCTGAGAAGCATTCGTTCTGCGTTCTCAGGTGTTTTCGCACGCAGTATTGATCGAACTCGGCGAGTGCACGATCGATATTCTTCTTTTGGAAGATTGGTTTTTGATAATCTCCCATCTCCTCTAAAAGTGCTCGAAAGCCACTTTGTGTAGAGGGTTGTTGCGTGAGATGTGGGGCGTAGAGGCCCGGCGGGGGTCGCACGCCCGCAGTGGTTCCCTGAAATCCACTAGCTTCATAAGAGGGAACGAAATGCTCCGTGTTAAGCCTGTTCAAAGGCGGGGTCACCATTTGTAGTGGATTTAAATATGTTTTACTTGGTGTAGGTAGACCAAGTGGGGCATTTATATTCTGATTATGCGGGTTAGTCCCCGGGTTATTCCTGTAAGGAATGTGAGCGAATCCGTCAAGGTCAGCTTGCTTGGCGGGATGAACTGAGAGATAGTTCGTGTCGCAGCCGCGTGGAGCACTGGGCTCGCATAGTGGGTGCTGGGTTCGATCAGTTTGGTACTGAGCCGTTTTGTAATATTCCGGCCTAAGATTTATATCTGTAGGAGGAATATGTTGAGCTTCGTTGAGGTACTGAAAAGTATCCTTTGTTTTTTGTACATTTGGAGTGTATTTGACACTCGGATCGGCCGGGTAGGCTTGTGTCGAATATCGTGGGTATTCGGAAAGTTTGGTCGAATCATAAAGATTGACTTCAGAGCGGGTCTGAAAGGTATCCTCGATCTTTTGTATAGGCGAGGCTTGATCTAACGTTTCCTTCGTGAATACGTTAGGTGAGAAGGCGATCTCGTCGTGAGGATCGAGCCTTGAGCCGTCGCTGGGACCGGCGGATTGGCCGGGCAGCGTGTAGGTAGCGCTGCGGGGGCTAAGAGGCCCGGCCGCGCCGTCGTCTACCTCCCCTTGCATGAGGAAATAAGACGGCCGACGTTCCATCGAAATAGCCGAGTTATTAGCTCGTTTCGATGCCTCTATGTATAGAAATAGAGGGCTTAGGAGGTGGACTCGCTTGACAGAGCTTCTTTCCAATGCTCGGATGTCAGGGTCCTACCTCGTAGTCTTGAAAAAGACTTCCTTGGACGGTAAATTAGAGCGTATGAGCTGAGTAATTTACCGGCGTGCCCCAGCGGTCGGTGACGAGCTTAGTGCTACGAAACCCGGGTGACACGACTAGGAACGTCCCAGCGGGCGTACGATCTAAAGAGAATATCGATAGATGTACCGGGTGGCGTCCTGACAGATGAACTACGTTGGGCAATGAGCAGGATGAATAATCACTGGACTCGTAGATGCCAATGCGAGATCTGTGTGGAGAGAAGGTAGGCCTTGTAGAAAGCAGTAGGAAGCCGTTCTTGAGATGAACTCGGGATGCAGAAGGTTCGTCAGCGTAGAGCGTGTAGAAATCTTCGTACTTCGGAGTGTAGTCGTCGAGAGCGGAGAGTGGAATGAATTTCGGAGGCTCCGAGCGGGGTATTTATAGGGAGGTGGCCGCCTCCTGCCGCCTCCTGATTGGTCCGCTTAATTTCATTAATTCGACTGTGTAATCTCATTGGCTCGCACATTGTTTTCTCAGTATCTGCGAGTATGATAGCTGAGCTGGTCCTCCGGGTTGGTTTCCCCACGTCCGTCGCTGCGACGGGGTCCCCGGGGGTGGCTTACGAGCGTCCGTCGCGGAGCCGACGACCTTGAGTTTAGACGGGGACCTCGGGTGCTTTCTCTGCGTCAGTTGTTCAGACGGGGTCCCCGGGGTGGCTGCTGGACCAGAGGTGGTTGCTTGCCGCCTCTTGGTTGGTTCGCCTATTGTCTCTCGTGTAATCAGTGTTTCTGATTGGCGAGTAGGCTTGTTTGAATTGTCCTTGTTAGTTTTAGAGGACGTTTGATTTTCTGTTTGAGTTTTCTCATTCAAAGCGACTTGGTTCGAGATACTTGTCGCGTCTCTCTCGCCCAGTAAGTGTCTAGGGAGGTCGCCTTGTATGTTATTAGTTAATATTTCACTTTTGAGAGAGAATTTCGTATTTTCTCTCTGGTGAAATATTTTGTTTGACGGAGTTATAACTCGACGTCTTGTAAATATTTTTGTGTTGTGTCTACCTCTTTTTGGTAGCCCTGAAAAGGGCTGTTGACAAGAGGGGGTGGTTTTCACCACAAGGAGCAATTTTGTTTTCAGAAAACGTTCGGAAAATATATATCTTGGTGCCGGAAAAGTGTGCTGGGGCTAGTTGCAATGGATTGAGCACCCTAAAAAACATATTCCACGAGACCCCCACATGCCTACGTCACTAAGACCCTCAAAATCCCCCATTTTCGTACCCATTTTCACTCATGGGTGTGGAGTGGTCGAAGTAGGTTCGTCCGAAAAAAAAGAAAATTGATTATCCGTCCAAAATAACATCGAAAATGACACCCCACATACTTAAGTAACCAAAAACACTGAAAACTCAATTTTTACACACAGTTTTACATCCATTTTTCTCCCTTATGTGTAGAGTAATCGGGCTGGCGAGATGTTTCGGACCAATTAGGGACCAAACAGAACCTTTGTGCCAAATTTCAAATTTTTTAAACTGATTCTGGAGGTTTTTGCCACTTTTCTCACAGTCTCACAGTGTTTCGACTAGTGTGTTTCCGGTGGAAAAAGGTGAAAATAATAGTTAAAAAAAAAAAAAGTCTTCAGCATCCAGAGTGGTAGGTGAAGGTCTTAAATCGATTATATATTTACTTGGAATAACTCTCTCTGGGCAACTCTGTGCCCACACTTAAACGCACCAAATGGAAAACTACTGTGCGGAACCCCTTAGGAAATTTTTCCTCTGAAATGATTCTCCAGAAGGTTTTAACGAATAATATTCTCAACTTTTGAATATTAATTTTTAATGGATATAAATCTTCTTATCAGAAAATGGATATTAAAAACCAGTGGTATAAAGTGTTAATTAAAAAAAAAAAAAAAAAAAAAACCCTACCGCTCTGTCAAGTCTCAAAAGTAGAAGCATTCTTTACAGAATTTAATGGAGAATTGAACTTTTCAACCTGTTTATTCCGCAAACCTGTGCAAATGTAGATTTTAATTTTCGGTTGCAATTTGCACAATTTGAAACAGTGAGTTTTTATTTAAATATGGCTGTGAAACATAAAAGTCGAGTGAAATACGGTCATTTATACCTCCCTTCTTTCTAAATACAACAAGAAATTGAATATTCCGTGGGTTTTAATGAAATTATTGCAAACTCACCATCCATTAGACCAAAATCACCTTATTATTATTATTTTTAGCTAACTTCAACAATGAAACGATTAGGCATCAAAATGATTTTTATCTTCTCTATTTCTGTTAGTTTCTGCTATTAGATAGGGCAATAGAACTGACCCCAAACTCGTATTTTCATAGAAGGTTATTTTTCAAGAAAACCCTCGATTTCATTGAAAAAACAATGTTTTTCAACATTAAAACATGGTTTTCTCCCCTAATTAGCAAAGTGAATACAAAATTCACTACACCGTTTGAAAGGTGAGATTGACGCAGTTTTTACCGTACGTGCACCTTGTAAAAATATTGGTCTTCATAGTTCAATCCCAATTGAAAAAACTCAAAGTTTCCCAAATTAGGCAAAATTTTCTTTTCAGAGGGATTTTTCATGTCTCAAACCTCAATTCGTAATGAAGGTCAGGCATCTCTCTGATTGGAAATTAATTAAGGAAATTAATTTAATAATTATTAATTAAAACATGGTTTTCTCCCCTAATTAGCAAAGTGAATACAAAATTCACTACACCGTTTAATAATTAATAATTATTAATTAATAATGATCTTTCCACCGGTATACTCAAATATGAATTTACACAGTAAATTGAGGGAGTTATGATCGTTTTAATGACAAGAGGTCGAAAACCCCAAAACAATCTTAAAAATGAAATCTACTAGGTGTTTAAAAGAAATCTCTAAGAGGAACTTTTCGATCAGTTCTGAAATCGACCTCTGGGTTCACCCTTAACGTTTACACCCTGTATATTCAAGTGAGTCATAATTTGTAAGATTTTACGAATCGCATTTATCTCGTCAGTGCGAACTCAACTGTTCGCAACTGACTGTAGAGTAGGGTGGTTCAAAAAAAAAAAAAAGTTCTGGGATTTTTGGTCCCCATTGCGTTTTCGCTTCCTCGGTATGTCAGAATGACTCTCCTAAATTTTTAGCAAAAAATATTAATCCTAACCACTTTACCTGGGTCGATTTTTGCCAGTTATCGACTGCTATCGTAACCAACCTCTAAATCGGGGCCGACGTGATGATTTGAAGGACGGATTTCAATTTTTTTAGGTCTATTTATGGGTTTTCGCATGCGCTGAACACGATGAACCTGTTTATTTTACGCTCCGTCCACTAGTTATCCGGTAAACTGGCGGAGGGCACTGCTTGAAGATAAGTAAAAATCGAAAATTTCACCGAAAATGCTGTCGCCTGGTTAAGAATCGTACTAGAAACATGCTATTATGGTCGGATAATATGCTTTGGCATGTTCTGAACATGATTCCGTTTTTTACTATACTTTTTTACTTCGTTTATCGGCCATAAACCTCAAATTACTTGTAGGGTAATAGACAAATTCACCCTAATTTCACCAGAAATTATGTCGCGTTGATAATTTAAGGTCCCAAAATACCTTGTGCCGATAAAATTTGGTATTTTTTTTTTTTATGTTTCGATATTTCATCGTGTTTAATTTTTTTTTTTTTTTTTTTTTTTTTTTTTGTATATTTTTGTTATGTTATTCTCGTTAAAATGTTATGTTTTGTGAAACTAAAATTATATGACAAATTATTTTCAATTATACTGCATCATTTTTTTATTTAACAATCCACTCACAGTTCGTACAATTCAGAACTATGAATTTGACCCCGGAAAACCGATGGAAACTAAGGAATTTTACAGAAAAATGGGAAAATTTTAGCTATTTTCTCCATTTCGCCGCTATATTTGGCGAATAAGTACAATGCCGGTTCAGGTCCTTGCCAAATTACCTACGGCTTTGTATCGAGTATCCTGGAAAATACCAAATTTTATCGGCACAAGGTATTTTGGGATCTTAAATTATCAACGCGACATAATTTCTGGTGAAATTAGGGTGAATTTGTCTATTACCCTACAAGTAATTTGAGGTTTATGGCCGATAAATGAAGTAAAAAAGTATAGTAAAAAACGGAATCATGTTCAGAACATGCCAAAGCATATTATCCGACCATAATAGCATGTTTTTAGTACGATTCTTAACCAGGCGACAGCATTTTCGGTGAAATTTTCGATTTTTACTTATCTTCAAGCAGTGCCCTCCGCCAGTTTACCGGATAACTAGTGGACGGAGCGTAAAATAAACAGGTTCATCGTGTTCAGCGCATGCGAAAACCCATAAATAGACCTAAAAAAATTGAAATCCGTCCTTCAAATCATCACGTCGGCCCCAATTTAGAGGTTGGTTTAAGATAGCAGTCGATAACTGGCAAAAATCGACCCAGGTAAAGTGGTTAGGATTAATATTTTTTGCTAAAACTTTAGGAGGGTCATCCTGACATACCGAGGAAGCAAAAACGCAATGGGGACCAAAAATCCCAGAACTTTTTTTTTTTTTGAACCACCCTACTGTAGAGTCATCCTAGAACAAAACTCTCAATCTTTTGACTCATTTTCGTCAGCGTACTGCAGCACTTATATACATCTCGATAATTTTAAACCAAGGAAATGGCTGAACTTTTAATTCGACCCTCTGATTCATGAATGACAGAAAATCTCTAGATCTACCGTAAAGTGGGTGAAGTTGGCACTCCTGGGGATTCGTCAAGCTGTCTCCCTACCTGATATTTTTTATTCGTTCGTTGTTTAATTCACTTTCACTATAAACGTTAAATGTTACCAGCTCAATATTCGTCTATAAATTTTAAAATACAAATCACGTTGTTTTAATATCGAAACGTCTCGGATGCCACCGAGTTTTTTCGTGTGGTAGGATTCCGTGCAGTGACGAGATCAAGAAGGCACTGGATTCTGCTAATCGATAGACGCACTGCTGCTCCAAGAAAATTCACCCCGATTCGAGGGGAAGACAGAAGTTTTTTCGCTGGATAGTTCTCGTCGAGCAACCGGACCAAGTTTTTGACAAAGCCGATGTTCAGAAAGGCCCTTTTTGGTACCTTCAAACCGGTGTATTGAGCCCCCAAAGTACATTATAGTTGCTTACTCGGTTCTGAAGGCTCATTTCGCGAGCTTGTGAGAACGGGCGGTAATTCAGAACCTACTAATACGGTGTTTTAGAAGTGTCAAGTGTTGTGTTTTGTGGATGAACGATGAGGCTCGCTTTCGGCGCTCTGTCGTTTGCTGTCGGTCTCCTTGTTGCGGCGTCGACCACCTCACCCCCTCTGGGCCTTGAAGAAGGTAAGAATCCCGAAAAACGTGGAAATTATTCACTTTGAAAACATTCATTTCACTCTTCCAGTGTGACGTGAAACCCCCTTCATATTCCACTCGTCAGGCTACTCCTAGACCCTGCGACCTCGGGAAGTCCAGCGATTATACCCTAAATTGAATCCACGAACAATAATATCCACTAAACCTTCCCCAATCATTGAAATGACGTCCTTCTTGTCCAAAATGCTGTATTTCCCGATGCAAAGGTCCCATTTATATTTCCCCCATTGCGCTTCGTTCGATTTTCAGGACAGAATCTCAACCAAGAGGCCTTTGAACATTGTTAGAAACACCTGAGCGTCAATTCACATGTTACATTGCGTAAAACACCAACACAATCGTAAAATTAGTACATCAATAATTTAGTGTCTGAGTACAATCCGTCAACTCCTAGCTACCCTCATAACCTTGGAAACCCCTTACACATATCCACAAAATGTCATTACCTTCACAATTTACGTAAATTCCATAAGTTCCTCCATATCATTCCAAAACGAAATAAGCCCTTTAGCGGCGTAATTTACCTACCAACCATTCCCGATCCATCTAAACTTCTCTATTTGCTCCCCTAGACCTCTTCGATTTTCAGGTCAAAGGCTCTCGAGGTCGTAACAATTCCGTTTCGACCAATTTCACTTCGTTGAAACGAGTTATTCAGCTCGGCGTAAAAAGCTCATTTCCTTTTTAGTGTTCATTACTAATCCCATTTCAGGATTTCTCCTCCCTCATCTTCAGGTGGAGTATTTTCGCTGTCCTAGGGAAAAAAACACGTTCAATTTCAGGGGCTGTCAAGTTTCCAAGCAATTTCCATTTTGCTTAAGTACCTAGTTACTTTCTTCCCTTCATATACACAACTCGTGGGGTTTATTGTCCCTGGTAATTGCAATGGTGTGATACCCAGCTCAGCTAGTGTGGGACAAATTATGGGTAAAATCCTGAAATTTATAGTATTGGCAGTATTGGTTAAGTTAGTCTTTTGGTATATATATTTTAATTCAAGAGGTGTTGGGTTTTGAGGCTTGGTCAAAATGAAAAGACTAGATCTTCTAGGTCGACGTTTTGAAATATTTAATATTTCTTCTTCCGAGTATAACACCAACACCTCCCAGTAGGTACATGTCAGTATCAGATCAGTATCACTGTACGTAATTGATAATATTTTAGTTTGGTTTTCAAGTGTAGGTACTCTAGAGTTCAGGATATTATTCAAATACCTACATACTTAAGCTCTGAAGAGCTCTGTGACAGATCATATGATATAGGAGCCAAAATACAATTTTCCAAGGTACTCAACTAAATAGTTATTTAGTACTAAGTTATAAACACTCATTCTGTTTAATTACTCGTAATTCACATTCAGTACAACCATCATCTATCTGCAACATTAGGACGATTTTGAATGACATAGTACGGCCCACTCTGTTGTCAGTCCTGATTAATAATATCCATTTATTTTATTAAATATAAATTTATTTATTTTATTAAATAAAAATTAATCTATTTTATTAAAATAAAATAAAATGTATAAACATTTGAAATGTCGGCCTAGAGTCTTTTGATTTATGACCAATTTTCATGAACTCAAAACCTCTTAAATATTGAACTCAGTGGTCGAGACTACTTTAGCGTAAATAGATTTAAAATTTTTACAGATAAATTTCAACCCTTCATAGGTAAATTTAAAATTTTGACAAATAAAGATTTCAACTTTGGACAAAAAAAAAAGAAAGAATTTTTGACAAATAGATTTCAATTTGCTCCTCACGACGTAATTTGTATTGTAAAAAACTAGGGATTTCTGCAAAACCAGCAGAATAAATGACGAGGATGAGGTATAGTATATAGACTAATTTGGGATATAGGTGTATAGACTAATTAATTAAAACGCTAAGAAACGGAAGAACAAAAAATGTTTGTCCAAAGTTAAAATCTGCTAGTCAAAAGTTTGACTCTATTTGTCCATAAATTGAAGTATTCTATTCGTCCAAAGTTAAAATTTATTTGCCCACGGTTTTGTCTATCTTGAATGTTGACTTATATGATTGCCAAGTTAAGACCAAGTTTGAAGCGGATATTTATTCAAGTTTATTTTGTAAGGGGAATTAGGTTTTAGGAAAGCATAACTAGGGGAAATTCGGGTGAGAAAAAGGAAAATTTGTAAGAGAGGGTATGGAAACACTGCCGTTTACTCAAGTGTTGAAAGAAAAGCAAACGTCACCTTTCCATTTGCTAGGATGGTTATCTACCTAACTATAGGTTTTACCTTGAAAAAAACTGGAAAATCATTCTCTTGAGTAACCTATATTTATTTGAGAAGCTTTAATCTGAAATGGAAAATTTGTATTTGATTAAGAAAACCTTGAATCCGTTTCGGGAAATCCTGAATTTGACTTGGAGGAGGGGGCAGCAAATCTCAGGAAAATGGTCAAACTTATTCAGCTTTCTTTTGGTAGGTATTACCAACATTGCGATTCCGTAGGTATCGATTTCATAGAAAAATTCAAGGTTCGATTCGAAAAAAACATGGTATAAATCGAATTTAAGAGGGTCATAATTAACAGCATATATTTTTTAAATCTACAGATCATAAGTTACACTATTAAGTAGGGCATGTAAATGAGAAAAATGGGTGTTAATTATGATAATCGAATTTTGAAAATGTTCACATTGTATCATAAAAAAAAAAAAGAAAAGAAAATGAACCCTTCATCGAAATAAAAAGTAAGACACAAATTTATGGTTTGCTAGAAAATAAATATAAACTGCTGATACATAATGATAATATATGCGTTATTTTATTCTTAAAATGCGATTATCACGATTTTACCTAGGTTTCAGGCCCAATCACGTACTGGTAAAACCTTGTGAACTCTAAATTTAACAACAAGGAATGACGAAATAAGAATTTCGGGAGGACGCCCAACGCTTGAACGGAGCAGTGTTTTCACTCAGCTGATTGTGGTGGTTCGGCAAGTGAAAATCATATTCTACCTGTCTTACAGAGGTTCCGGTCCAAATTTCAGCTTCGTAGGATGAATAGCATAGAATTCGAATTTTCTGAATCACGAAATCGGATCACGCTGCTGATTTATTATCAATGACAGCTTTCGCTACCACTTTATTTTGAATTACCAGCTGATGATTTTGCGACTCATCCTGTCAAATTCGGTTCAGCCGTTCTCGAGTTGAAGCGCTTTTACGAGGATACTCATACATTCATACATAAACGGACAAAGTGAATACAATAGCGCGTTTAACAAAAGAAAATGTGCTAAAAAATTTATATATTTATAACCTCCTTAGATTCGATTCTTCCCAACTTTTCGTGAAAAAGGGGGTATTACAGCCTTCGGGAATTGTTGTGGACAAAATTTTGTGCTCAGTACTCCTCCGAAACCGCTGGTCCGATTTGGACTAAATTTTGATATGTTGTATGATCATGTCGGAACTTATGCCTCGCTGACTTTGGTGAGGATCCGCTGACCACGAGCCATAAAATCAATCATAATGATGGTAAAATCTTGCTCAAATATCTTCTATTCACCGTAGGACGTCGAAATTTGAAAGGGAGTCTCTCTGGGACAAGAAACAAATGACCTTACAGGCTCCATCCTGATCAGCTGAGTACGGTAAAAGTTATGTCGCCTGTCTGATTACAACGAAATTTGGTAGTGGGAGCCTCTCTAGGACACATCAAGGGACGAATGAAATGACGGGCTCCATCCTGAGCTCCAACTGACCGATTCGCGTGGCGTTTTTTGCAACATGCTCCGCGAACCATCGGCACGTAAATAGGAAAGCATTTTGTAAACAAATTTTCGAGTGATTAAATCAAAATTACTATTGACCACGGTTCACCTAGCGACAAATAATCACCGAAAATTGTTCAGTGAAACTTGACTTTCGCGTATGAAGCTCGACTTTTCACCTCCTTATATTTTACCTATCTCTATTCGAAAAGTTGGTTCTGCTTACGCAAACTGCGGAAGTATTTTTTAGCGAATATTTGAAGAAAATTAAGCTATTGCTCTCGCCTCAAAATTTGTAGAATGTGAATTTTTGAAAAAAAGTTTATGCAGAAATCCGTTTCAGGCTATTCTGAATCATATTCTGAAGTTTAACGCATTTTTTAATGTATGTATGTATGTATGTATGTACGAGTATATATGTATGTATACATGTATGTGTCATTCCAGACGATAACTGTCCGTAGAATTGTGCTAGAAACTTCAAACAAATTTTAAAATGTTAAGGACACAAAACGATAGTTCAAGTTCGTTGCCCAGCATGATCGGATTACATCTTCGGGTTGAAATTTTCAAAAATGTAGTCAAATTCAAAATAGCCTGTTTTTTTTGCGATTTGTTGTGCGAAATAATTTTTTCAGCATACTAACATGTGGTATATTCGGAATCAACGTAAAATTTCCTATAAGAATATGTATCAAGTTTTCAAAAATTTCAAAGTTGAAAAATCAGTCAAAAATCGAAATAATGCCGTTATGATAGGATACTGTTAAGATTTCAACTGCCTTCAATACTGACCACATTGGACATCGAAATCTATGAATATTTACCTACATTTGTCTTTAAATCTACAAGATTAGTTTAATAATAATAAAGTATGAGTACCTCCTAATTATTTTTAATAATTTGATTCCATGTTTGTCTATCAAAATCATAAACTAAAATTTCTCTACACGATCAATAGCGACTGAAATGTCGAAGATTTCTTCAAAAATTCGCTCATGGGGTCATGCTGCATGACTGGACTTTTTACTTATGATTCGATTCTTTAAGTTACGAGAAAATCGCCCTATGTACCCTCACAGCTGCTGTTCGTTTGGCGTTTTGAGCGCGTCACCTTTCATTAAGTCGTATCAACAGACGTTTTTCATTGGAGAAACTTGAATAATAAAGCGACACTAAACTGCTGGAAAAGTGTTTTCCAAGGAGAGCGGGGCCGGCGAAACGAGTTTGCAGATATTTCCCTCTCATTTCGTGCGGTTATCTCCGCTCTGGCCCGGTGATTTAACTGCCTCGTCGGCCTACTCACCCATTTTCATTTTTCATTGCGGCAGCTTGGTCTCTCCTCGGTAATTTGGGATGTTTTCTTGAATAATATCAAGAGTGGAAATTATGTGCTGCGTAGGAGTCGTTTCGAGTGATTTTTAGCCTTTCCATAAACATTTACCTGCCACGACCCTCGCTGGCAGATTTTCTGGGTATGAGGCTCCGAATTATCAAGCATCTCCGATAGGAGCGCTGCAGACATTCACACAGTGTACCGACCTTTAGCCAAGCGTGCCAGGTCATATTGCAAAAAACATGAAACAAGATCCATTTCAAATTTCAGCTTCATTGGCCGAATAGCAAAGAAATTGCTCTGCCGCTACTTTAGTCTATTTTTTTCGTGACATTTTGGTTTATTATTTCCAATAATAAGCCTATGTGATCGTATAGCAAAACATTTTTATAACCCCCCCTCAAACTTTGTCACTTTACGTTTCAAGGTGCGTAGAATCCAAATTTGAAATGTCCGTCCGCCGTTCGCCGTCCGGGCCATAAAAGGCCTTAGAATTGACTTAAAAAATCTGCTCTTTCGCACATAGACTCCACTTGGGGTCTAGTTGGTCCTAACTTCTCGCCAGCTCGATCGCTCCACACCCATGGGTGCTATGAGCCAAAAATAGGTGAAAAAGTGTCTTTTTTTTGTATATTTCAAGTTGTATAGAAATTGGAGATTTATGAGTGAAAAGAAAATGTTAGCTATTAATTTTATGGAAAAAAAAGTATTCTAAATGATACTCTTCTATTCAAAAAGAGATTTTGGATTTTAGGCTATTTTTTGCAATTTTATAGATTTTTTAAAACAAAATTTAATGAAATTCAAGTTTTTAGCATAATTTTGTACATAAATTGTTGAATGTTCTATTTCATAATTGATAAACTTTATTTGACCAATCTTAATTCAATTTAACGATTCTTAGTCATTTTCAGTGATTTTGTCAGCACATTTTTTGAAATTTGACCAATTAAATGATATCATTATACAGTATAGGTAACACTTTTATGTGTTGGAAAGATGACTTGGTAATAAATTGTTATATTTATCAACCATATTAAAAAGCGTAAAATTGTGAGGTTCCGCTGCTGTTATGGATTGAACCCATATTTGTGAGGTCCGAAGCTCCGAGTTCCGATACTAAATATACTATAAGCGGCGTTTAATAATTATGGACCAGAGATCTACGTAGAAGGGCTGTCTAATTCATAAATAATAAACCTTTGTGTAATAATTTGCAGCGTTTTCCACTTTTAGCTCCCGGTAATCATGGGCACCTCTGGCAGATCGGAGGGATAAAAACAGTAACTTCTATATTTCGCAAAATGTGACAAGAACATCATATGTTGATGATATTGGACATTTGGTTTTTTCTTGCGTCAAATTCCATAACAAGATTGCTCAACCTTGATGTAGGTTGTAGGACCTCTACAAGTCACGGCTGAGTTTATTGAATGGCAACCTACACTAGGACCCTAGGACCTACAACAACCGGACGTATTGAGTTCCCAGAACAACTTTAGGTTTTCGCCGGGACTGCTTCGTGAACAACCGGGCTTTCCGGGCAGAAATCCGACACCTGCGGCTAAGGCATGTAGTATGGAATTCTTCTTTGGGGTGGGGCCTAATCTTTAAACTTCAAAAGCAGGCTGCGAGGGTTGTCGCAAGGGAGCCCTATAGGTCCTCATATAGACCGATTTTGGTTTATTATTTCCAATAATAAGCCTATGTGATCGTGTAGCAAAAAATTTTTATAACCCTCCCTCAAACTTTGTCACTCTACGTTTCAAGGTGCGTAGAATCCAAATTTGAAATGTCCGTCCGCCGTCCGGGCCATAAAAGGCTTACGTATTTACTTAAAAAACCCGTTCTTCCGCACATAGACTCCATTTGGGGTCTAGTTGGTCCTAACGTTTAACCATCCCGATCGCTTTACTCGCATAGATGCTATGGGCCAAAAACGGGCGAAAAAGTGTCTTTTTCGACGATTTGAGTGTTAGACGTGTTAGACGCACGCCTGGCACGCTTGGCAGGGGGTCACAGTGGGTGGTGAGGGGGGTGAGCGGGGGGTGGAGTGAGAGGAGGCGCCGCGGCACCATGAGGTGGGTACAGCGTTCCTTCGAGGCATGAATATATGTTTTTTTCTAGGTCATATTTGTGTGTTAATACCAATGCTTTTCCTACGCATATTTAACATATCCTCTCGACTTTTCGTACGTACTTAGATAATGATATTAAGGCAATAACTATTTGAATAGATAGGAGCTCAAATCGAGAAATATAAACATGCGTATATAATTATAGAAGTATAGGTTGTGGCAACTCGAAATAGGACACGCCGAGGAGTCTGGACGGGCCTTATGACGTACGCAAGCCAACTAAAACTACGATCAAACCCAATTGAAAAAATAATAAACCTTTGTGAAATAATTTGCAGCGTTTTTAAATTACTTGCAGTATATAGATTGTACGTATATAACTCTCCTTATGTTCACCTACAACATGGTTCATTTCTTTCGGCAACGGTCAGATGTTCATTCTCATGAAACTCCCATCGGGACAATCTTGATACGCCCTACTTTCGTCTCTCACGTTCTCAATCGCGCTTCTGCTACATGGGACCGGCACTCTTCAATAGTGTGCCTAGAAATATTAGATCACCGAACGAAAATAAGTCTCAGAGTATATGAGGCGCTGAGTTGCAAAACTGGTTAAGTCCATTTTTTACTAAATCGGGCTAACAGCTGTTTTTGAAGGGTTTCATACTCAGAAATCACCAAAAGTGCTTAGATCCCCTTGAAAACGAGGGCCAGCAGATGGGTTTTGTAGCAAAAGTCGTTATGTCCATGACAAGTTTTGAATCAAAGATGGCTATCGCTGAATTCTGAACCAAAGGTGGCTAAGTCCACTCACTACCTAGGTAGGTACCCTTACACTACGATGGTGTTTCTAAAATAAGGATTTCACCTTTTATTTGCTACCGTCAGAAATCTTGGTTCAGAGGTGAAAGTCTATGATTGGAGGACCTGTGCCTATGCCAATTTAAAACCAACCCAGAGCTTCCACTTCAAAATTTCCCTGTGTAAGAGGCTCCTCTTGGACAAGTCCTCAAAAGGCATCCAGCTACGAGGTTTTGACGGTTGTTATACCTATACATTGTGTGGCAACAATAAAAACATCATCTACTCGTATCTAAACCTGCCTGTAGCACAAAGAATGCTTTCGCTGCTAATCTAACCTTTGCTATAATTGTTTTGGTTTATTGCAAGTAATTTCAATAATGAACCCTAGTAATCGACCAAGAAAAAATGTTCAACTCCCCCTAATAATTTTTTGGTTTACGTTTCAAGGTACAAAAGATTGTAAAAATCCACCGTCTAAAGTTTTTCTCCAAAATCACTGGTCCAAATTTTGCGAATTTAGGCTCAAAAATCGTACATTGGCTGGGAATGTGCCCTGTAATCTCGGCATTATGTTCAATCAACCCCAAGATTGACGTTGAATCACGTGTCGTTTTAGTTATTTGATTGGTGGAATTCCCTGTTAGGTAAGTTTTGCAGTACATTCTTCTTGTGTGTCTGATCCTTTAAAGCGAGTGTTTGAAATTGAATGATATCGAATATTTAGTTATAAATGAATTATTGGACTTTGTTTTCAAACAGTGAAAATTTGTGATCTCGAAAACTTTTTATTTATATTAAAAAGGGTAGTTTTATCGTTGGATTTAGATAAAGCTCAGTTCAACAAATTGAATGATACCACCTGCAGCATTGTACGGTCAACCTTCAGCGCTCTAGAAAGGTTCAAGTGTTAGAACGGAAAATTCGTCAATACGAGTGTGAATCCCAAAGGTATACATATTGGCCTGCAGGACTTGCCTGAACTTCTGCTGATTCGGCTGTATAAAGTTGAAACTGTCTAATGCACGTGTGATTCCCTTTTTAAATATATATAGCTAGACCAGTGGCCTGAGCAGAAGAGCTAAATAATAATGACATTATAAACCTTTGTGTAATAATTTGCAGCGTTTTCACATCTATCTTTTTATATAACTTTTAATACTTTTCCGTGGAATATGGGCTTTCTAAAAACTTACTGTATGGTGTTGAACACTTGATAATCAAATGAAGGTTAGTTTTGACGTTTTGCGAGTGACCTGAAACGCAAAAAGACGCGATGACGGCTGGCCGGCTGAGCTAGCTCAGCGCTTGTCAAAGTGTCAAGTTAAACCCCCTGACCCACAAATCGCAGACCCAAAAGGTCAACGCTAACGGGGTTTGATCGATTGGGGAGCTCCAGTTGTAACTCTGCACAATGGCGCAGTCAGCACACGTTGTGAGACCTTCAACGTAACATCTAAATTTGAATATTGGTTATGCACATGTACGCCGTGTACACGCGTGTATGCATGCTTTCGTAGTGTAGATAGATGTATAATTGTTTGTTGGTTTGATGGGTACTGAGTCTATCAAATGTATCATCACATCATCATCTATCACATCCAGGTATTTAGCTGCTGATGTTGACTATGTCCATGTGAATTTCACTATATATATATATATTGTGTGGAGTGTGTGACGTGTGTTCATCAATTCAATGGACTTTTCTTTATTTATTTTAAGCACTGTATGTGAGAAGTTATTATTTCTATGATTTTTATTCTCGAATCTTTTAAAAGGCCAGTGTCGTAAGACCTTTATGTTATAATGCATGTTGATATAAGCCTTTAATCAGCAATGGGAACAGGTCAATTGAACACCATTAAAAAATATATTTAAAAAACCCAACTACAGTTGAAAAAAGTTATAATAAACTCGATTTCGTGGTGAGAATTCCATTGGAATTATATCAGCTGATGTGGGTAGTTTTCCCGGGGATTTTCATAATGTAGCCCTTAGAGGGAGCAAACGGATGAATGTACAGCAATCTGGGTGGTTTTATTCGATTCTTTGAGATAGTTAATAGAGAGTTCCTGGTTACTACGGTGTTCTAATACGGTGAACGTGAATCTAGGGAAAATCAAAATTTAGCTAACACGCTGGCTGTTACTACGGTGCAAGCTCGATGTTTCACACGTCGTCTCTTATCAAATGTTTTGTAACCGTTACTGTTACCTTAAAAGTTTTCAAGATTTCGATTTTTGAATATTTCTGCCCTTGAATGCAACTCTTTAGGGCTGATCGAAATTGATGCCGAGCTTCTAGAACGAACTAGACGCCGAATGTGATTTATTGCCCATGGTTCATAAACTTTGGTTCAGTAGTTTTTATTATTATTACGGTTTTTTATTTATTTATTTTTTTATAAGCGAATTTTTGAATGAAAAAATGGCTATTTAGATGGCTTCGACATTTTAAAAATGGGTTTGAAGGGTCTGGGCCCCCCTACAAATCCGTTTCGTACATCAAAGAACTCAATCCTAGATTTTAACGGTCATATATATATATATATATATATATATATATATATATATATATAGGAACACGTGAACTAGTCGCGGTTCTACTGAACTATTAGAGGGCACAAGATTTGTAATGATAAAGAGGACTTGGAAGGGTATTTATCTGGGATCCGCAACAAGCTGATGGACAGAGGTTACCCAGCAAACTTTGTTGAAGATAGGATGGTTCCTGCACGAGTTCCCTACCGTCAAACTCCAAGAACATCAAGTGATCGAGTTTCACTTGTCACCACATTCTTTTTCGGCGCACAAAAACTCAATGGCATTCTCCGGGACCTTCAAACCATCTTAACATCAAGCCCTCAGACACGTGATGTATTCAAAGAAACACCTCGATTGGCCTACAGACAAGGGAAGAATCTCGGTGACATACTCTCCCATCGACATCCTCGATCACATCCCCCACAGACACAGCAAGCCGGTTTACACCCATGTGGACGTGCAAGGTGTAAGTTGTGCAATTTGGTGATAGAGGGCCCTAACTTCACCTCTGCAAACACCAGCCACACATACAGATGTCGGGGGACAGCAGAGTGCCAATCACCCATGTGTGTGTACCAATTGGTATGCAAAAAGTGTTCGGATGGAGGACAAGCTTTCTACGTTGGAAAAGCCACTACGTTGAATTTACGTATGAACAACCATAGGGCATCCATAAACCAACCACGTCCTCTTCCAGTCAAGATGCATGCAGAAACCCATGGGGCATCTTTTGACGAGTGCTATGGGGTGCAGGTTCTGAAGAAGATCGTCCTCCAGGTCTCAATCTAAACGATTAGCCATCAAACCCAGAAAACTTATCACAATTTTGTTGATAAGTAACATGGACGCTGACACACATGCAATTTCCAAGATTCAAGAATTACTTTCATTTCTCTAATTTCTTTGACAAAGATCAAAATCGAAATATTAGATTCTTTCTTTCCTCTATATATTTGTTAAATTCTTTCTATATTTAAAACGAAGTATATATATATATATATATATATATATATATATATATATATATATATATATATATATATATATATATATATATATATATATATATATATATATATATATATATATATATATATATATATATATATATATATATATATATATAGGGTGTGTTTTTGGTCCATGTTTCGTAAACTTTGGTCCGGTCCAGTAGTTTCGGAGAAATGAACTGGACGGCGTACATTACGACTTTTATATTCGCTTTTCGTATTCTACGCATCTTGTAACGTAAACCAACAAAATTTGGGGGGGGGGGGGGGGGGGGGGGGGTTAGAACTTTTTTTATTACAACGGTTCATTATTGAAAATGATGAACCAAAAATCTTACTTCCACTATGTTTGCGCCAGTTCTGACTGCTCTCATGTGGTGCGGATTGCAATAGTTCCACGAGACCATCATCTCTTGATCCTCGCTAAAGGTCCACAACGCGAGTCTCATGCGCTTGATCGTGCCGTTTAAGGGATTTAATGAATTTACAAACGCTTTAATTGATTCAATACAGGGCTTTTGGGCCCTAGTTGAGCTTTAGTTTGCGGTTCGACTGCTGATGGCCCGCTAATTGTGTTTCCCCTCGAGAAACTGATCTGCCGACCCCTCTGCGCCTGATCCATTTCGCGCTGGCGCCTGTTAGTTGAGATTGGTTTTGGTTTTGATGTTTGAATTTGGCGTTTCCGAGTGATCAAAGTCCAAAGTGGTTGCGCTGTGCATCTCCAATTACCAGTAATGGATCCGCGCTCGCCGCTATGGGTTTCGGCCGTGTTTTCAGTCTATTCGTCCGAGTTGTCAGCTGCCAAACGTATCGAAGCGGTTGGGTTATCAATGAATCACGACTCATTTCTCACGCTCTGCCCTCTATTGATGAAGAGAATAATTTCACTGCTCTCCGATCACTGGTGACGGCTATCGAGTTTATCAACAAACCTTTTCAAAAAGGCCTTTCTGTCCTTGAATTGGTTTTAGCGAATTTCCGTTGAAAATGAAGCTATTGCAATGGCTTGGAAAATTTTAAAATAAAAATGTTTGAAAAATTGCTTCATTGAATTCCGTTTTGAGGCGTTCTGAAACGAATCCTGAAGTTTGTGCTTTCTCATATATATATATATATATATATATATATATATATATATATATATATATATATATATATATATATATAGTGTGTGTGTGTATGTGTCATTCCATACGTTAACTCTCCTTAGGATTGAGATAAAAATTCCGTTCTTGCGCCGAAAATCAAGCATTCCAAACGAAAGGATTAGCTCGTTGGCCAGCACTGTTTGAGCACATTAATTCGGTCAAATTTCAAAACATTTGCTGAAAAAATCACTAAAAACGGCTAAAAATAGTTAAATTTATAAATTTTAGCAGAATATTACTCAAATAAAGTTTATCAAATTCAAAATAGTAGATATAAAATATGTATTTACAAAATTATGCTGAAAAATTCATGCACTTAGCGAATTTTTGAAGAAATCTTCGATATTTCATTAAAATTTGCTATAAAATCACATGATAAAATCAGTTGTGATTACTGCAAAAACTATAAAAAAATGCTCAGAAATCCAAACACTTATGAATTGCAAATTAAATTTTAGAATACTTTTCTGTCAAAAAAATAATAAAGGTCATTGAATAAAAGAGGCGCATCCAATCTCCACTTGGTACTTAATCATGAGATATAATGTGAACTTTGTCCGATTGACCTGGGGTCTTTGGTGTCTACAAGGAAAAGTGATTCCTTAATTATTTTGAGTTGCGTGTAATACGATAGGTAGGTAAGTAAATTCGCTCATACGAGCATACTGCCTGACTGGAACTTTTTTTAAAGTTGCAGATTTCAAATCAGTCGCACATTGTTGGTTTCGTGACCTATTCTTGAAGTAAATTGAGTTTCACGTATGATTTATGAGGAAATACTCATAAATAAATTGTTCTCCGAGACACAATGAAAGTACAGATACACATATCTAAGTCCGCTGAGCCCCGGTTCCTATTCTCAAGCGCCGCTCTTTGTTCCCGGACTTATTTATAAAACCGCTTTCGCGGTTGGGGCTTACGGCCTCCCGCCGCTGGAAGAACTCGAAAGAGAAAAGACGGAGGACAATATGTTGGGGTAGGAGGTCTTTCAAAGTTGTAAAATATTCTTTGGTCAAATCCCACTTCCCTCTTCTCTTCAAACTACCCTGAATAATGTAGCCTTTTTCCGCGCCATGAACTCCCGCTTCGTGTAGAACATCCCACACCTCTTCTTTCTATCTTGTACTCACCTGTTCTGTTTAAGGTTTTTCATTTATTTTATCTCGAAATAAATTCCGGATGCGACCCAACCGTCCGATTGCGGGTCAGACCGTGGCTCAGCTTGCCGCCCGAAAAAGTTTTCCGGCTAACTGAGTGTTTTTTTTCCGCCCATTATTAGTGGTATCACGTTTTCTTGAGATTTATTCGCGAAATCCTATTTATTCAGATGTAAGTGGGTCGGGGTTTTGCATTTTTCCCCGGAATCCGCTCTGGGTCCCCTATTTTCACGTTCCCATAGGCCGATTATATTCGGTTATGGGGGAATCGGGAGGTTCTTTCCCGATGGAGAAAAATCGTAGCTATTCCCACTCATGCAAAAAACATCTCCTGCTTCCCGGTCGTTCTATTTACTTGTCTATCCCGTGAACTTTTGAATATTTCCTGTGGCGTAGTGAAGGAAGTCAGGGTGAGCGGCGCTTTCCCTGACATGAAATGAAATAAAATAAAATAACATTTAGGTATTGGCACAAAAAAAAAAAAAAAAAAAATATATATATATATATATATATATATACATATGCTAATTTTTTTCTTCTTCACATATGTAGAAAATAATAGCCAACGAATCCACAGCACTGAGCTAAAGCGTGTGTCACTGCGGATAAAGAGTTGTAAAAATGTGAATCTCTATTAATTAAATCATAGCTAAGTATTTCTGTCTGTACATTGATTATATTCATGAAATTTTGAGTTTCTTTTGAACCGTTTCATGCTATTTGTAGACGATTGGTATCATTTTCTAACATTTTCCCTGTTTGTCTGTCCGTCCGTATGTTTGTCCGCTTTTTACGGTTACAGGGGTCATTGGATAACTGAATATGAGTGGGGGGAAATGTCTGTATCAGAACAACTTGAATTACAGGGTATTTGAAGTTTTTAAAATTTGAGCCAGAGGGGGTGTTTTAGGGGAGGGGGTGAAATGGGGTATCTTGGACACCATTGAACGAACTGGGGATCTGATTGGGCGAATATGTTTGGATTATTCTAACTTAAATCACAGGCTACTTGGAATTTTTCAAATCTGCCCCATAGGGGGTGTTTTACTGGTGGGAGGGGGAGGGGAGGGGTGAAAATGGGGTATTTTAGAAGTCACTGAACAAACGGGAGATTTGAGTGGAGGAATATGTTTGGATTACTCTAACTTGTGCCACAAGCTACTTACAATTTTCCAAATCTGACCCATAGAGGGTGTTCAGGGAGAGGAGGGGGTGAAATGGGGTATCACGGACACATCAGTAAATAAACTGGAGACGTAATTGTTGAAATATGTTCGGGTTACTCCAACTTGAATCGCAGACTAGGTACTTGAAATTTTCAAACCCGACCATTAGGGGTCCAGTAAATCCTCTGAAATAGTTTGATTTGTTTTTGTCCAAAGTTGAAATCTATTTGTCAAAAGAATAAATTCATCTGTCAATGGTTGAAATTATTTGTCAAAAATTGAAATCTATGTGTCAAAATTTCAAATTTATCTATTGAAGGTTTAACTCAATATGCCAATACTTTATATGGGTTATTTTCACGGACATTTTGATGGGGATTCCTTCCAGAGTATCCAACGGTGCCGGCAATTTCGAAAAGGGCTCAGATTCGCCGAATTAAATTATGAGCTTTGGGGGGTTCCGTCAAGTGTATGGATTTTCGTGGTCTACCCTCCCCTCCTCCCCCCCTCAACCCTTCCTTCCACAGAAGTGGATCTCCCCCTCCCAGCAGCTGGGTATCGCAGTAAAATTATTAACGGCTCCTCAGGGTCATAAGTCAAGTAAGTACAGCTCATTTGTGTGATTAATTCGAGATATAGATACGTTCTCTCTCTCTCTCTCTCTCTCTCTCTCTCTCTCTCTCTCTCTCTCTCTCTCTCTCTCTCTCTCTATATATATATATATATATATATATATTGTATGTATGTATGTGTATAAATATATCACCCCCTTTCCACGGTGGCTTCGTCCTTCCAAGGCACGGCCCGTGTAACGCTTACACTCAACGTAATCACCGCCGGGACTCTGGTGATCGATTACGGGGACCTACCGAGGGTTTTGCTGCTGTGGACGGGAGGAAAGCTGCGGAGGCTGCTGCTGTGGTTGTTGGGGGGGAGGGGGAGGGGGGGGGGGCAGCTCACGCACCTGCTCAAGATTTGTGAACCGCGGCCTGGTGGGGCAGCGACGGAGGTAAACCAAAGGGAGCCTCCTGGTGCCGTAAATCATGACCCCGCAACGGGAGGATGAAGGAGGCAAAAGCCAGCAAGAATACCAAAACCCTCCACAAAAAGGGGGTAAAATACTGTTAGTAAAAATGAAGAATAAAATGACACACCTACACTCTCACACACACAAAACAAAAAGAAAAGAAAAACTGCAAAAAAAAAAAGCTTTTTGTTTTCTTTTTTTACCGGCCTTCAGGAAAACCGATTCCGAAGCACAACCCGTGTGAGGGGGAAATGACCCGGATTTTCGGTGCAGTTTTCCAGGGGGTTGGAAATTATCATATGAAAAGCGGGAGAGGGTTCGTTTGCATGACTGGAACCTATTTCCAGAGGCGAAATAAACGAGGGGAAACGCAACGGGGATGAAGCGAATTTTAAATCGCCGGCAATAAAGAGGAAGCTGAACGGGATTTTCTGGCGGATCAAGAGTTGAAGGGCGACGTGTGGGTGTGTTGGTGTGTCACAGTGGTCTAGAATCACGTGGTCATAGTGCGGCTTCGGTTATAGTGCTGCATGAAGCAGATTAACCAATGATATCATCTCCATTGTTTTTAATCTTATTATCAACTGATCATCGTTAAATTATCGAGTTCACTAAGGTGGTTCATTACTTGATATGGACGATGAAATAATTTGTGAGTCCTTAAAATTTGTGGCGATGTTTTAGCACATGTAGGCATGTTATTGTGTCACAGAAGAATAACGTAACCGTGTGTGAAATGGAGATCAATCAATGATATCATCCTTATTTTTTTAAATATTATAATCCACTAATCATCATGGAAATGTTTGAGTCTGC
Source organism: Adelphocoris suturalis (assembly GCA_030762985.1). Taxonomy (NCBI): domain Eukaryota; kingdom Metazoa; phylum Arthropoda; class Insecta; order Hemiptera; family Miridae; genus Adelphocoris; species Adelphocoris suturalis. The sequence goes on from CM061046.1 coordinate 83,545,815, forward strand.
GAAAACAATGGAGTCACCCTTACTTGTTATGGATGAAGAAATAATTTGTGGCTATGTGTTAGTGGTAGCGTACATATCGATCAATCTTAAAGGGTAGAATTCAAGGATTGAAATATTGAAATTCGAGTTCGAAAACATTCGAAATAAGAGTAATTTTTTTGGGTGTCATTTATAGACCTCATCACAACGAATCGATTGAAACCACTTGGATCGCCGCTGTATGGTAGGTACAGCGTTTCATCCGTTTAGTCTCCATAAGGGCTAACTTTTACAGGAAAAATTATTAACAATTATTAACAACATGGGAGTGAATCGGAACTGGTGGAACATTATGAAAATCGCCTTACATAAATATAAACGTCGACGATTTTATCAGCTGATACAATTCCAACTGAACTCTCACTTCACGAAATCTAGTTTATTATACATTTTACCACCCGTAGATGGACTTGTGAAGCGTAGGTAGATGAATTGTTTTATTCTCAATAATTTTCAGTAGGTGGTTACCTACATCAGTGTCGATATATATTTACTTGGATTCTGATGTACTATTGTGCCTGGAGTTCATTAAAACTATAAAATAGTAACTCGGTGGATTGCAAGATTGAAAACTGAACTTTTATAGAATACGAACATACAGAATTATCTCAACAACATAATCACATGATAGGTATGCAACAGTATTCGATTGCAGCTGTTATTAAGCAGGCACAAAGGGACTAGTAAAGTTTAGTTTTATTTTATATATAATTTCTCCTCGGTTCGCGTCTACGCCTATGCAGATATAACATTTAGATAATGTAAATGCGGGAGGGGTGCTTTGACGTCACCAGTGCTCAAAACTTTGAAAATCATAGAGTACAGTTGGTGTCAAACTTCTTAATGGTATCTTCTACCATTTAGAAATAGTTAAGGTGCTTATAAAAAACTGTGCCGATAAATCTAAAAACTGCCAGTTTCGCACTCCCTACCACAGAGTTTGTTAGACAGATAACCGGAAGATGTGAAACGTTCAAGACCTCCCTAAAATATTGTGGGTTACCATAAAGGTGATTCACCGAAAAACTTCGAATTTTTACTTCCTGGAATTCTGCTGTGGCAATCTTGATGTTGTACGAAAAGAGTGGGAAAACTGGAAGGACGAGACCCCCCACGAGACTACGTGTCTCTCAAATACAGCGAGAGCTCAAGCCCCGACCCCCCTCACCGTCGAGGCCAGTTAACTCGAGTTTACTTCTGGGAACATAGGCCGGTATGCACCTATAAAGCCTAAGGTGGGTAATGAAAGTGGCCGTAAAGTTGTAAAAGGAAGGGTGTCGGTTTGTGGCGAAGACCGTTCCTACCCTCCCCCCTCACCATTATTGGAGTGTATGGGATCGGCGTCTTTTGAGTATTTTCGTGCAGAGTATAGGCGGAGCCCATGCTACACGTAGGTATTGATGAGAAAAGTAACAGTCACGAGAAACTACCAACAACTAGTGGGTCCGTTGTTTAGGTTCCTCACCGAGTTTGTGAAAAATGGAATCTACTTTCTTCATCTGGTTCTAAGAACCAAAATATATTTCAAGTATACCTCCGTGTGCATAAGACGTGAAACTCAAGACATGTGAAGGATTTACAAGAGCGCCATGTACCTAGTAATGCAAAAAAAGAACCAACTTTTTGAAAAAACACTCACGCAGTTTGGAGCGTAAGCAGAACCAACTTTTCGAATCGGTCAGCTGGAGCTATGGGTGGAGCCCGTCATTTCATTCGTCCCTTGATTTCCTAGTGACGCTCCCTATCAAATTTCGTTGTAATCTGACAGACGACACAACTTTTAGCATACTCAGCGTAGGAGAGATAGGAGAGATTTGAACACAATTTTGCCATAATTATGATTGATATTACGGCTGGGGGTCAGCTGATCCTTACTAAAGTCAGCGAGGCTGAAGTTCTGACATGGTAATCGGACCAGTGCCAGTGGTTTCGGAGAAGTAGTGAGCACAACATTTTGTCCATAAATATGTAAATAAATAATAAAGAAATCTGAAAATGGATGACTATTGTAAACGTATTCTACACTCTCTGAAACGCAAAGAAAATGCATCCCCACCCCCAAGTGCCACCGTGCCGACGGTTATAATACCCCCTTTTCTACGAAAAGTTGGGTAAAAACTGATAACAGACTGATTGTTATTTTGGGTATGGATCTCATTGATTGAACTGTTAACAGTGTTGGTCCATTCGATTCATTATAACCCCGCTCCCAAACCCCGAAAAGAACAATGAACGCGTATTTTTGAGATTCGTCGTCCACGGACGATTGTCGATGATAAAATCATAATTTTGCTCCTAATCGGATCGCTCAGAAAGCTCTAAATCGATTAAACGTCAAAAAGTACCGAAATCCACACCAAACACGTTTTCTGGGGTGTTTATTGTCATAACACTCATTATTGTACTTGGTTTTGCGTTGCAAGATCAAGAAGCAGATCACACCTATAAATATTGGTACATCTATAACTACTGTGGAAAATGTAGGTACCTCACAGCAGCTGTCCATCAATATATATCGGAGAGCCAATCTCATCGTACCCTGCTCATCAGATTTGAGATTTCTTTATTATTATCATGACTTTCATAAAAATCGTACATAGCAATCGTTACACAAAAGAACATATTGATATAGAATAAGAATTAGGAACTAGGAGGATACAAATCCCTGTACACCGTCCTTTCCACATTATGCGAACCCGACATCAAGTGCCAATGACGTGATTTATACGACTCACTTCGGACCGATGAACACTACATATCGCACCTTTCGAAAAGTTCTACCTGGATATTTCTCGGTTAATAAAAGTGGAATACTCCTTTGGAATAGTGACTCCTTCTCTTCCAATACCGCGGTCTCTTTCTTGAATGCAAAAATATTTCCCCTGGAATAAACCGAGAATTTTTTTTTCTCGCAGGCCTCCCGGTGACCTTTCCTCCATTATCAGTGGTATCACGTTTCGCGTTTTCTCGAGATTTATCCCCCGAATCCTATTTATTCAGACGCAAAGAGCGGAGTAATTCGTCCGAAGTTCCAAAGCAGTCTTTTTCATAACTGCGGGTCTTATTCGTGATCCTACTGCCGCAAGATATTGCAAAATAGATTAATAATTCCTTTAAAATCCATGAAGTATTTTGAAATACCAAACACACGACTCGCGTTGCCACCTGTGGTAATTGATTAAATCACGGGTCATTCTCATTTCATTTGCCGCTTTCATGTCCCCGACGACGAATTCTCACAATTCTTTACCAAAACTAGCGATTTTGGGTAAAAAGGGTAGTATAAGGTGGGAGATCAACGATGTAGTAATTTGACTGCCCAAAGTCCCCTTTAACCAATACACAGTGACGACGAATGAAATTTGAAATCCTGGAAACTCATGAGTGTTACTGTCCCCTCCTACCTTAGGCGCTTTCACACTGCCCGCGATTTGAGCGAAGCGAAGCGATGCGATTACGCGCGAAAAAGACAAAACGCCGCGCGAGTAAGGTTTTTAAATGGGAGGAGGCGACGGGTGTTCACACTGCGTGCGGTAGAGGGCGGTTGCGAGCGATTTCGTGCGAGTGGCCTCTCGCAATCGCAAGGAACGTTGCGATTTGAAGCGAGCGATTCGTGCGAGTAATAGATTTCGCGCTCTCCAGTTTGTTGTGCATTGTAAATTATCTTGTTTTTGAATTACTTCCTGCACTTACATTCTGAAATTAGTGTCCTGCTTCTGCACTGCATTTGAAATCTGGGATAAAATATAGTCAAAAGTGTTTGAGCTCATCCTGAAATACCTCCAAAACCGCTCTTCATCCTCTCGCAGTTGAGGGTACAAATGGTGATATTCACCTAACGCACATCTTGGCTGATTCACTTCATGAACCCACTTTCTTTTACGCTTTCTTTTAATTTTCAACGTACTAGACTCTAATAAAAAGAAATTGACAGAGTTAAATGGGAACATCTTTCCGGGACACCAAATACTCGACTGGTCTACTCGCTCGCCTGTAATCGCTAGCCGTGTGAACACATCATCGCATCGCATCGCTTGGAAGTTCGCGCCTCCATTCGCTTCGCTTCGCATCGCATCGCATCGCGGGCAGTGTGAATTCAGCCTCACCTAAGTAGAAGTTAGGTAGTTACGAAACAATGACAATCTAGAACTGGCCAGGGTTACTAGCTGCAGTAAGTTGGTTCCTCTTTATTTAGATTAAGGATTTACATTTTTAAGATTATTCCCAACCCTTGAAAAACTAGTTTTTCAGTCAGTCCCCCATATCTCTTCTCAATGGGGCCTCAGGAGTGTTATCATTTTTGCGATCAAGAAAGCCAATGGAAAATGGCGGAAAACAGTCAGGTGTGAAGGTTATACTCGTATTGTCCAGTTGAAGATGTGAGACTGTAGTGGAGTGCTTGGAGTTGCAGCAGTTTTTACAGCGAAAGAAGCCTAAAGACATGTTGAGTATTTTTATTTTCAATCATGAGTGTTAGACTAATTACTAGTGTTTTTTGTGCTTAAACAAAATAATCCGATATCAACAACCATACTGCTTGGTGACAGGTTTCAAACAGTAGCCATCCCCGAGTTTTGTCACTTCATCATCCTGTGTGACGCCATTTTTACTGGAAATTCTCATGAGTGTGACCAAGGATGGGTAACACTCCTGATATCACGGTACAATAATAGGGTAACACTCCTGAGATTTAAGCTCAATTACACTGCCTTCAACATGAATTCCGTAAAATCTGAATATTACGTTTGAACGTGATTCTTTTGTACTTACTTGAGCAATGACAACAATTTTGCCTAAGTCATCCATTTTACAGAAATCAATTTTTGAAATCCGGTAACACTCATGAGTTGGATATCATGTTTTTTAATACAAAAAAATATATAAAATACATCAATGAAAAACTCACTGTTCATCTATGGAACACAAATCTGCAATGTACAATGAGTAGTATTTGCCGATCTAACCTCATTTTCAAGCACTTTCGTATTTCACATCACTGAGGTTCTCAAAAGACCCAAAGCGGCAATGACCCTCACGATTGTTCAGAGGTGATGATAGTAGGATGAGTACACGATTTTTCAGCTTTACATAATAGACTTATTCAATTTTTACGAACCTTCGATTCCACCTGTAGCAGCCAGGGTCAAGAACCTGTTGATTACTCCAAATCCTTATGGCTATTGTTGAGCTGATGTTCCCTATCATTTATCATGTACCTGTGCCAAATATATTTAAGCATTTTATTCGCAGTTTAGGCCGGTTTCAATTGAATGCAAAAATTCTGCTGGAATTTCACACTTTTGACCTCATATTCAGATTAAGCTCACTTGAAAACCTCTTAGTACCCATTTACAGCTCATAAGACCTTTCAGTGTGGCCAATAAACGGGTAGGACGATCACACGTGACGTAGTAGTACAAGGGAGCAAAATTTCAAGAACAGTTTTACTGGTCGTATATACCCATCATATAGCACTTTTTTTTAGAAAGCTCTCGGTCAGATCTTTCTATTCAACCAATGAAAAACAACCATGAAAACTACCCTTTGAATTCAAAAAGTCTGCGAAGTTATGTGTGGTACATAGGTATCCATGATATGATTTTATAGATAAATCATGGATCATATACTCATACAATTTTCATTATAATGTCTGAATAGAGAGCATTTAAAATTTATCGATTTATTGCTGTGAAATGATATGGAGGAGCATAACTCGAAGAAATTGTGATGGGAGCCCAGGCCAAAAACGTGACTGATTCCATTTCATGTCTTTCCATCATCCAAAGTACAATAGGGTTTCATTAAACGAGATTCAAAATCGAATGCAACGCGTAAATTCAACATTCAGCTAGACTCACTTAGCTCCATTCAAAATCAATTTACGACACGTTAATATCCCATTCCGCTTGAAATCTTGGATCAAATATTCAAACAAAAGTGAATATGGAATATTTGATTGCATGAATATCCTCATCGTACAGTATTCTTTCCTTCACTGGAGCATCCGACCTGTTACAGGACTTGATCTACATCATCTAGAGGAATGAGCTAGAGCGCTGATATCTAACGAGCAGGTCATTCATCCTTTAGCCCGCCCTACAGACGCATCGTTGACGTTGAAGAGCGGCAAGTATATTTGGGAAGCCAGAACAAATATACAGGATGAGAGACTGTTGGCCCAGGTGCGCCGTTCTTCAAAGGAATTGATCCTTTGGTACTTATCATTTCGAGGCCTACATGTCCGAACGCAGCAGGGAGACCCGACCCCCATATTCCTTAGAGGCTTACTCGGGAAAGTAATTTTCAAAAGTCCAGGTTAATCAAAAGATTATATTTGATTGATCAAACAGAACTTTAATCAATAATTTCGGTGGAAAAACTTGGTACTGCTTTCACCTTGGGTCTCGGCTAAACATTGAAGGCACTTTGTGGGGGGGGGGGGGGGGGGGGGGGCTCTAGACTTCATGAATGATTTCTTGACTCCCATTGGTTCTCTATTCCAAATTTTAGCTTCACAGGTTGAATAGCAGAGAAATTAATTCATTTCTAGCTTTTCCAAGAGGCCTCCATTTCAAATTAAATTTCAGCTTACATAGGTTGAATAGCACAGAACTTAGGTCTAGAACTCACTCAGCAGATCTAAGGGGCTCTAGACTTGATGATTCGTTTCTAGTTGTCTCAAGGGTTTTCCAATTTAATTTTTAGCTTCTTAGGTTGAATAACAAAGAAATTACTCCGGAACTCACTTAGCTGATCTGGGGAGCTTCAGACTTTACGATTCGTTTCTAGTTGTCCCAAGGGTCCACCAATTTAATTTTTAGCTTCTTAGGTTGAATAAAGAAAAAAAAGTAGCTCCGGCCCTCGCTCAGCTGATTTGGCGAGCTTCAAACTTTACGATTCGTTTCTAAATGTCCCAAGGGTTCTCCATTTCAAATGTCAGTTTCATAAGTTGAATAGCAAAGGAATTAGCTCCAAATCTCAATTAGCTCATCTATGGAGCTTCGGACTTTACGATTCGTTTCTAGATGTCCCAAGGGTCTTCCAATTTAATTTTTAGCTTCATAGGTTGAATATTAAAGAAATAGCAACGCGCGCGGGGGGAACGCTAGTAACAAATAAATTAGCTCCGGACCTCACTCAGCTGATCTGGGGAGCTTCAGATATTACGATTCGTTTCTAGATGTTCCAAGGGTCCTCCATTCCAAATGTCAGCTTCATAGGTTGAATTGCAAAGAACTTAGCACCGGATCTTATTCAGCTGAACTTAGATCCGCCGCTACTTCAGTCTCGTTTTCCGTGACAATTTTTTGCATGTAACATTTTTCACTTTTAGGTCTCTGTAAAAAGCGTGTTCCACGCTAATAAAGGCATATATTCTAGTTCCATCAAATTTTCGCTTCTACACGAATTCAGCGAAGTATGATTCCAAATGTTGGCGTTTGGTACTGTGATGCTGCTGTGATGTGAGCAGCCATTTCGCTGCTCCCATTATCTTTCTATGTGCTGAGTGTGAGGTGTGAGCTTCAGACGTCGGATCCTCGAAATGGTATGTATGGTTGACCGTCAGACTATTTATCCGAACGATTCTAGCTCTGCAGTGGAGTAGTCTCGCTAACAGTCTGGATAAATCGTGTAGTTTTGTCTGTCCAATATCCTGGATGTAAGCGACGGTTTTGCAAAGTCATAACCCATCTAAAATTTCACTAGCAGATCGCTGATGTTGAGGGCTTTCTCAGCCAATGAATGAGAGCTACAGCCTGCATTCGCACGGTATAGTACTTCATTCAGCCATACATAAAATATATTTAAACCGCCTTGGGGCTTAAACCAACCCTGCAAGCTGACTCCCTATAACCCTGACTTGTATTTGAACTTCTTTATTTTCCTTGTACCCTTGTTCCACATGCCAAAATGTGTTTTTGTTTCTCTTAGATCTTGTTTTGCATTTTAACATGTATCATGTTTTAGCCCTGGGGTCCTAGCAAATTTTGCGAGTCAATTTTTTTCCGCGCACGAAACATATAGTGTTACAGTGATTTCCGCCTACAACCGAGTCGTTGCTAGGGAAATGGTACTTCGTCGTTTTTCATCCCACAAAATTCGTTGACCATTCGTTCGAAAGCTCTCGATTTATCCAACAATATTATGTTAACTACGGCGAAGTGCGTGTCCAACAAACTGAGTTATGAGCATGGTTATATAAATAATTGTTTACACACAGGTGATCATTCTCAATAATTGATATTGTGAACATGATTGCTACCGCTTGTTAATTTCTGATGTTTTCATAGAATTTCGAATCAATATCGAGGAGAAAACATGATACATGGTTGAAATTTTTGGTTCTAGAACAGAAATAAGTTATTAAAGTCTTGTGAACAAATCAACAAACCTTCAAGAATCAAAACCTTATCTGAAAATAACATTAGGATAAAATCCATAAAGACAGCGGTCAAGTTCAAGGTAAACCAATTTTGACAAACCTAGGTAGGTATACTTTACAATTATTAAACAGATTGTCATAGGATTTTAGTGTGGATTTTTACTAAAATTGAAGTTTAAAATGTCATTTTCTCATTATATTAAGAATTATGTTACTATTAGGCTGTTTTCTGTGGCAATCTAAGTGATTGTCGTGATTAAATTTTTTATTCTCTACAGTATAAATCTATACCCATTTGTTGAGGTTAAGGGATTATTAAATGAGATACGAAATTAAACACTTGAAATCTTTCAATACCAATTTCTCTAAAGAGATAATGATGGAGGATTCTCTGACTAATATCATGACGAGATTTATTGAATATAATTCAATGGTAGGGAAGAAACTACCGCCCAGGGGTGAGGATAGGTGAAGATAGCAATTTAGGGTTATTGATATAAATCAATAGGGGGTGAATAATAGTTAATTGCTAGACGCACGAGAGAGAGTTTTTACCTTGAAGGAAACACGATCTGGAATGAGAGGGGGAGTGGACGACTCGGCGTTCTTTTGAGAACGTTCCGAGTAATAGTTCCTACGATAGGATCTGTTACATTTCTCATAAGTACTATTGTACAAATTGATCTAATGGCCTAAGGCCTCCACAAATAAATGCATTCATTTCTCATCGTACAGTGAGTGATATCGTACGAGTACAATCTGTCCCTGTAAATTGTCAATTCAAAATTATTGTCCGAATTTCCTAGCCACTTCTTGAGTTAGCATCATTACGGTGTTAATGGTGTCGTTCTGTCAGGAAGCAAAATACATTTTATGGTCGTAGAAGAGACATGAATGGGGATCATCGTGGGAGGATGAATGTAACCGAACAGAAGGGACAACTCCGGTAGTAATAATCCGAAGACGTACATTCTGTACAAGGGATGCTATGGGAGGTTACGAGGATTTTATTGAAGGAGGGGATTCGGATGGTGCCATCTGGTAGTGATGTCTCGACGGAATATCCCGTGTCGTAGGCACCACCTTGCGTGGGCGAACCCAACTCTCCTCTTATTCATCGGTCTGGCTGCAGGTGTTCCCTTATTTATACGTATATACCCCCGGAAGGACCTTAGCGTCTTGTCTGGTTTCACTACCGGCCACATATGGCGTTCTTGGAAGTATCCAGTATGTCTTCGGAGCTCGGCTAACGAGGTTAACGGTCTGGGCAGCTCTACTACTTGGGGGGCTCCAAGAATCGGAGATGGTATTAAGTTAGACGAATAATAGGTTTACTGACACTGCTTTAGCTCCCAAATTTGGCACAGTCCTCAATATTCTAACACTACCTCGATTCCTGACAGGTGAGCGTAACCAACGTTTTTGGAAAAGCCACAACTTCGAGGAGGTGTGATCATTTCATTACCTGGATTGGGGTTCAGGGTATTCGGTCACCCCGAAGGAGGATGTGCGTAAAAGTTGACCATGTCATTTTTTTTTTTTTTTTTTTTTTTTAATAGCTGTAGGTAACAGCGTTTCAGAGATTTTCCGAACTTTTATTGCTACAAAATCTTTTATGTTTGAGTTGGTTTTATGGTCTTTAGGTGGTAGGTTTTAGGAATCGAAGCTGTGCTTATAAGAAAACGCTGCTAAAAGTGAAATTTAGTAAAGGAAAGAAATTTTGAGTTTGAAAGGAAAAAAGTTCCATTCATGCAGCATGATCGTATGAGCGAATTTTCGTAAATTATCGTATTGTATAATGTTGACTTTTTTTGAAAATTGAGCTTTTTGAGTAAAAGGAAAATTGTTTAATATTAATTTTAGGGCAAAAAACGTATTCTAAATAATAATCTCTTATTCAAATCTATATTTATATTATATTATTGAATCTATATCTATATTATTGAATCTAAGATATCCGAATTTTTAGCTTTTTTTTGCAGTTTTTATCAATTTTTTAAAGCAAATCTTAAGGAATTTTAAGTAAAATTTTCAGCATAATTGTGTACATACATTTTTGGATGTTCTATTTTATAGTTAATAAACTTTATTTGAGCAATAGTCTACCAAAAAATATAAATTGAACGATTTTTAGCCATTTTTAGAGATTTTTTTAAGTAAATTTTTTGAAATTCGACCAATTTAATGTGCTCAAAAAGTGTTGTCCAACGAACTCATCCTTTCTTTTGAAATTCTTGATTTTTTGGCGAAAGAACGAAGTTTTTATCTCAATTCTATCGAGAGTTATCGTCTGGAATGACACATACACACACACACACACACACACATATATACATATATATATATATATATATATATATATATATATATATATATATATATATATATATATATATATATATATATATTTATATATAAAAGCGTTAAAATCCAGGAATTATTTCAGAATGCCTCAAAACAGATTTCGATGAAGAAAATTTTTAAAAATTTTATTTTAAAAATTTGGAGCCATTGCAATAGCTTCAATTTCTAAGAAATAAAATAAGGTTTAAAAAAAAAAAAAAAAAACGGATTGAGATTAAAAATTAATTGTTCGTGAACTATTTAAAAAAGTGTGACATTCTTTTCTGTCGGAAGACAATTTATAATGACCCTCTGAGTTAAGACATATCCTTGACTGTAGGTGTGTGGGAATTATGTTAATTGGTAGAATGTCAAGTGCCGACGTAGTTAGCAGGTTCAAGAGACGGAAATCGATGATTTCAGTGACACGCGCCTGAAGAAACGTCGCATCGTTTTCAAATCGGAAACTCCAATTGAATGTTGAAGCCGAGCAGTGTAACATTCGGTTAGGTACCGCGGAGGAAAGTAAAGGGGAGCTAACGATCCGTTGTATCAGAATTCATGAAAGGCTGCTAAGGGAGCTAATGGTGCATGACAGGACGTTTCTCCCCCTGCTCAATGACGCTTGAAATCTTGATGTCCCCCTACTGCTGCAGCATTTATGTTTACGTTCCTTAATAGAAAGATTGTTTCTGTTCCCTAGTGCATCTAGTGGTATGCATCATCAAGCACTTGAATCGAATAGTGTTTGGCAATATAACGAAAGTTACCGATCGGCAGTGTTGGGCATAAATGTCGCATGTTGTTGTCGAATACGAATACGATTGTAATCGAGATAATTATTCGTTGATTCTGAGTCAATTGCGATTATATTATAAATAAATTATTATAAATTATTTATAAATAAATGGTTTCCTAATTGAAAGAATTGTGACGTTTTACGCTACATATTGATTTACTATTTCTCATTAAGGTATTTTCAAAGTTCATTGAAACTTTTTAATGATCTACACATTCATGTTACGGATGCGAAGAACTACACTGCTCTGAAAAATTAAGTGATCACTGTCGGAAAATCCAAGTTTCGGATTCGTGGTGGCAGGCCGTAAAATACCTGTCTACTGAGATAAATTCTCACTTTTCGGTAAATAGACATCCAGAAAAAGAGTTTACGACAAACTCAGCTCAATAGAATGGTCGTCTGAAGTAAACCAAGATAGTTTCCTCAGACAATGACCGGGTTGTGCGGATAGTAAAGCCAGAATCGGTCAGTGTTCGGCATAATCTTATCGTCGAATACGAATACGATTGTAATCTCGATAATTATTCGTTGATTATGAATCAACTGCGATTATATTAGTGTAATCGTACTTGTATGTCGGCGATTACACGAACACAACCCATAAAACGCTGCAAATTATTTCACAAAGGTTTATTATTTTTTCAATTGAGTATGATCGTAGTTTTAGTTGGCTTGCGTACGTCATAAGGTCCGTCCAGACTCCTCGGCGTGTCCTATTTCGAGTTGCCACAACCTATACTTCTATAATTATTTACGCATGTTTATATTTCTCGATTTGAGCTCCTATCTATTCAAATAGTTATTGCCTTAATAATATCATTGTCTAAGTACGTACGAAAAGTCGAGAGGATATGTTATTATATGCGTAGGAAAAGCATTGGTATTAACACACAAATATGACCTTGAAAAAAACATTCATGCCTCGAACGAACGCCGGCGCCGTACCCACCACAAGCCGCGGCGCCGGCGCCTCCTCTCACTCCACCCCCCGCACCCCCCTCACCACCCACCGTGACCCCCTGCCAAGCGTGCCAGGCGTGCGTCTAACACGTCCTAAAAGACACTTTTTCGTCCGTTTTTGGCCCATAGCATCTATGCGAGTAAAGCGATCGGGATGGTTAAACGTTAGGACCAACTAGACCCCAAATGGAGTCTATGTGCGAAAGAACAGGGTTTTTAAGTCAATTCTTAGGCCTTTTATGGCCCGGACGGCGGACGGCGAACGGCGGACGGACATTTCAAATTTGGATTCTACGCACCTTGAAACGTAAAGTGACAAAGTTTGAGGGGGGGTTATAAAAATTTTTTGCTACACGATCACATAGGCTTATTATTGGAAATAATAAACCAACCGATTATGCCAGCCATCAGAATAAGTCAAAATCAAATACACACTTTCTCCAGATTGGTTTATAATTTGTCTGTCTTCCAATCATTACACATTGTCATGTACGATAGGTAAACTTCCTATCTTGTACTTAACACCGTTCTTATATTATGATTCGCTGACAAAACTTCAATTTAGGCATCCCGCTTGACTTTTTTCATTTCGTTTGTCCCCACACGCCATTTTGGTTTATTATTTCCAATAATAAGCCTATGTGATCGTATAGCAAAAAATTTTTATAACCCCCCCTCAAACTTTGTCACTTTACGTTTCAAGGTGCGTAGAATCCAAATTTGAAATGTCCGTCCGCCGTCCGCCGTCCGCCGTCCGCCGTCCGGGCCATAAAAGGCCTAAGAATTGACTTAAAAAACCCGTCCTTTCGCACATAGACTCCATTTGGGGTCTAGTTGGTCCTAACGTTTAACCATCCCGATCGCTTTACTCGCATAGATGCTATGGGCCAAAAACGGGCGAAAAAACGTGCAAATTATTTCACAAAGGTTTGTTATTTTTTCAATTGAGTATGATCGTAGTTTTAGTTGGCTTGCGTACGTCATAAGGCCCGTCCAGACTCCTCGGCGTGTCCTATTTCGAGTTGCCACAACCTATACTTCTATAATTATATACGCATGGTTATATTTCTCGATTTGAGCTCCTATCTATTCAAATAGTTATTGCCTTAATAATATCATTGTCTAAGTACGTACGAAAAGTCGAGAGGATATATGTTATTATATGCGTAGGAAAAGCATTGGTATTAACACACAAATATGACCTTGAAAAAAACATTCATGCCTCGAACGAACGCCGGCGCCGTACCCACCACAAGCCGCGGCGCCGGCGCCTCTTCTCACTCCACCCCCCGCACCCCCCTCACCACCCACCGTGACCTCCTGCCAAGCGTGCCAGGCGTGCGGCTAACACGTCCTAAAAGACACTTTTTCGTCCGTTTTTGGCACGCGAGCACGCCTGGCACGCTTGGCAGGGGGTCACGGTGGGTGGACGAGGGGGGCGGACGGACATGGATTCTACGCACCTTGAGCGGGGGGGGGTGGAGTGAGAGGAGGCGCCGGCACCGATTACGGCGTTCCTTCGAGGCATGAATATATGTTTTTTTTTTTAGGTCACATTTGTGTGTTAATACCAATGCTTTTCCTACGCATATTTAATAACATATCCTCTCGACTTTTCGTACGTGGTTAGATAATGATATTATTAAGGCAATAACTATTTGAATAGATAGGAGCTCAAATCGAGAAATATAAACATGCGTATATAATTATAGAAGTATAGGTTGTGGCAACTCGAAATGGGACACGCCGAGGAGTCTGGACGGGCCTTATGACGTACGCAAGCCAACTAGTACTACGATCATACTCAATTGAAAAAATAATAAACCTTTGTGAAATAATTTGCAGCGTTTTTCTTTTCTGCTACACTTGTAAACTTAGCTTCTATAAGTGTGACTTTTTTACACTTGTACTTTGTTTTGGTGAAACACTTGTTCTAGTTTACCGTGCATTACAAGTACCTGTACTTGTTGACTTGTACACTTGTAACTTGTTGTTTTATGTTAGGCCCCAGGAGGAATATGCTTTTTCGGTCGAGGAACTTGAACTTGCTACACCTCTCAATTAAACGTATTCACGTATTGATATACTAAAATTTGAAAAATGTGTGGTGTTAGATGCATAAAAGAAGTAAAATCCTCAATAAACTGGATACATCGTATAACTGAATAATGTAATGTACATAGGGTGTCGCACTGTCAGGCGACACCACCGGCTAAAGTTCGATTCTACTACTAATTTCTGTCTTTTTTGTCCTATAACATTTATTTTTTTTAATTCAGGCTATAGACGACATTTTTTTCACTTTTGAGATTTTTTCGCATTTTCGACTTTGTGTCACTAAAACTGTCATAACTCCCTAAAAATTTCAGTCAATACTCAAATCTGATTATACCGTTGAAAACAGCGTAAGATTTCCTCTCCTCCTAATGACTTTTTAAACAATTTTAACTGAAATGAACGGGTGAAAAAATAATCCGTAAAGGAAGCACTTGTAAAATTTCAAAAATTTTCACTTTCTTCAAAGTTTGTCTCTCGAAACGTCCTGGATGGAAATTTCCATGCTGTAAGCCTAAAAGTTGCATCAAAATCCCAGCTTTCCAACGGTGTAGTCAATTTTTATTTTACTTTGTTAATTGGGGGAGAACAGTACGTTTGCATGTTGAAAAACGTGGTTTTTCCCTACGAAATCGACGGTTTTCGTGAAAAATTACCCCCTAAGAAAATTCTAGTTTGGGGTAGGTTTCTACTTATTTTTTCACATCGAATCAAGTGGTAACACTCGCAGATCTCTCCAACTCCGTTACAACCGAGTTTTAGACTTTAACAAACAAGTTTTTAGTTCATTTTGTGTGCTCAATTTTATGTGTTTTTAAGGGTACCTAAAACTTGTTAGTTAAATAGTAAAACTCGGTTGTAACGGAGTTAGAAAGATCTGCGAGTGTAACATTCGATTCAGCGTGAAAAAATACGTAGAAACCGACCTCAAACTAGTATTTTCTTAGGGGATCATTTTTCATGAAAACTCTTGATTTCATAGAAAAATCCACGTTTTTCAGCATACGAACATACTTTTCTCCCCCAATTAACAAAGTAAAATCAAAATTGACTACACCCTTGGAAAGCTGATGAAATGGAGCTTTAAGCTTTTGAGCCCCTCTGGCACAGACTGTGTTTTAATCGAAAAAAATCATTAAAATTTTTGAAAACAAAAAAACAAAAAACAGAAATTCACAAATTTTTAAGTTTATAGGTAAAAATACTAGGTATCTGCTCTAGCGTTGAGTTTTTCTGGACTGGTCAAGAGCACATCTAATGAGAAATGTTTCGCTCTTTCCAATGGCATCTTTTAGAATTGCACAATTTCGTACTAATACGAGAGGAAACTACCAAGTATTTTGATATGGGGTAAAAATCGTAAACGAGTTCCACTATCTGCTTTACAAGCAGATACCATGTTACATGGATATGTCTTCGATTGGGGGAATTTTTTCCTGGACACACCAAGACCTGAAGATGTCCTCAGTACGAGGACGGAACGTTATCAAATAAAACAATCAATGAAACAATTTCATTTATTTTCCCTGGGCCGCATCCCGACTAATTCCAACAAAACAACGGTTTACTTATAGAAATGTTGAAAATAACTGTGGAGAGAAGCCACTCCCACTACAATGAGTTGTTGCGTGTTGATAACAGTCGACTGTTGTCAAGAGATGAAAATGTTTCCTATGGAGTGGAGTAAATGATGCTATTGCTTTACGTTGAGAATATTGTAGCCGGCTTATTAAAATTGTTTATAGTCCAATCAACTTAGTTTAGGAATGTAGCCAGGTACGTAAGGAGGGGGAAATTGGTAGCTTGAGATGTGAACATTTATCACATAAATCAAGCGCTTTCCAACGAGTGGCGAACGATTTCTGTGCGATGATAACTGAGGAAGTTCCATTCCCCTAGCAACGGCTGGGTTGTAGGTGAACATCATTAGAAATTGTGACATCTTTATTGCGTCACGAAAATTTTTGGTTGACCCCCCAGAGCAAAGACATATCCATGTCAATAAACATTATTATTATTACTGAGCCTACGACCTTCCTGGGTTTCCACTCAAGCTTGTCCGTGCTGACGTTTTTAGAACGGTTAGTACCAACTTCTCCAGTTATATTTTTTGGTTGAGCGAATGGTAGAAGTTGTGTACGTTGGAGGGAAAGAAGGTGTTGCCCAGCCCCCTTCACTAGGAATTCTCAGAACTTGGCTAAAGTACGCCTGCAGACCTATAGTTTACATCTAGCTTGGATGCGCAGTCGGCCCTGCGCAGTTACATCTTTGGCGTTTTGGAGGGTGTTTTTGGATTGGTCTTCCAGTTTTGTTCCGCCCGCGGTTGTGGATAGGTCGCGTGTGTGTGTACTCAACAACTAGCTCTACTAGATGATCCCTATATATAAAGTGATTCTTTCTCGAACTCGGCTCGCGTTTCCGCGATCGGATGTGAAAAGGCAATTCGTATTTCGTTGTGTATTGTGAAGTGTAGTGTTTCAGTGTGAAGTGTTTACTCCGTCTACTTCTCACCAATTATCGGCGACTACATCGATTTCCAAGGTAGATACGTTCATGATTTTCAAACTCAAGTAACTTCGTTCACATAAAAAATGATATTTACATATACTCAGGGGAAGAGTGGAAATAGTGTTAAGGGGCGAAGGCGGGGAAAGCACAGAAGTTTCTTTTCTGTGTTCTGTGGGGTTTAACCCCCTCTCTGTGGGGTTCAACCCGTTCAACTCCCTCTTTTCACCTCTTCGCGAGTGCAGAAAGATTGAGAGGGGCAGGGTGGAAAGAACCCTTCCGCGCGAAATCTTTCCGCGCGCGCGAAGAGGTGAATATTTGGAATTGTACGGGTCACTCTCGGGGTTGCCAGGTGTCCGGTTTTGCCCCGGACGGTCCCGTTTTTCACCAAGCTGTCCGGACGAAAATTTAAAGTCGTTATGAACATCAGATGTCCAGTTTTCTCAGAAATTGTGGAAAATGTCCGGTTTTTATAGTTCTTATCGTTGGTTGGGGATCCTTCGAAATCAGCAGTGACTTCTGGAGGACTTGCCTACATCCTTTATCTGGCAATCGACTCTAGAAAGCTATTTAAAACTCAAAAATCATTTGAGCTGTTTCAGTTTTAGACAAATGTAAATGATCTTGAAATAACGGAGATGATCGTAATAGTTCTAGACGTAGAATATCGAGATTTTCATTTCGAAATTCCCAGTTACCAGGTAGGTAACCTGTTACGTATATCCCAGTTACCAGTAACGCCCTTTACTGATTCTTATGTTTCCTGACTACTTAGTATATTACATTATTATTATGGTTTCCAGATGACGGATATCAATTACTACCTATGTATTCAGCTATTATAGTACTATATTCTGGCTGTATGGGAAAGTTCTCTGTTATCTTTAGGGATGAATAAAGGAACTAACTGACGGAAATTATCGGTGTACAAAAATGAATTAGAAAAATCACATAGGTAATTATAATTAAACAAAACTTATGTTAAGTGAAAAAAATATTATTAAATCGAAGCTTTTTTACGGACCCCCCCCCCCCCCCCCCTCCACCGCTAGGAACGCTCGCCTCTCGGGAAGTCTCCCCGTGAAAATCGTCTTGGCCGAAGCTTCAGACATAATCCGAACTGTCCCGAACGATCCCGATTGTACCCGAAGCCTCCCCGGTCTTTCTTTCTCTACTCTACGACGCCAATCATCACTTTCATAGAATATATGTAACAATGAGAATAATGGAGTAGAAATTACTGAATGTACTTCTGATCTAGATGAACAGGCAGATAATTAAGCTTTGTAAATGATTGGGAACTTGTATGTTATATAATGTATGTGAGAACTTGTATGCAATAAAACTGATCTTGCAAAAATTGAAGGATGCAAATTATTAAAATGATATGAAATTAATTCCAATTAGAAGAGATTTGATAATTATATTATTATAATTAATTTCAGGTAGCTTGAAAATAGACTCTGTACAAAGAAATTGAAGTTTTATCTACACAAAGACTATAAACCATGACAGGACTATGACTGGTGGGGGAACAATAAATAAATTTACTACAGTAAACAAAATGAATAAACGTTTGATAAAACGAAAAATCAAAAATTAGTTAGGTAGCAGATAAGCATTTGATAAAATGAAAATCACAAAACTAGTTCGTTCTGACTTTTTTATATTTTTTTCCCTCTTGCTTTTGGTTATTACCCTCCTTTGTATTTTAGTTTTATTAATCCTCTCAAATCATTTTTGTGGCGATATAGCCTGATTTGGGGGATAATATCTAAAATAGCGGGAACTTGAAAATTCCATGGTGACAGTGAAGTCCGAGTTGGGTTGAGAAAATAGCCAGCAAAGCGCGGATAAGATTGTTAAAAACGCCGATAGATCGCTCCTCGGTGGTGAGGCCGTAGCCGCAAGTCTCTACCAAGATGAGACTCTACATCGCAACCTGGAAACGCAAGTTAGAAAGTTCCAGAAGATTGGAACAGTGCTGCCATGGCCACTATAGCGGGGCCATGGCGAACTCGACCCGGTGGGCCCACAGAACATAGAATGAACATTCTATGTTCTGTGGGCGAGCCCGACTCTGTGGCAGAGGTCGAGTTTGCGCAGCTCTGGGGGGGCGCTCCAAGATCTGTTGGGACACAGAGCTCTCAACCCCATAACCTTGTTGGAACGCAATTTCGAGTTCTGAGCTCCTCTAGGGCGCCCTTTTGTTCTTGTTGGAACAAAGCTGGTAGAAGACACTCAGATATGGAAGGAGGTGGGGGGGAAGCCGATCAACTCCCTCAGACCCTCACACCACCTCGCCCCGTTCGTGGGAAGATCGGGAGTGGAAGGGTGGAACGAATGGGAAGGGGTGAAGGGGAAGCCTTTCAATCCCCTCCCTACACCTCTTCACGTTCGCGGAAAGTTATGAGTGGCGGGACGGAAAGATTAGAGAGTTTTTGGTGACCACTAACGTACCCTTCACGTCACCCTACCATACCTAAGAGTACGTGACCTTGAGGGGACGTTAGCAACGTCGCACGTTAGAATGGCTCATTTAACGTCACCCGTTTGGGGACCTAAAGGCACACGTCACCAGCCTAACCTTCCTGTAAATGTAACACTACTGGGCACCTCAAAATTACTCGAATACTGGTGAAATAAATAATAGTAGTTTTTCTTTTCAAATGCCTCATTACCAACTAATTTTGTTGATAGCGGGTAGGTTTTTGAACACCCCTCAAACTTGGTTATTTTTCGTTTCAAGTCGCGTAGATAGAAACCGAATGTGCCATCTGAAGTCCGCCTCCGCCGTCGCGCTTTACTAGCCTTCAACTCGATCGGAAAAAATCCGTTCTTTTGCGCACAGGCTCTATTTGGTCGATTAGAGCTTTGTTTTTATTATAATTTTACATATTTTAAAAGAGGAACCTGAGTTTTAAGACACTACGTCTTCGCAGTATTGTTCTTAGTTAGCCTGATCTCAGCTGTTTTCTCGTGAACATTGCATGAAGTGCTGCCTCCACTGATGATTATCAGGTAAAATCCTGGTTCATTGTCATAGAGATGTATACTTTTTCATACTTCTTGATATATTACCCAACCGAAAACCCAAAAACATGAAGTTTGTAACGACTAAAGACCCAAAAGTGCAACTAAATCGCGGTGTTTCCCACTTGAGGCTTACTATCTTTGCGTTAAATCCATGCGTTGTTTACGAATTGAAAACTAAAAAATATGACCTTGAAAAAAACATATATTCATGCCTCGAAGGAACGCCGGCGCCGTACCCACCACAAGGTGCCGCGGCGCCGGCGCCTCCTCTCACTCCACCCCCCCCCCCCCCCCCCCTCACCCCCCTCACCGCCCACCGTGACCCCCTGCCAAGCGTGCCAGGCGTGCTCGCGTCTTTTTGCCCGTTTTTGGCCCATAGTATCTATGCGAGTAAAGCGATCGGGATGGTTAAACGTTAGGACCAACTAGACCCCAAATGGAGTCTATGTGCGAAAGAACGGGTTTTTTAAGTCAATTCTTAGGCCTTTTATGGCCCGGACGGCGAACGGCGGACGGACATTTCAAATTTGGATCCTACGTACCTTGAAACGTAAAGTGACAAAGTTTGAGGGGGGGTTATAAAAATTTTTTCCTACACGATCACATAGGCTTATTATTGGAAATAATAAACCAAAACATACTCATGCCTCGAACGAACGCCGGCGCCGTACCCACCACAAGCCGCGGCGCCGGCGCCTCCTCTCACTCCCCCTCCCCCCCCCCCCCCCCCCCCCGCTCGCCCACCCCACCTCACCACCCACCATGACCCCCTGCCAAGCGTGCCAGGCGTGCTCGCGTCGAAAAGACACGTTTTTGCCCGTTTTTGGCCCATAGCATCTATGCGAGTAAAGCGATCGGGATGGTTAAACGTTAGGACCAACTAGACCCCAAATGGAGTCTATGTGCGAAAGAACGGGTTTTTTAAGTCAATTCTTAGGCCTTTTATGGCCCGGACGGCGAACGGCGGACGGACATTTCAAATTTGGATTCTACGTACCTTGAAACGTAAAGTGACAACGTTTGAGGGGGGGTTATAAAAATTTTTTGCTACACGATCACATAGGCTTATTATTGGAAATAATAAACCAAAATTCGTCACGGTCATCAATTTCAATAGGGCGTCCCTCCTATAATATGCTGCTAATATTACCTAGCTTCAGAGAGACGTCCTTAAAGCGAATTCAACAATTGGAGCCCAGCCTATTTGTCTCAAATCTATTTCAATAGGGCGTCCCTCTGAAGCTAGGTAATATTAGCTATCAATAGTTTAGTTATCTTAAAGGGGGTTGTAGCATTGGCGACTTGCATCTTATAATTATGTAATGTTTAATTCAAAAAAATAAATGTGTGTACATTAAAAAAAAAAAAAAAAAAAAAAAAAAAAAAAAAAAAAAAAAAAAAAAAAAAAAAAAAAATGGCAAGGCTTGGCATATTAGGAGGGACGCCCTATTGAAATTGATGACCGTGACGAACTTTTATGGGTTGTATTCGTGTAATCGCCGACAGACGAATACGAATATAATCGCAGTTTACTCAGAATCAACGAATAATTATCGCGCTTACAATCGTATTCGTATTCGACGATAAGATTATGCCAAATTCTGCCGAACGGTTATTCAACTTTTCTATACTCTTCAATCGGTTTTGAAAATTTAATTATCTTTAACTTGCTTATCAATCATTAAGCATTGACATTTCGAACAGGAATATGATGTTATTCGGTTGGCTTCCATCATCAACTTCATTTTGATTCGTTATATGAGAAGAAATGTTGATTTGGGTTTAGCGAATGTTCGAAATGTATGTATAATACACATTCACATACATCATATGAAAAAAAGGTAAAATGCAGGAGCAGTTTCAGAATGCCTCACAACAAAGCTAAAAAAAGCAAAATTTTGGAAATTTTTAAAAAGTCATTGCATTCGCCTATTAACTGTCTTCTAAAATTCGCTGACACGCATGAAAATGTGTTCGAAACTAGGAATCGGTTCAGAGTTCCTCATAATTGATTTCCATGAATACATTTTTGCAAAATTCCATTTTGTAAATATTCGGAGGAATTGCGTAGCTTCTTGGTTTTCTCCAAAAATTCGCTCAAATTCCGAAACAATTCAGCATAAATACTACATACTAAGTTTAATAAAATTCGCTCATATGATCATGCTGTACAATTTGATTTTTTTTAAATCCATTTTTTGAATTTTTATCGAATTTTATTCGGTTCGCTCCTCGTTAGAACTACTAACAAATTCTTTTTAAACACGACGAAGATCGTACAAAACGCAATGATTAGGTGAAATAAATCGAGTCAAATATATGAAAAAGTTCTAGTCGTGCAGCATGATAGTATGAGCGAATTTTTATGGCATTTCGACACGGACTTACAGACAGACCCGGAACAAAAGTTGTTCAAAATGGTCTGAATCATAAAATGCGGGATGAAATTTTGGTTTTCTGATGAAAAAAAAGTCTTTCCCCTACAGTGAAAACAATACCAGCTAGGTGTACCTCTATACGTAAAGGAGAATGTAATATGGTAGTTGCTGTGATTTTCCCTTATATATCGACCGAACCGCTAGAACTGGCAATCCGAAAGACCGTGTGAGCCCAAGTTAATCCCCATAGCAACTGCCAAAACAACGTGTACACGTTCGTAAAAGCGTTGGACGGTTGGACGCGTTTTTCTCAAGATCGACAACAGTATTTGCATAAAGCGATCCACTTATTAAAGTAAATAGCTCAGTAAAGTAAGAGCAGAATTGATATACCGCCATTTGCAATTACTTATGAATCGAATCATTGCCTGGCTCGAGAACACCGACCGCATTCCTCGATTTGATAGCCATCGCTGTGTTTTAGCGAGTCTCGGATTGGAATTCGAGAGTGTAAAATCGAAGACAACTTGAGGGTGGGAGTTGAAGGTGTGAGCGAAGTAACCGTTTGGTTTCTTAAATAGAGTAAAACCAGGTTCCTATCAACAGGCGGAATATAATGTCATAATATCATCTCACCGTTTGCAATTACTTAAGAATGAATGAATGAAGACGTGTGTGTGTGTGGCTTACATAGAAAACATTAAAAAATATGCATGTATTACAAAAAAATGAACGCCTTAAGCATAGGATAAGCCCTGTGTGGCCTCTGTGCGCTACTGTACTAGTTGTATGAACTAATAATAACTACGTCAATTGAACAGAAAAAAAGATTATTGCATTATGGGAAAAAAAACATATTGGTGAGTAATGCATGCATTTTACAGGGACGTCCCTATGAATGGATTGTATATGATTTTGGTGAGAATTGAAATAAGAGAAAAAACAGAAGTATCATGATTTCTCGGAATCTCTCCCCCTCCCCCCATCACACCATTTCACCCCTTCACCGACGTTAAATTTGAAATTTCCGAGGTTGCATAACTGGACTAAAATTTGGATCGAACAAACAATAAAAGCTTCGCGAAAAGTCTCATGAATATAATAAAAATAACACGATTTATCGTTATTACCCACTCCACTCACCCTCTTACATCACGAAATTTAAAACTCCTGTTACATATTCCAAAACTAGCCGAAATTCAAAGTTGAACAAAAAAAGAATCATGAAAATCGGGCGAGAATAGTGAAAACATCATCGTTTATCGATATTACCCCCTCCATTCACCCCCTCTCTTGATAAAATTTGAAAATTCTGACAAAATTTCAAAAGCTATATCGAATTCATAATGGAAATAAATAAGAATCACTAAAATCGGTAGAGATTTTTAGCTTGGGCAGCGCTTGACAAAATCGGTAATTATCCCCTCCACCCCCGACCACGACAGCAAATCCGAAATTTCCTAGTTTTGCTGAAGTCGGAATCGAGCAAAATGAGAATCACGCATATCGGTTGGTAATTGTAACCTAAGTAGTAGACAAAATTTGTCGAAAAAACACGTTTTTTCTCATTTACCCCTTCCATTTCCCCTCTTCCTTCTTGAAATTGTAAACTTCCGAGGTTTTTTGCACAACTAGACTAAAATTGGGATTGTACAAAGAAAGAATCTCGAAAATCGGTTGAGAATTGTGGTCTGGGCGGCACCAACAAAATTTGTGTCACACACACATAATACACACATTTTTTTTTTCTTTCAAAACTCCCTTCAAACGGGGAGGGGGCACACATTAAATTGAAAAGCAAACAAGTAAATGAAATAAATTGGGGAGGACGCCACAGTTGTGTTTTGACGGCTGGCAGTACTCTAGCTTGCTAAGTGAGGCAAAAAGCATACGGAGAGGTTTTAGAAATTTTGTTTAAATCGGGTTGCTTATGAAAGAAGGCTGATGGACTGAGAACACTCGAAGATAGCTTGGCAGATCGGCTGCAGAAAATCGTTGTGATTGTCTTGATATTTAAGGATGGTTTTTGACATTCAGTGGAATAATTTCTGTTAGAGCAGCCCATACAATACTGCCAAAACTGATGTAATTACAAGTGATGTGAAATACCGTAAATAAACTTCTCATTTTAAGGCATTCTCGGAGTTAGTAGAATAAATAAGTGAATCGCCTCGGTTGAGCACGCAACCGCGTTCCTCGATTTAGTAGCCAACACCTCGTTGTAGCGAGTCTCGGATCGGAATCCGAGAGTGCAAAATCGAAGCCAACTGGAGGGTGGGGGTTGGAGGGGTGAGCGAAGTAACCGCTTGGTTTCCTGAATAGAGTAAAACCAGGTTCCAATCAACAGGCGGGATGTGATGCCTGTGTTTCCACCCCCGATAGTCGATCGTAGGGGCTCCGGAGGCTGTTACCGTAGTACACGACTCGGTCCCTGAGGCCTGATACACCGGCCCAACAACCAAATTACGGGTTGCGGGTGACATAACAACTCGTTGTACACGTTTCGATAGCAGATTCTGAGCCTCCGCGACAAAGCCTCGGGGACTTTCAGTAAAAGCGAAACACTGGTTAGAATGCGTTGTAAGAGGTCACCAGAAGGTTCAATCGTTATGTCTTCAAGCGAAACCATCATAAACTGTAGTACCTGTTCCATACGGTTTTCCAAACAATTTTATTACACCGGGTTTGGCTCATAACTTTCGATATTGATATTTTGTAATCGACAAAGAAAAACCAGTCTGCCAAGTTGGGTGTGGCCAATAGGTTTCTCGTGTCCGCAACATTAATTTCAAGTTCATTAACATTTTTTAAACCATCTTATTCTTTTTACATAAACGGGAGAAACTCCCAATTACAATTCATCAAATGCTCAACTAAGAAAGATGTGTGTGTGTGTTTTCTTGAAAGATTACATGGAGTTAGAGCAAAATCGGTCAATTTATTGTACTCATAGCTGAAAAAACGTTTTCAGCCGTATTTTTAGCCGTTTTTTGCTGTTCTTAGTGATTTTTTCAGCACGTTTTATGAAATTTGACCAATTTAATGTGCTCAAAAACTGCTGGCCAACGAACTCGTCCTTTCATTTGGAAAGCTTGATTTTATTGCGCAAGAACGGAATTTTCATCTCAATCCTAAGGAGAGTTATCTCTTCTGGAATAATGTCTCATTATATATATATATATATATATATATATATATATATATATATATATATATATATATATATATATATATATATATTCAAACAATTTTTAAGGAAAAACAATAATCGACAACACGAAACTAATTTTTATATTTCGGCTTATGCCTTTTTCAAACGAAAGCTAAACATCCGCTTTTTGAAAGTTTGAAAAAGGCATAAGTCGAAATATAAAAATTAGTTTCATGTTGTCGATTATTGTTTTTCCTTAAAAATTGTTAGAATATGTACATGCTCTTGTAGAACCATTTCATTCGGTTTTATATATATATATACTCGGCGCTTCGCGCCTCGCCGGGGGGCTTCGCCCCCTGGACCCCCCTAATCTATACTCGGCGCTTCGCGCCTCGCCGGATCTTTTCTCTTTTCTACTGCGTAGAAAACGAGGATAATTTGCTATGCAATTCTTAGCCTGAATCAACTTAGTTTTGGAATGTAGCCAGGTACGTAAGGAGAGGGAAATTGGTAGCTTGAAATGTGAATATTTATCACATAAATCAAGCGCTTTCCAACGAGTGGCGAACGATTTTTGTGCGATGAAAACTGCGGAAGTTTCATTCCCCTAACAACGGCTGGGTTGTACGTGAAAAACACTGAAATTGTGACACAATCTATAGCAACTACTCAACTACTCGGTTATACGTGAAAATCATCTTTAATTTCGTCCCGGACGTTACAAAAAAATTATTGGGGGTCGGCCTAAGAATTGCATAGCAATTAATATATATATATGAAAAACCGTTAAACTCTTGTTTCAGAACACCCTTAAAACGGATTTCAATGAAGAAAGTTTCCAAAAATTTCGAGTTTAAAATTCTCCGAATCATTGTAATAGTTCATTTTCTTCTACTAAAATTCGCTAAAAGGTCGAGTCTATCACTTCAAGTATGGTGAATGATATCGCCTAAATCGTGACCTGTGTGACTACAGCTGGTATGCACCATTATTGGAGACCTTATAGAGACAGTATGCTGAGTTTTGAAAAATTAGGAAAATCAGTTTTTGAGAAAATGTTCATTATGTGGAAAATAGGGGTGATTTTTCCTATAACTTTGAGTACATATGGCGACTAATATTTGATGTATTTATAAAGGAAGATTTATGGATAATATATGATGGAATCCTCCCGTGAAAGATATAATCGTAATCACAGCTTAAACAAAAGCTCTATTCATGGCAGCAAAAAAAAGTTATCACATCAAAACGGAAGAAAAAAATGTGTCGACGAAAACTGTGGAAATCATTTCAAAGGGCTCGACGTTCAGCCCCGTCTGTTGGCGGAATTGAAAGGCTAATTAATAAAACATTTCCGGAGGGTAGTAACCCCCCACCCCCTCTGTCGATGTTGATGGATATTCGCGAGTAAAAAAAAAAATGTACCGCGGGGCTCTACGATTAGCGGTTGGGTCTGGGGTGGTAGATGGAGTGTGAGGGTGGAGTCAGGCTTATGGCTCATGCATAAAAATGATCTCGCGCCTCGATTTGTTTTCCTATCCGAACAAATTGGTTCATTATCATACCGTTGATTGGAAGATGACGGTTGTAAGTGCGAGGGAATTTTGGCGGTGATTGGTGAGTTTATTCGGTTTTTTTTTTTCTGAACGGGGCGGATGGAATCACGGATGAAAACCGTGAGGGATTGGAGGATGCACGAAAAATAGTTTCAAGGCTTTACAAAAAGTCTATCCTTAAATTTGTTTTGTTCTCCAACGTTTCTCCCCTTAACTGGGGTATCTTCTGGTTGATGAAAATTAAATTCAAAATATCGAATTTTCAAATATAATTATAGTTTTCTTTTTGTGATAAAAATCGAATTTACAGTTACCAGTTTATGTGAATCAAATTTATAATTGTTTACATTCATGTAGGTAACAATGTTTTCCCGTACGTTCTGCCCACAGTAAGGGGGGTGGCAGAACAAATGACAAAGATTTTTGAGCCTTACAAACACGTAAAAATTGCATGGGATTTTCTCCACCCTCATGCAATGACGGAACTGGGATAATTTTTTGTGTTGCTTAGTTTTTTTTCTTTAAATCAAAATGTTCGAATATTTCTTTATTGAAATCCATTTTGAGACATTCCGAAACGAATCCTGAAGTTTTAACATTTTTCATATGTACATATATATTATATAAATGTATATGTGTGTGTAATTCCAGACGATAACTCTCCTTAGGATTGAGATGAAAATTCCGTTCTTGCGCCATAAAATCAAGCTTTCCAAATGAAAGGACGAGTTTGTTGGCCAGCATTTTTTGAGCACATTAAATTGGTCAAATTTCATAAAACGTGCTGAAAAAATCACTAAGAACAGCAAAAAACTGCTAAAAATCGTTGAATTATATTTTTAGCAAAATATTGCTCAAATAAAGTTTATTAACTATAAAAAAGAACATACAAAATTTATTTACAAAATTATTCTGAAAAATTTACAAACTTACATTTCATTAAAATGTGCAAACAAGTTAAAAATATATAATCTCTTTTTAAAACGCTGAATATTATTTAGAACGAGTTTTTTGCCATAAAATTGCTAGCTAATAATTTCTTTTGCCTCAAAGTCCTTAATTTTCAAAACAATGAAACATAATATAGTACGATAATTTACGAAAATTCGCTCATACGATGATGCTGCATGACTGGAAGTTTTTTTTCTCGTAATTTGATTCTACTTGGCAGAATCGATTGCCTTTAGGCGTTGAGTTTTTTAAATATTTTCTTGGATATCTTCTGCTGGGCCTTTCGAATACCTGGGTGGCTTAATCAGCCCTCCTTGTGATTTGACCGCCTTTTTTGGGCTATCCTTGACAAAGATTTTTCTCTACGGTAAATGTAAATGGACGTCCTTGCCATTAGGTTCATTATTTCCCAAATGGGAACAAATCGTCCCCTGGGACCCTGGGAATCAATCGATGGGACCCGATTGTATTAACCCCCCCCCCCCCCCCCCCCCCCCGCGTATTGGAGAACAGTACCAATGCCTTGGTACTTACTTTCTTTATCTAATTAACTCGCATTATTAATTACTTGACATCTAAATGCAAAGGCGGAAGTTAGTGAAAAAACGTTGTCTATATTTCCACGAAAAATAAAGAGTTACAATGTTGAATCGATTTCGACGGTTAGGCCATCATCAGTACGAACAATAACGTAGTAACAAGATTTTTTTTTTGACAAGTTTTATTGCGCCATTAATAACAACTTATAAGCAATATTCATGCGATAAATTATTATACATTTCCTTAAGATCTAGGGTGGAATTCATAGACAAAGCCTGAGTGTGTGTGTTCACTCGCACTCACCTAAATGGAGGGTCACCCTCAACTCACCAGTTCGAATTCATAGTTGAGTGGGGTGGATCACTCAACAGTTAGGGGCACACTCAGATTATAGGAGCTCAACAGTGCACTCAGGGGACACTCAACGTTTTTTCAACATAAGTTGGCAGCCCTGACAGTATGTTGTAGGGGAAGTTTCCCTGGTTTGAGGGAAAAAAGGACGGGGAAATTCCCTCTCACATTCCACACTGATCAATAACAGTTCTCAAAGGTTACACTTTTCTTTGTGTTTTTGCTTTGTAAGCTATTATCCTTGTTCCTTGGCGAGACAGGACATAGGCCTTATCAGACAAAAACCAAAGTAATTGGTCCTCCCGCCTAGATCGAGGCAGCCCTAAGTTGAAGTGAATCCTTGTTGCTTGTTTGTTGAAGTGCTGATAATTTGTGTTTATTATCTATTGATTTGTAGTATTGAATTGTATAATTATGTATAGAGTTGTGACGAAAAAGAAGTGAGAAAATGAGAAAACAATGATTCGCCAGTTAGTTTGAAAATGAGACTGTTGGACAAAAAGAAGACGTGAGGTTTTGGAAGAGCTTCAAGCAATCACATTTTCTTGGAATTCTCATTGATTGTACATCCTGATGAATGGAAGGTAGGTACCTACCGACAACTCATTCCACAAACCAAGATGAATCTGAAAACCATGCGCTACAAACTTGGTATGTAGAGATCGCATAAAATCAAAGAGCGACCAGCACTTTCAGCTGTGGTACCTAGTTATAAATCCTTTCCATTTATTTATTTTTATCTTTCCCAAATCGGAATAGTTTGCGAAATATTTCGTTGTTGATTGTGCATCATTCGAATGGGATCTGTCACATCAAACATAGGTCGGTAGGTACCCAACTACCGTTTAGGAACGGCCTAACTACTCTTATGTGTGCGTACTCTTATGAAGTTTTTGAATAAACTCCGAACTAAATAAACGATGTATGTTCTACTATATTACCTATTCCTATACCTACGTGAAAACAATAATAAAAGTTATCAGTTGACGCACTTAAGTGACCTCCTGCCGTCACTCAGGATTTTACACCATTGAGCTGAGGGTGATACTCACCTCAACGCCATTTTTTGTTTATGAATCCCGTTGAGTGTGCACTTAGGTTGCACACTCAGTGCGCCCTCAGGGTCGCCCTCAAATCACGTCTATGAATCGCACAGAGTGCATGAATTCCCTTATCGATACACTTAGGGGCCCACTCAGACTCAATTCCCGTCTATGAATTCCGCCCCTAATATACTTCACTTTAGACTTATTGTTCTGATTATTGAGTCACTAGTCATTTTATTTCACTTAGTTCATGCGGTTTAGTTCTTTCAAGTCTTCTAAGTAGATCTTCAGTGTCAAGGAGCTGAACGACATCCTCGTTAACATGATCTCTGAGCCTCAAAAGGTGATTGAGGGCTTGCTTGCGGATAACCTCATTGACAGATTCAACTTTCAACTCATTGTGCGCATCAACGCAGGTACGCAGAACATTATTCTGAAAGCGCTGAATAATGTTGCGGTTACTTTGTACAGTGAGTAACAAGATAATAATAAGTTATTCGATTTAACATTGTGACTCTTTATTTTTCGTGGAAATAGACAATGTTTTTTCACTAACTTCCGTTTTTAAATGGATTTCCACAACTTCGTCGCGAGTGATTTAGTTCGTAAATGCTAAGGCGTATGCTGTGGAGCTTTTCATTTGAAAACAATCTTAAGTTGGTAGTTCTGAAGAAATATTGAGGGGAAAGGGCAACATTCCTTCTCCTTCCTAATACCTGCAGCCCAGATGCTTATCCGAGATGTGCTGCAAGCTTTAGTAAGTTTTACACACTCTCCCTAGTTACAAGCTGCCATTAAATATGTTTCTATATTCTTTAAAGAAAGT
Source organism: Adelphocoris suturalis (assembly GCA_030762985.1). Taxonomy (NCBI): domain Eukaryota; kingdom Metazoa; phylum Arthropoda; class Insecta; order Hemiptera; family Miridae; genus Adelphocoris; species Adelphocoris suturalis. The sequence goes on from CM061046.1 coordinate 83,576,740, forward strand.
GTTACTCTATCAAAAACCCATTTCCTGATATCATTGGTTATTTAACGACTATTTGAAACGATATTCACCATCGATTCGTCGTTTCGATTGGTCTGAAACAACGGATTCGTCACATCTATCGTACCATGTATGGGGCTCTTAAGACAGGTCAGTCGTTAAAATGCTGGTTTGGGTTTGGTAGTTTGATTAGTCTTATTACACTACAACGTACCATGAAAAAGTATTGCGTAGAAACAATGCTAGAGGGAGTTTTACCTTAGCATATAAGTATAAAAATAAATGATAACAATGCACTTTATTTGTATTATTTGCAATGTTTTTCACTTAGAAGTATATAAAATTGTATCCCTTTGAGTTTAACGACCGACGCACTGGTCGTCTCCCCTCGTGGGTTTTATCGCTTCCGGTGCCTCCCTTTTGTGAAAATTCAACCTCCCTCGTCGTCACCCATAACAACGAGGACAACCAGCGAGTATTAATACCATCCCCACCCCCTCGTGCTCGGCACCATTCATCACAAATATAATGTTACTTGTAACACTCACCGACCCTCCCCGCAATACCTATATCGGAAAAATTCAATATTGGAAATTCCTCGACATGAATCACTTGACGTGGGAGAGGTATTTAGCTACGTGTGGCTGGTATTTCTTTCTCCCTTTTCCCCGAGCTCTTCAAAAGCCCCCAGGGGCCCCGAAGTAGGTCGCTGTGCTTTGTGTGTACATATATATTTTCCCCTCCGTATTGTCAAGAATATAGGCCGTCAGAAGTTGACGCTTGCGCCTTATGTATTGTTTGCTATCTTGTGGTATCTTGGTTCAGCATATTGTATGCGGAGGAAACCCATGTCTTATATACAATATTCCCTGAAAGAAAAACACTCGGCGCTATGCTTCACGAACTTTCCTAACCCCCAAGGCTAAGGGTCTTGAACTTGGTTCTTTACGTCGCCACATCATCGGGCAATCATCAAACTGACTATTCTGTTAATGATGAATGGAAGACGAAGAAATTTGACATTAAATAAGTATAGTATTGTGACATCCATACCTATATATGAGAATAAATGCAAGTGAAAATCCGTTCATTATAGATCTCACAAGGTCGAGAGGTCAGTGCTTCATACCTTTCCGTCTCGCTGCATGTGAGCAGAAAGAAGTACGAGTACAATTGTGTGTTGGGAGATTCACCTGTTCAACAGCCTCACTCGGTATTAGATCAGCGGGTTCCATTAAATTCTTTGAGATTAAGTATGTTAAAAGCTTTCTATACATGTTTTATGATTCCAAACTGAAATGATTATATTCAAATAATTGTATGTATATTATATTTAGTTATTTTATATATCATTTTCTGATTGAAGGTCAAATTGGTCTGAAAGTCTCATATTTCTGGTTGAAGGTCTTTGTTTTGGTCGATAAGATTCATTGATTTAATTTAATGATCCATGGTATTTCCTTGGTTTTTTATTTATTTTTATTTTATATCGCACCTCAACCAGAAGGGTCATTAGCGGCATTGAACAAGGTGCCCAAAGAGACACTGCAAGCAGCACGGTTCCAATGGGAGCCATGCCGTCATCCCCGACCAAAAAGGATCGCCAGGATGGACTCCACTGGCTCATCAGAATAGGAATAAATGAGGGGTACAGTGATAACCTTTGTTCAGCCCCCCAAGTGGACAAAAGACCCCCAAAAAAATAAAATAATACTACTAAGACTATATGTAAAATAGGCTAATTACTATATACATGCTAATATATACAATCAGCAAAGTGAAATAAAACTATGACTAGATGCATATAAATATATCACAGATCAGATATCACGGTTCGTAATAGAGCTCAGCAGCTCTCTGGTACGACAACAGGGATCGGGCCGTGTCTGGTCCGGATAATACAACAACCCGCACTGAGGAGGCTGATGCTAGACTCGGAGGTGCGCTAGAGCTGGGTAGTCCTCCAGAAAGTGACGGATGGATCACCCCCACACCTCCCACAGACAACATCTTGAGCTTCTGCACTAAGCAGGTCTGTAAGACGGGTATGGCCAGTGGCAACCCGGTTGACCACTATTCGATCCCTGCTTGGGAGTTTGGTTACGAAAGGGCCCACCTGGCACAAGTCCTGAAAGACACCACGTAGACCAGTGACCTCACCCTTCCATTGCTCATGCCAGATGGAATTGGCTTTATGTTGCATGTAAGAGATTTGATCCTCAATGCGTATAGGCAACATATCGATGGAGTTATCACCAATGACTCTTCTTGCAAGGGCATCTGCACACTCATTGCCATGAATACCCACATGGCTCGGCACCCACATAAAAGAGTAAGACCAACACCATCAGGTGTCATTGAGCCATCAGTGAGTATAAGAGAGTGTCCAGCATATCGCTGGATTGCCTCAGTGTAGTGACATCTGAGGATGTGTGGGGGCTTATTTGCCTTGACCCCGACTTTCGAACGGAAGTCAGCACGCATCCCAGACAAGGTCCAGGGAGGGGCAGAGAGCACCTCATGGTTAAATGCAAACTAAAAAAATCGAGTGATCTTCATGAAATTCCAAGTAGAATTCAAATCAGCGATAAACAATGGGGTTCCCATTATATATATATATATATATTAATTGCTATGCAATTCTTAGGCCGACCCCCAATAATTTTTTAAATGTCCACTTTTTGTGTAAAGTTTTTTGTCCCGAGATGGGAAGCGAGAGGTCGTAGGTTCAAATCCCGGCCAGGCCTGAAAAAAAATTTTTTTTTCTTCTCGTGAGACGGAGGTTGGGGGTTCGAATCCCGGCCAGGCCTGAAAAAAAATTTTTTTTTTTTTTTTCTCGTGAGACGAATTGCATAGCAAATTACACAGTAGAAAAGAGAAAAGATCCGGCGAGGCGCGAAGCTCCGAGTATAGATTAGGGGGGTCCTGGGGGGCGAAGCCCCCCTGGCGGGGTCAAGGGGCGGAGCGAGTATATATATATATATATATATATATATATATATATATATATATACTCGCTCCGCCCCTATATATATATATATATATATATATATAAGTTAATATCAATTGCTCACGTTTGCGCAGATTTTCAATTTGTCATTTTTAAATTCACGAAAAAATGGTGAAGAATAGCGTTTGTCCGAATTTTCTACTCCAACGATTAGAGAAAATAAAGGGGGAAAGCCTGTCCTCGTGGACCACCATACCTATATATAAAACTGTTACGCCTCCTTCGCAGCGATTTTTCCCGTGTTGTGGTTGTAAATTTGGTGTTATTAAATCTGACAATGTACCTACCTGGTATTGGTTGTCACTAGCGTTTTTTTTACTCATTACTATTTTTATTCTTTGTTCTCAGGTAAGCGATGTTTGTAAATGAAATGGAGGACCGCTGGTAAGTACGTGCTTTGCCATATCGCACAGAAACTCATGCGCTCACAGTTCAGACCCTGATTAACAATTTCCATTAATTTAGCGGGGCGAACCAGGTAGATGCATGCTGTTCGTAGTTCGATGTTGATTGAACATGGTTATTCAGTTGATTAGTATATATTATTCAGTTGATTCCACTGACCCGACGCTCGAATGATTATTAAGTCCTCTTAGGTCCTGTAATATTCAATAAATTACCTACTCATTATTGAACCAATCTCCGTGAACTCGAATGCTTCCATCATCCCTGTTCTAACTCATTAGCTTTGATTGGATTTAATATCCATTTATTGGACAGTTGTGTAACTATTGCAATAGCTGAGTGAATATTGAGACTCAGTCATGTTTTATAGTTCTAGACGTTAAGCTTTAGGTAGAAAGCATCCGAAAGTTTATTTTTCATAAAACTATTAGCAAATTTCCGTTGACAGTGATGCTAAATTGCAATGGCTCAGAAAATTTTAAAATCAAAATTTTTGAAAAATGTCTTCATTGAAATCCGTTTTGAGGCATTCTGAAACGAATCCTAGAGTTGAACGCTTTTTCATATGTACATATATGTGTGCTTTTTCTTATGTGTGTCCTTCCAGACGATAACATTCCGTAGGATTGAGATTAAAATTCCATTCTTGCGCCAAAAAATCAAGCTTTCCAAACAAGAGGATGAGTTCGTTGACCAGCACTTTTTGAGTTCATTAAATTGGTCAGATTTCAGAAAATGTACTAAAAAATATTCTATACCTATATATTACATATATAGAATACAAATATACTTCATTGCTTTATTTGATTAAAAACGTTCGTCATGCAGCATTTTTCATACCTAATCGTATTGTTTCGAAATTTGAGCACTTTGATTGCAAAGTAATTGTTTACTTCCAATTTATGACAGAAAAAACTCCCTCTGTATAATATTCTGCAATTCAAAAAAGATTTTGGATTTTTAGCTTTTTTAGCAGTTTTGATCGTTTTTTCAACAAATATTAATTAAGAACATTTTCAGCATAGTTTTGAATATAAATTTTCCAACTTTATAGTTTATCTATGTTCATAAAAATGTTATGTGTGTTTGTGGAAGCTTCAAAAACTCAAAAAGTTCTGTATCGATTGAGCTCAAATTGTGACAAGATACACAAACCGCTTCAATGAGCGGTTTTCCAGTGTTCGTTTCAGTAAAATATCCGCAACCGCGAGGAAACAGCTTTTTAACGCTGTGTAAATAAAGCCTCACGTCCAGCGAAAAAATATATCTCTACAGTAAACAGACACTTGATGTTCAACAGCATAGTCGGACCCCCCACCCACTACCGATATCCCTATAACCCATAATATGCCTCCTAATAATAAACCGGCTTCCGTTTAATAATCGGTCTCGGTTGTTTCTTTAGCTTTATAAGTGCTTGGTCATGAAATATCTTAAGTTGTGCATCAATTGAGATAAATTTTAGCGCGAAAAGCGCTCTGATTTGTACCTATTACTTAAAAAAACGAGATCGATTCCTCTCCAAAAAAAGAGCTAAATTCTCTTCTGGTCACACTTGTATATATTTAAATTCGACTGGTAGCCTCTGAGGGACAACAAGAGTCAAATGATATGACTGAATCCATCCTAATCAGTTGAGTAAGATCAATTCAGTAACATGTTCTCAACCACGAGAAAACAGCTTTTTCCTTTATATTTAATATACATACAAGCAACTAATTTTGTTCTGATTCAACTAGTTATATAAGTTCATTTTTTATGCTCAATTTTATGTGTTTTTAGGGGTAAAACTTGTTAGTTAAGGTGTAAAACTGGGTTGTAACGGAGTGGGAGAGATCTGCGAGTGTTACCATTCGATTCAGCGTGAAAAAATATGTAGAAACCGACCGCAAACTTGTTTTTGCTTAGAGGGTCATTTTCCACGAAAACCCTCAATTTCCTTGGGAAATACCACGTTTTCAGACAAACAAACATACTTTTCTCCCTCAGTTAACAAAGTAAAATAAAAATCGATTATACCGTTGGAAAGCTGAGATTTGGGGCAAGTTTTTCCTGAAACGCATGCGTTTTTAAACAACATGAACAAAAAGTACCTTAAAAAAACAGTAATTTTTCAAAAAGTGAGAGATTCTCGTGTTTAGTTCATTTTTTTCACTTTCGTAGCCTACTGTTTTGTTACCTTAGAGAGATATGAAATTTACCGCTCTTTCCAAAGATGTATCTATTTTTGAGCTTGCATTGTAAATTAGGGGAGATAGTAGTGAAGTAAGGTCGATAACACAAAAAAATGTCAAATCGTGAATATCTCGGAAAAAAAGCCTCTAAAAAAGTCTAATGGGCACTTTTTGTCAGAAATGAGCTCTACAATCGACTCTACTCATTTGTGGCACCATAAGTGTGTTCACCCTGCATATGATTCTTTTCAGAGTGCCACAAGACGAATATCAATGAAGAAATTGTTCGAAAATTTTGATTTAAAAATAGTGTTGGCCATTGCAATAGCTTCATTTTTAACGAAAACTCGCTAAGTTGTCCATTTTAGGAAACTTCAACCCCAAAGCCCATCACCTACACTTATTTAAAAATAACAAAAAATAACTTTTCCGACATATGCTTACACCCTTATCAGTGTACAATTATGTGTTGTATATTTATTGCATTTTTTTTCTCAACCAGTCACACGACGTTATCTAAAGAGCTATTACAATGACTTGCGACCTTTTAGTTGTACATTATTCATGACTCCAATTACCCCTACTTATAATAAAAACCCTTCCATCGTCCTAGCGGCAAGCCGGTACCACACGAAAAACCACTAAAATAACATTTATCAGCAACGGAAATATAATATAATGTAATATAAACAGATAATCACGTTCGACTTTTTCCTATCAGTGCCCTTTTCGTGGGCTAACGGTTGCATTATTCTTCCGCTTTGATAAAGTATTGATTCTGTCAACTATGAAAAGGAAATACTGCTGCCGCTACAGCCCTTCTCCACAATACCACCACGTTCCCTCTCGCCTGTTCTTGAATACGTAATGCTCCGGAATTATTCCATTCTCGAATTATGCATTCAGCATTTCTAACAGTTTTTCGTCTTCTTTTGATTCGTGTTAAAAACTGTTTGAGGAGGTAAAGGGGGCGGGGTCTGAGAGAGCCGACAAGTTTGCTCAACCTGGAGCTGGCGGTTTTGTCGATATCTCTCACGTTTTCTCGAGTCCTCGTTTTTCTTGGTTCCCCCGGCTGAAGTTTTCTCGGGTTCTGTTTTTCTTTCTGATTCTCGAATGAAAATTAGTGGCAGACTCGTGGACTCGCTACAATTGATCACTAGTTTATACAAGGTGGCGAGAGAAAGAAAGACGCCGTGATTTCAAAGGGTTAATAGACGCAGTAGGTAGTTCGTTATTCCAGTTCCTACTATAAAGGAAACCAATCAACGTGGGAATCGAAGGAACTGAGGACTTTGCCTGCGTTCGGTTATTGTTCGTATCGAAATGGAAGAATTTTTATTCTCTGAGTCTACCTTATGAGCCGATCGTGCCCAACGAAGCCCAATGGGTAGTTTCTGCTCTATATAGCATCATTGCCAATTTCCATTAATGGTGCAGTGATTTTACCTCAACTTTCTATATTCTGATTTGCACCAATCATTTTGCAGCTAGTCAATAGATAATAGCAAGTGCCCCTTCAAGCACAGACCCTCGTAGTACAGGACCCATAATAAAAAGCACTGCAAATCATAATATTCCCACCCTAGTGTGTGATACCTGACCCATAACGGTGTCACTTTTCTGGCATGGGACGAGAGAGGAGATAACTCCAACCTACCCTAGTGGCAGATTGGGGAACCTTGTTCACCTGTTCAGAGTGCATATCCACTCTAAAAAGATGGTATTTGGGGACGTCAGTAACCTGGTTATAGATAGCTGGTTTCTAGGTATAGGACATCAGAATCTAAGTATACCAGCAATGGGTAGGCACCCACCAACTGAAAGTTAATGAGATAAAACCACCACCACCTATTATGTTTCACAAGTCCATCTACTGGTGAAGCAAGAGTTCCACTGGAATTATATCAGCTGAGAAAATCGTCATAGTAAGGCGATTTAAGGCGATTTTTACTGTGTTCCATGAGTTTTTATTTGCTTCCATGTTTTCCTATGTTCCCATTTTCCATGTTGTAGTCCTTAGGGAGAGCGAACTGCTGAACTTACTGAGATCGGAATGTTTTCGTTCGATTCTTTAAATGATAAACAAAAAACTACTGTTATTTCGAAAGTTTTTTAGATATGTATCGATTTATAACTATTTTAGCCCTTGAAGTCTACCCTTTAGGGTTGAAAGCAATTTTTATGCTGAATTTTTGATCTACTAGACCTCATAATATGTTATATTAGTCCCTTTTCTTAAGCTTTGGTCCAATAGTTTCGAAGGACAGATCTAGATCTTTTACGCGGTTTGGGGGTGAGGGGGGGGGGGGGTGTAGGCATCTTGAAAGGTGCCAACAAATGTTGAAATCCGGGTTTTAAATTAAAATGTGGGGTACCTAACGAGTGTAATAGCAATATAGTTTTGGAAGTAAACTAAACATTTTATTGATTTAATCTTTCATTCTTCCCTGTATTCTATTCGGTTATCAGGAATCGTTGCATCAACCGTCTCTTAATGAGCGGTGGCCCAGACAATCGGCCTTGCCACAATTGGCGGTCAAATCAGCCTCCTCCATCTGAAGGAATTTACCGCGAATCCTCAGTACGGGGGGGAGCTGAGAGGTTGATTTCCGATATCATAAACCCAAAGTGGGAGCGGGCTTTAAACGCTTGGCCTCCCCAGGGAGCCATCATTGTCCCGGAATTTACAATCCTCGGCAAACTCCTCTTCCCCAACCGCTTGTTAATCCTCTACAAACTGCCTCTCCCGTCGAACTGGGAGTTTCCCAGATTTCTCTCCGAGTTCCCAGATTTCTCCCGTCGTTTTCTCGTCTTTCCTCGTCGTTTTCTCCTCTTAGTCCGTTGTAGGCTCCCGCCTACTCACTCGAGTTTACCATGATGTTCTTTTAGGGTAGCGGGTAACTACCTAAATAAAGAGGCGATTTGGCGATTTTCATGCAGGTATCATTTTCTCGGTTGCTGTTCGGCCAATCTTGTTCCAATTTTTTCAGGATGTACTAAAGGTCTTCCTCTTCAAATAAGTCGGATAGTTTTTTATATGATAAAGAGTTTCTTGACCCCAATTTTTATTTATTCATAAAATAGTACTACCTAAGCCAAGCCTCTTTTAATGAAACTTCGAATTATTTGAAGCTCTCTTCTTCCTCTACCAGCAAACGATGAACCGTTTTTGAGAAATAGTTGGAAATAAGTGATTTTTCAGGAGAGCCGTTTTTTACTATACCAATGAATGTGGAAATGAATTAGTTTATTCAAGGATAGTGTGGCGTCCAAGAGCAAAACCTAGTTTCTTGTATCCCGAAATTTTTTTTCCAGAAAATGAAGCTGTTGCATTGGCTCCTAAACATTTTCAAAGAATTTCTTCATTGAAATCCGTTTCGTGACATTCTGAAACGATTATATAGTTATATATACACTTATATATATATATATAGGTATATATACTCCTTAAAATTGAAATCAAGCTTTCCAAACAAAAGGATGAATTCGTTGGCCAGAATTTTTTGAGCACATTAAATTGGTCAAATTTCGAAAATGCGCTAAAAAAAATCACTAAAAATGGCTAAAAACGGCTAAAATTGTTGATTTTACATGTTTTTAGCAGAATTGTAGTCAAAAGAAGTTTATTAACGATGAAGTAGAACATTAAAAAATCTATGCAGAGATTTACTATGCTGAAAAATGTATTTAAATATAATTAATTTTGCCAATAAATTGATAAAAACTGCAAAAAAAAAAAAAAAAAAAATCTGAAAATCCAGTCTTTTCAAATTGCTGAATATTATTTAGAACGGGTTTTTTGTGATAAAATTGGTAGTTAACAATTTCTTTTGCCTCAAAGTCCTTAATTTTCAAAACAATGTAACATAATATAGTACGATAATTCAAGAAAATTCGCTCATACGATCATGCTGTATGACCGGAACTTTTTTTCCCCTCATAATCTGATTCCACAGCAGAATCGTCGCCTTTAGCCGTAGTATATAATCTTTTCTTAGATGTCTTTTGCTGGGCCTTTCGAATACCTGGGTGGCTTGATCAACCTTCCTTGTGACTTGACCGTCTTTTTTGGGTTATCCTTGACAAAGATTTTTCTCTATGGTAAATGTAAATGGACGTCCTTGCCAATTTTCACAAAAAACAGTTTATCTGTGCTAAATTGTGTATAAACGTACCACCATTTAATGTCGCTACAAAATTGCTACGAAACGATACGTTCCGCCCGGCTCCGTCTCACTGAAATATTTCAAGACGTGTTTGGAGGCCTCTCAATCAACCAGAATCACTCCTCCTTTTCTTTTAACCGAATTTTCTCCCCTTCTGACCTCCAATCACCTCATCATCCATAATTTACAATCCTCATTACGTTTTGCATGATCCTGTGGTGTTGGACTTACCAGAATTATTATTCAGTTAAAAGCATTATATTAACATCATCCGCTGTAACGTAGGTAGCGGGTTAGTTTGAATACCTCATTTATAATAAACTTACTTGGGGTTCGACAGTCAAACTGGTACAACTTATTTATATGCACTACAGTAGGTACTTGATGTACAATAGTTACAGTACAGATACCTAACCTTATCTCAAACCTCTTGAAACTGCTAGTCAGAACAAAGCAGGAGTTCGCCAGATTTCTCTCAACATTTTCTCCTCATCACCAGCCCAGTGTGAGGAACTATTGTAATCTAAGTATTTTGTTCTGAGGGGAGGGGGAGGTTATCAAGATGTAATGTAATAATGCAGCTGCCAATGCCCAGTTATACTTCTAGCATCCCAATTTCACGTTCGTTTAAACCCATCAATACAAATCAACCCACGGCCCTGAGAGATCTCAGCTTATTCTTCAGCTCCGTCTCACCTCACCCCTGGCATAGCAAGGAGGTGACTCAAACGTATCGCAACTTCTGGAATGACTCAGGACCTTCACTGCGACCAAACCGACGATATTATATCACGTCTAGTTTTACACTGCCTTGAGAACAGTGTTGGGCATAATCTTATCGTCGAATACGAATACGATTGTGATCGCGATGATTATTCGTTGATTCTGAGTTAACTTAGATTGCATTCGTATTCTTGTAATCGTATTCGTCTGTCGGCGATTACATGAATACAACCCATAAAAATGCGTCACGGTCATCGATTTCAATAGGGCGTCCCTCTTCATTCAGATTCATTATTTCTATGTACGAACACTTGTCTGATTATTAAACGAAGTGCATTGTATAGTAAGATGCAACAAGATATCTTTAGATGGCTAAATGTATTGTGCAATGCCAAAAAAAGTGCATTATAAATTGTCTAAATATAACTGCATAGACGTATAAGCCTTCCAAGGAGAAATTAATTGAATTAAATAAAACACCTACACTTTACTAGTCCCTCTGTATATAACAAGAGCTGATATCAAAGTACGATTAAACTTCAGAATCTAAGTATATAGACCTTGACATTGGCACACGGGTCATTCTCATTTCATTTGCCGCTTTCATGTCCCCGACGACGAATTCTCACAATTCTTGACCAAAACTAGCGATTTGGGGGAAAAAAGGGTAGTATAAGTTGGGAGATCAACGAAGTAATAATTTGACTGCCCAAAATCCCCTTTAACCAATACACAGTGATGACGAATGAAACCAGAATTCGTGGAAACTCATGAGTGTTACTGTCCCTTCCTACCTAACACCTAAGTAGAAGTTAGGTAGTTACGAAACAACGACAATCTAGAACTGGCCAGGGTTGCTTGCTGCAGTAAGTTGGTTCTTCTCTATTTAGCGTACATTTTTAAGATTTTTCCCAACCCGTGAAAAACTAGTTTTTCAGTCAGTCCCCCATATCTCTTCTCAATGGGACCTCAGGAGTGTTATCATTTTTGCGATCAAGAAAGCCGATGGAAAATGGCGGGAAAGAAGCCTAAAAACATGTTGAGTATTTTTATTTTCAATCATGAGTGTTACACTAATTACGAGTGTTGTTAGTGCTAAAACAAAATAATCCTATATCAACAACCATACTGCTTGGTGACAGGTTTCCAACAGTTGCCATCCCCGAGTTTTGTCACTTCATCATCCTCTGTGACGCCATTTTTACTGGAAATTCTCATGAGTGTTACCTCTCAGGAGTGTGACCAAGGATGGGTAACACTCCTGATATTACGGTACAATAATAGGGTAACACTCCTGAGATTTAAGCTCAATTACACTGCCTTCAACATGAATTCCGTAAAATCTGAATGTTACGTTTGAACGTGATTCTTTTGTACTTACTTGAGCAACGAAAACAATTTTGCCTAAGTCATCCATTTTACAGAAATCAATTTTTGAAAACTGGTAACACTCATGAGATGGATATCATGTTTTTTAATACTAAAAAATATATAAAATATATCAATGAAAAACTCACTGTTCAACTATGGAACACAAATCAGCAATGTACAATGAGTAGTATTTGCCGATCTAACCTCATTTTCGAGCACTTTCATATTTCACATCACTGACTTTCTCAAACGACCCAAAGCGGCAAATGAAATGAGAATGACCCACCCACCAAGCGAAAAGTAATGTGATAAAAAAGTTCCAGTCATGCAGCACGATCGTATAAGCGAATTTTCGTAAATTATCGTATTGTATTTAATGTTATATTGTTTTGAAATTTGAGCTCTTTCCATGGAGTTTCGACAAGTTTCCACCCCGGGCGGAAACTTATTGAAAAGTCGCAAGTTCAGATTTTTGATGTTTCCTAGTACCCGTTCCGACATGTTCGTTTTCGTTGGCCCGGGTCCAACGAAACCGGGTTCAGGCTCCAACATATATTTGATAATTTTGACCAGATGCATATCAGTTTATCACAGATTTGGTATCACAGTTCGTAGTAGAGCCTAGGAGCTCTCAGGCATGTTAGCAGGGACTGCACCTTTTAGGTGACTGATTTCAAAAATCCGTTTGACCAATCGCTTGAGTAATTACATATTACACAAAATTGTGTAATGAGCTGTACCGTTGCCAACATAGAGTGCAAAGAGGTGGGTGAACTCCATTCAAAATCACACGACAACGCGCATTACCTCCTCCAAGGTCGACGAAATTGCGTAAACTCGTCAACAAAGACGCAGGTATCGCTTCAACGACTGTTTGTACTTGTCTCGAAAAGAAAGAGAATAAGCCGGGGGTAGTGACAAGCTCTGTATCGACGTTGTGTTATTTGTAGCTCGTGATTCAATTATCCCGAGGCATCAGCTTTTGTTTCTCCGCTGAAGCTGTATAACCCACTACTCACCCCCTCCCCACCCCTGTCCTACCATCCTCCCCCCACCACCCCGTATATTACATTTCCGAGTATATTTCACGCCGAAACGCTCTTCCACGTAATCCTCACCGACTGGCTTTCGCGCAAAAACGTTGTTTGGACTCGACCCTCCCTTCGCTGTTTTCCTTCATTTTTTTGTTGTTGTATTTTATTTTATATCGAGGAAAATATTTCCCGAGAGATGAGCGGTGATATCCCTTATAAAAATGGCCTCCGGGTCCCCTCGAAAATACTTTGTGTGTTTAGCACACCTTTTACTGTTGTTGTCTCGTGTTTTATCCATCATTTTCCGTTATTAGCGAATTTTCGGCAAAAATTAAGCTGTTGCAATAGCTCCAAAAAAATATTTAAAAAAAAATTTTTCAAAGCTTTTTCATATAAATGCGTTTTGACACATTTTTGAAGTTCGCTTTTTCATAAATATATCCAGGGACTTGACCATGTCTGGCCGAGATTGCACGTCAACCCTCTGTAGGGGCCCACAAGAAGTGGGAGTCCTGTAGAAAGTTCAAAATAATGAATAACCGATTGGGGTCAAAGGCAATACACTCCCACATATCCTCAGAGGTCGTTACACAGAGGCAGTCCAACGATATGCTAGACTCACACTCCTATTCACCGATGGCTCAAAGGCACCTGGCGGTGTTAGCTTTGCTCCTTGGAGCCACAACTTCCACGGCACCACTTCTTGCATCTGCTTATACCAAATTTGTGGGCAGCGACATTGGCTGTTCGACGCTGCCAGTTTTTGGAATTGGGAATTATGTGATCTTTAGCGACTAGTGTGATAAATATGGGTAGTTCCTCCTTCTCGAGTCTTGAAAACGCTGCAACTGGGGATATTCCTGAAGTTATTCAACCTTAGGATATCCTGTGGGTGTAGCAGGTTAATCGCCTCTTTCCTTTGAAGGAGGAACTACTACATTTCCATCACCTCCTTGTCACATGTTTGCAGAGCTTGGTTAAGAAACCACACAGCCCTTTCCCCCCCATCAGATTCCCTATTATTTACTGTCCTCCCCCACTTCCTTAGGCAAAATGGACAATACTTATACCCACCACTACTCTCTATGTGCAATCGATGCAGTCTGGGACACAGATTCTGATGATCCCCCAGTACAAATCCTGCGCTTATTGTTACTCCGAGCCTCAACATTGGGCGCAACAATAACTTTTATGTGGGTGTCAAGCCATGTGGGTATTGTGCTGATGCTTACGTGTGTTGCCATGTGTGTGTACTGATGCTTTTTCAAGGAGAGACATTGGTGATAACTCCATCGAAATGTTGCATATGTGCGTTGAGTATCAGATCTCTACATGCAATGTATAGCCAATTCCATTTGGCATAATCAATGGCAGGGCGATGCCACAGGTCCTGGGCCCGTTTAGCTCTAATGAGAACTTACTCCCTAGGAGGGACCGAATAGTTGTGTATCGTGTAATTACTGGCCATACCAGTCCCATCCTCTAACACTTACATGGCGCAGTTGCTCATGATGTTGCGTGTGGGAAATACGGGGGTGATCTGCCAATCCGCCACATTTTGAAGGGCTGCCCAGCCCTCATGGGCATCCGGCCTAGTTTGCACCCTCCTAGTGGGTTGATGTTCTATCCAGACCAGACCAAAGTCTAGTCTCTGTTTATATATACTAAGAGCCGTTGGGATTTACTTCAAACTGTGATATATCTAGCTTGTGATATATTATTTGTATACATCTAGTATTAGCTTAATTTAACTGTACAATAGATCAGTAGTATGTATGTAGTTGTAAGCATAATTTAGTCATAGTTTTTAATTTTTGGGGTATTTTTATCCGTTTATGTAGTAGAAAGTTATCACTTTGGGGCTGAGTGCGGCGATGCCTTGCTCTGCGTTTTATTATTATTACGAGTATTTCTTCCCTCCGATAAGCCAGTGCAGTACATGCTGGCAATCCGTTTAGTGGCGGAGGTTCACGTGGCTCCTATTGGAATGTGCCCCTTGCAGTGTCTCTTTGACACCTTGTGCAATACCGTTAATGACCCATCCGGTTGAAATTCGGCTTAAATACTCAAAACAAAAACCAATAAAATCAGAATAATAACTAAAAACTTTATATATACCAGTATTTTAATATTTAAAAGAATAATTTGTTCAGCGTAATGAATTCGTGTTAACGGTTTGTAGAAGTTTTCATAAATGAGTGGAATAACCGATTCCGGTCAGGAGCCCAACACTGCAAACGGCACAAGAATTTGTAACAAAGGACTGGAAATTGATTGGACTACGGTGAAATAGGTTTACATCCCATAGGCCCTATATGGGTTTACATCCCATAGGCCCCATGTATAACCTTTGCGTTCAGGAACAGGCCTGGGGCATTTAATTAAGACCCGTTTTGCCTAATAGGATTTCCTTTTGATTCGCGCTATATCTCTGGCACCATTTATTTAAATGCTGATGGATGACTGTGTAGTGACAAACCCGTATGAACCCTGTGAGGTTCGTCAAAATCTGATGAGAAATTGGTTGGCCCCGTTAATTAAAGCGGTACAACAACCGTAGGGGGCTTTTAAAGGAGAGACTAAATTCTCAAATTCTGAATTTTTTCATATAAATGGATTTAAATGAAGAGATTCGAGGTGTATATCTAGGATTTACGTTAAAGAATTATTGTTATCTCCACATCGATATTATAATCTAATTTTAGCGTCGTCCCAGTATTTCGACGACCGATCCACATGAGAAACCGATATCACAAAATACAGTAGGTTTTGCAATTGCATTTGCTGATTTAATTACAGCTTTTTCCATATTACCTGAATTTTTTTTTTTTTTTCAACTTAATTAAACCTTTTCAAAAATTCCATAAGAAACAGGCGAAAAAATACAAATTGGACGGCAACATTTCATTTATATGAAAAATCTGTAGAAACTACCAACAAATTTCTTGGGGGGAAAAATCGGAAAAGTTGTTACGGCAGTTCAGCGGGAGAACGAGTACACTTGAACTGAGGTTACACTTGTATCAAGCTATGCTGACTACACGTCACAACTGGCTACAACGAAAGCACTTCTCTCGTATACGAGAAAAGTTAAGATTAAGCAAGTTAAGATGAGCAAGTTAAGTTTTGGTTCTTCCCGTACGGTTTTTTCTCGTTAATGCATAGAGCAGCGTCTACAGCAAGCAACTGAAGAAGCTAGTTCTTCATGTTATTTGTACTCGTTCCCTTACGCATATACGTATTTTTAATGCTATCGTCACGTTAAACTCCCTTTAGGATTTCAGCGTCAACGATTTTCTTGAATTGGAGATTGAGTAGAAGTTTGAATTCATTTTACTGTCAGCTGTATCCACTACTTACACTAGTTATAACAGACCTTGGTTAGTACTTGGATGGGTAACCGCCTGGGGACACTGCGTGCTTTTGGTATATTTCGCTTCCTCATTACCGAAGATGGGGAAATTTTGGTCCTCCAAAATCAAAATTTCCACATGCTTTTTGCGTTTCAGAGCTTGCTGATCCATTTTGTTTCCATGTCTGTCTGTCTGTGGTAAATCCTTGTCACGCCCAAAACTGTACCAAGTTTTAGTTCAACTTCGATGAAATTGAAAGGGATTGTGCGGGTTAATCTCAGACGGTCCCCAATAATTTTCAATGCCGCCGGCTCAACAGTAGCCAGTACGCATGCGCAAATGTTAATGTCTTATAACTTCGATTTGTCATCATCTATTGGCCCAATGTTGTTCAAACAAAATCGGTAACAATTGCACATAGGCAAAACTACCTACTGTCGGATGGCACTCCGAAAATAATGGTTTTAATTTTGAAAAAGAGAGAGAAAAAAGAATTTTGTTGATATTTTCAATTATTGTGTGCGTTAACCTTTAAACAATGTCCGCACATGCAAACATGAATTATAGTCCTATTTTGCATTCTAGCATGTGGGTATATACAGATGCATTAGATACTGTTATATTTTTTATTCAATCATTTCGACTCGTACTTGTCTCTTCACCTAATTTTATACCTCCGTGTTACAATAAGTGAAAAAGCTATACTGCGCACCCAACTTGGCAGACGTTTATTGGATCTTTTATCACTGAATTTTTCATCTCTCTTTCTCAAGTTTGCTTATTCAAGCTTTGTGGAGTAGTAACTTACTAAATTTGGTATTGAAATTACCACAGCTTTCATACACTAATTTATCATTTAAATACCAACCTGCTCGTTGTCTTAATATTTCAAGTTGGTATGCACTTGAAACGTTATTGTACGAAATGCCTACGAAGAATACAACTACCTGCTTTAGTTGGTACTCTTTAAACCTAAAATCGTAAAAGTATTGTCAACTGTGTTCGCTCCCAAATAGGTAATTGCGGGTAACTGACAGTCGAACGAAGGACGTTGTTCACGTGATCAACAGAATTCAATTTACATGTAGAATTATATTTATCGCAGGATTTTACTTTCCTTGAGTGATTGTGGGAATCGGAAAAGTGTTTACTCGGCAGTTCAGAGGAAGAACCAGTACTCTTAAACTGAGGATACCTTATACGTAAAGCGGAAAGGGGCCCTCTTCCCGTATTTGCTTCGTTTTGACATGAATATGTCTTATCGTTGGGGGTTATCCTAAAGATTCCATTTCCCGTCCTTCTTCTTGATCAGCTGGGTGAGCTAAATTCTCTCCAGTTCACTCTAGGAAGTTGAAGTTTGATATGGAGACTCTGGGACATTAGGAGACGATGGTGGACTCTTTCCTAATCAGCTGAGCGATCATTCATGTTCCTTCTATAAGGCGTTTGGACCACCTGCTCAGTGCCAAAGGACATATTCATGTCACAATGTATCTACATGAAGCGTTGATATTTAGTTTGATCTATGTGTGTGTTGCACGTTAACGCGAAAATTTACAGTTGGTTTTGACATGGATATGTCTTTGCTCTGGGGGGTCAACCAAAAATTTTCGTCACGCAAAAGTTGGTGTCACAATTTCTAATGATGTTCACGTACAACCCAGCCATTGCTAGGGGAATGGAACTTCCGCAGAAATCGTTCCCCACTCGTTGGAAAGCGCTTGATTTTTGTGATATATGTTCACATCTCAAGCTACCAATTTCCCCCTCCTTACGTACCTGGCTACATTGCTAAACTAAGTTGATTGGACTATAAACAATTTTAATCAGCCGGTTACAATATTCTTTACGTAAAGCAATAGCATCATTTACTTCACTCCATAGGAAACATTTTCATCCTCTTGACAACAGTCGAGGACAACTCGAGATTATGAAATCCCCAATCAAAGACATATCCATGTAAGGTATATCTGCTTGTAAAGCGGATAGTGGAATTTCACTTGTTTTGTTCACACGTGAAAAGAACTACTGGAAGAATAAAAATGTCGATTGCTCTAGTTATTTAATGACGATTTAGATTCGTACAACTTATATGAACGCTTATTCATCATTAATGACTATTTAGATTCGTACAACTTATATGAACGCTTATTCATCATTAATGACGATATGCCGTATAACATTACTTACCGGGCTTATAGATTCGCAATGAATTCAAACGAATGGCCATTTACAGTTCGCACTAATCACCGGAATTAACAATTCCGGTTAGAAAACCACCGCACGGGTTTGTAACGTTGAAACAAAGCACTAGAAATTATTAGAGCTGCGGTGGAGCGGGCGTTAAATTGTTGGTTTGGTAATCGACGTTTGATGCCCTTCAGAGGCACTTCAGAAAATCAACCGACGCCAGTTGCCGCCGCACGGAGCTTTTACTGCCCGATCGACCGTTTTCCAACGGAAGGGAGTCACGAAAAGTTGGCTGCCCCTTTTACTAATAGCGTAACTTCACTGAGTGTTCTTCTTTAGGTCGTGAGGCTCGAGGGAGAACGGATATGTGGATTTCAGGAAGGGGCCGATTACGGGATCAGGAGACGTTCGAAATCAAACGGGAGCATTTTTATTATTTCAATGGATAGTTTCCGAGAAGTACATATAGAACATCAGCGAATATAGTAAAAAATTAGGCTATTGCAGTAGCTCCAAAAATTTTAAAATTATCATTTTTAAATTTCAGAAATTTTCTTCTCATTCAAATCCGTTTTGATTGAGGCATTCTGAAACGAATCCTAGAATTGAATGCCTTTATATTATAAATGTATATATATACTCCTGCTCAAAATTAGAGCACCACCATCCATTTCTTCGTTTGTCCCCTTCTGTTTTCCCTTATCAAGTTTTAATTTATTTGCACACATTGTTTGCAAACACGGAAGGAATGAGGTAACCAAAAAAAGGCACGAATTCTTGAAGGAAAGATGTTATGGATAAAATGGAAGAAAATGTACCCTGTGGTAAAATTATAAAAAATTGTAAATGTGAAGAAAGTATGCTATTTTTGCTTTTCAATACTTGGTATTATCTCATCTAGCTCGGATGAGGGCTTGGAGCCTTCGGCCCAAGACTCTAATCAAGTTTTGGTTGATAGTTGACAGGGGAAGAAACAAGGGGACATATGAAGAAATGGATGGTGGTGCTCTAATTTTGAACAGGAGTGTATATAATATTTGTGTGTGTATATGTGTGTGGGGGTGTGGAGCGGGAAACGTGTCACGGAGTTACTCGACTTGGGCATCTCAGCGGGAGTTCTCCGTGGTATGCTGCTCCTCATTTGAAGTGTTAGTCTTTTCTTTATTTTTAATTTGAATACCTTTATTTGGCATTGGTTTGTACTATACAGCCATAAACAGAAATAAAATTTAAGGATTATAATCTGTGGTTGATGTTGGTTAGGAAACCAAATAAATGGAGGTAGGTAAACTTCACTATCATTTTTCGAAAGTAACAATTTCATATTAGACGGAGCAGTCATTTCCTTTAAAATGTTGGTGAACAGGATTTCACGTTCGGTATCGAATCTTGAACATAGCAGTACGATGTGTGATATTCTCTACTTCTTGGATACATTTGGACCGATATGGCGAATCTCCTATGCATACCAATTCATGGTATGTATGAATTGGTAGTCTTTGAATAGACGGTAGTGATTGCTTCTCATTCTGCACATAGATGGATTTGTAAAAGGATTTTATACATTACTAAATATTTAACTAAAATTAGTTCAATAATTCTCCACTGTGCTCTGTTCGATGCTTATGAATTGTACCGACCGTCCTCAGATCAAAGTAGGAACTTGAAGATTCTGGTGAACTGAATAGTTTGATGATCTGAATGAAAGATTCGGACTTTGGAAATAATCATGGTTCCTGAAGCCAATTATGTCGTATCATGAAGATGCATATTCTTGATACCTGATTTGATTCAGGTACTGTTTGATCAATTAATTAAAGCAAGCTAGAGGTGTGATTCAACAGCTTCCTAATAGAGATTGGGTGTTTCCCACTTGAGGTTGCCGGGGGCAGTGTCTTTGAGAAGGTGGCCCGAGGGTGTTAACCATGTAATAGCTGTTTGACCCTTTAATATCTCGGTGTGGGTGCATCTCAATCGCATCCTGCTAATTTCTAAAACATTATTTTAGCATTGTGGCCAGTTGTGCAACCGTAATGCGTTCAACATTGCAAGCCCCTCAGATTTACAAAAACTCTCATTTCAGCAACTTTTCGTATAGAAAACAAAATTCTCCAAAAAATGGCTCCAAAAAATAAAATTAAAAAAAAAATTTTTTTACCCCTCCAAAGTTTCCTTATGGAATCCCGTTTTGAGGTGTTATGAAACGATTCCTGAAGTGTAACGCTTATTAAAATATGTACCTCTATATGCCATTCCAGTCGATTAACTCCGCTTGAAATTGAGATGAAAATTCGTTTTTGTAGGGGGAAAAAACATTAAAAAAGAAAGGATGAGTTCGTTGGGCAGTTTTTGAGTATAATAAATTAGCCAAATTTCGAAAAAGTGTTGAAAAAGTAACTAAAAATGGCAAAAACTAGCAATCCCTCATTTTTTCCCCTCCGAGTGGCCAGTGGAGTCCATGTTGGCGCTCCTTTTCAGTCAAGGATGGCAACATGGCTCCCCTTAGAATCGTGCCACTCCCGCCGCTAATGACCCTTCTGGTTGAGAATGCGGCTTAAACCTTAAAAAAAAAAAAACTAAAAAAAAACTAGCAACAATAATTTTTAAATTTACAGTTTTTAGCAGTATATATACTTAAATCATGTTGTGAACTAGAACAAAACGTTATACTCAAAAGTATCCTAAAAACATTGACTTTTGGGAAAAAATCGATGAAAAATATAAATTTATTAACAAAAGAACAATCCAAATAGCTATCTTTAAAATCTATAAAAACTACAAGAAAGATGAAAATTGAAAATCTTTTTTGAAATACGAGATTAGTACATACTTATACGTAACCATTTCTTTGCTCTCTAAGTGCTCAAATTTCGAAACAATTCAACGTAAACAATAGTTAACAAAAATTTGCTCATATAATCACTCTGCACGACTGAAACTTTATATATTATCTACCTGTATATTGCTGAAATTTCAAAAGATGTCCTAAAACATCACTAAAACTTGTTGAAAACACTAGAAATTGTTATATTCTATATTTATTTTTGGCACATCCCTAGACTACAGAAGATTATTAACAACGCTCTAGATCCTTGAAAAATGTATGCAGAAATATGTTATTACCCATTCAAATTTCTTTAGTATTTGCTAAAAACATGAAACTGCAACAAAAAAAAACCGCTTAAATATCCATTATCTATCCATATCTATATCCTATCCAAAATCAGATAACAAGTTTTCCTTACAACGGGCACTCCCACCTTCATTTAATTTTATTCAAACAGCTGAAAGATTTCGACGAGAGCTTTTCAAAAAGGAGCAATGTGAAGGAATTCATACTATTTCGGAAGTGGCCGAACAGCAGTCTAAGGTAAGTTTAATGACGTCACAGAGGAACAAAAATTTGTGTTTGGGGGGTTTCAAGGGAGCAGACTCCGATAATGGGCATAAAACAACTGTAATTGTCTTACGTACTAATCAGGGTAACTCAATTTATTACTTAGGTACCTAATGTTACCATTATTGTTTCTACTTGTTATTTATTGCGATTATTGTATTGGATTCTGAAGGACTATTGTTGATTAGAGACCTTCTACATGTTTCTTTATATCAAAGAGATCTTTAAAGTATATTGAACCTAACTGATGATACATATATTTTGTATAAAAGTTTACAATAAATTATTTTAAAAAAATGAAAAATAAAATGATGTTGGCACTTTGGAAAAATAATATACAGACTTGATCAAAGAATCTTGACTATTTCTGTTTTTCCTAAACTCACAAGGAATTCATTGATTTTATCTGAGGTTTGAATCGTTCAAAATTATAGTTTGTGATACCTAAGAGAAGAAGGTAAAGTCTTAAACCGCGCGAGAGGTCTCTTCCATCGTGCGTCGGAGGTATAATACGGATGCGCTGGTGGGGTTAACACCTGAACTCTCAACGGTTGAGGTGTAAAACTGGTCGATCCTGACCCCTTTCCTGAGAGATTCTTGATGGGACTTATTAAGTTACCTTGTCTCATTCGTTCGACAGTTTCAATTTGGCAGTTTCATCCTGAAGCGATGATTCATGTTGTCGGAAGCGTTTGACGCTCCTTCCTTCCTGGTCATCTTCAGGGTCATTCCGGTTGTCACAAAAGCTTTTATAAAAGGAATGTACTGTCTTCGAACTGGTTGGTGATTTGCCAGTTTTCTTGTTGCGCTCCTTTTTCTATTTACTTTCGTACCTACCTATTTCTTCTTTGTATATGAATGAAAACTCAATTATCTTTCATTTGGTGTTTTGTCATCCAATTTTGTCGAAGTAATTTTTCAATATAAACATTGTGGGTTTCAAAATTAAAACATACGGGACTTTTGGATTAAAATTGAAGTAACCAAATAACCATAGCTTTTCTCATGTTTTGCTTCCTCACTACCGGTAGGGAAGCTTTGTGTTTGTGATAGAACTCGAAAAAATTGTGTACTCCAAAATCAAAATTTCTTGTTTCTTGCGTTTCAGAGCTTGCTGATCAATTTTGGTTCCGTGTCTGGCAGTCTGTGGTAAAGCATTGTCACGCCCAAAACTATACCAAGTTTCAGTCCGTCTCCGATGAAATTTCCTGGGGTTGTGCGGGTTAACTCCAGGAGGTCCCCTATAGTTTACAATGCCGTCGAATAAACGGTTGCCTGAGCATGCGCAAACGTGAATTTCTCATAACGTCGATTTTTCATTACCTGGCGGTCCGATTTCGTTTAAACTTGGTATGTAATTGGGTATAAGTTCTAGGAAAATGCCCTATAAATTATACCGCAATTGGTAGAGCAATAACCATTGCGCATGCGCGAAACTAATATTGATTGACACAGGAAAAACTCCGAGTCTAATAGAACGATTTTGATGGCATTTTCAAGGATTGTGGGGGATAGCTTCTATACGGTCCCCTTTAACTTTTATTGCCGTCACATAAGTTGTAGTCTGTGCGCATGCGCAAACGTTAATTTATGATGTCGTCGATTTCGTATCATCTATTGGTCCGATTTCGTTCAAACTCGGTGAGTAGATTGGCATACGTTCCAGGAAAATTCCCTATGAATTATATCGCGATTGGTGGAATAATACCTATAGCACATGCGTAAAACTAAAATTTATTGATACAGACAAAACTTCAAGACTAATAGACTTATTTTTATTAAATTTTCAAGAATTGTGTGGTTTAGCTCTTAGAAGTTTCCCTATAAAATTCATTGCCGTTGGAGTGATAGTAGTCTCTGCGCATGCGCAAACATTAATTTTCTATAACATTAATTTCCTATTACGCCGACTTATCGATCAATCATTTTGACTCGCACTTTGTTACGTCCATGTTATAATATGCGAGGAAGTTATAGGTGCTGCCCACCCATCTTGGTAGACGTTTTTTGTTAATACACCTTCTTAAATAAGTTGTACTTTCTCTTTTAATGAAATGTACTAATGAATTCTCGTAAATGGCTTACTGCAGTTACCGCTTCTCGTGAATCCGTACACGCGATAAGAATTATTCGCGGTTCTTAATAATTAATAGGCACGACGAAAAGTGAGTTTCATAAAGAGAGAGATTAAATCGGGAACAAAAACCGCTTTTCCTTAGTAATTTACGAGGCCGAGGACGTCCCCTTATCTTTTGGGCGGTTGAAGTCTAATTTCGCCAAAAAGGAGAGAAAAAACAAACCTTGAAATAGAAACTACGTGAATGCTCTAGTTTCCTATGGCCATTTCCATAATGAAATTATGTATATATGCAAAATAGGCTCTTTTCAGACTTATAAGAGCCCTTATGTTCTCGTGGACGTGGGGTTGAGAGAATTCGCCAACATTTTCATTTTGGAGAGTGCTCCTATTCTTCGGGGCATCGTTTGTCTGCATGTTTTTGCTAGAATATTATACGGGATAAAATATACTCACACGTAAACCTGGAAAGCGTAAATTCTACCGGTGTTGGCAACAATTCGTTCATTCATCATCGCAACACCGCTCTACCTTTCAATGCCTTTCAAATGCAATAACACATATACAGGTTGTCCCAGCTATTATGAACCAAGCTTGTAATCCTCTTTTAAATGAACTTGGATTAAAAGGATGAACCGTAACTCCCAGTAATTTTTGGCAAGGGATCGAAACATGACATTTACGCGCGTCGCGCATGCGCGCAAACGCGCGACACGTACGCCAACTTTGTTTTTGGTTTATTATATTCAATAATAAGCCTATGTGATCGTAAGCAGCAAAAAATTTGTATAACCCCCCCCTCAAACTTTGTCATTTTACGTTTCAAAGTGCGTAGAATCCAAATTTGCAATGTCCGCCGTTCGCCGTCCGCCATCTGATCCATAATAGGCCTTAGAATTGACTTAAAAATCCGTTCTTTCGCATATAGACCCCACTTGGGGTCTAGTTGGTCCTAACTTCTCGCCAGCTCTATCGCTCCACACCCATGGGTGCTATGAGCCAAAAATAGATGAAAAAGTGTCTTTTTCGAGGCTATAGAAGTATAGGTTGTGGCAACTCGAAATAGGACACGCCAAGGAGTCTGGACGGGCCTTATGACGTACGCAAGCCAACTAAAACTACGATCATACTCAATTGAAAAAAAGTAATAAACCTTTGTGAAATAATTTGCTGCGTTTTTAAATGGGAACGTTCCCCTATTTTTTATTGCAGGTTCAGATTCTACGTCACAATTTATGACAAAATCACCCCCCAACTCGATTTGATTGAGCGAACGCAACCCGTTCAACGCGTGAATAAATTTGCGCTCAGTGGTGATTTTTGGCGAAATTGACTATGACCGTGAAGCCCGAGATTTTCACACGATTTTACACTATTTTGTAACGCTGAATCCAGTGAAGATAATTATTTTTCGATTATCCCTCATTCAAGTACAATTATTACCAAAGTAACTGCTGTCTAGGTGAATTTCGAACATTTTCACTCTAAACCGCAATGGAACAACGAACCGGACCCTACCCGGACCCCCCTCTCCTTACTTGGGATTGGTTTGTGGTCCGTCGATTCCCATTATTATTATTGGGTCGTTTTCAAAAAAAATGTCCGTTTTCTCAATTTACTGTGTCCCAAAGATTTGAAACATGATTCTGGAGCCAATTTTCAACTTATAGCAATGGGGTATGAATCAAAATGTTCTTTAGGTTATCCTTTGTAAAACCAACTATCAAACATGACGTTTTTCAAACAGTTAATAGGTTTGTTAATATCAACAGTTTAAAAAAAAGTCCAAATAGTTATGTCCCAGTGGTACTTACGATAGTTACTAAGGTTTGTAACTTTTGACTAGAAAATGTTTTTTTAGATCTGAAGAAAATTTCTATCAGACATTAATCTATAGATAATGACTTAGCAAGGTTTTTAGAATTCTGAAGAGTAGAGGGCAACTAGAAGAAAAAGCACCTTGTCCCAGGACTTTGGTCACAATAGTTGTATCCCAATAGTCACGCGAGGGGTGGCGGCTGGAGAATATTTGGAGGGGAAGTGGAGGGTCTAGCAAGTGCGTGTGACGTTCCCCTAACGCCCTTAGTTGAGTGTCACGTGCTCTGCAGCATCTTTGGTGTCCGAGGATTTTTCACCTTCATCACAATGGTAAGTGGTTTAATTCAAGGTCCCCATAGTTACTATGAATTCTCTAGGGAAACGTTAGTTTGTAAACATCATTTATTGATTAATTTATACGCCTAAATAATCTATATTTATGCACATGTTAACCAATCGTTTTTTTATGAGATTGGAGGAGTGCAGCCTTCTTCGAAGTCGAAATGTCCAGATAGTTATGATAACTATGGTGACCGACTAATTTTTTTCTGTTTTGCAGGGTGTGATACCAGGCAGTTCATGAACAGATCGAGTAACTGAGTGCTGTGCCAATGTTGCACTGTACTCATCCGGAGAAAACACCAGTACTTTTTGGCTCCATGGCGTCCTCCACAGATCGGGCAAGGATGCTGTAGATTTATCCTCAGAATACTTTCAGAAGATCAGTCACTGTTGTCACCTGATTCAATGTTTGGACGAACATTTTGACAGTTCTCGGACGGTTTGGTGGTGAGGGTGTAGAAGTGGATTGTAAATTGTCCAGTGAGGCTTTTCTTGGTTTTGTGTTTGGCACATCGTACGTTTAATGAACATGTGAATGGGCTTGAACCTGATATTGGAGTACTCGTCCACCCATGCTCTCAGTGACTTGGAAATTCAGCAGAAATTCACAGCTGTGACTTGGATGACATTCCTGATTACATCCCTCCTATGGAATTAGTGGATGCCTCAGCAATTAAATGTGGAACCTTCGTGTTGGTGGAGCTACAAGGTGGGGAGCTACAACTATAATAATCCAACTTTGGGACATTGGTTTAGTTTTCAAGACTTCATGAAACAATTAAAATAAGTTGCTAAGTAATTGAATTGTTGATTGAGACAGTTTTATTAAAGAACTTTATTGTAATTAGCCCTGAATAAAATTTTATCCAGTTTAATTGCCTGGCTTGAGTGTTCCGAACATGTTCTACCTATTTCCCTCACTAAGTGTCCCACGCAGCTGTAGTGTTCAATAACACTTTTTTCGCCTGAATTTAATTTTTTCTAAACATATGTGCTATCGACGTTTGGAGTTTTAGACATATTGAAGGAAATTCCAGAACCAGATTGCTTGAAGAAACAGTTCAACATGAAAAAATAAATAAATAACCATTACCAACGTAACTCCTGTGACAAAAACCACAAAAATAAAATTTCCATGACAATCTATGCCAACAATTTCAACAAATTTTTATGTAATTATTATCTCTGAGAAGTGTACTCATTCAGAAAAATGAGTCTGTCTCCCGTAATCCATCTTTAAAAAAAAATTGCACCGTAACTACAGTGACCAAAAAATTGTGATTTTTTTTTTTTCAAATTGAAAAAAAAATATTTAGAAGTGAAAAAACTCGTGACTTTTACATAGAACCTTATTTTAGACATCTTCAAGTATATCTGGAGCAACTCGGTGGCTAAAAAGATCAAGATTTAATTTTGACTGCTACACCACCTCAGAAATGAGAAAACGGACATTTTTTTTGAAAACGACCCTATTACGTAAGCTCATCTTTGTTACGTTGATGCAGTCACATATCGATCGAAGAAGCGACCTGCAATAGTGTCGTAAAGCGCATAACACTGTGCATGGGGATGGTGGTCATTTCGATCAATGATGCTAAAAAGGAAGATGATTGGATGATGAATAAGATGAACAAAATGATTTGATTTGAAGAAAATGATGTACATTTTCGTCAAAGATTTCCTTACTCAGGATGAAATTGTCAAGAGCTAATCTCAAACCTACTTCTGATATTACTACACATTTACCTGTTTTCTGCCTCAGTTCCTGGAGTTTATCTCCAGGGAACAGAATTATCTCCCGTGTATCGAACTCTATATTCCACGAATATTCTGAGTTTTCATTTGCACAACATGAATTTGCGAGGGCGTGGCTTAGTTTGCAATACCACACTCCTCATATCGCTTTGGGATTTGAATTTCAACTGCGGACATTCAAAAACTTTAATAACACGCTTCCTTTGGAGAAAAAGAACCCCGCGTCAGCTATCGTTTCATAGCCTCCTTGAAATCCGGGACCTAATAAATCAGCCCCAAGAACGAGCTTGTAAGTTTGTGTTTGACAAACAGACGATAACGCTCCGGCAATAGGAAGTCCTGAACCCAAGCCTCGCCAGGTGGCGCTGCCGGTGGCGAGATTGTGAAAACAGTGCAGGCCTTATCTTCTTGTTCGAAACCCACCTCTCAAGCAAGGCCCCCGGTGTACAGACCTGTAATTCTGCACCGGAACGAATAAGTGGTTAATTAGAATCTTGACCATAATAATTTAATAATACTGAGTGATGCGGAATCAAGTCATTCTCACAGTGCATACTGGCGCGCTGGTTTGACAAACATTTGTGGAATTTTATGATTTGAAAACCTCAGTTACATACGTCATGTTAATTGAATACACAAAGATGAGAACAACTGTCTAAATAAAGTTAACTAAATGAGTCACGTCTAATCCAACGTCTGGTTGGCCACTTACGTACTCTGTTTTCTACTTTACATTCTCCAGCCGCTCCTATGTTCCTCCTCTCATGTTAAATCCACGATCAATAGTTCTGATCGAACTAACGATTTATATTAATCATTCAATAATATTGATTTGATTAAGTTCTAGGTAAGTAACAAAGACTGCACCTAATTTTCATCAGTAACGGGTTCGACTTGCCCGTACCTTCATGGCAACCCCCATGACCACCATGACGCTGTTCCAACCCTGTCCACTCATCAGTGGAGTTAACTTATGTTCTAGATCGACCCGTACTTTGCATCCGAATTTATTATTGTAATCTCAATAAAGAAAAGTTCAATCAAACGCACTAAAGTATGGTTATTTATTTCATCCATTATATATTATCAGTAGGCGTGGTTAAATTAATTATATCAAATAAAACACCTGCACTATACTAGTCCTTCTGTAATCAACAAGAGCTGATATCTAAATACAATAGTGCATCAACACCTAAGTAAATTGACGTTGACGTAGGCACTCGCCAGCTGAAAATTGATGAATTGTGAGTTGTTATAATAAAAATCGGATAATAAATTCGATTTCATGAGGTGAGAATTCCATTGGAATTATATTCAGCTGATTCGATTGTCGTAGGTTATAAGGCGATTTCCAGACGTTATTAAAATAAGTTAAAATCAAACTATTAATATTCAAAACCGTTAAAATAAGGTTTTGAACTCATTAGGACTGAGATGAAAAAACTGCTCTCCATTAAATCACTGCTGAGTTCATTAAAACCACAGTCCAAAATTTTGAACAATCTGATGAGCTCATTACATAATTTAAAAAAACAAAAAACTGAGATTTTCATTTCTTTAAAGTGCCGTAACAATTAATCACGGCGTAATTAAATGTTAGCGTTATTTTTAGTGGAATTTATGTCCCTACTTATTTGTACATGTTTTACAATGAATTGTTCTGGAAGTTTTCTCAAAACTCGGGATTTTCTAGGTGGTTGAGGATCCTAAAACTGTTGATTTCTTAGGAGATAGAAGAGGGCGTTGTCTCCTGCCTGGATTTCGTAGGCCTTTCAAGTCCGTCTCATGGTATTTCGAGGATCATCCGTTCGTAATCAATTCTCCGGAACTTACGCGCCTACGGGTCGATTGGATAGATAGATGGGGTTGACAGGGTCCAAAAATCTTTCTAGTTTTCTCGTTGTTGGAGGCTGAAATATATTTTGAGTTTTCTCAAATCTCGGGATTTCTCCATGTGGCTAAAGGTCCCAAAACTTGGAATTTTCTAGGTGGTTGGAGTGGGTGTGGTCTCCTGCCTGGGTTTCGTGGGCCTTGCAAGTCCATCTCATGGTTTTTCGAGGATCGTCCGTTCGTAATCAATACTCCGGAGCTTACTCACCTACATATGCTAGGACAGATAGGATAGATAGATAGGGTTGGTAGAGTCCAAAAATCTCTCTAGTTTTCTCGTTGTTGGAGGCTACAATATATTTTGAGTTTTCTCAAAACTCGGGATTTCTCCAGGTGGCTGACGGTCCCTAAACTTTGGGTTTCCAGTTGGTAGGAGCGGGTGTGGCCTCCTGCCTGGATTTCGAGGGCCTTGCAAGTCCGTCGCATAGTTTTTCGAGGATCCGATCGTAATACTCCGGGGTTTAGACACCGACGGGTGCTTCGGCCACTCCCTTCCAGAGTCCCTTTTTTTTCCCCTTTTATTTTTCTGAGTAAAGCCAAAGCCCCTCTCGTCTCTTTTCGCCATCAGCTTTTTCCTGCCGCCGGAACCTCCGGAGCCGTTTTTATGAGGCGCCATCCGCCGCTATCTACCGCCTCATTCCGCCTTCACTGAGGGTTTTCTTTATCATGTTACGAGTCTGGGGATGTTGGAGGGAGGGAGGGGGGAGGCATTACCGACGGAAACAGGGTTCGTTCTTGAGGGGGAAGAACGTAAAAAGCTGTTGCCTGGAAGAGCTGAAGGTGTTTCAGTTTTGCAAATGAGGAATCAACATTTTTACGGAGTTCGTTCGGCTTTAGTAATACTTACCGGCTTGGATGGAAAGAATGACGCCCTTGTTTGCCTAAACGCGCTGCTTTATCATGCAACGTCATTTAATCTATATTTAATCAACACTATTTGTACTCTCTTACGACACGTGAACTGAAGAAGTGTACTGTTAGTACTCTTAAAGATCGCGTGTGGTTCAAAGGTGGTTCCTACCGAGCTCTGCTGACATGTGGCAATGAAGATGATGGAAATTGAGTTGTTTCCTCCTTCTCGATTCTTGCTTGTGTAAATAATCTCCAGAATATGCTAAGGCAATGGAGGCTATGCTATGTAAGGCTAATGGAATATTCAATTTCTATCACCTTCATAGTCGCATCTTGTCAGTTCTCGGTTTCGTCCCCCCCACCCAAACCCCCGTCACACCCAACCCTTCTAATATTGACTGTCCTAGCGGCACCCCCCCCCCCCCCCCCTTCTACAGGCAATATGGGTAAATCGCCAAAACTCAAAACTTTCACCATATTTATAACAATTAATAACTTACCCCTGCCCTGGCTACTTGGAGCCTCCCTCTCACTCTGCCCTCCCCCCAAATCCTTGAATGCTTTTGAAGTGTGATGGATATACTTATGCTACTCCTTGGCATGTTCGGGTCATTCCATGTCAATTCAACACACCCAATTTACCTCACCATTTTAGATTTTACTCAAATTTGGTATACTCATAGTAGGTGTTGAGACTAAGAAAAATACCAAATTTTAAATTTTTATCTCAAACCGTTTCTTAAATATGGCTATGTAAAACTTACAAAATCTCGCCAAAAAACCATGAACGGATGTTATACTATTCGCTCTAGGAACTGTCCTAATTGAGCTAGAGAGCTGGGCGAGGTATCATTTTGCAGCTTTTTTTTATGCTCTTTCCAGTGATATACAACAGGACATCTAGGTTCTAATAAAAAAAATTTTGTCAAAATACAAAACAAATTTTGATTTAATTTTTTTCCAAAAAGTACATAATTTAAAATTTTCAAAATATTCCTATAAATACTTAGTACTGATGTAAACAGTGTGACAAAATATAAATATGGGGTGATGATGGGTTCATTGTTAAAAAAAAATATTCCTGACACTAGTTTTCCACTAATTGCCCGGTTTTGACTAAATAATAAACATACGTACTTTTACCAAAGAGGTAGGCTATTTAATTAAATATATAAAGGTATACTATGTATAAAAGTAAAAAATATCAGAAATATTAATTCAAAATACTATCTTGTAAAAACAAAACCAATAACCATAGATATATTCTAATAAAAATTAAGTTAATCGCCTATTAATTAGTAAAACAAAAATCGTGAACATTTCTGTAACAATAAATTTGAAAAAGGTATGTAAATAGTTATGTAATAATTCTGGTACAAACAGATTAATCGAAATTTACATACTGATAGTTACTTTTTCATACAATTTAAACTAATATTAGTGGGTGAAACAAAAACATTGAAGGTTCCGGTAACTACAAATTTTAAAAAACTAAGAAAAAAGTGTAATATATATTTAATAGTCTCATCGTAACATATTAATAAAAATGAACATTCCATTTCCACAGACTTGAGCCAGTCTATACAGGCTGAGCAGTTTGGTTTCAAGTTGAAACAAGCACAGTGTGCCTCCATCAATGCACTACCTGTCTGTGCAATCATTCAGTGACTAGAGCCTATTCTGAGAGGATGTTTTATCCTGTGTTTCCTTCTACAGTACATAATTTAAGTTTGTTTATAAGTGTTCCTAATCCATTATTGTGCTATGATATTAGTGTAAAGTAATATACCTACTCATCATCATAAATATGTATAATAATATGTAAATTTTGATTAATCTGTTTGTACCAGAATTATTACAGAACTATTTATACTATTTTCATACCTTTTTCAAATTTATTGTTACAGAAATGGTCACGATTTTTGTTTTACTAATTAATAGGCGATTAACTTAATTTTTATTAGAATATATCTATGGTTGTTGGTTTTGTTTTTACAAGATAGTATTTTGAATTAATATTTCTGATATTTTTTAACCTTTATACATAGTATACCTTTATGGGTCGTTCTCAAACTAGGGGCAACTTTCGGACACAGAAATTTCAAAAAATAAAAGTCTTCAAAAAAATTTGAAAAAATTCAGGGTGGTTCCTTGGTCAACACTGATTGCAAAAATACATATTACCCAGATCAGCTCTCAAATTTAAGCCTAGTTTTTGGAACATTTCAAATTCGGTGTCAAATTCGGCGCCAATGCAAAATCCTTGTAACGACCCTAATTTCCACAGTTTTCATCATCTTATTTTGATGAAATTGTCTGGCAGTGCGCGCTGCGGGTTAGGTTGTAGATGGTCCCACATCAGTTTCATTGTTGCCAAACCATTTTTCCTCAGTTTTCTACTTTTGGCCCTCCTATCCCTTTCATTCAAGTCACATAAAAGCTTTATATCCTTTTTCCGTTGCTGGTACCTTGAATGTTCTTTCAGCTAATCTTCCTCCCTCAGTTCGGGTTCATTTCTTCGCCTCTCTCTTCTCTCGCGTTCTGCATCTCTTTCTCTCTCTTTTTTTTAAAGTACCCCTTCACGCCAAATACCTGACTTCCTTCTACCACAAGCCATGTTTTTCCAGTGGAAACAATGTCGAATTTATTTTTTATTTGCGGTTTAGTCAATAGAAAACTACCAACAAGCAAATTGCCACATGTGGAAAGAACCCTCCCATCTGATGGCGAATTAGTATTAAAATGCTTCCCCAAGTTGATGGTCATGCAAAATGTTTTGTTTTACATTTTCCCCTCATACATATTCACTAGATGGTGTGGATAAAAACACTAAAAGGTATAATTATTGCTGAAAAGTTTGAAAATGCAGTGGAATTATATTACCATGTAGCTAATGCAATTACCGTGGATTTTAATAAACCCATGGTAATAGCTCAATTTCAGACATGGTAATTGAAAATCGTTGTTTGAGATCGATTTTCAACCCAATAAATAACTTCAGTAACAAAAACTTAGACGTATTTTGAAAGAGGAGAACGAAAGGAAGAGGATGGAGGAAAAAAAAATATGCTAAAAATGTTCCCTAGTCATCAATTTGACACACATGGTAATAGCAAATGAAAAGGTACGCTCCTGACTGCACTCCTTTCGACGTGGCGGTCAACCAGCAACAGCGTTAGGTGAGGGGAAAGGGTCCTATCCCCACCCTAACAGATCCCAAGCTTCCCAACAGAATGAGATTCAACCCAAAATTTCGGTTGGTTGGGGTCAGAATTGGAGTTTTCAGTTCCAACCATGGTAATATCCCAAAACATTGGGACACTTTTTGGCGATATATTGAAGGGATCGAAAAGTTGATTAGCACATTCTTTCAATCAATTTTGTGATGCTCTACAACCCAACTTTGGAAAACGAAGACCTTTTTGCCACACATAAATCAATATTGTGGGTAAAAGTAACATTGTAGAGCAAAAAATTAATTTGGGACACCCACGGTAATTGCATTTTTGGCCTTTTACGCGCAGAAATATTTGTATAGATGTGCAGGTATGGCACTTGAATTACTTTTTTCCAACACACTGGCCTGCAAGGAATCCCTGGAAAAAAAAATGTTCTGGGAAAAAGTTACTGTACGTGAGCAAAGCCTGTGGGACTCAATAGTTGCCCCTAGTTTGAGAACGACCCATATATATTTAATTAAATAGCCTACCTCTTTTGTAAAAGTACGTATGTTTATTATTTAGTCAAAACCGGGCAATTAGTGGAAAACTAGTGTCAGGTATATTGTTTTTTAACAATGAACCCCTCATCACCCCATAATTATATTTTGTCACATTGTTTACATCAGTACTAAGTATTTATAGGAATATTTTGAAAATTTTAAATTATGTACTTTTTGGAAAAAAATTAAATCAAAATTTGTTTTGTATTTTGACAAAATTTTTTTAATTAGAACCTATGTCCTGTTGTATATCACTGGAAAGAGCATAAAAAAAGCTGCAAAATGATACCTCGCCCAGCTCTCTAGCTCAATTAGGACAGTTCCTAGAGCGAATAGTATAACAAGGTGTAAGGGGGGCTCCAAGTTGGCAGGGTTTTTAAAAAATTTTAAGGGTGAACGTTTATGGTATATTGGAGTGTATATTCCAGCTCAGTGGTAGCGTGCTGGGCCCATAACCTCAGAGGTCCGGGGATCGTAATTCCACTCTCTGCTACCATGTCATAACGAGAGGTAATGGAAACGTATTGGTTCCTACTACAAAGGGGAGAAGCGATTAACCTGTTACACCCAGAGGATATTCTGGAGATTAAATAATATCTAGAATATGCGAAGGAGTAGTATTAGCGAGGATCAAGATGGAAGAACTACTCATATCCATCACACGTGACAATTCACGTGAACAATCAGAGCATAAAAGTAGCAAATCGGAGGAGCACCGCTATTCAGACTTTATGAGATAAGAGACCTTGTTAACCACCAAATCGATTTCGTTGCTTCGAAAGTTGTAAGGACTTTGGAATTTTACTTTACAGGAGATTTGGCTTCAGCCGTGGCTTTTATCCTATTGTATAAATCATTGGTTCGTCCTATTAAGAAGTAGGTTCCTACGCTAGCCCTCTGTGGTCACCATACTATGAAGTTCATAAACATCCTTCGGAGCGTGTTCAGCGAAAATTCTTACTGTTTCTCGCATTCAAGGTTATAGGTACTCGCTGGACGTTGTGACAGTTCCCGTCATTTCCGAGAGAGTACCTTTTGCTCAGCGTTGTGTTGAGTGCCGCTTCTTCTCGCGTTCCTTATCCTCCAAATGGAGGAATCAGAATTCGTTCTGATGATTTCGTTTAAAGCTACTCATTCACTGCCTCGCCCCCTTGAGTAAATTACTTGGACGTCTGACCCTTACCTGGGCGGTCACCCATCCAAGTACTCGCCACGCTCGACGTTGGTTAACTTCGCTAATCGCTTGAGAAACAACGGTTCATTGCAACGCCTAACCCGTGCGGCGGTTGGTGATGTATAATGTATATACGTTTACTCTCGACCGTTCGATCGTGTAGGATATTCTCCGAACGCAGCTAACTTATGCACTAGGAGCTGTCACATCTGTCCCCTGTTATTTATCGCTCTGATTTAGGCCCTGGATGCCCAGCTCCGCAGGTATCCTTAATCCGTAGAAACGGTATTTGGTTTTATTCATTGCGGGGTGTGGTTCCAAGGGGGGACAACGTAAAAAGCTGTTTCCTGGAAGTGCTGAAGGTGGATCAGTTTTGCAAATGAGCAATCAACATTTTTACGGAGTTCGTTCGGCTTTTGTAATACTCAAGATACGTATAGAACGCGGAGGAAAGAGGCTCACTTGGAGGCAGTGGATGTAAAGTCGATCAAGCCATTGCCAAGCCAGTTGACAAGCCATCCTCGATCGTCCGATCAGAGCAAAGAGGTCGATGAAGAGATCAGAAGAGAGGCTATCAGGGGGAAAATGAAGTTTTTACTCCTCAGTCTTGATCAAACCCTGATGATGGAAAGTTCAATCGAGGAAGAAATGTTGATGGCTTCGAAATGGTTCCCAATCGGTCAGTTTTTAAAAAATAAAGATTGTGAAACTAGTCAGAAACTCAAAAAATACTTCATCATGTTATAACTAATCTGCCATACTACTGCTGTTTAACTTCATTATTATATTTTTCTAACTTGGATGGGTACATGTTTTTGTTTTTATTGCACTCCGATCCATTGCAGCTGAAACAATATTATTGTATTATTTTTTTGTTGAGAAGCGTGTTTCTTTTTCTCTTTTTAAAATAAGTAACCACTTATGAATATTTGTTATTTTTCTGGCTGAGGTGCGACTCATCTCCCTGCCACGGACTATGCCTACATAGGGGATAAGTTTCTGTATCTTTTTTAAGAAATCTGTATTATTTTTGAAGACCATTTTATTTTCAATTTTTATGTATTTGTATTATGATAAAGAAGTAAAGAATCTAAAAAAAAAGTTGTACAACTGAAGATCCTGGAAGGTTGAGGAAGATCCAGGCAAGTGCATTGAATATTTGCGAATGTCCAAGGACACTTTCTGCTGCATTCTCTCATTGATCGAGCCCAAATTGGAAGAGAAATGTTCTTATCAGTCTTTCCACCTTGCGCCGATTTTCATTGATTCTTCAGGATGGTTACGTTGCGCCCCATGAATGGGACTTCTCCCATATTGCCTGTACGTCACGTACGCAGTTACCACTTCTTTTTAGCGAGTTTTAGTAGAACATGAAGCGATTGCAATGGCTCCAAACATTTTTAAAAATTTCGAGGTAGGCAGAGGGTTACCACTCTGGTGAGATTGTCATTGTTTTGTCATGAAGCGATTATTTGAAACGTTGGAAAATCATAAAAATTTTATTTTTCTTTGATCGATCACCCCCCCCCCCCCCTCTTTTCCGTTGTTTTGTTAGTAGAATAGTGGAGGATGATAGAGGACATTAGATAGAGCATTGTATTCAAACGATCAGCACTGTCAACAAATGAAATGTATTTTTTTATGCTGAAACTTGTTGAAATGCTCTCGTTTCGCAAATGTTCACAAAGGTATGGAAGAATTGGAATTGTCAAACCAGACGGAAGGTCCCGTTTGCACCGACGACAAGACTCACTCATTATGATAAAGCGGTGGAAATCATCACGTTCCTCAAAACCTAATCTCCAGTTCCACAATGAAAATCCTCCCAAATATGAATGAGATCACTCGACAGTGACACAAACCATCTGCCTAAAAAAAATCTTAAAATCCCCTGAACTCATTAATCCTGATTCCGTAATGAAATGAAAATTAATTACGTGCCACTCCGCCGGAGGATGTTATTAATTTTGAAGCGAATTTATCGCTGCACCGCTTTTTTTATTCGGTCCCGTTTACTCAGTTTAAATTCCCATCGTTTCTGCCCTAATAAGGACCAACTGGGAGGAATGGGAAGTTTACAGCATGACATTATGAGCGCATTGTATTTTTTCCATACCTAATAGGAAATGTTTTGCTGATTCCAAGTACACCTCACATTTCTTTTACTAAAAAATGGATTTTTTGATTTTTTAAACTACGTTTTCGACTATTTTTCAACTTTTTGAAGTGTAAACTTCTATAGGCGCACCGCGTCGAAAAAGTTAGCGGGGTGTGAATACGATTTTACCGTCACGTTTTTTCCTGTCTCGCTGTTTTGACATTTTATGTCTTTGCTATGGCACATAAACTAAAAAAACGTCACGGAAAATAATTGCTCACGAAAATTGCTCACGAAAATTGCTCACGAAAATTGTCCCAAGTGGCCACAACGATGATTATGACCATCAGAAATGACGTTGATTTGGTATGTAGCCCCTTGAGGGACTTCTGAACACAACTGACCGATCCCAGATCAGCTGAGTGGCTCTAGAATCCAGTTTTTTCCCTAATGATCCCACGATTCTGAGATTTGGTATGTAGCCCCTTGAGGGACTTCTGAACACAACTGACCGATCCCAGATCAGCTGAGTGGCTCTAGAATCCAGTTTTTTCCCTAATGATCCCACGATTCTGAGATTTGGTATGTGGGCCCTTGAGGGACTTCTGAACACAACTGACCGATTACAGATCAGCTGAGTGGCTCTAGAATCCAGTTTTTTCCCTAATGATCCCACGATTCTGAGATTTGGTATGTGGGCCCTTGAGGGACTTCTGAACACAACTGACCGATCCCAGATCAGCTGAGTGGCTCTAGAAACCAATTTTTTCCCTAATGATCCCACGATTCTGAGATTTGGTATGTGGGCCCTTGAGGGACTTCTGAACACAACTGACCGATCCCAGATCAGCTGAGTGGCTCTAGAATCCAGTTTTTTCCCTAATGATCCCACGATTCTGAGATTCGGTATGTAGCCCCTTGAGGGACTTCTGAACACAACTGACCGATCTCAGATCAGCTGAGTGGCTCTAGAATCCAGTTTTTTCCCTAATGATCCCACGATTCTGAGATTTGGTATGTAGCCCCTTGAGGGACTTCTGAACGCAACTGACCGATCTCGGATCAGCTGAGTGGCTCTAGAGTCCAGTTTTTTCCCTAATGATCCCACGATTCTGAGATTTGGTATGTAGCCCCTTGAGGGACTTCTGAACACAACTGACCGATCCCAGATCAGCTGAGTGGCTCTAGAATCCAGTTTTTTCCCTAATGATCCCACGATTCTGAGATTTGGTATGTGGGCCCTTGAGGGACTTCTGAACACAACTGACCGATCCCAGATCAGCTGAGTGGCTCTAGAATCCAGTTTTTTCCCTAATGATCCCACGATTCTGAGCCGATCCCAGATCAGCTGAGTGGCTCTAGAGTCCAGTTTTTTCCCTAATGATCCCACGATTCTGAGATTTGGTATGTGGGCCCTTGAGGGACTTCTGAACACAACTGACCGATCCCAGATCAGCTGAGTGGCTCTAGAATCTAGTTTTTGACATTTTATGTCTTTGCTATGGCACATAAACTAAAAAAACGTCACGGAAATTGCTCACGAAAATATTCTGATGATTTCCGCTTACAACCGAGTCGTTGCTAGGGAAATGGTACTTCGTCGTTTTCCATCTCACTAAATTCGTTGTTCATTCGTTCGAAAGCTCTCGATTTATCCAACCATATTATGTTAACTACTGCGAAGTGCGTGGCCAACAAGCCGAGTTATGAGCATGGTTATTTGAATAATTGTGTACACTCAGGTGATCATTCTCAATAATTGATATTGTGAACATAACTGCAACCGCTTTTTAAATTTTGATGATACGAGTCTGCAACTAAAGACATAAAATGTCCCAATGTGTTGCAGACTCGTATGCAAGCGTCGAATTTTAATAGCAACTTACTCGACAAACATTTTTTGACTGATTTTCCAACGTTTTCTTTTGATTTTCACGTACAACCAAGCCGTTGCTGGGGAAATGAAACTTCTTTATTTTTCACCGGACAAAAATCGTTCTCCACTCGTTTGAAAGCTCTCGATTTATCACGCATTTCTTTCGTACTTGTTCTTCTATTCATGTCGTAGTTTTATATTTATTTATGTTATAAATGGGTAGAGTAAACAGTGCTTCTTGTTTTGTTGTCACTTGGTTGAGCAGTTAATCTTGCTTATAGTAATTGTAGAAGCGCAACATAACAGAAAATTACCTACACAAAATTGAGTCAAGAACATTAATCTCTTATTTCAGTTACCATGAGCCAATAATTTCTTTTCTAGAGTCGTCAGATGATTATTGTTGACGGTTAATGAATAAAGAATAAAATAATAATGTAAACAGAAAATATAGAAACAATGTTGTGACTAGTTTATGTGTAAGAAAAGATTATTAATGTTTGAATAAAAATTTTGTATACTTTGAAATTGGTCTTTACAAGATTTTTTCGGCAACCAAAATCATTTCCATAATATATTTTATATTTATTATGTTTAGCAGAAAATCGTCATAGAAGTTTACACTTCTCCCGTGTGGTCTTTAGCACACCTGTTTTTTTCTGAAATTCTGCATTAAAATTCTTTTTGTTCCTCAGAAAAGTTGTACAGGTAGAATTTTCTACTGAAAACGATCGTAAATTGATTTATAGAGAGCAATATTAACTTACCTCTATTTTGCAAATAGCTCGTATTTTCCTAGTAAGTACTAAAAATTTAATCATAATTTGTATATGAATCAATAAAATTAATCAATCATATAAAAAATTAATCAATTTCAATATTCATGGTGATCCTCTATTATTTTTCTGGGGGAAAAATGTTTATCTCCCGAAAGTGAAAACAATGCTTCCGTTACCTATAGGGAGATTCGTTCGCAAAAATCACCCGGTGATATATCGATTTTTTAAAACATTTCAACCCTTAATTTTT
Organism: Adelphocoris suturalis; assembly: GCA_030762985.1. NCBI lineage: Eukaryota > Metazoa > Arthropoda > Insecta > Hemiptera > Miridae > Adelphocoris > Adelphocoris suturalis. The sequence continues at coordinate 83,617,192 of CM061046.1, forward strand.
ACCCCTTAGTATTTTATAAAAATGACGCTGAGATCTGTAATGAAGTATCTATTGTATTCAAACTAAAGGAAAATAAATCCCAAAACCAATGATTTTTGAGCCATATTTTGTAATCTCTGATCCAGTTGTTTCGGAGAAAAACTTCAGACGGACGGTTTTTTATTAGAATTTTCAAATTTAAGTATGATAAACCAACGTTTTTTAATTTAATTTTATTTTTTTAAATTGTCGAATGGACGATGATTTAAATCTTGAAAATGGTAAACCAATAATTCAAGAGTACCTTTTTGTGATGCGTCTTGAAACACTGTGTGCACCGAGGTGTCTTCGTTACACATTCTAACTACGATGATGCTCCTTTTAGAGCCAAACCCGGATGACCCAATTGATGGGTGCTATTTATGGGGAAGGGGGTGCTTTCTATCCGATTGACGTTCGAAGTTTTGTCGGTTCCATCGATACTCCCTTACAAAAACCCCTGCATTGTTGTCTCGACTTTCATTAGTTCTCTCGCCAATTGTTTGGACGGGGGCTTAATTTCAGTGCAGGCTGGACAAGAAATCCGTAGATATTCGGGTATTCGGTGAATCGTTCCGTTCAAATCCGCGTTCGATAATAATTTTTTTCGAATTGTTTGTTGGGTTTTTGTATGTGATTTTTGTTTGTGGTTTTTACGCGTCTCGATGAGGCGGTCTATTGTGCTTCACCTGGTTAAGCCGAGCGTGGCTGAGGTCTGGCCAGTGGAGACACCCCCCCTCCACTCCGCTTCATCTACCCCGCACCGTCGCTTCAGCCTCCGCTCCATGCCGCGCCTCACAGCCACCCCTCACAGCCGCCACCGCCGCCCCTCTCCGCTGCCTCTTGCTCCCCTTGCCGACGGGCCATCTCGCCGGATATCTCTCCCGTTCTGGGTCACGCGCTTCACACCCCCATGCCCTTCTATATCGATATCACCATGGATACTCCGTGCTGCATTTATAGTATCCACGATTATCAACCTTTTCCACAATGGTTCAAACTCGGGGTTCGACCTAGGGGAGCTCATTTTTTTCACGAAACCTATATAAAGATTATGGAACATTTCAAACAAATCAGAAAAAATAGCAAAATTAAAATAGATCTTCGGCAAGGTAAGGTATCATGAGCTATTTTTTTAAATATGTATTTAAGGAACTCCTTGTACAGGGTGGTTCGTAATAAACTGACACATTTTAAAATCCTGTAACAAAATGCATCACTAAAATAAATAATATCTAAATGCAAATGCTATCGTGCTTATTCCAGGAAAAAACGTCTGCGGGTAACTTTACTCCAACCTTCATTGCGGGAGTAAAGATTCCCGGGTTTTGGAGTAAAGTTACCCTCACATTTTATTTTTAGAAAAATTACTAAAGGAAAAAATTTATTTTAAAATCTAATTAGTGCATTTTGTTCACAACTAAATAGGCTAAATGGTGCAATAGGTGCTTACCTGCTTAATCCTTCCCAAACAACTGATATCCAAACAATTTTGGGACACAAAAAAAAAAAAAAACATCGTTACCAACATAAACGTAAACAATATTAAATTTGATTTTCAAAATTTTTAAATTCAGTCACGAACACAAAGCTTCCCTACCTTCGGTAGTGAGCAAGCAAACGATAATCATCAGTAACGCTTGCATACTAGTCTGCAACACATTGGGACATTTCATGTCTTTAGTTGCAGACTCGTCTATTAAAATGATTACCTAATAAATGATTTAACCACCTCTTCACAAATCAAACCGTTCTCGCAATATTCGGATCACCTGCTATGAATCAAATCATCGAAACACCAGCTCAATGAAATCATCAGAAATTAACAAGCGGTTGCAATCATGTTCACAATATCAATAATTGAGAATGATCACCTGTGTGTAAACAATTATTCATATATAACCATGCTCATAACTCAGCTTGTTGGCCACGCACTTCGCAGTAGTTAACATAATATGGTTGGATAAATCGAGAGCTTTCGAACGAATGGTCAACGAATTTTGTGGGATGAAAAACGACGAAGTACCATTTCCCTAGCAACGACTCGGTTGTAAGCGGAAATCATCAGAAATTGAGCATATTTCGTTACGTAACGTAACGTGACATAACGAAAATTTGGTTGTGTGCCATAGCAAAGACATGAAATGTCAATATGAAGTTTTAAAAATTATGTCATTTAAATGACGACCCTGTTTGGTAACGCACAGTTCAAGACGGTCCTTGAAGTTCTGCATCACTCTTTGCACCATATCTTCCGGTATTTCCGCGGTTTCTCGTCTTATTGACTGCTTCAATGCTTGAATGGTTCGTGGTTTGTCCAAGTACACTTTAGATTTCAGGTGGCCCCATAGAAAAAAGTCTGGGGAACGCGGAGGCCAGGGAACATCCCCTTGCCGGGAGATCACGCGTCCGGGAAAAATCATTCGCAAAAAGCCATCTGAAATCTAAAGTGTACTTGGACAAACCACGAACCATTCAAGCATTGAAGCAGTCAATAAGACGAGAAACCGCGGAAATACCGGAAGATATGGTGCAAAGAGTGATGCAGAACTTCAAGGACCGTCTTGAACTGTGCGTTACCAAACAGGGTCGTTACTTAAATGACATAATTTTTAAAACTTTATAATTTTTTTCCGATTTTTCGATTGTGAGTAAAACTTACTAATTTTCTCTACACGTTCTGCTTATTTTTAATCCCTACGATCGAATTTGTGAATGTTACAGGATTTTAAAATGTGTCCGTTTATTTCGGACCACCCTGTAATACCTACGGGTTATACAATAAAATTGAAATGAATTGAAAATAAACCTTCGGCGACACTTGTGGTGTTCCCCTCCACGATGAGTTTAATGTGTATAATTGCAATATGAGGAGCCACTCCAATCAGTTGTGTCAGCAGTTATTTTGGTTCCTTTTCAACCAAAGATTCTGAGCTTTTGAACGGGGCCGCTCTGACCACTCGTATCAGCAGAGTGAGTTCTGTAGATAATTTTGTTCATTCAAATCAAGATGCTTAATTTTGGAAACCCTCTGCGGGTATGTTAGGGTGTCAATGCATCTTGAAAAACGCTGCAAATTATTTCACAAAGGTTTATTATTTTTTCAATTGAGTATGATCGTAGTTTTAGTTGGCTTGCGTACGTCATAAGGTCCAGACTCCTCGGCGTATCCTATTTCGAGTTGCCACAACCTATCCCAACCCAGTCGATTCTGCGTCCAAAATTACTTGGAAAAAGACAGCCCACTTGCCTATGTAAGAAAAAAGATCGAAAAACACTTTTTTGACCCGTAGCACCCGTGGGTGTTGGGCGACCGGGCTGGCGAAAAGTTTGGACCAACTATACCCCAAATGACGTCTATGTGCGAAAGAATGGGTTTTAAAGTAAATTCAAATGCCTTTTATGGTCCGGACAGCGAAAGGCGACGGACGGCAGATTTTGGATTTTACGCACTTTGAAACTTGAAATGACAAAGGGGGGTTATAAAAACTTTGCTGTACGATCACATAGGCTTATTATTGAAAATAATAAACCAAAACCACTCGTATCAGCTGTGTGAGCTCTTTAGCTTATTTCGTTCCCATTAAATTTAAGATGCTGGGGTCATTCCATGTCAATTCAACACACCCAATTTACCTCACCATTTTAGATTTTGCTCAAATTTGGTATACTCATAGTAGGTGTTGAGACTAAGAAAAATACCAAATTTTAAATTTTTATCTCAAACCGTTTCTTAAATATGGCTATGAAAAACTTACAAAATCTTGCCAAAAAACCATGAACGGATTTTATACTATTCGCTCTACGAACTGTCCTAATTGAGCTAGAGAGCTGGGGGAGGTCTCATTTTGCAGCTTTGTTTATGCTCTTTCCAGTGATATACAACAGGACATAGGTTCTAATAACAAAAATTTTGTCAAAATACAAATTAAAATTTTGATTTAATTTTTTTCCAAAAAGTACATAATTTAAAATTTTCAAAATATTCCTATAAATACTTAGTACTGTTGTAAACAATGTGACAAAATATAAATATGGGGTGATGATGGGTTCATTGTTAAAAAAAAATATTCCTGACACTAGTTTTCCACTAATAGCCCGGTTTTGACTAAATAATAAACATATTACGTACTTTTACCAAAGAGGTGAGCTATTTAATTAAATATATAAAGGAATACTATGTATAAAGGTAAAAAATATCAGAAATATTAATTCAAAATACTATCTTGTTAAAACAAAACCAATAACCATAGATATACTCCAATAAAAATTATTTGTTATTTAGGTTGTTTACTTTAATTTTATACAATTTAAACCAAGTTAAACAAAGCCTATTAATTAGTAAAACAATAATCTTGAACATTTCTATAACAATGAATTTGAAAAAGGTATGAAAATAGTCTACCTAAATACTCGTAGTTATGTAATAATTCTGGTACAAACAGATTAATCAAAATTTACATAATATTGTACATATTTATGATGATGAAGTAGGTATACGAGTAAATGTAACACAATTGGTGCAGTACTAACGATAATGTTTAAACAACTATCTAGATTAACACTAACCTGAGGAAAAATTAAGTTTTGAGTTGACAGCAGTTTCCCTAAACATTATCTCAGTTTACGGAATTACATTTTGTAAAAGCCAGTTGGGTTTTCGCTAAGATCGCTTTCAGCTAGATTTACTTTTTTTTTCTACTTTTTTTACTCTTAGATACATTTAGTTACCAACTCGTATACCTACTTCATCATCATAAATATGTACAATATTATGTAAATTTTGATTAATTTGTTTGTACCAGAATTATTACATAACTATTTAAGTAGACTATTTTCATACCTTTTTCAAATTTATTGTTATAGAAATGTTCAAGATTATTGTTTTACTAATTAATAGGCTTTGTTTAACTTGGTTTAAATTGTATAAAATTAAAGTAAACAACCTAGATAACTTAATTTTTATTGGAGTATATCTATGGTTATTGGTTTTGTGTTAACAAGATAGTATTTTGAATTAATATTTCTGATATTTTTTACCTTTATACATAGTATTCCTTTATATATTTAATTAAATAGCTCTCCTCTTTGGTAAAAGTACGAAATATGTTTATTATTTAGTCAAAACCGGGCTATTAGTGGAAAACTAGTGTCAGGAATATTTTTTTTTAACAATGAACCCAGCATCACCCCATATTTATATTTTGTCACATTGTTTACAACCGTACTAAGTGTTTATAGGAATATTTTGAAAATTTTAAATTATGTACTTTTTGGAAAAAAATTAAATCAAAATTTTAATTTGTATTTTGACAAAATTTTTGTTATTAGAACCTATGTCCTGTTGTATATCACTGGAAAGAGCATAAAAAAAGCTGCAAAATGAGACCTCCCCCAGCTCTCTAGCTCAATTAGGACAGTTCGTAGAGCGAATAGTATAAAATCCGTTCATGGTTTTTTGGCGAGATTTTGTAAGTTTTACATAGCCATATTTAAGAAACGGTTTGAGATAAAAATTTAAAATTTGGTATTTTTCTTAGTCTCAACACCTACTATGAGTATACCAAATTTGAGCAAAATCTAAAACGGTGAGGTAAAATTTAAATTTAAAGTGTGTTGATTTGACATGGAATGACCCGCTGAAATTCGGAACGGAGCCTCTCATGGCAGTGTATCTTTCCAACTTGAGAAACTTCTAATCAGTCAAGGGTCCTTTCGAGATAATTTCGTTCCTAATCAACTTAAGATGATGAAATTTGAAATGGAGCCTCTTTTTGTATTAGGGTAGTATATTGAAGGTACTATTATTCTCTCTATATTCACAAGATTGATTAGATATATGTGCGATGATACAGTGTGATCTACATTTCGGTTTTGGGTGAGAGGGCGAAGCACGGAGGCTCAGCTAAACTATGATGTAACGTATAAGTGCCCAATATTAGTAGAGTTACCTATGTCTCCGATAATGGAATAGGCTGTGTCTGGCGTTATGGTATTGTCTTGTTGACTTTTTGTTTGTTTTTTTGCCTTTCATGGACTATGGTAGGGGCGGTTTGAAGGGATGAGAATTTTGGTAGGCTATAACTCATCATGGATCATTAGTGTGGTAGTTAGACAATAACTTCATATCATACAATCAACAAGTACTATGATTTTGTATTGTCCAAGACAAAAAACAAACCTAAACTGCTTACCTGTAAGTACCACGACTAGTACCTACCATATAAGTGTTGTCACTCTAGTCAACACTTTACAATTTCAACCCTAGTACTAAGACTTAAGACTAAGAGCAGCATAATTGTTATTTTTACATTTTAGATCCCTGATGAGGCCTGTCCCAGGCGAAAGAACTTGGACACTCATTAACCACAATGCGTTATAGCCTACCAAATTTCTCAAATTTCTCATCCCTTCAAACCACCCCTACCGTATTCTTTTTTTTGTTGATATTTGAAATGAAATGAAACGAACTTTATTTTCACGAAAATCTCTTAGTAAATATGTAGTATAATATAAATATAGAAAATCAGTTCACCTTATGAGCCCCGTACTAGGGGTAACGAGTCGCAATGAGCGCTTTTTCCTTTCATAATATAATAGTTAGTAGTTTGGTCGGCCGTAAGTACTGTTTTGTTGGAATTGGTCGGGATGCGGCCCAGGGAAAGTAATGAAATTATTTCATTTATTTTTTATTGAATAACGTTTCGTCCTCTTACTGAGGACATCTTCAGAGCTTAGTGTGTCCAAGTTGTCTAAGTTATTTCTTCCATCAATTTATTCTGGGCTATGCCTGTTATTTTTCAAATGAATAAATAAATAAGTAATACGAGATCTTGACTTTGAGACTATGAAATTGTGACAAAGGTTTGGGACAGAATGTATGCAGTGTGTGAGAAAGATAAATCACTTGTTTGCTTTTCAATGAGCTACCACACGCTAGACGCCAATGAAGCAAATCAGCTCCGTTTAGCATTAGACACCCGAATCGCAACCAACATACCAGTAGGCAGCGTGTTTCCTTAACAGCGAGAAATTCATGGATGCATTGGAATGTAATTCATCTTCAAAAGAGAGAAATCTATTGAGGGGAAGTATCAGCTGTTGTGATCACAATGGATCATTATCCATTATTGGGAAACGATGTGCTTCCCGAAGAACCGCTGTGCCTCCATTCGTCACGAATATTTCAAAAATTTTAGAGAAGAAAACGTCTTCAGAATCAGGAATGTGTTTCGTAAGACGTCCCAAAATAATGAGCGTATTGGCGGGAGGATCTCATTGAATAAGTATAATAAAGGAAAAAGAGAGGTCCTTTTTGTAGGGGAAAATCGGAAATCCATCCGAAAGAAAAAAATTATATCCATCCGTACATAACGGATTTGTCAAATAAAACAACTTTGAAGTTGACTTGGTGAACCACTGTTGTATTATTTGACAAATCCGTTATATTCGGATGGTTATAAATTTTTTCCTAGACCCACCAAGCTCTGATGATGTCCTCAGTAAGAGGACGAAACGTTATTCAATAAAACAGTAAATGAAATAATTTCATTTATTTTCCCTGGGCCGCATCCCGACCAATTCCAACACAATATAATATTTTCATTTCTTTTCACGTGTAGGTCGGTCGAGTCGGTCGGTCGACTTCTCTGCTGAAAAGTCACAATCGTATGCTACGTACGATTAGGTTCAAACTAATTATTGCCCTACATTTAAAGGAAATGGTCCTTCAATATCCTTTTAGTTATAGTTGTAATACGAGTATTTTAGCTATATTTATATTTGGTACAACAATATAAATATCGGTAGTTTTGATGCGATATTCCAACCATACCATGGGATATCGCATCCATTTCATGTGTACATTGGCTGCAGAGGATTTCAGTAATTCCAAATGAATCCTCTTGAGGGTCTGAAAGATCGGAGAATTGTCTCCTTTGTCCGCAGTGAGACACAAGGTGGAGGGGGTGGGGGGGAGCAGGAGTAGGTGATTGGGGGGGTCTCGCGGGAGCGTGGGCGTTGACAGATAGTGACGTCTGCCTGCTCAGATGGATTTTCGCAATAGCCGCCCAAAGGGCTCTCGAAGCTCAATAACCGACAGTTAGCCTCAATACCAGCGGAGGTGTTTGCGTAGGATCCGCGGGAGGCTCAACAACAAGGAGGATGACAACGAGAAGGTAATGTAGGAAGCGGTTTCGTAGTGACGTCTGAAGCTAGTGACGACCGATGTAGAGACGACCAAGTTGTTGACGTCTGGGGTCGTTTAGAGCCTCCATCCAATGTGGATGGCAATTAGTGCTTATATACTATACTATATATTAGAACTTGCCTATAAAGTTGAATGGGTTCCCAGGCCAAAAATTTTCAGACATTCAAAATGTCTTAGTCGACGGGTCAACCGGAAATTTTGTTACGCAAAGAAAAAAACGTCACGCAACCTATAAACAAGTTTGGTGTTGTTATGATTGTGTATACTAGCAATGAAATCATATGATGTTCGGTTGGAGAAATCAGTACGAGTTGCACTACTAAGTTTCGTTTGAAGCACTGTTCGGGCAAAATGATAGAAAACTACAAAACATGAATGCTGACAAAGCATATAAAAATCACATTTATGCGACATTTTCAATGCTCATAACTCTTCTCTCATAAGAGAGAAAGTAAGAGCGGCCTGCCGCGTTTTAATTTATTTTTTTGAAATTTGAGCTTTTTGAGCACAGAGAAATTGTTGACTATTAATTTTAAGGTAAAAAACGTAGTCTAAATAATAATCTGCTATTCAAAAAGAGATTTTGGATTTTTTCCGTTATTCAAGCAATATTCTGCTAAAAATAAATATATATTTAACAATTTTCAGCAGTTTTCAGCCATTTTTAGTGATTTTTTCAGCACATTTTCTGAAATTGAACCAATTTTATATGCTCAAAAAGTGCTGGCCAACAAACTCATCCTTTCATTTTGTAAGCTTGATTTTTTGGCGCAAGGACGGAATTGTTATCTCAATCCTAAGGGGAGTTATCGTCCGGAATGGCACATAAATATTATAAATACATGTATGTACACGATTTTCGTCCGATTAAAACTTAGGAAGTTTCATTTCCCCAGCAATGGCTTGGTTGTACGTGAAAATAATATGCAAATTTCGTGACACTCCCGCGTCACCCGTCTCGCTTAACGTTTTCTGCCAGTTACCTCAAGGCTAAAGCATTTTCCATGCTTTAAAAAAAAAAAAAAAAAAAAAACTGCATTTGCACTGTGACTGGAAAATAAACTGAAGAGCCTCTCCATTCTGAAATAGGGTTGTTAAATACTTGAGTAATTTGTAGCGAAAAATCGGACAGAAAATGAATCAGAGCTTCTAGTTCTATAGGTAGGGGAACAAAAATGGAATTGCTCAAGTAAAGAGGGAGAATCATTATAACCGTTCAAAATTTTGAATAAAACTCAGCGCTTCGCGCCTCGCCAGGGGGCAGGGGAACTCCCGGTTACCTCTTTTTACATACTTCGAATGAAATTATTGAAACACAGTAGGTATGTGTTTTAGCTCACGCGATTCACATAAACCAGTGAAACCCGCATATATTAACTTCCTATCATTTAGTGATATATGATCACATCCGACCATAATTGAATCAAAAGCAACTTTTCCTGGCGAAATACCTTCTTGAACGCTACATCCATTGGCCAGATAACTCTTTACCCATTCAAGTAAGCTACCGAATACCCCAAGTGAGCTCAAGACTGATAAGATAGCTCGGTGCGAAAGAAGGCTTTGGAGAAGTCGGTTGAAATGAGATCCACTTGCTGCCCACCATGAAACTTCTGCAGGGTGAATTCCTGGAACTCAAGAAGGTTGGAAGTTATTTTTGGTTTGGAAAAGGTTTTTTTTTTTTGATTTGGTAATGGTTTCATGTGACTTGGAAATGCTGTAAATATAATGTTGATAGTAAAACGCTGCAAATTATTTCACAAAGGTTTATTATTTTTTCAATTGAGTATGATCGTAGTTTTAGTTGGCTAGCGTACGTCATAAGGCCCGTCCAGACTCCTCGGCGTGTCCTACTTCGAGTTGCCACAACCTATACTTCTATAATTATATATGCATGTTTACATTTCTCGATTTGAGCTCCTATCTATTCAAATAGTTATTGCCTTAATAATATCATTATCTAAGTACGTACGAAAAGTCGAGAGGCTATGTTATTAAATATGCGTAGGAAAAGCTTTGGTATTAACACACAAAAATTACCTTGAAAGAAACATATTCATGCCTCGAACGAACGCCGGCGCCGTACCCACCACAAGCCGCGGCGCCTCCTCTCAATCCATCCCCCCGCTCACCCCCCTCTCCACCCACCGTGACCCCCTGCCAAGCGTGCCAGGCGTGCGCGCGTCGAAAAATACACTTTTTTGCCCGTTTTTGGCCCATAGCATCTATGCGAGTAAAGCGATCGGGATGATTAAACGTTAGGACCAACTAGACCCCAAATGGAGTCTATGTGCGAAAGAACGGGTTTTTTAAGTCAATTCTTAGGCCTTTTATGGCCCGGACGGCGAACGGCGAACGGCGGACGGACATTTCAAATTTGGATTCTACGCACCTTGAAACGTAAAGTGACAAAGTTTGAGGGGGGGTTATAAAAATTTTTTGCTACACGATCACATAGGCTTATTATTGGAAATAATAAACCAAAATGAACGACTGTTAACTCTATCAGTTCGTTCAGTGACTCGTTCAAATGAGTGATTCGTCGCAACTCGTCTTATCTCTCTCTCTCTCTCCTTCACTCTGCAATGAATGCAATCGATTCCACATAATCACACTGCCGATTTACTGGCATTATGACGGCCATCTCGAACGCCATCACTTCACTTTTATGGTTCAGATTTGAAAGTTTCAAGTAGTTTGTGATTCAATTTAGAGTATTCCAAACATATTTAATCAATCGGGTCCTCAGTTTATTCAGTGATGTCCAAGATACCTCATTTCACCCCCCCCCCCCCCCCACCTTCATCCTCTAAAAAAAACACTCCTTCGAGTAAGATTTGAAAAATTTCAAGAAGCCTGTGATTTGAGTTAGTGTAATTCAAACATATTGATCCCCAGTTTATTCAGTGAGGTCCATGATACCCCCTTCCCCACCCCTCTCCCAAAACAACCCTTACGGGTTAGATTGTAAAACTTGAAGTAGTCTGCGATTCAAGTAAGAGTATTTCAAACATTTCCTAATAATCAGCTCCAGTTTATAGTGATGTCCTAAAAAAGGGGCAGTCGTCTCCTCTTCCCGTCTAGACTTTTGCCCTTCATAAACCCATAGCGACTTCAATATTGGTCTGATTCAGGTTTGCCAAACCTCATTCGATTCAGGGTTAATTACTCTCCAAAGTTAGTATAGAGCAAGTTTTTGTTCAGACCGTTTCCCATTAAAGTACAGAGTAAAAGGCCGTTTTTGCGAACTTTATGTGTGAAATGACATAAAATTGATGAGTGGCGTCAACATTGGTCTGATTTCAGTATCATTCTACTGGCCCAAGCTCATTCTACTCAAGATTAAATACTTTCCAAAGTTCATTTCGAGCATATTTTAGCTGTGACCTTTCCCCCTTGACTCACAGCCAAATTCATGAATTTTATGACATTTTACACAAAGTTCGCAAAAACGGCCTTTTGCTTTGTACTTTAATGGGAAACGGTCTGAGCAAAAACTTGCTCGATATGAACATTGGAAAGTATTTAACCCTGAATCGAATGAGGTTTTTGCGAACTTTATGTGTGAAATGACATAAAATTCATGAGCTTGGCTGTAAGTCAAGGGGGAAAGGTCACGGCTAAAATATGCACGATACGAACTTCGGAAAGTATTTATTCTTGAGTAGAATGAGCTTCGGCAGACTGAAATCAGACCAATATTAACGCCACTAGGTCATTTTTGCCGTCTTCTATCTCTCTCCCTCTCCCTCGTCCAACTGTACTTGTCCTGAGTGTTGGCGAAATTGAACAAACAATAATGAAAGTGAATTTCGATATAGAACAATTGGAGTTATGGTGTAGGGAGCACGGGATGACTGTAAATCCAATAAAGAGTAAAGCACTCATATTAGGGTACCATAAACAGATTCTTAAAATAGACCATAATACGATTCCAAAAATAACTATTTCGGGAGTAACACTAGATTATGAACGTGAATTGAAAAACCTTGGCATTCTTATTCAAGATACTATTTCGTGGGAAAAGCAGACTGAATCAATTTGTGCTAAAATGTTTCGTGGAATGTATCAGTTAAGCAGAATAGCAGTGGATTTTCCCCAATATGTACGTAAACAACTTGTAGAATCCCTCCTTATCCCGCATTTAGATTATGCCATACTAGCTTTCTGCGACCTCAATGCAGAACTAATTAACGAAATTCAAAAATCACGAAATGCAGCTATCAGATTTATTTACAGGCTTCCATTAGACTTGCCTTACTACAGAAAGTTGAATATGTTGATATTCGCCGACAAGAAAAAATTAGCTCACGCCACAATGATCTTCGAAATACTTAAATTTCAAACCTCTTTGTATTTATATAATAAGTTTAAATTTATGGATAATGTACATGGCAAAGACACAAGACATGGAAAGAATATGATCCAAATTCCGAAACACAAGACCGGACTTTTTAACAAGTCATTTCTGATTCAAGGTATTAAATTGTTCAATGAACATGCAACTATGTTTGACACCAACAAAACAGTCAAGAACTTTAAAAATGAATTTAAAAATAGTTTGTTAAGCAAATATGATGGATTATGACAATGAATACAGTAACGTGAAATTAAGATCCTAATAAACTGATGCTATGTAATTAATGAAAATACTATATTAATAATTGATAATACTATACATTTATATGTGATTTGCCTTTCTAAATATGTATAATTTTATTATGTTAAAAATGTATGTTTTAAAGAAAATGAAGAAGAATTTGATTTATGTTAGATATTCATAAAGAAAGAGAATGTTATAATTTACAATAATATTATTTGATTACAGCGAGGATATGTAAACAAAGTAGCCAAGGAAGGAGTAAGAGAGGTGTCTATCCTGTCCTTGGTGATTAAATAAAAAGCTTAATCAATCAATCAATCAATCAATCTCTCTCCTACACTCTGCAATGAATACAATCGATTCCTCGTAATCACACTACCGATATACCGGCAGTACAACGGCCATCTCGAACGCCATCACGTCACTTTTAGCGAGTATCAGAATCCAACTGCCGGAACTTTATCGGATTATTTAGGCGCTGGAGCTGAGGCGCACCGTCTCCGTCCACATTCATCTTCAGAAGTCGACTTCAATTCCCAACTCGTAATTTTCCCGACACGAACGGGCTCCCCGTTGATTGGATTCCTGATTCGGTTATTGCGAGCGAACCGGACGCCGCTCGGACCCGGGGCGGGAATTTCGCCCCTATTGAGGGGGGGCGCTAATGGCTCAGAAATGTGTAGCCTGCTTAATATGGACGGCGGGAACCTCGTTTTATAGAGAAAAGCCCGGTTTTCCAGGTGATAATGAAAATTTGGGTCCGACAGGATGATCCTACTATAATGATACAAAAGTTCCTTAAACTTTCTTAAACCTCTTGGGGGAGGTGGATGCGCTCTTCTGACCCAAATGAGTTTCCTTCTCCCAAGCCAATGCTCACGCTCGGGATATCATTCCCGATTGGTACTGTTCTGGATATCATTCCAATTTTAATTTCTCTCGCACACTCTTCCCAAGGATTAACTGTGGTGACTTGGATATTATTACCTTGCTTGGTATTTACTATGCCAACAGTTGTTAGTGATCATATAGACATTCAAATTATTGTTACCGTGATGACTGTTCGATTTACCAGTAATTTAGCTCGTTTTCCTTTTGTATGTGCCCACGTTTATATTAAAGTTTAATAATATTTGATGTGCGTGCCTCCTTCAACTACGAGTAGAAAAGACATTTTATTAACACAGAGTTTTATAGAAGTAATGCATACATTAAAGTATTGAGATTTTTATTTGACAATGGCATAAATATTTTTCTTTGTAATAGTCTATCATCATTTGAAAAGAAGACTGTTGTTTACTTTTAGTGTTGGAATTTTTTTGGGTGATCGTGTTTCTTACTTCTATATATATATTTCTGTATGATCTTCATTTCTGAATCATTTTAATGTAATTTATTTATGTTTATTACCAATTCTTTCACTATTTCTACTTTTTCATAGTTTCTTTGACAATTTTTCTTTGATATTATCGTTGAACTCCTCTGAGGAGCACAAGTTTTTCCACTTATTCTTCGGTGGGAAACGGTACCTATTTAATTTGTGTATTTATCAAATTTATTATATATAATTCATAAATCCATTGAAGTTTTTTGTATAATTAATACTTCATATTTGTGGCCAATAAAGTAATATTTGATTTGATTTTACATTCTCGCCAATATTTCGTTATTCGACAGTTTAAATTATTTCAAAACTTTACAAAAAAGGAAGGCTTTTCTACCCTTAAATTGCTTTGTTATTGTTCTCCAAGGTTTCTCCCCAGGAACGACTTATTCAGGGAGATGAAAATTAAATTCCAAATATCAAGTTTAAAATGAGTAAAATCACGATTGTTTTCTTTTTGTATGAAAATCACATTTAAAATTATCAGTTTGTGAAAATCAATTTTTAAATTATTTATCTTTATGTAGGTAAAAATGTTTATCCATATATATTCTAACTAGTTCGCTGGTGAACAAACCGTGGTAGAAACGCCGACGAAACGTTGGAGAACAATAAAAAACAATTTACGAACAGAAAGCCAATTTTTTGTAAATTTTTGAAATTCTCTCCCACCAACTTGTCTTCAATCGCCAGCATACGAGATGTATATATATTAGTGATGTGACGAGTCGAGTTGACGAGTCGAGTTGACTCGAGTCAGGAGCAGACTCGAGTTGACTCGAGTCAAATCGGTCGTAACTCGAGTACTAAAGACTCTTTTATTGTTTTGATATCCGAAACAAAACGACAAAGACGAAGTAAACACGAACTCTTATAGAGATTAAATTGCCAAACACAATAGAAATCAGTACAGCTGGAACAGTTTTTAGCGAATTTATCCTATTTACGAGTAATGGACCAATGGACTGGAGCGTGGGAATGAGTGATGAAATGACGCTAGTTCGCCCTAGTGGAGATTCGGAGGAGGTGGTATCAGTTGTTTGTTTACATTCTTTAATTGACCCAGAGTGTAGAAGCAAAGTGTTGCACTTTTGGCGTGGGAATGAGTGATGAAACGACGATGAAACTCGAGTCGACTCGGTAAGAGGAGACCGAGTCGAGTCGACCAATAGCGTTGCAGTTTCACGAGTCGACTCGCAAAGATTCAACGCTATTGGCTGAAAGCGAGTTGAGTTGACTCGCGAAACTATAACCCTATTGGTCGACTCCGAGTCGCTGCGGACCCGCATTAGGTAGCTACAGTAGGGATCGAGTTTCGAGTTGAGTCTGACTCGACTCGTAACTCGAGTTCGCGGCAGTTTGCGAGTCGAGTCACTCGAGTCAGGAAAGTACCCGACTCGTCACATCACTAATATATATAAGCTCATTCCAAGTGCAATTTACACACTCATTCGCAGTTAACTTAATCTTCTTTGACAAAGAATCATTCGAAATATATATATATATATATAGCATTTACAAGTCAAATTATCCTTTTTACAAGTCAAATTAACCCTTTCGCAAATCATAATAACCCTTTTGCAAATCAAAATAACCCTCCTTGAGCAATGCGCGAAAATCGTTGAAGGGCAAACAAATAGGAGTACGGTTTTAACTGTCATTCCTTTTTCATGAATTTCTACACCAGTATTCCTTCTCACTGTGATCTTTTAGTAATTTTCATATCCTTCTGTTTGTTGGCGATAACCTTTGTCGAGATTTCTCCGTTGTTGAAGTGAACATTAGTTTTTCGAGTGTCAACTACTATTTAACTATAATAATTAGATATGAGCGAGTCGGATTTGTGCAGTAGCAGCAGCAATGAGAGTGACCTTTTTTTTCGGGACTCATATTGATCAACCTACTTTCGGAACTCTATATATTGATTGACCTCTTTGCCTACCTACCTCATTTTTTTGTTGGAAAATTTTGATATATTTTTGGTTGGAAAATTGATATTTTTTAATTATTATTACACCTACTTTGTTGTATTAAATGTATTCAGTTTCTTTTCTTTGCCCTTCAACGATTTTCGCGCATTGCTCTAGGAGGGTTATTTTGATTCGTAAAAGGGTTATTTGGATTTGTAAAAGGGTTATTTTGACTTGTAAAAAGGTTATTTTGACTTGTAAAAAGGTTAGTTTGACTTGTAAATGCTATATATATATATATATATATATATATATATATATATATATATATATATATATATATATATATATATATATATAATTATAATGAGTTCTAACTCATATATACTCTAAAGAGTATTTCTAACATTTCTTAACAATCAGCTCCAGTGTATTTGGTGATGTCCAAGATAAACCCCCCCACCCCCCCCCAACCCTAATGGTCGGGTTTGAAAATTTCAAGTACCTAGTCTGCGATTCAAGTTGGATGTTGTTCATAGGGGATAAAGATCTCTATGAATAAGTTGATCTAATACAGCCGAATAAAGCGACATTTATTAGGTTATACCGACGAGCGTTGTATTGACCGAATTCATTCCGGTAGCAGCTTTTCCAATAATACTTACCGCTTCAGAACCGATCGAGTAGAAACAAAAGTGGAGCAAGAAGACTTCGAAGGATCTAAGGGGGTTTTAAGAGGTCCCGGAGGGGGCGCCCATCACAAGCCCTTTTCCCAAGCTCCCCCTGACAATACATCAATACCTAAAGAGAATGGCCGATGATTCCTCAGTTCCCATCAGCCCTCTCAAGTGGCTCTTTTCACCGGAGGTTGGTGAGGCGGGTTTGGCCCCTCAAACTCCGGGAGCAATCTCCAAAGCCCGATTGGTGGGCGAAGGAGGAACGGGGGAGAAATCACCGGTATCTATCTTTTATGGGCGCGAAGCTGTAGTCCCCTTTTTTGGGGGTTTCCAAAGCCCCAAAGGCCCTTGAAAATCAATTTTCCCTCCTTCGGCTGGGAAGTGAGAGGCGGCTTGGAATCAGGTAAGTGGGTCGGAGGGACCCAGGGTGTTCATTTGTTCTTCTGACAATCGCTGGAGATGATCGGCTTTTGTGATCAAGGCCACGAGCTAACAACAGGAACAAGTTCGCTGAGTGGGTTTGCCTCGCAGGTTCCTTTTAGCGAATTTACGGAGAAAATGAAGCTATAGCGATGGTTCCTGAAATTAAAAGAAAAATTGTCCAACACCTTTTCTATGAAAATCATTTTGTAGGTATTCTGAAACGATTTCATGTTTTCAAATATGAAAACGATATTCTTCCTCGTCAAATTGTGCCGACTACAATTCTCAACCTAGTTTTTGGATTCTTATTATGTTCGATCCCAACTTTTTAGTCTCCTTCTAAACACATTTTTGTAAAACCTAATCCTACTCTCGTTTAGAAAACTTGCTAAGGTGACCCCAATAACTGAAATTATTGAAGAAAAAAGTATGCCCCCCAAACATGAACTACCAACTAGGAGTAAAGATGTAGCTATGCTAGCTCTTCATTTCCAACGAACCACTCTGGCTCAAAACAATTATTTTATACATTATGTGTGAGGGTTTATTATACATAATGTATATTATATATTATTTATATAAATAGTAGACAATAAATTTCAACGAGCTACCGAAAAATATTAGGAAAAAACTGTTGGAAGGAAATGTAAAACGACTTTACTCGTTTCTGCATGAAATTTATTCCCAAGAAAATCATCAAATGGTAAATTAATTATAGACAAATAGAATTATATAGAAAAATATTTGAAATCGACGTTCTTCCTCCCATTTTTCTGCTACAGGTTTGAAAATTTATCGGCGTGCACTCTTCGGAAAAAACTTCCTCAAACTGTCAGCTTTTGAACGGTAAAGTCAATTTCACTTTCACTTTGCTAATTGGGGGAGAAAAGTATGTTCGTATGCTGAAAAACATGGTTTTTTCAACGAAATCGAGGGTTTTAGTGATATATGACCCTCTATGAAAATGCGAGTTTTAGGCCGGTTTCCACGTATTTTTTCACTCTTAATCGAGTGGTAACACTTGCGAATCTCCTCAACTCCGTTATAACCCAGTTTACACTTAAACTAACTAGTTTTACCCATAGAAATACTCGTTTACACATAATACGTTTTACATATGAAATTGGGCAAGAAAAATGAACTAAAAATTCGTGAGTTCAAGTGTAAAACTCGGTTGTAACGTAATTAGGGAGATTCTCGATTGCGCTTCAAAAAATACTTAGAAATCGGCCCCAAACTCGTATTTTCAGAGGTCATTTTCCACTAATACCCTCAATTTCGAAGAAAAAAAAACCGTGTTTTTCAGCATACGAACATACTTTTTCCACCCAATTAGCAAAGTAAAAGTGAAATTGACTATACCGTTCAAAAGCTGACAGTTTGAGAAGTTTTTCCTAAGAGTGCACGTCGATAAATTCCCAAACCGCTAGCGGAAAAACGGGAGGAAAAAAGTAAATTTTAAATAATAGGTTTTCTAATTTTGTGCTTTGGCCTTTTATTTAACCAATTAGGTAAAACTAACTGAAACAACTTCACTTTGTATCAGGGTTATAGGAAATTTAACGGTCTTTCTAAAGGTGTACTTTGTTTTGAGTTGACTGTGATTTTAGGGGGTTGTGGCCATGTTAATGTCATAAGGTACGAAACACGAAAAACAATCTTAAAAATTGAATAACTTGGAAACCAAGCATTTAAAGTAAAATCTTTATGAGTAACTTTCGATCAGAAATGAGCTCTAGAATCGATTCCTTGAGTTTGTCCCAGAATATCTGTAGACACCTATATTTCTCTACTTACATTTATCATTCATTTATTCAGTCTTGACTCTTTTCAGATACATATGATGTAATTGAAGTTGCTTCAATTTCGATCGTATGTTTCATATTATTTTAACTTCAATGTGTGGTATCGAATAAGGCTGATCCGGATTAGTTCGGTATAACCAAGATGCCAAGGATTAAGGACTAGGGATTTTATTCCCCATCTCAGGCCTGCCACTGCCAGAATCCGAGTAACTCGGCGCAGCCTTTCGAGTTACGACGGAAGTTGGTTGAAAGTTTCGTATGATCCCTTGATCCGGCGATGCGGGACGAGTTCTGGGATAACCCCGGGGAAGGTTCTTCCGCCGCCCCCGAGACTTTTGTTTGATCGATATCGGGCGTCAAGAGCAGCGACGTGGCGGGAGGGAAGGGGGGTGTGTGCCGCCCCCGCCTGCCGCCTCCAGGAGCCCTTTCGCCTCCCCGCCGCCTCCGACGCCGCTTTGTTGAAGCGCCAGGGGGCGGCTGGAGGGGTTTCGTGTGTGCTCGGCAAACACGGAAATGAGGTGTGCGGTACAGCGCGGCGGGACCTTTTAGAACGTACTGGGTCGCGGACGGGCCGCCCCCGATAAGTGGCAGACACGACCTCCTCTTGTTCCCCGGCGAACAATGCACTCTGATTTTCTCGTAAACGGACAAGAGGCCTCTGTTAATTTTGATCTAAACCTCGCTTGTCCGAAGGAAGCGTCCCATTTACAGTATAATGTAATTTGGGTTCGAAAAATCGATTCCAGTTGGTATATTGACGAAGAAAAAAATCTGCCAAGTTAGGTGAGGCTCATAGCTTCGTCGTATCCTTTATATACTGGGTGAGACCCCCCCGCTGAAACCGTTAAAAATGGGTCAAAAAATTTTATTTTTCCAATCGACTTTTTTCTTTCTTTTTTTGTAAAGATCTCAAAAATGACGAAATAGCGCATTGCGCACGTACATACATCTATACTATTACATAAGAATGAAACTCCGTCTATTTGTCTGTCTGTCTGTCCATGCTATGCACGGCCAAACGGCTGAGTGGCGCGAGTCCACGTGTGGGGGGATCTTCTTGGGATTTTTCGAAAGGGTGTATAAGCGATTTAAAAATTTTCTAATCCGACCCAAACCATGCCATGCCCGTTTTTAATTTCACTTTAATTTTACTTCGGTGAGGTTATTTGACAAATATCTACTAGATTCCTGATAGCTGTTGTCTTGATTCGTTATGTACCGAAAGCTGTTTCTTCCCTGAAAATCCCCTCATGAATCAGGTGATACATACATTCATGAATGTGGTGATGATATGATATCATCATACAGTGATGATCCCCTCATGTACTGCGATGGTGTATCAGTGAGTGTTATTTGACAAATATATACTAGATTTGTGATAGCTGTTGTCTTAATTCGTTATGTACAGAAGGCTATTTCTTCCCTGGAAATTCCCTCATGAATCCGGTGATACAAACATTCATGAATGTGATGATGATATGATACCTTCATACAGTGATGATCCCCTCATGCACTGCGATGGTACTTCAGTGAGGTTATTTGACAAATATATACTACAGGGTGGCCCCCAACTGGAAGAGTCAGCTAAAATCTGGAATTGTCAGGGAATTCTTTGCGTCGGGAAAAGTCAGGGAAATGTCACGGAATTTCGCAAAAACCACCACATGTTAGGGAATTTTTTAAAATGAAACTTGGTGTAATAATTTGAAGCGTTTTCAGGTATAACTCCTAAACAATCAAACTTCAATAGAATACTTATCATTATAGGTACATATTATACGACGAAAATAATTATCAAGAGTGGGGGTTAAATTATTCACAAGTAACAAGCCACACGCACATAAAAAAAGGAATGGATATGCCATTGGCTTTCCTGGTAACTACATCACCTAATAAACCATTTGTGAGTAAAATCCGCAGATTATTGAACTAGGGAGAAAAAAACCTAGCAGAGTAGTAGATTGATCCAGTAACAGTCCAAATACGTATTAAGCTTATGTATAAGCTATGATGATATGATATCATCATACAGTGTTGATCCCCTCATGCACTGCGATGGTACTTCAGTGAGGTTATTTGACAAATATATACTAGATTCGTGATAGCTGTTGTCTTAATTCGTTATGTACAGAAGGCTGTTTCTTCCCTGAAAATCCCCTCATGAATCCGGTGATACAAACATTCATGAATGTGGTGATGGTATGATAACACTGTACAGTGATGATCCCCTCATGCACTGCGATGGTGATTCAGTTAGTGTTATTTGACAAATATATGTACTAGATTCGTGATAGCTGTTGTCTTGATTCGTTATGTACACACGACTGTTTCTTCCCTGAAAATCGCGTCATGAATCCGGTGATACATACATTCATGAATGTGGTGATTATATGATGTCGCCTTACAGTGATGATCCGCTTATTAGACAGACAACGAAAAAAACGAAAGTTCGAATTTTTGAGGGGCTCAAAGCTCAGATGATTGCATCAGATGCTAGGAACAACTCCTGAAAATTTCAGTCCGAAACGATAACCCCTTGAGGTCTCCTAAACCCGTTTTTTGGTAATTGAAATATCGATTTTAGAACACTGGACGCTTAGGACAAAAAGACGGTTAGGACATGAAAGATCCATGCGTGTGGACACTTTTTATACTCTATTCCTATATTTTCGGTGTCGCGGAACACGATGCCGCCATTATTGCAAGCGCAGAAGCTGTATTTCTTTTGATATTCAAGAAATCGGTTCAAATAAGTGATGGAAAAAAAGGCATTTTTTGCCGTTTTTACCTAGTTTTGACTGGGGAAAAAATTGGTTGCGGTTCTTTTCTGCTTCGGACCTTGTTTCCTGGCTTGAGCCGAATGTAACAAGACCAATTTCATCCTATAATATATTGTCCTTTTGGAAATATCTGCTCAAGAGCCGAGTTAGCTTTTTTAATGGTAACCGCTCTATACTTACCAGTAGCTGCGAAATCAAAATTAAACGCCCTGAAGCCCTTTTTATCACATCATTTTATGTTTTTGGGCTCGTTGAACATTACGTGCTAGTAGTGGAGGCGTAGGACTCGTATTTCGGTTAATTGTCAAGAGCTAGGTGTCAAAAATCGGTGAATAGAGTGGATTTTTCTTGATGTTCAAAAATTCAGTGGACAAAATTAATAGAAATAAGGGATTTTTCGCCGGTTACACCTAGTTGTGATTGGGAAAAACTATTTATGAGTGTCTCCTCTGCCTTGGACTTTGTTCTGACCCTGACTTATTCTGAATATGACAAGACTAAGTTTGTCCCATAATACATTTTTCTTCTCGAAATATCAGCTCAAGAGCCAAGTCGACATATTTAATGGTAACCGTTCTATATTCAATAGTGGCACTACTACTTGCACGTAATGTTCAACGAGCCCAAAAACATAAAATAATGGGATAAAAATGGCTAAAGAGCGTTAAATTTTGATTTCGCAGCTACTGGTAAGTACCAAGCTCCTAGCAACCAAGCTACCTCCGCAGCTCCTAGCTGGCAAGTACCTGTTTCTTCCCCGAAAATCCCCTCATGAATCCGGTGATACAAACATTCATGAATGTGGTGATAATATGATATCATCATACAGTGATGATCCCCTCATGTACTGCGATGGTGTATCAGTGAGTGTTATTTGACAAATATATACTAGATTCGTGATAGCTGTTGTCTTGATTCGTTATGTACAGAAGGCTGTTTCTTCCCTAAAAGGGTCGTTTTCAAAAAAAATGTCCGTTTTCTCATTTCTGAGGTGGTGTAGCAGTCAAAATTAAATCTTGATCTTTTTAGCCACCGAGTTGTTCCAGATATAGTTGAAAATGTCTAAAATAAGGTTCTATGTAAAAGTCACGAGTTTTTTCACTTCTAAATATTTTTTTTTTTCAATTTGAAAAAAAAATCACAATTTTTTGGTCACTGTAGTTACGGTGCAATTTTTTTTTAAAGATGGATTACGGGAGGCAGACTCATTTTTCTGAATGAGTATACTTCTCAGAGATAATAATTACATAAAAATTTGTTGAAATTGTTGGCATAGATTGTCATGGAAATTGTATTTTTGTGGTTTTTGTCACAAGAGTTACGTTGGTAATGGTTATTTATTTATTTTTTCATGTTGAACTGTTTCTTCAAGCAATCTGGTTCTGGAATTTCCTTCAATATGTCTAAAACTCCAAACGTCGATAGCACATATGTTTAGAAAAAATTAAATTCAGGCGAAAAAAGTGTTATTGAACACTACAGCTGCGTGGGACACTTAGTGAGGGAAATAGATAGAACATGTTCGAAACACTCAAGCCAGGCAATTAAACTGGATAAAATTTTATTCAGGGCTAATTACAATTAAGCTCTTTAATAAAACTGTCTCAATTAACAATTCAATTACTTAGCAACTTATTTTAATTGTTTCATGAAGTCTTGAAAACCAAACCAATATCCCAAAGTTGGACTATTATAGTTGTAGCTCCCCACCTTGTAGCTCCACCAATACGAAGGTTCCACATTTAATTGCTGAGGCATCCACTAATTCCATAGGAGGGATGTAATCAGGAATGTCATCCAAGTCACAGCTATGAATTTCTGCTGAATTTCCAAGTCACTGAGAGCATGGGTGGACCGAGTACTCCAATATCAGGTTCAAGCCCATTCACATGTTCATCAAACGTACGATGTGCCAAAAACAAAACCAAGAAAAGCCTCACTGGACAATTTACAATCCACTTCTACACCCTCACCACCAAACCGTCCGAGAACTGTCAAAATGTTCGTCCATCGTAACATTGAATCAGGTGACAACAGTGACTGATCTTCTGAAAGTATTCTGAGGATAAATCTACAGCATCCTTGCCCGATCCGTGGAGGACGCCATGGAGCCAGAAAGTACTGGTGTTTTCTCCGGATGAGTACAGTGCAACATTGGCACAGCACTCAGTTACTCGAACTGTGCATGAACTGCCTGGTATCACACCCTGCAAAACAGAAAAAAATTAGTCGGTCACCATAGTTATCATAACTATCTGGACATTTCGACTTCGAACAAGGCTACACTCCTCCAATCTCATAAAATAACGATTGGTTAACATGTGCAAAAATATAGATTATTTAGGCGTATAAATTAATCAATAAATGATGTTTACAAACTAACGTTTCCCTAGAGAATTCATAGTAACTATGGGGACCTTGAATTAAACCACTTACCATTGTGATGAAGGTGAAAAATCCTTGGACACCAAAGATGCTGCAGAGCACGTGGCACTCAACTAAGGGCGTTAGGGGAACGTCACACGCACTTGCTAGACCCTCCACTTCCCCTCCAAATACTCTCCAGCCGCTACCCATCGCGTGACTATTGGGACACAACTATTGTGACCAAAGTCCTGGGACAAGGTACTTTTTCTTCTGGCTGCCCTCTACTCTTCAGAATTCTAAAAACCTTGCTAAGCCATTATCTATAGATTAATGTCTGACAGAAATTACTTTTCAGATCTAAAAAAAAATTTCTAGTCAAAAGTTACAAACCTTAGTAACTATCGTAAGTACCACTGGGACATAACTATTTGGACTTTTTTTTAAACTGTTGATATTAACAAACCTATTAACTGTTAGAAAAACGTCATGTTTGATAGTTGGTTTTACAAAGGATAACCTAAAGAACATTTTGATTCATACCCCATTGCTATAAGTTGAAAATTGGCTCCAGAATCATGTTTCAAATCTTTGGGACACAGTAAATTGAGAAAACGGACATTTTTTTTGAAAACGACCCAAAAATCCCCTCATGAATCCGGTGATACAAACATTCATGAATGTGGTGATGATATGATATCATCATGTTCAGTGTGATCCCCTCATGTACTGCGATGGTGTATCAGTGAGTGTTATTTGACAAATATATACTAGATTCGTGATAGCTGTTGTCTTGATTCGTTATGTACAGAAAGCTGCTTCTTCCCTAAAAATCCCCTCATGAATCCGGTGATACATACATTCATGAATTCATAAAATCCAGTAACAGTCCAAGTACGTATAAGCTTATGTAAAAGCTATGATGATATGATATCATCATACAGTGTTGATCCCCTCATGCACTGCGATGGTACTTCAGTGAGGTTATTTGACAAATATATATACTAGATTCGTGATAGCTGTTGTCTTGGTTCGTTATGTACAGACGACTGTTTCTTCCCTGAAAATCCCCTCATGAATCCGGTGATACATTACTCCTGCTTTTCATTTGTGTGTCCCTCCTTTATTCCGGGGCCGGCCGTCCGGGAAAGGGGCTATTTGTTGGCAATGTCGTCAGTAATGTTATACGGCGAGTAATGCGTTCCCCGAGCCCGCAGCTGGACGTTGTCGCGGGGGCGCCCAGCCGATCGTACATCATTCGCAGGACCTCCTCGTCTGGGTCGTCCCCGCTCATCTCCTTCAACATACCCCTAGAGGAAGGGACGGCTTGCGGGACAGTGGTGGGACAAGGGAGATGTCCCACTTTCGTTAATGCATGACAACGTGTGTGGGTGTACGCGATGTGATGGATAAATGATGATAGTGAGAAATGTTCCAGTTATGCAAAATCAGAGCATGAGCGAATTTTCGTAAACTACCCATCCGTTTTCATTCTGGTTATATCTATTGACATGGATATGTCTTTGCTCTGGGGGGTCAACCAAAAATTTTCGTCACGCAAAAGTTGATGTCAAATTTCTAATGATGTTCACGTACAACCCAACCGTTGCTAGGGGAATGGAACTTCCGCAGTTTGCATCGCACAGAAATCGTTCGCCACTCGTTGGAAAGCGCTTGATCTATGTGATAAATGTTCACATCTCAAGCTAACAATTTCCCCCTACTTGCGTACCTGGCTACATTCCTAAACTAAGTTGATTGGACTATAAACAATTTTAATAAGCCGGTTACAATATTCTTAACGTAAAGCAATAGCATCATTTACTCCACTCCATAGGAAACATTTTCATCCTCTTGACAACAGTCGACTGCTAACAACAACTCATTGTAGTGGCTTCTCTCCTCAGTTAATTTCAACATTTCTACAAGTAAACCATTGTTTTGTTGGAATTAGTCGGGATGCGGCCCAGGGAAAATAAATGAAATGATTTCATTTATTGTTTCATTTGATAACGTTTCGTCCTTTTACTGAGGACATCTTCAGATCTTGGTGTGTCCAGGAAAAAATTTATAAACATCCGAATATAACGGATTCGTCAAATGAAACAGTGGCTCACCAAGTCAACTCAATGTCAAGAAAGCAAGATCTGAAGATGCCCTCAGTAAGAGGACGAAACGTTATCAAATAAAACAATAAATGATATAATTTCATCTATTAATGAAATTGACGTAAATCATTATACAAGGTCTTGCACAACGCTTGCATACGAGTCTGCTACACATTGGGACATTTTATGTCTTTAGTTGAAGACATACATGTATGTGTTGCAGACTAGTATGCAAGCTCAAAGAGCCACTCAGCTGATCCGGACCCTGGGCATCGTCACGTAAATGTGCTAAAGAGACAACATAGTACGAAATTACAGCTTCCTAGAGTGTAAAACATAGAAATTAGCATTAAGAGCCACTCATCTGATCCGGACAATGGGCATCGTCAAGTAAATGTCCTAAAGAGGCTACATAAGAAATTACAGCTTCCTAGAGTGTAAAGCATAGAAATTACCTAGTAAAATGATTTAACCTCCGCTTCACAAATCAAACCGTTCTCGCAATATTTATATCACCTGCTATGAATCAAATCATCGAAACACCAGCTCAATGAAATCATCAGAAATTAACAAGCGGTGGCAATCATGTTCACAATATCAATTATTGAGAATGATCACTTGAGTGTACACAATTATTCAAATAACCTTGCTCATAACTCAGCTTGTTTTCCACGCACTTCGCAGTAGTTAACTCAATATGGTTGGATAAATCGAGAGCTTTCGAACGAATGGTCAACGAATTTTGTGGGATGAAAAACGACGAAGTACCATTTCCCTAGCAACGACCCGGTTGTAAGCGGAAATCATCAAAATATTTTCGTGAACAATTTTCCGTGACGTTTTTTTAGTTTATGTGCCATAGCAAAGACATAAAATGTCAAAATCAGGCTATCATGAACATAAAAATGATAGCGCCTGTATTGAAGAAATAACTTTAATAGTAGGTACATAGTATGCTTATTGTGTCTCCAAGAATAATAGAATAAATTCTTTATCCTACTTTTCGTTGCCTACAGTCCAAAGTTAAAGGATTTGTTTACAACTCTCGAGGACAACTGTTATGACATCCCCAATCAAAGACATATCCATGTAACATGGTATCTGCTTGTAAAGCAGATAGTGGAACTCGTTTACGAGTTTTATTTTTATAAGTTGGGTTTGTTGAGGGTAGAGAATTTTTTACAGGCTTCGCTGATAATGTGGTTTAATGCATATGCTGACCGCTTTCGCCGTTATATGGCCCCTTCAGAGCTTATTATTTGATTAATGAACTGTATTATGTTTAAGTATACATTTTGGGTTCCTCCTTGACCATCCTAGTCATGACCAGTTATATTTGGTGATGTTACTAGAGTCAATTATGTTAAAATCGACGGAAAAGCAATATTTATGTGGAGGGACACACATAGTCTGAAAGTTGAACCTCTTGGTCTTGACCTTTTATGTTTGGTATTGTTTACTGGGGTCAATTTTGTACTTGAGTTGAGAAATATTCAAATTTTTTGGGGAGAGATGCACAGTGTCCGAACTGATGAACTTACAAAAGCCAAAAGCCGTCATCAAACCCAACCTACTTAGGACAAGGCAACAATCCATACCCATTATTTTTATAAGATTGGTTAATTTCTCATTCCATTTGTGGACTTAGTTTTGGGTATTCTTGATGGTTGGTCTGAATAAAAATTTTTTTCTATGCCAACGTTTAGATAAATTTATTTATCTTCTTCCGGGCTATGGAACAACAGAGGTTTCAGTGCGCTGCAGTTATGGTGTATAGGCTGCAACAAACATGATACAGGCCAGGTACATACCTTAGATTTGGTTGTAACCTTATCACCACATCAGGTCATGCTTCTTATTCACTTTCCCCTCTTTCTGGTTAAGCCGTAACAATTAAAATAGACGGGAGAAGTGTAAACTTCTATGACGATTTGTACATTACTTTCCACTCTGTTGGGATGTTGGGAAAGTAAAAGTGGACAGGCTCCGCCCCTGGACCCTCGGTAACTTTCCGCCTTGAGCCTTCGGCTAAAATGCTAAAACATGGAACATGTTTCTTCCCGCTAATTCGTAAATGTTAATAAATTTAAAACTACGACATAAATGTTCAGAGTACCTACTAAGTAGGTAATTTTCTGTTATGGTGCGCGTCTACAATTACTATAAGCAAGATTAACTTCTCAACCAAGTGACAACAAAATAAGCGGCATTGTTTACTATATATCCATTTATAACATAAATAAATATAAAAAAGTTCCAGTCATGCAGCATGATCGTATGAGCGAATTTTCATAAACTATCTATCGTACTATAGTATGTTAAATTGCATTGAAATTGGAGCAATTTTAGTTGACAGAAATGGTCAAAAACCAATTTTATGGCAAAAAAACTTATTCTAAATAAAATTCCACTGATTCAGAAGGGATTTTTGATTTTTATTTTTTTTTTTTTGCAGTTTTAGCGAATTTTTGAAGAAAATTAAGCTATTGCTCTCGTCTCAAAATTTGTAGAATGTGAATTTTTGAAAAAAATTATGCAGAAATCCGTTTCAGGCTATTCTGAATCATATTCTGAAGTTTAACGCATTTTTTTATGTATGTATGTATGTATGTATGTATGTATGTATGTATATATGTATGTATATATGTATGTATGTATGTATGTGTCATTCCAGACGATAACTGTCCGTAGAATTGTGCTAGAAACTTCAAACAAATTTTAAAATGTTAAGGACACAAAACGAAAGTTCAAGTTCGTTGGCCAGCATGATCGGATTACATCTTCTGGTTGAAATTTTCAAAAATGTAGTCAAAAATTTCAAAATAGCCTGTTTTTTGCGATTTGTTGTGCGAAATAATTTTTTCAGCATACTAACATGTGGTATATTCGGAATCAGCGTAAAATTTCCTATAAGAATATGTATCAAGTTTTCAAAATTTTCAAAGTTGAAAAATCAGTCAAAAATCGAAATAATCGAAGATTTCTTCAAAAATTCGCTCATGGGGTCATGCTGCATGACTGGACTTTTAGGGTGTAGGGGTAGTGTTTGACACCTTAAGAGGCATTTTGACTTTGACAAGCAATTCAATTATGTTTTAGCGAATTTTTGAAGAAAATTAAGCTATTGCTCTCGCCTCAAAATTTGTAGAATGTGAATTTTTGAAAAAAATTTATGCAGAAATCCGTTTCAGGCTATTTTGAAGTTTAACGCATTTTTTTATGTATGTATGTATGTATGTATGTGTCATTCCAGACGATAACGGTCCGTAGAATTGTGCTAGAAACTTCAAACAAATTTTAAAATGTTAAGGACACAAAACGAAAGTTCAAGTTCGTTGGCCAGCATGATCGGATTACATCTTCGGGTTGAAATTTTCAAAAATGTAGTCAAAAATTTCAAAATAGCCTGTTTTTTGCGATTTGTTGTGCGAAATAATTTTTTAAACCTTCCAACCCAATTCGGCATGATGAGGGGTACGCTCTTCTCACAGAGTCTAATTGCAATAAGTACCTATGGCTCCCCCTTCAGCAACTTACCGTAAATCCCAACCGATTATTCCTACAAAATTAGAAATTCTCGGCCTTCTGTTATACAACCTTGCAACTTTTTTAGACATAATAGGAATGGGGGGAAGGTTTGGCATTGCTGACTTCAGGTAAACAGAATAAGGACATTTCTACTACCAGCGGTTGGATCTCCCAAAATTACGAAAATCTCAGCATAGAGACAGAAGGAAGAGGTTGGGGAACACATTTAGGTACGATTCTCTACCGGTTTATTATTTGTGTTTTAAACCTTCCAATCTTAATTGGCATGATGAGCAAGCAGTTCTTTTAAAAGTGTCTAATTACGATAAATGTGGCTCCCTTCCTCCCCTAGAGATCAGCTGTTAACTGTAAAACGCAACCCTTATCCTTCCAAAACGTAGAAGTTCTTTTAGCGAATTTTTGAAGAAAATTAAGCTATTGCTCTCGCCTCAAAATTTGTAGAATGTGAATTTTTGAAAAAAATTTATGCAGAAATCCGTTTCAGGCTATTCTGAATCATATTCTGAAGTTTAACGCATTTTTTTATGTATGTATGTATGTATGTATATATGTATGTATGTATATATGTATGTATGTATGTATGTATGTATGTATGGGTCATTCCAGACGATCTGTCCGTAGAATTGTGCTAGAAACTTCAAACAAATCTTAAAATATTAAGGGCACAAAACGAAAGTTCAAGTTCGTTGGCCAGCTTGATCGGATTACATCTTCGGGTTGAAATATTCAAAAATGTAGTAAAAAATTTGAAAATATCCTGTTTTTTGCGATTTGTTGTGTGAAATAGTTTTTTCAGCATACTAACATGTGCTATATTCGGAATCAGCGTAAAATTTCCTATAAGAATATGTATAAAGTTTTCAAAAATTTCAAAGTTGAAAAATCAGTCAAAAATCGAAATAATGCCGTTCGCTAGTTGTAAAAATCGGTAATATTTGCATGAAACATTGTCCAAGTTCAGATTGAACTACTCTTATGGAAGTATCCCTGTATAACCAATCCTAGAACCATGCTGTTTAAAACGTAGGTAGTAGGTGCTTGTTAAAAAAAAAAAAAAAAAAAAATGTAATCACAACTGATGAGTTTACTTCGTTAAATATTCCGTCCTCCGATTCTCTCGGTCGCTCTCTTTAATGTTTTACGCTCAACGGTTTTAGGACTTGATGTAGCTTTAATAGGTACTGACTTCGGCTTAGAAAATATCAGCCATGAAATTATGAAGAAGTTATATTTATGTACGTACTAGCACGCAGACCCAAGGCCTCCCTCCGCTCGGCCGTCAGTAACGTTAATCTCAAGGCCTCCCTCCATCGAAATCAATGAATATTTACCTACATTTGTCTTTAAATCTACAAGATTAGTTTAATAATAATAAAGTATGGGTACCTCCTAATTATTACGATCAATAGCGACTGAAATGTCGAAGATTCCTCCAAAAATTCGCTCATGGGGTCATGCTGCATGACTGGGCTTTTTATAGATATTTTAGCTAATTTTAATGACATTTAAGTACGTTTTGCATCATAATTTTGAGCAAAAATTTTTAATGTCCTAGTTAATCGTTGAAAATTTAGTTTTGACAAAAATTCTACAAAAAATAGAAATTTAACGATTTTTGGCCGTTTTTAGCCATTTTTGGTGATTTTTTGGGTACATTTTTCGAAATTTGACCAATTTAATGTGCTCAAAAATTGTTGTCCAACGAACTCATCCTTTCTTTTGAAATGCTTGATTTTTTGGTGAAAGAACGAAGTTTTTATCTCAATTCTATCGAGAGTTATCGTCTGGAATGACACATACATATATATATATATATATATATATATATATATATATACATATAAAAAAGCGTTAAAATCCAGGAATCATTTCAGAATGCCTCAAAACAGATTTCGATGAAGAAAATTTTTGAAAATTTTTATTTTTAAATTTTTAGAGCCATTGCAATAGCTTCATTTTCTAAGAAAATTCGCTAAAACTACGAAATGAATAGAAGAACAAGTACGAAACAAATGCGTGATAAATCGAGAGCTTTCCAACGAGTGGAGAACGATTTTTGTCGGGTGAAAAATAAAGAAGTTTCCCCAGCAACGGCTTGGTTATCAAAACAGCGTGACGGAAAAAACGTGACGGTAAAATCGTATTCACACCCCACTAAATTTTTCGACGCGGTGCGCCTATAGAAGTTTACACTTCAAAAATTGAATCTTGGATATATTTAAACGCAATGAATTATACAGCTTAATCATGGGTAATCACGAGTGAAAGATGTACAATGAGATTTTGAATTGTTGCTCTGTGGTTGTGGGTCATGGTGGACATTGTTCAGCGTAGACAAGTCTTCTTTGTAGTCTTTTCGAATAAATTTATTATCTAAATGTTGGCATGGAAAAAGAAATTTTATCCCGACTAACCCTCATGAACAGAGACGAGTAAATGACATAAATGTTAAAATGACATACTAAAATGAAAAAAGTTCCAGTCATGCAGCATGATCGTATGAGCGAATTTTCATAAATGGTCGTATTACATTTATGTTAAATTCTGTTGAAATTTGAGCACTTCGGGGACAAATAGAAATTTTATTATACATTTTATAGCAAACTAACTTTTTGTCAGTAATATTCCAATGAACAAACGATTTTGTGGATTTTTACAATTTTTTTCAAGTGTTCCTATCGATTTTTAGCTTATTTTAATGAAATTTAAGTACATTTTTCAGTAAAATTTTGTGCTTAAATTTTTAAATGTCCTAGTTCATGTTCGATTAATTTTTTTCGAGTAGCATTCTGCTAAAAAATAGAAATTTGTTAATTTTTAGCGGTTTTTTGCCTTTTTTAGTGATTTTTCTAGTAAATTTTTTGAAATTTGACCAATTTAATGTGCTCAAAAAGTGTTGTCCAACGAACTCATCCTTTCTTTTGAAATGCTTGATTTTTTGGCGAAAGAACGAAGATTTTATCTCAATTCTATCGAGAGTTATCGTCTGGAATGACACATACATATATATACTTATAAGCGTTAAAATCCAGGAATCATTTCAGAATGCCTCAAAACAGATTTCGATGAAGAAAAGTTTTGAAAATTTTTATTTTAAAATTTTTGGAGCCATTGCAATAGCTTTATTTTCTAAGAAAATTCGCTAAAAAACGGCAATTTTTCGATTAAGTGACATAAATTGCCGAAATTCCGAATAAATGACATAAATCGGACGTTTTCTGGCCTTTTTTGTCCCCGAACCTTAGATATACAGTTTGTTCATATTTGTGCTCTCTCTAGGTAATCTTCCTCAAAGTCCGTTAAGACAGAATAACAACCCCTTCGATGAGGGGTTTTAACGGATTAGAATGGCCCAAGACTGCCTTCCTTCGGATTAGAATGCACTTAGTGCAAGAGGATTAATCGTAATATGCCCAGGACATCCGTGCAATAGCAGCGAGTCTGAGGTGAAGAAGATGGAACGTTACCTGAAGGATGGACGCCAAAAGATGTTCAGCTTATGAAATATGCTCCTGCATCCTCTGCTGATGTTGAGAGATCATTTTCAAAATTTAAAATGCTTTTCAGTGGAAAGAGAACTAATTTTACTGTTGAAAACCTAGAATACCAAATGATATTATATTTTAATAATGATTTTAACTTGTAAATATGTAGTTCTTATGATTCTAGAATGATTTTCCTTGTAAATGTTTTAAATTATTCATAACATTATTATTGAAATAAATCGGAATTATGCCTACAGAACGTGTTTGTAAGTTTTCCTTCCTTTTTTCCAGGTTTTACAATGATTTAGAACTTACTAGGATTGCCAAAACTTGAAAAATAAATGATATGAAATAATTTATAAATGACATAAAATGGCCATTTTGGTAGGATAAGTGACATAAACCACTAAAATAAATGACATAAATGACATGGAATAAATGACATAAATGACATGGAATAAATGACATAAATCGCAATAATAAATGACAAATGTTACTCGTCTCAGCTCATGAATACCCAAATTATTTTATATTTTTTCTTGTTTTGTTGTGGTGTATTTGTTGTCATGCGTGCTGACTGCCAACTGTTTTTATTGGGCCACCCCATAATTTTTTAAATAAACTAATTGGGCTCACGACACATACTGCGCACGCGCAACTTCTCGCTATCGCTTGTAGAAGCGAAACTAATTATGTAATTATATATATGTATATCTGCCGGCCCGAAACCAGTCAGGTGTCTGCCGCGTACAAACCTTATGGCATCCGTTACATCTCAAGATTTTTGTCCCTTTTTCCCAGATGGGAATCTGCCAATTTAATGAAGTTCTCTTTTTTTGCTGTAAATGCGAAGTGGTTGATTTATTTGTTCTCTTTCTGTTGCAGGTAAGACGATTGTAGTGGCATATGGCGCGCATTTCCACGCTCGGCAGGTGGTATGTGAATCTCTAATTAGTGGATTTGTCCCACCCAGATGCTGGTCACAAATTCTGCAGTACGTATTCATTACGATGAAATACGAAAACGAATACACACACGCGAAATGTATTAATTCCAATGAAATCACACGTGCTTTCTAGACCATCTGTTTCATCTATACAATTCCTTGTTTATTTCAATTATATTAGGGCCTCATGTATTAGGACCAACGAACTATAAACAACATTAAATGTAAATGTAACTAGGAATACGTTTTCCAGTGTAATGACTTCATCGATGACAATTTGCATTAGCTCCTCCTATGCGAGTTTCAAATAATTATGGTACATATACCAAATCATTACATTAGAGTTTTTCATTGGGTATATTAAGGAAAGGAAAGCAAGGATAGCCAAGTTGATGCTGTTTTTGGTTTTCTCCAGACTTTTAGTGAATTTTCGTAGAAAATGAAGCTATTGCAATGGCTCCAAAAATTTTAAAATAAAAATGTTCTTCACTGTTATCCGTTTTGAGACTTCTTTGTGATTTTTAGTGGCCCAATATCGATTTTACGTTTTCTTTTACGTTTTTACGTTTTCTTTAGTTTATATGTTTTCTAATGGGTGGTTCTACACGAATTTTCAAAAAAAAAGGAAGGACCAGTAAACCGTTATTTAAGAATAAAGACGACAGAGCAACCATCTAGCCAGCCTATGCTGCCGGCCTGTACTGAAACAATAAATTTGACTATGTTATTGAATTTAATTGTTCTCTAGATGTTAATACATCATTTTATGAAAGGAAAAAAAAATCGATTTTTTTCAAATTTTTTGCTACCGGGTCCCCTTAAATGATTGAATTTTGTATATTTGTATTATTGTATTGTTTATCGTCTAAGAAAAGTTGTTTGCTGCTTTCATTTTCTTGCTGCATGAAGTGTAGTATATTTTGTTTCTGAAAATTGCTCGTTCACTTATAAATAAATAAGATCCCATTCTTGGGCGCTTGTAATTTCCCACATATGAACCTAAGTTGATCTCAGGCGAACAAGAGGCTATTTGATTCATCACGACGTCTCAAACGGCAATTTCAAACTTGACAATCCCTCTCCTCCTCTGAAGGACATTTCTCGTTTGCCGAGAGCCTTGCAATGACTTTGTTTCCCCGTAATGGGGGTTTAATGGGGAGATATGAGAGGTGGAATTTTCGCTCGGGCGTTTCGTTAAGTGGGCGCCGGGGAGCAGTCATAAACTCCTGCAGTGCGAGGGGACTTTTCCCACTCATACATAATTACCCTCACCCTTCCCCCCCTTTGTTTGTTCGAGAATTTACTGGGCTCGCCCTCAACTAACGGCCACTCGTTGGCTAAACGATCGGAGACAATCAGAAGGGCTTGTTGAAATAAATGTGAGCCCTACGATTGTTTGTGAAGGATCCGCCGTCGTGACGCATAAATGTTTGAATGCAAATTTTCAACTACGAATTCTACACCTACATTAACGCTGAGTGCTACTGAAGCTGCCTTGCTTGGTAAGGGGCATCGGGATAATCTACCGCCCACATTCTGTTTTTCATTCGTCTATAATTCGACGTTTTTAGGATGTCCCTTTGAAGTTAGGTCACATAGACAAGGCTTCTTATTTAATTGTTATTAGACCTATTTAAATTGATTCAGGGGGTCTTGAGACAACCCAAGCATGAGCAACAAATAACTGAATACTAATCCATTTCAGACGAAATCCAAAAAACCACCAATTCACCAGACCAGTGAAAATATCATGGCTTTCTTTTACAATCGCGTAGTAAACGCCGACGCTCCTTCCTATTCCAACCGTGATTGGTCTGCAGTTTCCGATGGAGCAGCTCGAGAAAAACATCAAAAGTATGACGCAGCAGCCTAAGACCTCAGGGGCTCTTTCACACCACTCGTCATATTAGTGAAGGGGTGATGCACAGGGATTTTGACATTTTTGTGAAGAAATTAGTCTCTACCCTAGCAGAGAGGTGGCAGAAACCACGGTCAGTAATCGCAGGTTGGGTAAGAGTAAAGTTACACTTGGCAACCATCCGAGCGATTTCCTTGAGGCTGCGGGAATCGAGGAAGCCACTTAAAAGTGCGATCATCCCACAGGATTACCAAGGAACGGTGGAACTAGGGCTAGAAGACGGAGCCCCACTGCCTCTGCTAAGAGAAGAATGATGATAACAGAAAACGGAAGCTGACCGGCATATCATAACCCCATCACAAAAATTTAGCTCCAATAAAATCCTATTTAAATCATAAAAAAAGTCAAAATAACATGGACGTGTGTGTGTGCGTCGTAGCACGACATCGAGGTCATGGCCGCGATCGTGTCATGGCGTGGGGTGTCACGGAGTTACTCGAGTTGGGCATCTCTGCAGGAATGCTCCGTTGTATCACGACCCGCGATTTGAGAGGTTCTTACCTCAATCAGTGGTCATTTTATTGGGGCACTTCAATTCATTCTTTTCTCCATCCTCCTCCTTCTTCAGCGTCCTTGAGCCCAAGGGCCAGCGATTCTTTCTTTGTTCAATCCAGATTTTAGTCTTGTTGTGTAAGGAACCCCAGAATTGAATTTGATGACGGAAAGAGAAAAATAGAGGAGTGAGAATAAGGTCACCCCCCCCCCCCTCCCCCCTTTACAAATTTTTTTGACGTTACTGAGGCTACAGTTCTCAACCAACTTTCGGGGTTCTTGTTTTGCTCGATCCCACTTTTTAGTCTAGTTGTTCAACAAACTTTGTGATTTTAGGATTTGCTCCGGGATGGTGGGTAGAGGGGGTAACTACGGATTCTTTCAAGCGCTACCCAAGCTTCAGTTCTCGACTGATTTATCTGATTCTGCTTTACTTGTAATAATAGATGCAGTGTGTTGAAAAATTTTTAAAAATGCACAGCTGGGACTTGAGTTATTTTGTAAAACCTCGATAATCTGAGGCCTGAATTCATCCTAATTACCTGGGTCATAGTGTTAGGAATTGATCTGGATAGATGTGGCAGGTTTAGCTTGATTTGGTAAACACAGTGATATTGGCCTGTACCTTCTTTTAGGTACATCTACTGTACAAACTGTTTCAATATTATATACGCCTGTAATTGGTGCGTGATCTATACAAGAGATAACATATGAGTCTGATAGAATTTGCAGTATTTCTTAGCTTTCCAGCAGACATAGGGCGATGTACTAGAGCGAAAAATTTATTGAAAATGTCAATTCCAAGTCAATGGCCAATCACAAGGCAGTAAGTAACTGGTCAGTAAGTTACATGGGTGACTATTACGTATTATGATTCACAATCGAATTGCAATCTATTGTATAAAGACAATGATCGTGTCAATGCGTCATCTCCCATATCCCTGTAGACTGTAAGGGCCGTCTGAATTGAACTATTCAAACCCCTTGAACTATGGGAGGGGAAACAACGGGCCGGATCGTGCACACGAGGTCGATATGTCATAGGGGGTTTCATACATTATGGAAGCGGTAGGAGACAACCGGCCTCACGTTCGACTACATTGGGACTGATCGAGCTGCACGGCTGGGCCGTACGTCTTCCTTAAGGCTTCCTTAAGACCTGGGGACTCCGGGAGGGTAGAACTTGTAGCTGCCAGCGAAATAAATGGCCGCGGGAACCCCCTTCAACGAGAGAGCCCTTTCGCGAGACTCCTACCCGAGCATTAAGGTGAGTCTTAATGTATCTGGTGCAACCCCGGCGTACCTCAGGGTTCTACTTCTGGCCGACTCCGAAGGGCGATCAGGAGTGAAATATGTTACAAGGCCAGTTCGGGTGGTGGAAATGCGTTTGCCCTCTTAACTTCCAAAGCTATGTGTTTTCCTGGAGAGTCCATGAATGCCTGTCTGAAAAACAACTCTCTGGCTGTAAAACCCTACTCTACTGTTCTATCTCAATTCTGTTCCCGTTATACCGCTATCAGCTGAGTCTTTCCTCCGACTATTGACATCTTATTAGAACAGAACAGATGTGAAATCTCTCCTTGAGTAATAACATTTGTACGGACTAATTGTATGATATTTTTGCCCTGAATAATACAACTAAAGAAATAATACACATAATCGGTACCGATATTTGGTAATAAAGAATCTGGTGCGGCTCTGGGCTGTAGAAGTGCCTATGGCGTATGCTGTTGGTTGACTGAGTTATTGAACTCTTTTTGTGAGGGCTGTTGTCTGGGATTCGAAAATGAATGCATTCTTCTGTTTGCTTTCGCATTTCTGATGGATCACTTAGTTTCTACTCTAAATACTCTTTCGATACTAAATTTACATAGCGCTCCTCCAGTTTTCTCCGACTGGAAAACAACTTTGGCTATGAACCCCGCCCCTCTGTTATATCTCAATTCCGTTCACAAATACTGCTATCACCCGGGCCATTCATCCGACTATTGACATCTTATTAGAATAAAACAATTCTGAAACCTCTACTTGAGTAATAACATTCATACGGACTGATTGTATTGGTATATTTGCACAGAATAATGCAGAGCAACATGACTGCTACTGTTCAACATGACACCGATTTCTTTGTTGATTATTGGTAACCAAGTGCAGCTCAACCAAAAATTAGTTGCTGTTGACCTACTAGTTATAAACTTGCACTTCATGGTTGAACAGAAACAGATAAGTAGGTACCTACTTTCCCCACTAAGTTGTTGGTTTCCCCCAATTTTGAGACCGGAAAAGAACTTTTGTCTTTATACCCCAAGCCTCCTTTCTTCCAAATTTGGTTCTACTAGTATTAGTTGGATCACTAGATTGATAGATAGTGGCGGGTGGGGTGGGGGGTAGATTGGTTAGATGGTTAGATCATTCATCGACTATTGACGTATTCTTTAAAATTGAAATGTGTGTTATTTCTCATTGAGAAATAACTTTCTTCAGATTGATTCTGTAAGTACGATTCCGTTGTACAAAATTATGAAAACAAAGACATTTCAGCAAGCATTATCAAAATTAGGTAGGTAATTTTCTCTAACCGAATCTCGTTTCATCTTCTTTTTAATAATGCCTTACCACTGATTTATTTGTTTCCATTAATTTCTTGTTCATGACCGTGGAAATCCAACTAATACCAACTCTTCAAATTGCTACATCAATGAGTACGGATCGGCCGTGTCCAACTTGATCGATCTTATTTGTTATTGATCGATCTTGCCCCTTAGACCCCTTTCACACTTGTCATTCAGACTATACAACAAAGTGGGTCTCTACTTCGACTCGGCTGGTAATTGTCTGCGAGTATGTTATATATATATATTTTTTAGATTCTTTATTTCTTTTTCATAATACAAAAATAAAAATTGAAAATAAAATGCTCTTCAAAAATAATACAGATTGCTTAAAAAAAAAAAAAAAAAAACTGAAACTTATCCCCTATGTGGGCATAGCCCGTGGCAGGGCGTGCCTCAGCTAGAAAGATAACAAATGTTCATAAGTGATTACTTATTCTAAAAAGAGAAAAAGAAACACGCCTCTTTTAAAAAGAATATACAATAATATTGTTCCAGCTGCAATGGATCGGAGTGCAATGAAAACAAAACATGTACCCATCCAAGATAGAAAAATATAATAATGAAGTTAAACAGCAGCAGGATAGCAGAAGTTATAACATGATGATGTTTTTTGAGTTTCTGACTATTTTTACAGTTTTTATTTAAAAGCGCCGATCTCAGGGTTTCCGGAAGAGCATTAAACCCACGTACACCTCGTGCTGGGTATGAGTTGTAACTAAGAGTAGTGCGAAAATATGGAATAGTCATAGAGTTGCAAGAATGGAATCTGGTGTAAATTAAATGGTTAGGCGTGGAAAAACTTTTTTCTTTCAAAATCTGTTTAACCCTTCAGAACTCGCGTGGTGTCCACTCACGTTAGTACTCGCGTCGGGTCACTGGTGACCCATAATGAAAACTATCGAAAAATCAATTAATAAAGGAGTAAAATAATAAAGCAAGCACATTTCAAGCCACAGGAATCGATAATCTTTAATAAACAAAATACAAAACTTCACATAAGTACTTCAATCATAATTTTTTCTTTGATCAGAAAAAGTCCCTCGATTTTGCCAGTTCTCCAAGTTTACCTATTTACAATTTAATGCCGAGAACCACCAGAAGATTATTCGAAGACGAGTCAATTAAAATATTGAACCCCTACATCTAGTTTACAAATGGATTCCTCCAACACGAAGAATAAAATGATTTATAATAGCAAAACAAGTCCCTAAAGTAAGCCATTTTCCACGTTATTACGAATACAAAATAAATCGAACAGCCAGTTAGGAACTGCAAAGCACTTAGCTTTTTTGCAAATAATATTGTCTTGGGTTATATCTATTTCCAAACATAATTTTCCAGTAAAGTATTC
This sequence comes from Adelphocoris suturalis, assembly GCA_030762985.1. Classification (NCBI taxonomy): domain Eukaryota; kingdom Metazoa; phylum Arthropoda; class Insecta; order Hemiptera; family Miridae; genus Adelphocoris; species Adelphocoris suturalis. The sequence continues at coordinate 83,657,829 of CM061046.1, forward strand.
GTATAGCTATTGAAGCTCTATAGTTCACGAGCTCAATTTCAGTAGATTATGGTGGTTCCGCACGAAATTATATTCTACCTGCCTTATATACATAGGCCTTGTTTCAAATTTCAGCTTCAGAGATTAAATACCATTGAAATCAGCTTTATAGCCATGCATTGTCTAGTACTTACTTCTTACAAGTACCTACAACTCAATAGTACGAGTACCTACCATGTACTAGTGCCTTCTTTCCGCATCATGCTTATTTAGCAATATTAGTTTATATCGTAGAATAATAAATCAGCTTTCCTTCACACTATAGCGGCTTAGGGATCATGCGGTGTTGTTGTAAACTGAGAGAATTCGAAAAAGTGGCGAACGATTCTCCTGCTATGAAAACTAAGGGAGTTACACTTCCCTAGCAACGCATTGGTTGTAGGTGATAATCAATAGAAAACATGTCGGCTCGCGCTGAATTTCGCTCAATTTCAAACAAAAAACCCAGTTTAGCATCAGGGACCCGACGCGAGTGCTGAAGGGTTAATGCAATGAAGCTCCATCAGTGAGGGAAATTTTAAAATATTCAAATGTTGAAATAAGGGTTCGGTATGGTCCAAAAACCTCTTCTTACTTATAATTCTTATTAGCTATTTTTAGGTGGTGATAATGGGCAAGAGGGTAGTGGGATAAGTGGCACCCCATGCAGGAATACCGAACAAAAGCACTGATTGGACAAGTGCAAAGTAAAATATTTTTAATAGAAGCAATGATAATATTTTATTTAATATAGCAAAGATGTAAATTACTTTTCTTAATCTTGTGTTTACTACCGAAACTAGTTGCTCCCACTTAACCCGGCTATCAAACACAACCCCCAAATATTTCACCCCTGAAGCTCTTGTTATATTGTTTTCAATAGTTTTCTGTGTGTGAAAATCTATTAGCCATCAGGTAGTGGGGGCAGTAATTTTCGAATCTGCGCGACAACCTGGATGCCAGAAGAATCTGTACATAACTACCCGCCTTCTTATAAAAGTAGTAATACTATCACAGATTTACCAGACTCACAAGGTTGAGGAAATATCTGAAAACTTGTTTTTAGTTTTCTAAGTGGTTTCCTTTCGCCCTCTGGGGCAATGAAAATAAAAACCGGCTGTCGGGATATTGAAACTTGAGGGAGTTTTTTCCCAACCCTTTCACGCCTCCGCATTTTCAGGCTCTCCCGCAATCGCGGTCTCATCTGTCTTCCCCCTCCCCCCGGGCGGTACATTGTCAATCATTTGGCAATCAAGTATTGTCAATCAAACATCGGACAGCGATGATCAATCAACGAGAGGGAATCTGAGGGCACAGGGGTGGCGCCCGGGGGGAAAAAGTCGGTTATTCCCCCGCTGATTGCCACGTTTCCGATTTAATGGCGAGAACTGCAAATTTCACGGAAATCAAGGAGTGGTGGCGGACCCCCTCCCGTCCCCCTCCTGCCAGAATCCTCTACAGCAATCTGAATTCCTAGTTTTCTCTTACTTTTTTATCAGTATCGGGAACATAATCAAATATGAACCACTCAATCCATGAAACTTTCATCAACACCGATCAGAACTGTAGAAGTCATGCCAGTTACATGAATTTAAGGCTCGAGCTTGCGCAGCAGCTAGTAATAATACATGTTGTGAGCTGATGTATTTTATTCATCAATCTGTTATTTCTCTCCTCACTCACCGAAGGTAAGAGAACTTTGAGTTCGTGCGAGAAGCTGAAAAGATGTTTATCTATAAACAGGCTGGCTCGGGAGCTCTATTCACCATTCCATTCACAACTTAGACTTCTTCACTTCTCTCTCACCAACCAACCTACCTTCATCCTTACTGTCAGCATTCTTGCTTACTCCCAGCAGAACCTCGTGCTCTGTGGAGTCAGCTACCCAGCATCCCATATCCCTTCATCCAGCAGGACATGCTCCAAGATGGGATCCCTGTTTTCCATTTTGACCTTCACAAGACCGTTATAAAAGCAACATCATGGAAATAAAATCGCAGAACGACACGAGAAACCTCATGGACAAATGCCCTCCACATATCCTCTACTTTCCCCCCAACTTTTCTGCAGCTTCCGAGATCGATGGCGAAAATCTGCCTTTCATCCCTTCCACCTTGCAAGAGCTCTTATTTTTTCGCTTCAGACGATAATTTCTATCCTCTGTTTCTTTTGCCGAATTTCTATTCCATTTTATTTTTCTTCTTTGCTTCTTTCAATTATATTGGTATAGAAGTCCCTCGTCCATATTACACATTTAACGCTCTTTGGGTCTCGCTTCCCTGCCCCCAGGACATCTCCCATCTGATAACTGTTTCGGGTAACCTTCTTATCTCAGGAATATCCCAGCTTCGTCGTTCTTAGTGTTTTGCAGCATCGGGCGGATCCAGACATTGGGTGGCACATAACGTAGCAAAGTAGAGCAGCCTGCGTTGTTCTGGCACCCAGCTGGCCACTTCCATTCTCCGATCACAATTCTCATGCAAAACTTTGACCTCTTCACTTCTCTCTCTCCAACTAACCTATCGTCATCATTCAAGCATACTTGATTGAATCCCTCCCAGCAGGAACTCATACTCTGAGGAGTCAGCTATCCTGCACCCCATCTCCTCTCATCCAGCAAGACCACATACTCCAAGATGGGATCCCTGTTTTCCATCTTGACCTTCACAGGACCCCACACTGCGGGGGCAAAGTTGCTCTATAATTTCGGAACCTCACACACTGACGCAAATTTACATCCTTCCAAAGAGGTGAAGAGGTACCAGGTTTGGAGTTGAAGCTCCATTTCACTCTCAAACAAACTCAGTGTAGTTGCAACAAATAGTATTTTAGCATCCACTATTGGAAACTAGTTTACCTTGCTGTACACTATATGGACCGAGCTTTTTGTTTGCACATTTTGCACTATTAGGGCCGGTTGTGGCAGATCCCCGTTAACGCAGCGTTAGCCGAAGCGGGAAAGGTCGTTGTGGCAGCTGCGGTTAGCGATTGCTACGTAACGCCAGGTTAACAGAGCAGTTGGTTGTCTTGGAAACGCTATCACACCTTATCACTGGCATTCGTTTTCAAATCATCGTTGCGTGTTCATCATTGTTTGACCGTTTCATTATCATTTTACTCACTATTCTTCACTATTATTTTACTTTGTGTGTTTTAATTCACTATTATTTTACTTTGTGTGTTCGATTGTATCGAACTTGTTGGTATTGTCCGAAGATACAAGAGATGTGAAAAATCAGCTGTTCGTAATCCGCCATCCGCCAGATGGGATTGACAACATTGAATAACTAATCAAATCCCCCGTCAAGCCTCAAGGCTGCGCAGCAGATGCGCAATGGACCGAAAATCTAGGGTTAGCGTTAAGTCAGATTCTCGGGTTATCGACTGATAATTAGGGCTTCCAAAACGCCACTAATCGAGGATTTTCTCTTACCCACGTCAACTTTCGTTAACTGAGGTTGCCACAACCGGCCCTTAAAGTGTTAACGGTGCTGTCACACTCTTCTACCTTGTATTGATGTCGTATATGGTGATGTGGGCCCTGCCCCTACGTCAAAATCCGTCGTAAAGCAACATCATGAAAATGAAATCGCAGAACGACACGAGAAACTCGATGGACAAATGCCCTCCACACATCCTCTACTTTCCCCTCAACATTTCTGCAGCTTCCGAGATCGATGGAGAAAATCTGCCTTTCATCCCTTCCACCTTTCAAGAGCTCTTATTTTTTCGCTTCATACGATAATTTCTATCCTCTGTTTCTTCTGCCGAATTTCTATTTCATTTTATTTCTCTTCTTTGCTTCTTTCAAGTAGGTATATTGGTATAGAAGTCCCTCTTCCATATTACGCATTTAACGCACTTTGGAACGCGCTACCCTGCCCTCAGGACACCTCCCATCTGATAAACTGGTTCGGGTAATCTTATCTCAGGAATATCCCAGCTTCGTCGTTCTTAGTGTTTTGCAGCATCGGGCGGATCCAGACATTGGGTGGCATATGGCCTAGCAAAGTCGAGCAGCCTGCGTTGTTCTGGCACCCAGCTGGCTACTTCCATCCTCCGATCACCATTCTCATGCAAAACATTGACCTCATCACTTCTCTCTCTCTCTCCAAGTAACCTATTTTCATCATTCAAGCATTCCTGCTTACTCCAGCAGGACCTCATACTCTGAGGACTCAGCTATCCTGCATCCCATCTCCTCTCATCCTGCAGGACCACATACTCCAAGATGGGATCCCTGTTTTCCATCTTGACCTTCACAGGACCCCACACTCCGGGGGCAAGGTTTCTCTATAATTTCGGGACCTCACACTCTGATGCAAATTCACATCCTTCCAAAGAGGTAAAGAGGCACCAGGTTTGGAGTTGAAGCTCCATTTCACTCTCAAACAAACTCAGTGTAGTTGCAATAAATAGTATTTTAGCATCCACTATTGGAAACTAGTTTACCGTGCTGTACACTATATGGACCGAGCTTTTTGTTTGCACATTTTGCACTATTAGGGCCGGTTGTGGCAGATCCCCGTTAACGCAGCGTTAGCCGAAGCGGGAAAGGTCGTAACGCCTGGTCAACGGCTCTGTTGGTTGTCTTGGAAACGCTATCACACCTTATCACTGGCATTCGTTTTCAAATCATCGTTGCGTGTTCATCATTATTTGACCGTTTCATTACCATTTTACTCACTATTCTTCACTATTATTTTAGTTTGTGTGTTTTAATTCACTATTATTTTACTTTGTGTGTTCGATTTTATCGAACTTTGTCCGAAGATACAAGAGATGTGAGAAATCAGCTGTTCGTAATCCGCCATTGTCCGAAGATACAAGAGATGTGAGAAATCAGCTGTTCGTGATCCGCCATCCCCCAGATGGGATTGATAACATTGAATAACCAATCAAATCCCCCGTCATGCCTCAAGGCTGCGCAGCAGATGCGCAATGGACCGAAAATCTACGGTTAGCGTTGTCAGATTCTCGGGTTATCGACTGACGACTGATAATTGAAGTTTTCACAACGCCACTAATCGAGGATTTTCTCTTACCCACGTTAACTTTCGTTAACTGAGGTTGCCACAACCGGCCCTTAAAGTGTTAACGGTGCTGTCACACTCTTCTACCTTGTATTGATGTCGTATATGGTGATGTGGGCCCTGCTCCTACGTCAAAATCCGTCGTAAAGCAACATCATGAAAATGAAGTCGCAGAACGACACGAGAAACTCGATGGACAAATGCCCTTCGCCCAACCTCTTTTTTTTTCCCCAACTTTACTGCAGCTTCCGAGATCGATGGAGAAAATCTGCCTTTCATCCCTCCGACTTTCAAGAGCTCTTATTTTTTTCGCTTCAGACGAAAAGTACTTTCCTCTGTTTCTTTTGCCGGATTTCTATTTCATTTTATTTTTCTTTGCCTCTTCCAAATATATTGGTATAGAAGTCCCTCGTCCGAGGAACCGTGCTCTCTCTTCGGTAAATCATTTCACCGGAGGAGATCGGCATCCTCCTTCAGAGTCAAGTCCTGTATCGTTATTTAATATCCATCGTCCGATCTGCTTGGATTGAAACTCCGCTTGTCTTTTCTCATCTTTTCCGAATGATTTTTGTTCTTATTGCTGATGCTCGAATGTTTTCCGACCGTTGGACGAACGTTGTGAACTCACACTTAGAAATTCCGATTTAGAAACTCGAGTTTTCCATTTACTAAAATCCAAATAAAATTCATGGAATGCTCTTGAGATCTCCGAGCTAATGATTTATTTTCCTATCTGTCAGTGTGAGTCAAAATTGAGATTCGTGATATACTATGTATGTAAAAATGAGATCAAAATGGTGAAATATTCACAAAAATGCGTTACGCGTTAGTGCTGAAATTTGAAACTGTGCACCTTCTCATCAAGAATACAACTACAAGATAATGGAGGCCCACTGTTCAGTCAGCTGATGCACCCCTGAGATTAATTTTTTTCATTATTGATTACGGTGCTGACATTTGAAATAGAGCACTTTTAGGATATCAAGAATAGGTATAGAGACATTTTAAGGTATAGAGGCACACTGATCAGCTGAGGGACCCCTGAGGCTAATTTCTTTCGTAATATCGACCTTCAGTACAGAAATTTAAAATAAGGCTCCTTTGGAACATTAAGGGGGTTCACCCAGTCAGCTGCCCGGATTTGGCCCTCCTTAGCTTCTATGCTGCATAGTGTCCCTCCTTCCAGTTCCAAATTTTTATGACGTTTTCAGGCCATACTCAGGGTTACTCCATCCAAATTTGGTCCAATTTGGGCTTCTGATAAAAAAGCTAAAAATATCTTACAAATATTTTTGGTTTTGAAAATTCACCGATCTTTCGGTACCTGTAACTTGGAATCCATTCTAGTCACAATTTCCAAATTCGTACTCGTTGTTCATAGCTATTCAATGAACAGTCTGTGCCAATGGTTTCAAAAAGTATTGATTTCTGACTTTTAGTCACCTTTCAAATTCAACCTTAAAAATAGTCCTCTTTGGTGAGGACTTGAAAAATCAAAAAGACCGTCCACAATTATGTTTCACAATTTCATTGGCACAGACTCTTTCTTACATATCCATGAACACCGTGTAAAAATTTGGTTGCAATCAGACAAACGGTGTGGGAGATAGATGTACCGAAGTACCGAAAAACGTGATTGTTCAGGAAAGCCGTTTTTGTAAAACGTTGACCTCCAGTGGTCTCTGGCGCCTGGAAGCCCCGCTTTGGTCCCATTGGGACTGTTCTATCTACTTACTGTTTATTTTTCATCTATGGTTATTTCACTTCCATGTTGTTGTTAGATCCATGATATGGAAGTGCATAAAAGAAGAAGAATAAGTTGATTGGCACAGATAAGAAGTATTATCGTAATTACCTACTTGTTATCACTAAAAATCGAAATCACACGGTCCTGTTTACAGTTCACAACATTCTGTTTATTTCTTTATTATTCCGCGACTCGTTTATTATGCCTAGACACGGTCGATTATTCAAGAAGAAAAAAACGATTCCTCCAGTTCTCTCCAAAGAAAGACTAGCTCGGGCCACACCAAGACCCAATTCTACTTCTGACCGAGGTTCTCGAGATTTAACACTAGGCGCCTCCCTGCACAGCAGAGACCCAACTTCAAACAATAATTTACTCTAGTTTCAACAGTCCGATTTTCATTTTTGTTTTTATTTTAATTGTCCACAATATTGTCAAGAATAATAAAACCCAAAATCGATTTTTTTTTTTTTTTTTTTTTCATTTTTTCTGGTGACTCCCCTTAAGAGATTGTCCACCTAAAAATTGATTTATTTATGAATCTTAGGGCTCTGGGAGTGGCTGCAATCGACTCAGCGCTAAAAAAAGTTGAACAATCTATTAATATATTCTAGTGTAGATGCCGTGTGATATTGATTCTTATGATGATTTAAAGCAAGCTAAAGTGCTCGTAATGTTTTACTGTTTTGATTCGATGGTGCACAAGTACCTATCAGAGTTGACCAAATCGTACTTGCAAAGTACGAAGTACGAGTACAAGTAATTGAAAAGTAATTGCAAGTACAAGTCCTCAAAAGTATTTGTACTTAGAATTGCAGCGGCAAATACAATTACAAGTACTTGAAATTGAATTGTACCAGTAAAAGTACTTGCCAATTTTTTAGTTCAAGTACATACATGTACACGAGTACTTGTAATTGTACTTGTACTTTAGACAACGCAAGTACCGCCCCTTTCCATCTCAAATCTTGAAAATACCGTAACCACTGAATTTCTGACGATGAGCTGGTAGGTGGTAATCATTGCATTTTTGAATTAAAAGAGCTATTTGGATGCTTCCAAAACGGAATATTATTGATTTTCAACAAAAAATAATTGCCTTGCTGTTTTTGAATTACTATTACAAATTACAAGCACAAGTAAAGTAATTGTACTAACTTGGCAAGTGCTTTCAGGGTACTTGAAGCTGTTGAATCACCAATCCATTCTGCGCCTTTCATTGACTTGCCTGTTAAGTGGACAATTTGAGTTCTAACGATATTAATTGAAATAAGTACTTAATTACTGGAGTACTTAAGTACTTTCAACTCTGGTACTGAAGTGTTTACGAATGAAAAGTCGAGGCTAAATTCAATATAACACTGTAATTATTAAGAACATATTCACAACTGAATTTCTATCACTATATAAACAAAACGTTATGGCTAGATAACAACCATTAATTAATGTAGTGTCGCCAAAGACACTACATTTCCTCCCTTCCAAATTAACGTCCAGGTACGTAGCGGTCTGGTGGCCTGCGACTCCTGGCAGATCGACGAAGGACGTCTGGGTGAAAAGATACTCTTCTCCTTCTGCAGGGTTGCTCATTGTTCGTGCCTTCTCCTCCATTTCCCTGTTCCCCATCGGTATGGTGTAAGTGTGACGCAGGGGTATGGTGGTGTTCCTGTCCTCCCTCTACCCAGGGAAACTCGGACTCCAAACCTGTGCGCAAGATCCCTTTTGACTCTGTTCCAGCAAACGCCTTTCGGAGCTGGTTTTGGTGGCGCCTAACGTTTCCTCTCGCAGTGTTCAAGTGGTACATCATTCTGCCGTGTTGCTTGATTACTGTACCTAATTCCCATGGCAATCCTGAGAAAAACCTCACCTGCACTTTTTCTCCAATACGGAATTTGGAACTCCCTGCATCTGGGAGGGATAATGCCTGTTTTCTTGGGGTCAGTAATGCCAAAGCTGTCCTTGGTTGTCGGCCATGTAATAATTCAGCTGGGGATTTTCCAGTCTGCCCAGGAGTGGTCCTGTAGGAAAATAGTAATATATTCAAAGCCTCTGCTTGACGAGTAGCACCATCTGCCATAGCCTTCTTCATCCCGTCTTTGAATGTGCGCACCCATCGTTCTGCTTCTCCGTTGGAGGCTGGGTGAAACGGGGCACTAGTAAGATGCTTAATGCCAGCACTCAAACAAAAACTTTCGAACTCCTTTGACACAAATTGTGGGCCATTGTCTGACACTAATGTTTCAGGGGGGCCCTCCATTAGAAAAATACCCTTCAAGGCAGTGATAATTGCTGATGATGTGGTTGCCTTCATGAGTGATATGAATGGAAAATTTGAATACGAATCCACAGTTATAAGCCATGAAGAATTCTGGAATACAGCCAAATCTATGTGAACTCGTTCCCACGCTTTTTCTGTATTGGGCCAACTCTGTAGCTGTTTCCGGGGATTAGGTTGCACAGCCTGACACGACTGACATGTTTTAACCAAACGCTCTAATTCCTTATCCATTTGGCTCCACCAACAATACCGTCGACTCATTTGCTTCATTCGAACGATTCCCCAGTGTCCAGCATGGAGTAGCTTGAGTACTTGCGGCTGCAACCGTTGTGGCACAATTACTCGATAATCGTCAAGAAGTAAGACTCCGTTTCGAGAGGATATCGAAAATCGACGTTCGAAGAACGATTTGATCCTATCATTGGGACATTTCTCAGGCCAGCCCTGTGATGCAAAGTTGAGAACTTCCTTCAATATATTGTCCTTGAGAGTTTCGTCAGCTATTTTCTTTGCATCAATTGGAAATGCATTTATTCTCGCTTGTTGGCTTTCCTCTAACCAAGCACAATCTTCTTCAGATTTATCAAATTCAATGTCCGTACCAGCAGGTAAGCGGGATAAGGCATCAGCATTACTATGTTGATTACTGGCTCGATATTTGATGACATAGTTATAACTCATGAGAGTTATGGCCCAGCGTTGCAGCCGTGCTAGTGTATAAACTGGAAGCTTATTGTTAGGATTAAACAGAGATACCAGGGGTTTATGGTCGGTCAAAAGCTCGAATGATCGTCCATACAAATATTGGTGGAATTTTTTAACGCCAAATATGATTGATAAAGCTTCTTTTTCAATTTGACTGTAGTTTTTTTCGTGATTACTCAGAGTCTTAGAAGCAAATGCTATTGGATGCTCTGACCCATCTGGGTAACGTGTGGACAGCACTGCCCCTACACCATACGAAGAAGCGTCAGTGGCTAAAATAAGAGGGTACTCACTTCGATATATAACCAATCTGGCTGCATTAAGAATGTGGTCCTTGAGATTCTGAAAAGCTTCCTCTTGCTTTTGTCCCCATTGAAATCGAACATGTTTCTTCCTTAAGTCATTCAATGGTCCAGCCAACGTCGAAAATTTTGGTATAAATCTATGATAATAATTAGCTTTTCCCAAAAACGATTGTAATTCTGCTAAATTTTCCGGTCTTTTCAATTTCTTGATAGCTTTCAAATTTGTTTCGCTTGGTTTCACTCCATGTTCTGAAAGATGGCTTCCTAAATATTCAACTTCCTTTTGAAAGAAACAACACTTTTGCAGATTGCAACGAAAACCGTGCTCTGTGAGACGTTCAAAAAGTGTTTTTAAATTTATCAAATGTTCCTCCTCTGTTGCTCCTGTCACCACGATGTCATCTAAGAAATTGGCACATCCCGGAATACCATCAATAACTCGTTCAATTAAAGCCTGGAAAATAGCTGGTGCGCTGGCAATACCAAAAGCTAATCGTTGGTACTGATACAATCCAAATGGTGTGTTGATAACGACTAGCTTTTTTGATTCTTCGTCCATCTCTAATTGTAGATACGCATCTGCTAGATCAATCTTCGAAAACCGCTTACCATTTTTCAATTTTTGCAATAAGTCTTCCACCCTCGGGAGAGGATACTGTTCAACCTCTAGCTGAGGATTCACTGTCACTTTGAAATCTCCACACATACGTATTTTCCCGTTTGGTTTTGGAACAACAACTAATGGAGCTGCCCAGTCACTAAATTTCACTGATTTGACAATTCCAGCCTTCTCAAGGCGTTCTATTTCAGTCTTTACTGCTTCGTATTGTGAAAATGGAACTGGACGGGGCTTGAAGAATTTAGGACGAGCCCCCTGCTTCAATTTCAATGATACCTTGTATGACAGACAAGTACCTAATCCCGGTTCGAAAAGTGATTTGAACTGTTTACAAAGGTTATCGACTTTTTGGATTGCTGCACTCTCGTTCCTTTCAGTTACCAGAGAGTTTATAGAGAGATTTGGAGCAGACAATTTTACGTCAAATGCTTGAAACCATGAGGTTCCGAAAATATTAACTCCTGAGGGAGCGTCTGTAACAAGGAGCCTTAAGCTCTTTGTAGTCTCTTGGAGCTGTACCTTTGCTGTAAACCATCCCAAAAGGGAGATTCCTGTGCCTCCATAACCCTGAAGTTTCGTGCTAGGTGGTTGCAATGTGGGTGCTCCGATAGCTTTGTAAGAGGATGCTGTTATTATTGAACAAGTTGCTCCAGAGTCGAGAAGCATATGAATAGGTGTTTTATTAATCAACACATCAATGTAATAGCGGTGTCCGGGTTGCACAGTCTGTTCTGGCGAGAGCGACTGAATTTCTTCAACCCAATAAACTGATTTAGAACAGCACACAGCTTCTATATGGCCCATCTTTCCACAACGATTACAATTTGTTTTGTAATGAGGGCAGTTGTAGCGAGAGTGCTTAATATGGCAATTGGGACACGACTTACGGTAATTTGGAACAAATTCAGATCCTGATTCAGATTTGCGACATTGTGGACTCGTTGCATGGCTCCCGTCACTTGATTCGGATGATCCTCTTGAACGAAATGGCCTGTGTTTGGAACGCCAAGGTACTCCTAATTTTCGGGATATGTTTGTTGAGCCGCCTCTATCTCTAGATTTTCCTCTTGGCTTCCTATATTCTGAAGCAAGTGTGTTTACTGCGTTTGGTTGACTGACTTCATCTAATGTCTTACTATCAATAATTGACTTAGCAGCTGTAGTCGTTTCATATGTTCGAGCTATGGAGAGAACATCATTCAGTGTTGGGTTTGTCATTTGTAAGGCACGCGTTCTTACATGGTCATGAGGAGTCTGCAGAATTAGTACGTCACGTATACTGTCATCAACCAATGACTGGTTACACCCTTCCTTGGGGCACATAAAATTACACTCCCTAGCAATCCCTCTTAACTCTGCTAACCATTCTCCATAAGTTTGATTAGCCTTCATTTGCGATCTGTAAAACTGGAAACGTGCTGCTAATATGTGTGCTCCTTCTGTGTAATACTCTTTTAATTTGTTAATCAGATCCATATAAGATTGGTCAGTAACATCTCCGACTCCAAACAACTTCTGAAGTAAAGAAAAAGTCTCTACTCCCACCCAAGAGAGAAAATATGCTCTCTTTTTCTCGTCACTTGTGACGTTATAAGCTTTGAAATGCTGTTGTAGTCGTAACTGATACGATTCCCATTTTTCATTGCTCGAATAGAATTCCGGGAAAGCTGGCACAAATGTCTGTAAGTTGGAGGGCTCACTCCCGTCAGAATGTCTTTGCAGTAATGTGCTCATCATTCGCGTCTGCAGTTCGAAGAACTGTCTCATGCATTCTTGAAATTCTTCAGGAGATTGGTCTCCCCTTCCTCCTCCCTGACACTACAGGTACCATCTGTTGTATGTCCGATGTTTGCACAAACCTGGATGTTCTCAACATGGATTGGAGTTATTTACACCGGTAAACTCTTTCTCTCGGAGTCAAATCATGATACATGGACCCTCACGCGTATGTGTACCGACTCGTCGTTAATTCACTGAGTATTTTTGACACCTCTCTAACTTTATTACAACGAAATAAATCACGTTTTTCCCTGCTCCCGCTCGACCGTTAGCGGTGAAAAATGTAGATGCAGCCACACGACCCCCTTCGGATCGGGTTATTTACAACTGAGACCCCAACAGATGGATCTATATCTCTCCCTCGTGATTTATAGATGTCTAGGGACCCTTCCCTACAAATTGAGTTCCGTTAACACACCCCCATCGTCAAGACCTTGATTGGGTCCTATCCCACCTAACCCTTCATCTTGGATTACTCTGGATAATTAATTTCCTCCTCCATAACTGATTCGAGAGATCGTGCGGAAGTAATTCCAATTTACTCGTGTACGTAAGTTGTATTTGATTCGCGGCCCTTTCAACTTGATTGTTCTGGCCTCGAAGAGATCGCACTAATTAAATCTGATTAGTTTATATCTCTTGCGAATTCAGTGAGTGTGATATTAACGAGTTCCTAAACGTAGGCTACGATTAAGTGGTTTAAACGACCATAGAGTGAATGACAATTGGGTAAAAATGAATGTTGTTGGTCGCGTTGGTCTCACAGCGGGGTTGGGAGATGTTACACGAAAACTGGGGAGAAATATAATTTCGTTCATAAATGCATATATATAATTTTTGGTTAATTATTTTCAATAATAAACCTTTGTAATCGACCTAGAAATTTTTTTGTTTTAACCCCCCTCCCCCCCTCCTCAAAATTTGATGGTTTATGTTTCGAGATGCATAGAATCTAAAAATCGAATTAATTGGAATTTTCTTCAGTAAATAGTCTCCTCATTGAAAGAATTGTGATGTTTTACGCGACATCTTGATTTACTATTTCTCGTTATGGCATTTTTAATGTTCATTGAAGACTTTTTAATGATCTACACGTTCATGTTACGGATGCAAAGAACTAAACTGCTCTGAAAAATTAAGTGATCACTGCCGAAAAAACTCAGTTTCGGATTCGTGGTGGCAGATCGTAAAATACCTGTTCCCTGAGATATATATTCTCACTTTTCGGTAGACAGTCAGAAAAAGAGTGTACGACAAATCTCAGCTCAATAGAATGGTCGTCTGAAGTAAACCAAGATAGTGTCCTCAGACAATGACCGGATTGTGCGGATAGTTTTTGAAGCAAGAATTGGCATATATCTCATTTCAATCCGTTCTCTCGAACTTAAATCGTCTGATCACAGTCCGTTGTTATTAATTTTTTAGGGACGGTTTATCAATTTTCTACATTAACTGTAGGATAGGTATACTGAATGCAGTGCTGTACTCCAAATAAAGAATGTGAGTCGTTTATCACTGCCAAATTAACTGGCGGATAAAATTATCCCTCAAATAAATTCTGATTTGATAAAAAAAGGAACCCATAAAAACAAGTTTTTAATGTAACTCTTTCTTTTTCTCATGTTCTCGGTTAATTTTATTGTTGTTTCAATATTTGGTAGTTTCTTGGCAACAGTAAATTGAAACAAAATCACATTGTTTCAAAATCACATTGATAATAACTTGAATTAAATTGACAAGGAAAATCATTTAATATTTTATTGACCCTGGATTCGTTGTCATTTTATGCAGACGTTCAATAGTATCCTTCTCCTCCCTCCTCCTCCTCATCCTCCTCCTCCTCCCTCATCCTCCTCCCTTCTCCTCCTCCTCCTCCTCCCTCATCCTCCTCCTCCTCCTCCCTCATCCTCCTCCTCCCTCATCCTCCTCCTCCCTCATCCTCCTCCTCCCTCACTCCTCCTCCTCCTCCTCCTCCTCCTCCTCCTCCTCCCTCACTCCTCCTCCCTCCTCCTCCTCCTCCTCATCCTCCTCCTCCTCCCTCACTCCTCCTCATCCTCCTCCTCCTCCCTCACTCCTCCTCCTCCCTCACTCCTCCTCATCCTCCTCCTCCTCCCTCACTCCTCCTCATCCTCCTCCTCCTCCCTCACTCCTCCTCCCTACAATACACAACACTTGTAAGGTGTCCCATATTAAATTTCAAATTTTCGAAAATTTATAGTATAACTAACTTTTTCTTCGCGAAAATTTGATAGATTAAAATGTACGCCAGCATGAACTCGTGTGCAAAATTTCAGATCGATTGGATATCGGGAAGTGGGTTAAAAATCGATCTGAAATTTTGTCTCAAGAAAGAAAGAAAGAAAGAAAGCAAGCAAGCAAGCAAGAAGAGAATCGAAGTTAATAGAAAGAGTTAAAAAATGGATCGACTATTGAAAAAAACCTGGTCTGACGTTACTTCCGCAACTGTGTCCATCATTTTATCAGCCTTGGCAAATCAGAAACCACCTCATTTTTGCCGTTTGTTTCATTTCTAGAGAGAGGACTACATATACGAATAGCAATTTTGCAACCTGAATTATTATGAATGAATTATTGTGATCAGTAAGTTGAGGACTTAATTTCATCTTCAATTTATGTTAGAATATAAAGAGCGGTATCTTTGTCCAACCGAAACCTCAATAAAAATACGCACTCGTCCCATATTAGTAGGTGATCTACACGGGGTCTTACTAGGTATATACGATTTTCTTTTCCATTCAACGAATTATGCTACGAAAGAATCTTCACCGTTGCTGCTATATGAAGACAAATCCCCAAATATATCCATTGGAAGGTACAAAAATAAAGATAATCAAACTTGAGATTCAAATAAGATTTTTGTAAATTAATAAACTTGTTCGAGGATCCAGCCGTCCAGGGACCAGATAAATTAAAATGCCAGATAGAGTTTAACTAGGGATTGATAAACACCCCCTATTGTGTTATCTAGAGGATCACGCTATCCTTCGGATAAATCCCTCTTATCCATTGGATAAATGTGATTGATAAAGCGGCCCTTAAGGGTTTATTTGTGACAGCTGTACTCTTATTAACCAACTTTCACGCCTACAGCTTAGCTCAACCCTGAAAACCCCAATAAAAAACAAAAACAGTGATTCCTTAATTTTGAACACAATTATTAAAAAATCGCTTACTTTTTTCAGTGAATTTTTGGCTGTAAACCCTTAAATAATGAACCATTTTTGAAGATTTTTCAAAAATTGTTCAGCATGAACTCAGCTTTTCAATGACGTATATACGATTTTTGTAAACCCTTGAAAGAGACCATTTGGGCGATCATTTGTTTGAAAACGCGAAAAACGAAAAATCTGTTCTTGGTTTACTTCGGACTGGACCGTTCTATTGAGCTGGGATTTGTCCTGAACTCTTTTTCTTGGTGTCTACTGAAAAGTGAGAATTCGTCTCAGTGGACAGGTATTTTACGATCTGCCACCACGAATACGAAACTAAGTTTTTTCGATAGTGATCCCTTAATTTTTCACAGCAGTGTATGTAGTTGACCGAAGGTTTCTTTCTCAACACTTTTCTTTCTCCCACAGTAACACTCATTCGTATCTACATTATTTTTTACTTTCTCCCACTCTCTGAAAATGGTCAAGGTGCGTTTATATATAATTTTGTAACTTTTTTATCTCTAAATTAGGTATGCAGTATCACAAAATTCTCCCCAAATATGGTTAAATATGCATCAATTGCCAGAATATGCAAAAATATGCAGTATAAAATTTGAGACAGAGTACCAATTTAAACTTAGTTTTTTCGACAGTGATCCCTCAATTTTTCACAGCAGTGTATGTGCAGTGGTACCTACTTGAAAATAAATTTTGTAAAATTCAGCTACCAAGGCCCCCATGTTAGTTTCTCTGTGAGGACTTCAGAAACTTGTTTGCGCTCTGTAGGTGACTCTGTAAGTACTTGTTCGTGCTATATAGTGCGTCTAATGGATTCCGTGATACTTTATAATTTATCGTAACCTATTTTCCACTTTATGTGCGACCCCAAACGACATTTTAGCGGCTGAAAGGTCACCAGCCTCTATTAACCCTCGTCGGGGGCTCTGATCCCTCTCGTGTGTGTCGTTGACGAGAACCGGGTGGTGTTGGGGGGGGTCTCACATTTTTATAGTTTAATTGAGGTTTAATGGTGAGGAAGATTTTCGCTTTTATTAAGAGGCGCCTTGGGAGACCCGGGGGGCGTCATAAAACTGCTTTCGCGCGGTTAATGGATCCCCTCCTTGTCCTCCCCCTTCTGTACTCCACTACGACTCCTCGACCTCCATTACTCCGTTACTCCACCACCACTCACGCCTCAGTCCTCCCCCATTTCTCCGTTACTACATCCTCTCCCACCCTTTACTCCGTTACTCCTCCTTCTCTCCATTACTTCGGAACTGCCTCTCTATCCTACACTCACACGTAATCTACGTCTTTACTGATATTTTCCTTTTAACAAATGCCAATGATAGATAGATAAATAGATAGATAGTTTTATTTGCCATCACACATATTTGCATAACAGTAGTCAAAAGCAAACACGCCAACTAACAAATACTAATTCACCAACTCCCAAATGATCAAATTAGCACTTAAATTTAAATATGCAGACATACAATTTTATGGAAGAACTTTATTTAAAAAAAGTCATTTAAAAAATATATAAATAATATAAATAAATAAATGGGAAAACTAAAATGTCGGCTACAGACCTAATAAGTAGTCCGTAACCACCCAACAAGTAGTGGCTTGGCCGGGGCGTCCCGGACCCAACCCACCATGGCGGCCCCCCGAGGATGATGTGTCAGCGTATGTGGTATCGCAAAGCTGTCTTCTTCTCCTTGGTCATTTACAATGTTAATATCTAATTTTTAGCGGATATTAAATATAAATAAAATTGTAAAACACATTCGTAAAAAAAAATATTAAATAAAAAAGTTCTAGTCATGCGGTACCAATCGGCGTTTGTCAAATATTTCGATTTTTTACACCTTTGAAATGAAACCCCCCCCCCCCCCCCACAATCCCTCTTGAGATGTATTGCGGATAGCCTTCCCGAAGCATCCTTCTGTCTAGTTTGGTATAGTATTCATCCTTTCTCACCTTTTCGACGCGGTTGTTCTTCGACCCCGCTAACCCTCTCTTGTTTTATAGCAATTCCAAGTCGAATTGAGAATTTTCCAAACCAAATTGAGAATTTTCCAAACCAAATTGAGATTTTTCCAAACCAATTTGAGATTTTTCCAAACCAGTTTGAGTATTTTCCAAGACAATTTGAGAATTTTCCTAACTAAGAATGTTCTAAAAAAGTCCAGTCATGCAGCATGACCCCATGAGCGAATTTTTGAAGAAATCTTCGACATTTCAGTCGCTATTGATCGTGTAGAGAAATTGTAGTTAATGATTTTGATAGACAAACATGGAATCAAAAAAAATTTTTTTTTTTTAACAAGCACCTAATACCTACGTTTTAAACAGCATGGTTCTAGGATTGGTTATACAGGGATACTTCCATAAGAGTAGTTCAATCTAAATTTGGACAATGTTTCATGCAAATATTACCGATTTTTACAACTTGCGAACGGCATTATTCCGATTTTTGACTGATTTTTCAACTTTGAAATTTTTGAAAACTTGATACATAGGTGTTCTTATAGGAAATTTCACGCTGATTCCGAATATACCACATGTTAGTATGCTGAAAAAATTATTTCGCACAACAAATTGCAAAAAACAGGCTATTTAGAAATTTTTGACTACATTTTTGAAAATTTCAACCCGAAAATGTAATCCAATCATGCTGGCCAACGAAATTGAACTTTCGTTTCTTGTCCTTAACATTTTAAAATTTTTTTTAAGTTTCTAGCACAATTCTACGGACAGTTATCGTCTGGAATGACACATACATACATACATACATACATACATACATACATATAATACATACATACATATAATACATAAATACATATAAAATGCGTTAAACTTCAGAATATGATTCAAAATAGCCTGAAACGGATTTCTGCATAACATTTTTTCAAAAATTTACAAATTTTGAGGCGAGAGCAATAGCTAAATTTTCTTCAAAAATTCGCTAAAAGAAAGGAGAAGGGGATCATCCAAATCAAATTGACAATTTTTCAAAGCAAATCAAAACTTTTAAATAAGAATAAAATTGCACAATACATCGTTAAAACAAAAAGAAATTCGCATTTTTTCATTTAAAAAAAAAATCACATTTTTCATATTTTTGAGAAAAATGAGGTATTATGGAAATTCAGTGTAGAGGGTTTCTCAGCTGCTGCGTTCGTTAACTGCACGAACATGTCCATCATCTAATTCATCAGCTGATGAAATGGTGGGGATGCTTCGAAACGAGATCCTGCGGTGACTCACTAAGAAAGTTTCTCACGTAAAGCTTGGTTTTTGAGAAAGAATTCTTCTTTTTTTTTCCTATATTCTCAAATTGTTTTAGAAAATTCTCAAATTGGTTTGGAAAAATCTCAATTCGACTTGGAAATGCTATATTTGAAAAATCTCATTTTTTCACGCGGTTTTTCATTCGACACGGCTGTGGGGATGATGTCACCGTCCAAAATGCCCCTGGCGGCCTGCGTCGGAAAAGCGCCGTCTCCCGCCCCCGGGGGCCGTTGCCCCCCTGCCCCCATAGGTGTACCTAACTATGTTGTTCATGGGACAGGGGTAGTACGTATTCATATTAGGTACTTAAATCCCAATAACGTAGAAGATACATTACCTACTAGTAAATATGCAATATTTCATGAACTTTCTATCACCTTGAGCTCTTTTTACCGATTTCATTTGTTCATGGATATGGGAATATGTAACGATTTGTATATCAAGAATCAAAGCTTATGAAACAATAGTACCTGACTATATTTCAAAAACATTGTCCATTCATCCAGCTGTTGAAAAGAATCGACCTCAGATTCTCGAAAGTTTGAATAAATTCTCCGATACTTGAAAAAATAGAAATAATCCAAAAGTATCTATACTTTTTTTTTTTTTTTTTTTTATTTTATTTTTTCAATAATCGATTCTTTGAGGAATTGATTCTTTTTTACCATCCCTGCGCTGAATCGGCGTTTTGAACGGTTCCGGCCTTCGACGCTCCGCTCGGGGGCAGCTGGTGACGTCACTACCGTCCAAAGCGCCCCTGGCGGCCTGCGTCGGAAAAGCGCCGTCTCCCGCCCCCGGGGGCCGTTGCCCCCCCCCCCCCGGCGCCACGCGGGGGCCACCGTCGCGGAAGGGGGAAACCCGTGTATGTACCTACCCTACCTTCCCGCGGTTAAAATCGATAGCCCTCGAGGGAGCCCGCTGGTTTTGTCCCATCATTAAACCTCACCTGCCACTTTTCTTGCCTCTGTCGCAGCCTCTCGCTGTTGTTCCCACAGCCATTTTTCTCCCTTTTTTCCCTGAATTTTTCATGTTCCGTCCTTTTTTTTCATGTAGGTTTTTGTCCATTACCTTTCGTATCCCGTGTATCCGGGAAGAGGGAGCAGCGAACAAAAAATCGTCACCCCCTGGGTGTTCATCACTGTCATTTTCTCGCTCATTACGCTGAAACGTCCTCCTCCCATGATAAGGTCTACATTAAAAAAGTTGCCAACACATGTGATGTTTATCTTTTTTAATCAATTCATCCTAGCGAGTCAGTACATTAAGTAATATGGACAGGGATGAGATTCATTCGAAAATAATGAGGAATGAAATACAAATTGTCTGATGACCATTGTTCTAATCAAGATACTTATCTAATATACAGGGTGTCTCGACTTAAGTAGGTAAGACAAGGATCGATTTTGAAAGCAATTCGCAACAAACAGAACCTCATAGAGTTTTGTTTTTTAAAGGCTTCGTTTTCGAGTTATTGACGATCTAAGATTTTTTTCGTGTTTTCGACCTTATCTCTTAAAAATGGCTGTGACCCCTTCATTCTTTGAGTATTCTCAAAGCTGAGGATACCATTGGAAAGAACGTTAAATTTCCTATCTTTTTGATGCCAAATCATAATTATTCAAGAGAGTTAAAAGACCGAAAAAGAGGTCAAAGTACAAACTTTGTAAAATTCTAAAAATTTGGGTTTTTTTCAATCGATTTCTCCCTAAATAAAAAAAATGAACACTCGTTTGCAAGTACAGTAAAAACTTCAAAATCTCATCAGCTTTCTAACGGTATAGCCAAAAATAAAACGTATAGATAAAAGTAACAACAAGGAGAAAAAAAGGCTTTTGAATGCGAAAAAACGTGGTATTTTAAACGAAAATCGATGGATTTCAGGAAAAAACAAACCCCCACAACTTTATGATTTAAATGTCGAATTCTACGTAAGTTTTTACGCTGAATCGAATGGTGACACTTGCAGACCTCTACGACTAACGAATAAGGGCGAAAGTGACCCCCACCCACATGGATGCTTAGTAGCATTGAGTTTCTAAAGGGCCCTTCTCTGAGGTTCGAGGGTTAAAGGGCACTTTTCGAGAATTCGAGATTTAAATCATAAAGTTGTGGAGGATCGTTTTTTCCTGAAATCCATCGATTTTCGTTGAAAATACCACGTTTTTTTGCATTCAAAAGCCGTTTTTTCTCCTTGTTGTTACTTTTATCAATTTTTTGGCTATACCGTTGGAAAGCTGATGAGATGTTAAAGTGTTTACTGTACTTGCAAATGACTGTTCATTTTTTTTATAGAAGAAAAAATCAGATTAAAAAAACCCAAATTTTTAGAATTTTACAAAGTTTGTACTTTGACCTCTTTTTTCGGCCTCTCAACTATATTGAAAAATTATGATTTGGCGTCAAAAAGATAGGAAATTTAACGATCTTTCCCATGGTATCCTCAGGTTTGAGAATACTCAAAGAATGAAGGGCTCACAGCCATTTTTAGAAGATAAGGGCGAAAACACGAAAAAAATCTTAGATCGTCAATAACTCGAAAACGAAGCCTCTAAAAAACAAAACTCTAGGATGCACTTTTTGTTGCAAATTACTTGTAGAATCGATCCCTGAAGTCTTACCTACTCAAGTCGAGACACCCTGTACTTTATGGAAGGTGCAGTATGTTTTGTAAATGACTAAGAGCCCGCTTCGTTGTTTACAGCGCCAACCCCGTCAAATACATGTTGCTCTGCTATTTGATAGTGAATGCACACTGAACCCCACACCGGCAAAGCATAAATAAGTAGAGAATGAACTATAGCGTAGTAAAATTGCCTTTTTAATTTTATGCCCATGAAGTTTACTCCTCTACAAACTGGTATTAACTGTCTAAGCTTTGTTGATAAAATTTTGGTATGCTTCTCCCAAGTTAGACACTGATCTATTACCACTCCAAGATAATTAGTTTCTCTTACTTGTTCTATAGCTGGACATTTACAATTTACTTTACAGCCGTGATCTGCATGACATATAATATTTCCTAAGTTTGGGATGGATGCTGCTAGCCAAGAGAACAACAGAAAGTGTGTTTTAGCGTAATTAAGCTTCAGATTCTTCAGTTTCAACCATTTATTCAGTTCAGTGATATTTCTTGCTGCTTTCTCTTTAACATCTTCCCATGATTTTCCTCTAACTATCATCGCCGAGTCATCAGCAAAACAAATCATTTCCCCGTCTATGTTCCTCGTAAATACACCATTACAATATATAATGTATAGTAGTGGGGCAAGGACTGTGCCTTGAGGGACAGCATATTGAAATGAACACGGATCACTAATATAATCATCAATTTCAACTTTTTGCTCTTTCAAAGATAGCTCTGCACCCATCTTATAAAATTTGGGTGGAACTTCTGTGATATTAGCGTCTGAATGAGATTTGTGTGGGGTACAGTGTCAAAAGCGTTTGTCATGTCCTTGAATACAACTAATACTTTTTCTCCTGCGTCTAGAGCTAACGTAATTTTTTCTACTAGGCACATGATTGCATCAAGAGTACTCTTACCCGCTTGAAATCCAAACTGATTTTCATGGATAATTTTTTGATTTTTCATAAATTCCATAAGGTAAATTTTCAATGCTTTTTCTATAATTTTTGCAATATTTGATAGCAACGAGATTGGTCTATAGTTATTGATTAATTTAGGATCACCAGCCTTGTACAAAGGTGTAATTTTGGCACTTTTATAGATATTCGGGAAAATTGATGTTTTACAACTAAGATTTATAATATGAGTAAGTGGTTTAATTATGTACTCTTTCACTTTTTTCAGAGTTTCTACAGTGACCCCATCAAACCCCGGGCTAGAATCCCCCCCTCAACCCATTAATTATCCCACTTACTGCCTCTTCAGATATCTTCCAAAGTGGTGCACTTTCATTGGATTGCGGTATGGTTGGATCCGCACAAACCACAGATTTATCAGCTAGTTTCTTTCCAATGCTAGAAAAGAAATTTGCCGACACATGCGTTGGTTTTACACATGCGAAGCCACTGGCCATACCTGTCATGCTTCGCACAGAAGCTCGTAATTTTGAGTGTCAACCTCCACTGCGTGGATGACTACCCAGCCCTTGAGGATCTCCGAGTCCAGCATGGGCCTTCTCAGTGGGTTGACGTTCTGTCTGGGCAATATTAAGTCCAGTACCAATTGATCTGGTATGTAGGGGATGCAATTGAAACATGTAGGGGATGTTGCATGCTTCGCTCGCAAACGGTAGATCTCTAAGGGTAGGTTTAACTTCTGTAGGGGATGCTGCTCGCTTCGCTCGCTTGAGGAAGTTATACTGCCCACCCAACATGTAGGGAATGATGCTCGCTTCGCTCGCAAACGGTAGATCCCTAAGGGTAGGTTTAACTTCTGTAGGGGATGCTGCTCGCTTCGCTCGCTTGAGGAAGTTATACTGCCCACCCAACATGTAGGGGATGTTGCTCGCTTCGCTCGCAAATGGTAGGTCTCTAAGGGTAGGTTTAACTTCTGTAGGGGATGCTGCTCGCTTCGCTCGCTTGAGGAAGTTATACTGCCCACCCAACTTGGCAGACGTTTTTTTCTGTTGGAAATTCTTACAAACAAATTAAATCTTATAAAACTAAGTGGAACCACGAAAAGTTTATTAGGGAATGTTGCAAAGTGTGGCATGTAGGGAACGTTGCTCGCTTCGCTCGCAAAGTGTGGCTGTATACATGCGATGTATTACAATTGAAACGTGTAGGGGATGTTGCTCGCAAACGGTAGATCTCTAAGGGTAGTTTTAACTTCTGTAGGGGATGTTGCTCGCTCCGCTCGCTTGAGGAAGTTATACTGCCCACCCAACTTGGCAGACGTTTTTTTCTGTTGGAAATTCTTACAAACAAATTAAATCTTATATAACTACGTGGAACCACGAAAATTTTATTAGGGGATGTTGCTCGCTTCGCTCGCAAGGTATACCTGTATATCCTTGAGGAAGTTATACTGCCCACCCAACTTGGCAGACGTTTTTTTCTGTTGGAAATTCTTACAAACAAATTAAATCTTATGAAACTACGTGGAACCACAAAAAGTTTATTCGGGGATGTTGCTCGCTTCGCTCGCAAGGTATTGCTGTATATATTTGTAGGAAAAAATCCGAATTTATTCTGTTGACATGGCTCTCGCTTCGCTCGCAAGGTATACCTGTATACCCTTCAAGACGTAAGTGCGTGTACCTGCTCGCAACCCGTTCCCGTCAGTTGCAAGCCCCGCCTCATCGAACCCCTGACTTCGTAGAGCCTTCTCGCGAACACGGCAAAATTAATTTCTGATGTTAAACGCTTCTTCTCGCTTCCGCTCGCGATTTGACCGACTTAACGTCACTTTTTTCGATATCCGATTTCGGATTCAGATTCTGCGGACCCAAAGCTGTATTTCGCCCGCGAAAACCGTTCCGAAAAACGTACCTTTATGGGGTATATTTTAATCGGAAAAAACCAAGTTTTTCGGCGGACTTTTCGAGAAAACGGGTCCGTACTCTCGCATTTTTTTAACGCATTTCCCGATACTTTTTTCGCGATCCGATCGCGCCGTCGTCTTCCTCGTAGGAAAACCTACGAAACCCGTATTTTTCCGGAATTGTCAACGGCCGTTTAGAGGGGTAGGGGAAGCGGGGAAGTCCAAAAAGCGCACATTAATTATTACTTCGACCCCCCTCCCGCCCTACGGCCCATGGTTCGGGTGGGATTAAACAATTTTGAATTCGCTTATACACCCTATCGGAAAATCCCAAGAAGATCCCCCCACTCGTAGATCCGGCCCACTCAGCCGTTTGGCCGTGCATAGACACGACAAACAGACAGACAGACGGAGTTTCATTCTTATTAATAACTAGCCGCTCCGGCTCGCTACGCTCGCCTCCACGTCCAGCCGGGGGGCAAGCCCCCCGGACCCCCCTTAAATTGCTCGCTTCGCTCGCAAAATGTGGCATGTAGGGAATGTTGCTCGCTTTGCTCGCAAATGGTAGATCCCTAAGGGTAGGTTTAACGTGTGTAGGGGATGTTGCTCGCTTCGCTCGCAAACGGTAGATCTCTAAGGGTAGGTTTAACTTCTGTAGGGGATGCTGCTCGCTTCGCTCGCTTGAGGAAGTTATACTGTTCACCCAACTTGGCAGACGTTTTTTTCAGTTGGGAATTCTTACAAACAAATAAAATCTTATAAAACTACGTGGAACCACGAAAAGTTTAGTGTGGTATGTAGGGAATGTTGCTCGCTTCGCTCGCAAAGTGTGGCTGTATACATGCGATGTATTACAATTGAAACATGTAGGGGATGTTGCTCGCTTCGCTCGCAAATGGTAGATCCCTAAGGGTAGGTTTTACTTCTGTAGGGGATGCTGCTCGCTTCGCTCGCTTGAAGAAGTTATACTGCCCACCCAACTTGGCAGACGTTTTTTTCTGTTGGAAATTCTTACATTCAAATTAATTCTTATAAAACTACGTTGAACCACGAAAAGTTTATTAGGGAATGTTGTACTGCCCACCCAACTTGGCAGACGTTTTTTTCAGTTGGGAATTCTTACAAACAAATTAAATCTTATAAAACTACCTGGAACCACGAAAAGTTTATTCGGGGATGTTGCTTCGCTCGCAAGGTATACCTGTATATGTGTAGGACAAAGTCCGTATTTATTATTTGAAATGACTCTCGCTTCGCTCGCAAGGTATACCTGCTCGCCTCGTAACATTGTGACATCGAACCCTTCACGTCAATTCTTGAGCCTTCTCTCGTCCACGGCACAATTTTAATCGCTTTGCTCGATTCCGCTCGCAATTTGACCTACTTTCCGTCACTTTTTTCGATATCCGATTTCGGATTCAGATTCGGCGGGATCAAACCTTTATTTCGCCCGCGAAAACCGTTCCGAAAAACGTACCTTTATGGGGTATATTTTAATTTAAAAAAACCAAGTTTTTCGTCGGACTTTTCGAGAAAACGGGTCCGTACTCTCGCATTTTTTTTGACGCATTTCCCGATACTTTTTTCGCGATCCGATCGCGCCGTCGTCTTCCTCGTAGAAAAACCTACGAAACCGGTATTTTTCCGGAATTTTCGACGGCCGTTTAGAGGGGTAGAGGATGCGGGGAAGTGGAAAAAGCGCACATTAATTCTTACTTCGACCCCCCTCCCGCCCTACGGCCCATGGTTCGGGTGGGATTAAACAATTTTAAATTCGCTCGCTCCCACTTTTGGAAAATCCCAAGAAGATCCCCCCACTCGTAGATCCGGCCCACTCAGCCGTTTGGCCGTGCATAGACACGACAGACAGACAGACGGAGTTTCATTCTTATTAATAATAGTATAGATAGAGATATATTTAGTTTTAAGCCTGCACATCACCTAGTCTTATTAGTTATTTGGGGGTTTTCCTCACTTAAGGCTTTAATCAGTGGTCGTCGCTGTATCCCTTGTGGCTGTATCTTTGCGAAATGCTGATTACCTATTGTTTTTTCCCCCATGATTGTTTTTTTCCCCATGATGGGAATCCGTTTTATGACGAAGAATCCCATGGCACCCCTTAGAAATGTGTAGATTGTAGTTTTCCTTTTGTCACCATGTTCAATGCCACTACAGACCCTTATGGTTGCCGTGATAATCACTTTTTTTTTTAAATGATAAAATACAAACAAAAAAAAACAACTTTTAGCGAATTTTTGAAGAAAATTAAGCTATTGCTCTCGCCTCAAAATTTGTAGAATGTGAATTTTTGAAAACATTTTATGCAGAAATCCGTTTCAGGCTATTCTGAATCATATTCTGAGTTTAACGCATTTTTTTATGTATGTATGTATGTATGTATGTATGTATATATGTATGTATGTATGTATGTATGTATGTATGTATGTATATATGTATGTATATATGTTTCATTCCAGACGATAACTGTCCGTAGAATTGTGCTAGAAACTTCAAACAAATTTTAAAATGTTAAGGGCACAAAACGAAAGTTCAAGTTCGTTGGCCAGCTTGATCGGATTACATCTTCGGGTTGAAATTTTCAAAAATGTAGTCAAAAATTTCAAAATAGCCTGTTTTTTGCGATTTGTCGTGCGAAATAATTTTTTCAGCATACTAACATGTGGTATATTCGGAATTAGCGTAAAATTTCCTATAAGAATATGTATCAAGTTTTCAAAAATTTCAAAGTTGAAAAATCAGTCAAAAATCGATGACTGGACTTTTTTGTTCATAAGGTCATGCATGAAAATTTGTCATGACACAACCCAATCTGAATTGTATTACCCGTTCACCAGCACATAAATATAGGCTAAATTTCCGTAAAATCATGTTTGTAACCGGAGGGTCGAAGAATTAATTTTATTTGATTACTGTATTAATTAATTAACTACTCATTCATGTTATAGGCACATGTTATAGGTGTTTTAGCAGAACAGCTTGGCTGGGACAACGAATTAACCGTTGAACTTTAATTAACTACGAAACGACGTCGATATGTCGGTACTAATAAAGAATTCCATTTATAACGTAGATTGCCTAATCGGATAATATTGATTCAAATAGGCATCGAAGGTGTATGAGAGTTTATATTGGGAGTAGCAGGATGATAATTATTTTAATCCGATCGTTCGAGGCACGTTATTGTTATTTTTCACCCCTTTGTGCAATAATACTACACCTCCAATATTAAAAACTTGGTATATGAACCGATGAGGCTTTTCGTTATGTTCCTGCATAATGAATGATTTTCTGAAATACTTATTCATTATGCGAAGGACGCGTTGGATTTCAATGAAGAGTCGCATGTCCTATAGTTTAACGACTGCTGTTTCAGTATATT
Source organism: Adelphocoris suturalis (assembly GCA_030762985.1). Lineage (NCBI taxonomy): Eukaryota > Metazoa > Arthropoda > Insecta > Hemiptera > Miridae > Adelphocoris > Adelphocoris suturalis. The sequence continues at coordinate 83,685,635 of CM061046.1, forward strand.
CAATTGTTTCAGAATATATTATTCAACTTTAAACATAGGGGTTTGACATAATAACGAACTGAAGCAGAAACAACCCAGCCCCTGTTTTTAGGACGCCTGTTGAAAACCAGGTCATAGAAGCAAGGCTTCGTCAAATACAGGGACGGCCTATTATAATATTACGGATTGCGGAGGTGAGGTAAAGAAAAAAAAAATTTTTTTTGAATAAGAATTTCACAAAATGAGCTGAATAAAATCGAACACGAAACCCCACAAACGGCAAAAAGTGATTAAATTTATATATTTTGACATTATATTACTTGGAAAAAGTTTTTCAACTATGAACTACAATACTTGAAAATTAATACTAAAAATTATGCTGACAAATTACTTTAATTTTATTGAATTGTGCAAAAAACCGATAAAAATGCTATTAATACAAATGTTCGTTGAATAACAGATAGAACAATATTTTGCCTTAAAATTTACTGTCGAAATTTATTTACTTTCGGAATGCTCAAATTCAAAATCAATATAAATACAATATTATAAATAAATATAATATTTAACTGCAATATATAATGTTATATTTCACGACGATTCGCTCATACGAAAATGCCATATTACTGTAGCTTTTTTAATTCGATTTTTGATTCCACGTTTTGAAAATAAATAAACGAAAATGGGTCATTCTCATTTCATTTGCCGCTTTGGGTCGTTTGGGACCTTCAGTGACGTGAAATATGAAAGTGCTCGAAAATGAGGTTAGATCGGCAAATACTACTCATTGTACATTGCAGATTTGTGTTCCATAGATGAACAGTGAGTTTTTCATTGATGTATTGTATATATTTTTTCGTATTAAAAAACATGATATCCAACTCATGAGTGTTACCAAATTTCAAAAATTGATTTCTGTAAAATGGATGACTTTGGCAAAATTGTTGTCGGAGTTCAAGTTGGTACAAAAGAATGACGTTCAAACGTACTATTCAGATTTTACGGAATTCGTGTTGAAGGCAGTGTAATTGAGCTTAAATCTTAGGAGTGTTACCCTATTAATGCTATTGTATTATCAGGAGTGTTACCCATCCTTGGTCACACTCCTGAGAGGTAACACTCATGAGAATTTCCAGTAAAAATGGCGTCACACAGGATGATGAAGTGACAAAACTCGGGGATGGCTACTGTTTGAAACCTGTCACCAAGCAGTATGGTTGTTGATATCGGATTATTTTGTTTAAGCACTAACAACACTCCTAATTAGTGTAACACTCATGGTTGAAAATTAAAATACTCATCGTGCAGTAAAAACTGCTGCAACTTCAAGCACTCCACTACAGTCTCACACCTTCAACTGGACAATATAACCTTCACATCTGATTGTTTCCCGCCATTTTTCATCAGCTTTCTTAATTGCGAAAATGATAACACTCCTGAGGTCCCATTGAGAAGAGATATGGGGTACTGACTAAAAACTAGTTTTTCACGGGGTCGGGAAAAATCTTGAAAATATAAATCCTTACCTACTCTAAATAAAGAGGAACCAACCTACTGTAGCTAGTAACCCTGGCTAGTTCTAGATTGTCATTGTTTTGTAACTACCTAACTTCTACATACGTGTTAAGTAGGAGGGGACAGTAACACTCATGAGTTTCCAGGGTTTCAGGTTCCATTCGTCATCACTATGTATTGGTTAAAGGGGATTTTGGGCACTCAATTTATTACTTAGTTGATCTCCCAACTTATACTACCCTTTTTTCGCCAAAATCGCTAGTTTTGGTCAAGAATTATGAGAATTCGCCGTCGGGGACATGAAAGCGGCAAATGAAATGAGAATTACCCAAATTCGTAATGGTGTTCCTCAATGAAGACGATGGAAAATCACAGAGACCATTTTCTCCAATCTCAGACTCAAGGTGACACACGGAATTGATTTGCGTAGAAAGAAATACCAACTCCACCTGAAGGTAAAAAAAGGTGTTAGGAGCTACCACCACCAGTTGTATTGAAATGGGAAGGAGGAACGATCTGCTGATTGGTGGAATAGGCATGACGGCTTGGAAGCCAACAGCCTTGTAAATCTCGACCCTGAACCTTATTGTCGCGGCTCTTAAGTCATTATCTCTGTCACTTATCTTTAAGTGTGGCATTGAAGTTAGAATCCCCTTGTTGCATCAACTTGGATCGATTTTTTGTTTTTTGAAACCTCGAAAGTTATTTCCGGTGTTCGTGAGCTCGGATCGCGTGATTGATTTCTCCAATATTTGTTCGCCGGCTTCCGTCTTACGAGGTTGACCCCGTTTTCGACTTAGCAGCTGAGCGTCTCGGGTGGGTAATCAACGTGTGGCATCTTGAGCCGGGAACTTCAAAGTCTTTAATGAGTTGAGTCAGGTTACCCGCGGAGCTTGGGGGAACTGGGACGCCAACTGTCAAACTGCAGGGTTTGCGAGATTCTGACGTCTTAATTGTCAAATGGACCCGTCTAGGTGCTCTAGGAGCCACTTTGATTCCATTCATCCGAATTCGATGTAAAGTGCGAGAATAGAAAGTTCCAAAAGCGATAGGGAAATCGAGATGAGCCGCCTTATCGTGAACGGAAAACACTATTTCGCATGTGCGGGAAGATGAGGTGCGTCATCTCCAATATAATAGCTTTATTCCTCCTATACGTAATTTAATCCAAGAGCCAAGGATGAGAATAGGTTGTAATTTCAGAAAAAGGATTAACATTAAATTTTAAAAATGTAGTCCGTTCTGAGTGAGAAAATCTTTGTCTGCTATCTCGAAATTGGTGGAATACAAAATGATGGCTTCATAAGATGCTTAATTTGCCAATTTTAAAGTTTTTTTCTAATAATTCCTAAACTGTATATCCTACAGAAATTTTTATACGTAGCGAACATGTAGAGCATAAAAAAACCAAAGCGATTCGACCCAAAAACAATGCAGTTTTTAACGAAACAAGGGAATTAGGGACAATCGTAAATCGGGGTAACTTTAGGAGGGTCCTCTCCTTCCCCCGTCAAGACTTTTTCCCTCACCTAGGGGACTGAATATTGGTGTGATTCATGTCTGCCAAACCTCATTCGATTCACGGTTAAATACTTTCCAAAGTTCATATCGAGCATGTTTTTACTCAGACCGTTTCCCATTAAAGTACGAAGCAAAAGGCTGTTTTTGCGAACTTTATGCGTAAAATGACATAAAATTCATGATCTTGGCTGTAAGTCAGGGGAAAAGGTCACAGCTGAAATACGCTCTATGCGAACTTCGGAAAGTATTTATTCTTGAGTAGAATGAGCTTTGGCAGACTGAAATCAGACCAGTATTAACGCCAATAGGTGATTTTGAAGGGCATAAGTATAATTTTTTAACTCTTTCTTTTAACTTCGATTCTCTTCTTGCTTGCTTGCTTGCTTGCTTGCTTGAGACAAAATTTCAGATCGATTTTACACCCACTTCCCGATATCCAATCGATCTGAAATTTTGCACACGAGTTCATGCTGGCGTACATTTTAATCTATCAAATTTTCGCAAAGAAAAAGTTAGTTATACTATAAATTTTCGAAAATTTGAAATTTAATATGGGAGACCTTACAAGCGTTGTGTATTGTAGGGAGGAGGAGGAGGGAGGAGGAGTGAGGGATGAGGAGGAGTGAGGGATGAGGAGGAGTGAGGGAGGAGGAGGAGGAGTGAGAGAGGAGGAGGATGAGAAGGAGGAGGAGGAGGATGAGGAGGAGGAGGAGGAGTGAGTGAGGAGTAGGAGGAGGGAGGAGAAGGATACTATTGAACGTCTGCATAAAATGACAACGAATCCAGGGTCAATAAAATATTAAATGATTGTCCTTGTCAATTTAATTTAAGTTATTATCAATGTGATTTTGTTTCAATTTACTGTTGCCAAGAAACTACCAAATATTGAAACAACAATAAAATTAACTGAGAACATGAGAAAAAGAAAGAGTTACATTAAAAACTTGTTTTTATGGGTTCATTTTTTAGGTATTTAGTTGATCATAAAATGTTTATAGTAAGATTTTTCTGTTTGCTTTTAAAGACATCAAATCCAGCACGTTATCAGCCGCGAACGACAGTGGATAATGAATTGACATCATGGTCAAATGAGAAAGGCGTTCGTTACCCATCTCATTTCTAAGGTATTTTTCTAATCTTAATTTCTAAGGTACTGCTGGATCCCGTAACGTAAAAGTTAGGAAGACATCTAGGAACATTCTCCCCGTAGGATATTGTAAGGAGTGTGGGGCGGAATACAGAACCCCGTGACGCACATAGGATAGATAAATTTCCCCTAGACTGCAAGATCTCATGAAGTAAATTTATGAATTTTCTAATCCCGGAACGGATGGTGATGTGTTGTGTGAATTTCCGCTCCGCAAGAAAATCGATTTTCAAAGCGTTAGATCGCGTTTTTTTTTTTTTTTTTTTTTTTTTTTTTTTTTTTTTTTTTTTTTTTTTAACCAGAAACCGATGGAAAACGTACCAGACAGGTTCACACTACCAGTCATAATTCTTCAAATTCCTACTTCGAAGTTGAGTGCCAAATTTGGTCTCATTCACTGATTCCAAATATGTTAACTTCATTATTGTTATTGTTGTGATATCGTAGGAGCAACGTAATTATGTAGATCAGTCACATGGATGATACCTTGGTGAATAGTCAAAGAGACAATGCAACCCAATGTCCCCATTGTTCTAGAGGCTTTACAAGAAGAAAACTCACTCTACATATACGCTCCAGACATCCAAATATTGCGAACCTGAATACCAACCGTGGTACTCGAAGTATAATATCAATACCAAATTCTGATCCTATTCAGAACTGTTTCATAAGAGGCTTCGGGGACGGGATGTTAAATTCTCCAGGAGGCTGTACCACATTAAGATGGGACATGCTGTAGCAGAGAGCCATGCGTCTGCAAGGAAAGCAGTACGAGTTACCTCAGGGAGCGGTCGGCGTGTCACTCCTTGCTGATGAAGTGAAAGGGCTAGCCAAGGGAATACGAGATTCGGAGAGAATTTTCTTCCTCTGTAGTACTGTCCTCCACAGAGAGAAAGGAATCCCTTCAGGGGAAGAAGTCAGAATGCTTCTGAACACCATAATAAAAATGTGGAGTGCTGAAAGGTATGAAGAGTTGCTACACGGCAAGGCTTACAAGGGTCGTTTAGGTATAGTGCTAGAGGCGTTGATCTGTCTTTAAGGTCGTATACATGACCTATGTCCGTGTACCGAAATATTTAACTTCTTATCTCAGGAATCTTACGTCTACGTATTGGAGCTATTAGCAGAACCAATGGGTATTATAAAAATAATTTCTGAAGAATTTAACATCAGACGAATATTGAAATAATAAATAATAACTATTGAAATAATAAATACTTCCCTAACCATGAATAATTTTTTAATTCATCAAAAAATTTCGGGGGGGGTCCGGACCCCATGGACCCCCCCTCTGGCTACGTGCCTGTGCGTCAGTGGCCTATTTTTTAGTGTAAAGTAATTTTATGTCACTCCAGTTAACCATTGTATTATAGCTGTGTTAACAAAATACGATAGAGCCAATTACTGAATTCATTTTTCACGTCCGAACGACATTTTTCACTTATCCTGCGTGTCGACGAGATTTTACACAAAAAAATAGTTTTTCAAATATTTCAGTTGTATACTAAGTCAGATATCCCTCAATGTGCAGAGAGCAACAAAATACTATGTGAAGTTTTCCCGGGAAAATGAGGGTCAGAAGATCATGAGAAAAATGTCTTAGGAACAGGGATTAATGGTAATTTATTTGCAGTAGTTACTTTGTCTGTAGAACTTTGGACAGCCGCACACTGTAAGGTCACATTTTTGATCAAAACTTCAAACCCGATTTTCTCAGAATGACGTTTTTTGACATAGTACGGTGTTGCACGAAGATACAGAAGTATTGACGAGGGTAGGAGAGGACTGGCCCAAAATTATCCCGGTTTTTCAATTGTTTGTAATCATCGTATTTTGAAAGGTGATTCAGAGTTTTAGGGTATCGACATGGATCCATATGTCTTTGCTCTGGGGGGTCAACCAAAAATTTTCGTCACGCAAAAGTTGATGTCACAATTTCTAATGATGTTCACGTACAACCCGTCCGCTGCTAGGGGAATGGAACTTCCGCAGTTTTCATCGCACAGAAATCATTCGCCACTCGTTGGAAAGCGCTTGATTTATGTGATAAATGTTCACATCTCAAGCTACCAATTTCTTCCTCCTTACGTACCTGACTACATTCCTAAACTAAGTTGATTGGACTATAAACAATTTTAATAAGCCGGTTACAATATTCTTAACGTAAAGCAATAGCATGATTTACTCCACTCCATAGGAAACATTTTCATCCTCTTGACAACAGTCGACTGTTAACAACAACTCAACGACTCATTGTAGTGGCTTCTCTCCACAGTCTCCACAGTTATTTTCAACATTTCCACAAGTAAACCGTTGTTTTGTTGGAATTAGTCGGGATGTGGCCCAGGGAAAATAAATGAAATTATTTTATTTATTGTTTTATTCGGTAACGTTTCGTCCTCTTACTGAGGACATCTTCAGATCTTGGTGTGTCCAAGAAAAAATTGTATAAATTGTATAAGACCAATAAATTAATTTAAAAATAAAGACATATCCATGTATCATGGTGTCTGCTTGTAAAGCAGATAGTAGAACTCGTTTACGAGTTTATGATTTTTTTTTTTTTTTTTTTAATCCTCTACAATTTTTTTAGGTATCAAAATTTCTGTAGCATACGTACGGTTTAGATATTAAAATTTCAAATGGAGAATTTAAGCCATCTCATGTGACCGCAATTTTGTATTCCGAAAATTTAGTTCGTTCTGACTAAGAAAATCTTGGTCTACCATAATATCATAATTGGTGGAATACAATATGGCGGCCTCATAAAGATGGCCTTATTTGCCCATTTTAAAGTTTTTCTCTAATAATTCCTAAAAGTTTTTCTCTAAAGTTTTTCTCTAACCGTACATCCTATAGAAATTTTTGTACGTAGCAAAGTTGTAGAGCCTAAAATAGCAAAACGATCAATCCCAAAACTCGGAATTATCTCTTCAAATAAGCGAATTACAATAAATTCAAAAGCAGCCTCATTTCGATGGAAGAAAAGGCAAAAACCCGAAAGTACAACATCTCAGCTTTCCAGACGTTTCGAGTTTAGTATGTATAGTCAGGCAGGCAAAAGTATCGTTCTTTAGATTCACAAACTCGAATTGAAAACCATAATAACTTCATTACTAACTAGGGCCGCTGAAGTCCGCTTACCCGCTTAATAAAAAACTTAGAAAGCCAGGTGAGTAATGCAGATAGTAATATTATCATGTCAGCGCAGAATGGCTTAATAGCTTGATTGTTAACACTCTGGTTTCTTGTTCTGTTGCAGGTAAATACGGCTGTAGCTCGACTCTTGAATGTGTATAGTCGATGGTATGTAGAATTTGTATCTTTTTGTGGGCTAAATTGGCCCAGATGTGGTCTCTCGCTGATCTTTCTACAATATGGAATTATAGCCAGGGAAGGTAGGTACTTAATCTTCCCACATTATTTAAAAAGAAGGAATAAAAGGGGGTGGGGGGCTGCAAAGTTAAGTTGGACAGTATAGTTTCCCCACTATAGTAACATGGACTATTAGTTGAACGCATGTTGAAGAGTTGAAGAACAAAGTACGATTCGAAATGAAGAGTGATGAATGTATCAGTATTTAATACATGTTTACTAACAGATCATGAGAAATCGACGTTATAGGAAATTAAAGTTTGCGCACCTGCACACACTATTATTATAATCCAACGACAATGCAATTCATAGGGAACCGTCTAGGGGCTAACCCCCAGAATCCTTGAAAATGTAATACAAATTGGTCCTTTATCTAGTCTCGGAAGTTGTTTGTGTCTGTGCTAATCGATTTCTGCCCTGCGCGTGCGCAATAGTTCATACATTATCAATTGCGATATAATTCATAGAGAATGTATCTGGAACATACACTCAACTACTCCTCGAGTTTGAACGAAATCGGACCAATGGATGATGAGAAATCGACGTTATAAGAAATGTACGTTTGCGCATGCGCATAGGCTACTATTGAACCGACGGCAATGAAAGTTATAGGGGACCGGGACTATAACAAAGCTAACCCGCACACTCGCTGAACGATGATCGCTCGGTTCAAATATATTATTTAGGATTTGTTAATTTTTCGATGATTTGAATCTCATGTTGAATACAACACAACTGCGAGAATGTATGTATATCCACTTTTCTGTTTAATGATACTTCACACTAATTTTTCTCAAACAATGCGTAGGTACCTGATTTATTCATTTGTTCATGATGAACCTTGATCTACCCCTTCAAGGTTAGTTCTGAGCTAATTTCCGCGGCTAATTTCTAGAAGAGTAGGTAATAATGCGGAAATTGATATTAGCATTTTAGATTGCTGGGTGCAAGCGCCAAATTGAAATTAGCCTTTTTCATTGCTGGGTGCTAGATGAAAGCAATACGTTTATATTTTCAAAAGAATAACGAATGAACCGAAAACGAAGTACTTACCTTCTGAATTAGCTTACAGAGAACCCCGTTGGGGAAGGTTATAGTCCCTTCTCTCATCACATCCGGGAAATCGATGCGTCTTCATCGTAGAAGTTGTTTGTTCGCCCTAAAACGAGGTAAACACGTCACAATCGATTCTGTCCCCTCTTGGCACATTTCAACTCCTTGTTTGAGCTTTGTAACAAAAAACCGAAAACAAATAAATCACGGGATCAAGAAAGGATTTGCGTTCAAGGGTCAGCATTGAGAAATGAAGCGTTGATCATAACGAAGCGTTAATAATTATTTTTGTATAGGAGTTCTCTGAAAGGCAGTCGTTTATTAATTAAAATAATTGATATCGGTGTCGAATCAACATTCTCATTTGTTTATTAAATCTGAATAGGAACTGGACGGTGATTGTTTATAAACTTTGATCGCTTTTCGCGCAGTATTGTTTCTCAAAATCGGGATTCCCTCTCGCATATAATAGTTGTCCGAAGCATGAATTGTATTTTCACCCTATTCAATATTATATTTTCTGGGTAAGACCCTATTTTTGATCTAGATGAATCGAATGCGACAATTGCTTGACATAAGCATATTTTTTTGATAATCTCTTAAGGAACACGAACTCAATCACTACCGACGAAATTGTAGGAGCCGATTTCAGTAACAAATGATAGCAAATGATACTCATCATTTGTTAATTCGGTCTAATATGGTAAAACTTTATTTTATAGACACAGAAAAAGTTTTTCAATAACTTCTGATTACTGAGGGTTTTCGCAGTTTAATTAATCCCTGTAGATCGGTCGTATCGTATGTACACGTGTATCTTATCGTGTATGTATCGTATGTACACGAGCAACCAAACGCTATCGTCACGCTAAAGTCTCTTTAGTATTTCAATGCCAACGATTCTCTTGAATTTAAGATCAAGTAGAAAAAGATTGAATTAATTTTACTGTCTGCTTCTTCAGGTACCTACACAGGCATGAAATAGCTAGGTTCGAGTGATTGTTATAACAAGCCTACGACCTGGGAAAAAATCTTATTTGCCAACGCCCATATCTAGTTGGATACATCGGTTTCAGTCTGATCACCGAAGTTAAGCAACGTGGGCTTGTACATGGATGGGTGACCGTCCGGGAGCGCCGCGATTACAGCATCTTTTTTATTTTTCGTCTCATCATTTAATTTTTCATCTATCTATATCAAGTTTAGTTAATCAGGCCTCGTGAAGTAGTTCGTTTCAAGTTCCTTCCCTACTTTATCAAATCGTCATTTCCAAGATCTGAGTGGGTACTAAGCACAAATCCTACTACCAACCTACTCGATTAGTTATTGAACTGATAACAGCTTTTATATTAAAAAAACCAGGTGTGCCAAAGACCAAACGGGAGAAGTGTAAACTTTTATGACGATTTTCTGCTAAATATAATAAATATAAAATATATTATGGAAATGATTTTGGTTGCCGAAAAAACTTTCCACTCTGTTGGGATGTTGGGAAAGTAAAATTAGACATTACTTTCCACTCTGTTGGGATGTTGGGAAAGTAAAAGTGGACATTACTTTCCACTCTGTTGGGATGTTGGGAAAGTAAAATTGGACATTATTTTCCACTCTCTTAGGATGTTGGGAAAGTAGAATTGGACATTACTTTCCACTCTGTTGGGATGTTGGGAAAGTAAAAATGGACAGGCTCCGCCCCTGGACCCTCGGTAACTTTCCGCTAGGAGCCTGGCTAAAATGCTAAAACATGGAACATGCTTTCTTCCCGCTAATTCGTAAATGTAAATAAATTTAAAACTACGACATTTAAATGTTTTGAAAATCGAAATTAGAACAGAGTACCTAAGTAGGTAATTTTTTGTTATGGTGCGCGTCTACAATTTTATTACTATATATAAGCAAGATTAACTTCTCAACCAAGTGTCAACAAAACAAGCGGCATTGTTTACTATATCCATTTACCTATAACATAAATAAATATAAAACTACGACATGAATAGAAGAACAAGTACGAAAGAAATGCGTGATAAATCGAGAGCTTTCCAACGAGTGGAGAACGATTTTTGTCCGGTGAAAAATAAAGAAGTTTCATTTCCCCAGCAACGGCTTGGTTATACGTGAAAATCAAAAGAACGTTTCCCCAGCAACGGCTTAGTTGTCAAAACAGCGTTACGGAAAAAAACGTGACGGTAAAATCGTATTCACACCCCGCTAAATTTTTCGACGCGGTGCGCCTATAGAAGTTTACACTTCAAAAACTTATTATTTAAATACAAACCTGCTCGTCGTCCGGAACTTTATGTTGGCAGACACAACTTTGTTTCACGAATTGTACATCGAATTCCTTACGAAGGACAGGTGCCTACTTTAAAATGGGAAAATTATCGACCACTCCATTCATTACCAAGTAGGGCAAACAGGCTGTCGGACGAAGTAGGTACTTTGTTCACGCAATCATCGTAATTTGATTTAATAGTACAATTATAGCTTTTTCAAACTGAATTGGTCCTTTTTCAAAATGAATTCGTCCTTCAAAAAAAGGGACCAAATCTTAAATGCAACCAGAAAATGATATCAGATACCTTTTCCTTTTTCGAAGAATAATAATTTATTGTATTGGTTTGCATAGTTGATAAAGATGTAATGAAGAAATTTACAACGTTTACAAGGAATTGACACAGGAAATTTGCAAAAAGTTTGCAAGAAGTTCATACAAATCCACGAATTATAGAGTTTTGGTTTATTATTTTCAATAATAAACCTTTGTAATCGACCAAGAAAAAAAAAAAAAAAACATTAATAATAACAATAACCTCTCCCCTCCTCAAAATTTGTTGGCTTACGTTTAAAGATGCAAAGGATATAAAAAAATCCGTCCGTCCATCGTCCAGAGTTTTTCTCCAAAACTACTGATCCAAAGTTTATGAAATTTGGCTGAAAAAGCATACATTGGCAGGGGAGGTGCCAGTAACATTGGCATCCATTTTGATCTACCATAAAAGGTAGTAATCGAGGGCTGAAATATTGAAAAATCGAGATCTCCAAAACTTTCAAGGTAACTCCGCTGTTTCGCGAATTCACGGCACTGCATCATCACAGCTCGTGTAAAGAAAGTTTAGACATTTCATTTAATTTTATTCGTTTCTCTTCAGTAGGCGTCTACACCTATGCAGACGTCACATTAGATACCTACCTAATGATTCATTTGAAAATGTAGACAGGTGTTCTGCGTAGAACAGAAATAATAACCTCCGTGTAATAATTTGCAGCGTTTTTTTTTTTTTTCTCAATGCAGAGGCTGCCCTGACGCTGCTCTAGGCATGAGGGAAAGCATATATGCATTAAAAAGTTGGTGCCTACAGTAATTTGTGTCTGATGTGCGTTGATGTTTAGGGGAGAAGATTTTCACACACTTGCATACAGACTGCATTTCGACCGCCTCCGTTTTCTCGTGCCCCGGACACTGCCGTTACTAAGGTACCTTCAAGAATCTGTCTCTCTTTATATAGGACGAATTCAATTTGAAAATGTTATATATTTACTTTTTTCTCGAAAAATTGTAGAAATGGGAAAAGTTATTAGACTGCAGTCGGAGAACCAATGTTCCTACTGTAGTTACCTATGAGTCAGGTTATGATGAAAACGCGTAGGACGGGATCCCGACGAAAGCCTTTTTCCCACGGTTACGAAACCTATCCAACATTATAGGGGGAAATTTAGCGAAATCCCTGAAAATTTCAGTTCTATTAAGGTCTAATGTAGTGTAGTTTTCCCTGGGATAATAAATCGTCATCGGACAGTCATAAAGACGCGGATACGAATCTTTTGAAAAATGCTGTGAATCCTAAAAAGTGTGGATTAAGTTGGAAAATTTGGATTCGTAGGACACGAAATTTCTCCCACCTCATGGACGAATGGAAAGCTGCTTTTGGCACGCCTTAACTTACCTACAATTGTGATGTTTGGTGGGTGAAAATTATTAAATTAAAGAAACACAAGTAACAATGCACTTCTATGTAGATTTTATTATGCAATAAAAAAGTGGAATGTTTAGCATATGTACGAGACAATGAGAATAATTTATGTCGATCCATTAATTTAACCGTTCTATTTTATATTGAGTGTAAATACATGATTATGATGGGAGAAGAGAGACTCTCGAGGAATCTCCAGCTGCTTTCGTTCTACAAAACAATCAACTAGTCAAAACCTTATCAGATTATCCGATTACTAGAGTCTCACAACACGGTTCAGGTATCTTCTTTTTCAGTGTTTTCTGGAGTTTGATAGTCTCAGGGCTTAGTTGGTTTCTATGAATGAAACAACCATTGATATTAGAACGCTATCTGGGGAACCAATTACGTGATTGCCAAAAACTAATGCAAAGCCTGGTCTCCGCGATAAAACGGCGAAAAACCTCATTTTGAAAAGGCTGAGAGCATTCCCGGCTAGGTAAACTCCTCTAACGGGCCCCAGCCTCCAATTACATCTCGTAAATGGCGGTGAATTCTCCTAGATGGAGCTGCGGCGAGGGGGGGAGCCATAGGAATAAAGCGTATGTTGATGAAATTGCCTCCCTTAGGACCCTTCCAAGCCCCCGAGTCTTTGTAAGCTGAAACTGCTTCGGAGTTCCGGAGTGAAACTTTGCTCAGAATGTGGGAGGAAGGGGAAAGCACATCCAGGAGCAGGCGAAACTCCCGGAAAATCATATTAAAAGTGGGTAAACGTCTATTGACGTTTGGTGCTTTGGGCGGCCTCGTGTTATTAAACGTTGAAATAGTGGAATGAGAACTGCCTTTGTCGGGCAGCTGAGGGGTCTTCAATGTTCAGGTGTTCATTCTTGTGCATTTCATAGAAGAGAGTTTTCGGTGACGGTGGACGTGCCCTTAACATCACCCTAACGTACCCAAAGAGTACGTAACCTTTGTGACAGTTCTGAAATATAGAATCAAATTATTAAAAATAATTAGGAGGTACTCATACTTTATTATTATTAAACTAATCTTTAGATTTAAAGACAAATGTAGGTAAATATTCATAGATTTCGATGTCCAATGTGGTCAGTATTGAAGGCAGTTGAAATCTTAACAGTACCTATCCTATCATAACATCATCAAATCTTGACATAAAATAAAATAACATACCGACGTCATATGAAAGAAACGTATTTCCATAGCCAATCGATGATGAGGCTTTATATTACGAGTGATATAAAGTCAGTTGCATTCGAATCTAGTATCCTACAGCAAGAAATTGACAGACAAACTGTAGTCTCTGTGCATCTATTGACAGCCTAAATTATGGGGAAGTGTCACTTGGCTTTTCCGTAGCAACAAGAAAGAAATTGAAAATATTTAATACTAGCATTAAATCCCAATTATTGTTGATTTATCAACGATTCGATTAGGTAAATTCTTGAATTTTAACTGCTTCATGTTATTTCTTCGAACATATTGGTTATTAAGGTATACCTATCCCATTAGGCTATAGTATCATGTAAGGTAGCAGTTGGTAACTGGTAAAATGTAAGCGGAGCGAGGCCTTGGGTCTGCGTGCTATTACGTACATAAATAGAACTTCTTCATAATTTCATGGCTGATATATTCTAAGCCACTGTCGGTATTAAAGCTATATCAAGTCCTAAAACAGTTGAGCGTAAAACATTAAAGAGAGTGACCGAGAGAATCGGAGGACGGAATATTTCACAGAGTAAACTCATCAGTTGTGATTACATTTTATTATTTTTATTTTTGTTTTAACAAGCACCTACTACCTGATGTTTTAAACAACCTGGATTGGTTATACAGGGATACTTCCATAAGATTAGTTCAATCTGAATTTGGACTATGTTTCATGCAAATATTACCGTTTTTTACAACTAGCGAACGGCATTATTTCGATTTTTGACTGATTTTTCAACTTTGAAATTTTTGAAAAACTTGATACATATTCTTATAGGAAATTTTACGCTGATTCCGACCACATGTTAGTATGCTGAAAAAATTATTCCGCACAACAAATCGCAAAAAACAGGCTATTTTGAAATTTTTGACTATATTTTTGAAAATTTCAACCCGATGATGTAATCCGATCATGCTGGCCAACGAACTTGAACTTTCGTTTTGTGTCCTTAACCTTTTAAAAGTTGTTTGAAGTTTCTAGCACAATTCTACGGACAGTTATCGTCTGGAATGACACATACATACATACATAATATATACATACATACATACATAAAAAAATGCGTTAAACTTCAGAATATGATTCAGAATAGCCTGAAACGGATTTCTGCATAAAATCTTTTCAAAAATTCATATTCTACAAATTTTGGGTCGAGAGCAATAGCTTAATTTTCTTCAAAAATTCGCTAAAACGATTTTTTTCCTTTTTACTATGGCTGACACACCTGGGTTCCCAAAAAAACTTCAAACTTAATGCCCCTTCTCACTTCAGTTGTTCAAGACCTAAGCTATAAGTAATTAATGCTAATTTATACATACTAAAAACATGTAAAACACCCGTCAAGGCATGTCTGTCTAAATGCAGCGAATGGTACCCTCTCAACCTACTCAATGTCACCTTATAACTCTTAAGGTAAACATAAATATAAAATGCACCTTAAAGTAAGAAATATTTCTTGAAACCACACTTTCTACCTGGATACTTACAATTATAAAAAAATAAATACGTCACCCACAAAAAAATAAATAAATGAAAAATAATAAAAATTGAAAAAAAATTATGTGGTCGTTAATCAAACAACTTTTTCATTTACCTATTCTGAAGGCCCTGCGCTATACAGAGACTCTACAACCCTCACCTTCACAACCCTCCATTACAAAATGGATATTTGGAGAGTAGGTTGGTACTGTGTCCTTAAAATGGCGTGTATTCGGCCATTATGAATTATGGATGGTTGAAGTCATGTGGAGGTCGATACATCACGCGTGTAGATAATGAAAACTTCTACTCACAAGGATTTTGGGATTTCGAATCGTGGGATTATGTAATCTTTCGTCTCGTCTTTCCACCCCCACCCCACCCTACCACACCCCTCCCCTCCTCCTTCAATCAACATGAGAAGCACTGATCACACGCAGGAGGAAGAATGAGTTTCACGAATTATACGTCATGTGCAAAGGCCTTTCAATCTGATGAAATTCATAGGGTCCAACCTGCACACTCCAAAACCGGATTCAAATTACAAAACGCTGCAAATTATTTCACAAAGGTTTATTATTTTTTCAATTGAGTTTGATCGTAGTTTTAGTTGGCTTGCGTACGTCATAAGGCCCGTCCAGACTCCTCGGCGTGTCCTATTTCGAGTTGCCACAACCTATAACTTCTATAATTATATACACATGTTTATATTTCTCGATTTGAGCTCCTATCTATTCAAATAGTTATTGCCTTAATAATATCATTATCTAAGTACGTACGAAAAGTCGAGAGGATATGTTATTAAATATGCGTAGGAAAAGCATTGGTATTAACACACAAATATGACCTAGAAAAAAACATATATTCATGCCTCGAAGGAACGCTGTACCCACCTCATGGTGCCGGGGTGTATTATATGGGTTTAACACGTAAAAGTAATAAATATCCATTCTCCTACACCCCTCTGCTACGCCCCTGGTCACTCCAGCCACCACAAGGTGCCGCGGCGCCTCCTCTCACTCCACCCCCGCTTACCCTCCTCACCACCCACCATGACCCCCTGCCAAGCGTGCCAGGCGTGCGTCTAACACGTCTAACACTCAAAGCCTCGAAAAAGACACTTTTTCGCCCGTTTTTGGCCCATAGCATCTATGCGTGTAAAGCGATCGGGATGGTTAAACGTTAGGACCAACTAGACCCCAAATGGAGTCTATGTGCGAAAGAACGGGTTTTTTAAGTGAATTCTTAGGCCTTTTATGGCCCGGACGGCAAACTGCGAATGGCGGACGGCGGACGGACATTTCGAATTTGGATTCTACGTACCTTGAAACGTAAAGTGACAAAGTTTGAGGGGGGGTTATAATAATTTTTTGCTACACGATCACATAGGCTTTATTATTGGAAATAATAAACCAAAATCAAATGAAATTGTTTCAGAAATTTCAATTTCGCGCATGCATATAGGCTACATTTTACCGTGGCAGCTATGTCTAAAATGAGCTGATAAACAGCCTGCAACTAAGATACTATGACCAAGGCTGGTGAATAGATATCACAAGAACAATGATTCATCCTTCACTCTATCGCCGTAGATAGTGGAATTAAGTGGAGGACAATAAATACTACGTGTGAAGGCACAGTACCATTCTCGCGGAGAATAACATCCTGGAAGCCTATCCTTCAAAGCCTAACCAGTGGGTTAGAAATTATTCCTACAAACTATTATACAAACAAATCCGAAATCAGCATTGGGATACATGGAACTAGTAAATATCCCTATGTTCCATGTACTTGTACTGCCTTATTGTATTCTCCTTGTTCTTTATCTAAAAGTCTGTTTCCTAAACGAACGTGAAGAGCTCATAAAAACGCTAAACACCAACAGTAGCTTAAACCAAGTTTCAAAATCCCAGTCTCAGTTTAAACCTTGACTTCCCTTGGCCCTTAATGTGCTCAAAAAGTGGTGGAAAACGAACTCAACCTTACATTTGGAATGCTTTATTTTTTATGCAACAACGGAATTTTTATCTCAATCCTTAGGAGAGTTATCGTTTGAAATTATAAATATATGAAAAAGAATTAAGCTCTAGGATTCGTTTCAAAATGTCTCAAAACGGATTTCAATGTAGAAATTTGAAAATTTTGAAGCCATTCAATAACTTCATTTTCTACGAAAATGCGCTTACAAATTTTTTTAAACATGGAACATGTTTTTGCCATTATACGAGTAACTTGGCAAAAAATGAGACAAAATTACTGTTATGTGACATTTAGTGCGTTACGCTCCTATTTTCTGATGATTATCGCTTACAACCAAATCGTTGCTACGGAACTGTATCTTAGGCACTTATCATCGTACGCTAATCGTTCGCCAGTCGTTGAAAGCTCTCGATATCTACCTAACCGTATTATGTTAACCACTGCGCTGTGCGTGGCCAACAATCTGAGGTATGAGCTTGGTTGTCTGAATAATTGTTTACATACATGTGATCCTTTTCAGTTAATTCTTTGAACATGATTACTACCACTATTAGACTGGAAAGAAACTTGGAAGTTGAAATTTGATAAGGAGACTCTCTGGAACATTAAGAGAGATGGGCTCTTTCTTAATCAGCTGACTGACCTAAATTCTCTCCTTTTCTCCCCAGAAACATGTTCTAACTTTTTTTTGTGTGGTCATAATAGGCCTATATGATAGTTAATTTTTGTGCACACTAAGTGCTCAAATTTCAAATAATTTAACTCAGATTTATTGCAAAATATTACAAAAATTCGCTCACAGGGTCTTGCAGTAAGACGTATTCTTCATCTATCGTGATTTCTGTTATTAGTTTTCTCATACTACGATTTAAAATCAGTTTATTAATTTTGAGTCTCCATTTAGGTACTTCTTATTTAAATATTATATTCTTTATTATGTAAGTATACAAAGATAATAAAAAATGTTGGGATTCTCGAGGTTTGGTCAAACGGCAAAACTTCTTTCCAGTGGAATTCAGACTTCATTCGATTGAACTCAGTGGATGAGACAACCCAACATGATTTTAGAAGTTATTATCAGTAAACTAGGCACAACATACATGAGTTGTGTGTTAATTAGCTCCTGGACGGGTCTTAAAGACCTTACCGGTCCATTCATTAACTTGGCTTTCACCCCAACTTTTCGTAGAAAATAGGGTATTACAGCCCTGCATGGTGGGGATGCATTTTCTTTGCGTTTAAGAGGGTGTAAAACAAAGATTACAACAAAATTTGATAGGGAGCCTTCCCAGGACATCAAAGTACGAATGAAATGACGGGCTCCTCCCTGAGCTCCAGCTGACGAACTTAAATATTACGAGTCCAAATTTTAACAATTCTTTCTTCATTATTTAGGTATGTTTCTTCTGTTCTGACTCATAAGAAATAAAAGTGTTTTAGATACTTTTCGCCTACTTATATATTACCTGTCTCTATTCGAAAAGTTGGTTCTGCGTACGCTAACTGGTTAGTGTATTTTTTCTTTCATCGCTTGCTGCATAAATTTTACCTGGCTGTACATTTCGTATACATTAAAAAAACGCTGCAAATTATTACATTATGGTTTATTATTTCTGAATCAGATAGCCAGCTATAGTAACCAGCATGCTCTGGGGCTTTCGCCAGTCTCTTTTCTAGTATCCACCTCTGTTCTTCCTCTCACTCCACCCCCCGCTCACCACCCTCACCACCCACCGTGACCCTCTGCCAGGCGTGCGCGCGTGCGTAAGCCTAACACTCAAAGCCTCCAAAAAGACACTTTTCCGCCCGTTTTTGGCCCATACTATGCGACTAAAGCGATCGGGATGGTTAAACGTTAGGACAAACTAGACCCCAAATGGAGTCTATGTGCGAAAGAACGGGCTTTTTAAGTCAATTCTTAGGCCTTTTATGGCCCGGACGGCGAACTGCGAACGGCAAACGGCGGACGGACATTTCAAATTTGGATTCTACGCACCTTGAAACGTAAAGTGACAAAGTTTGAGGGGGGTTATACAATTTTTTTGCCATACGATCACATAGGCTTATTATTGGAAATAATAAACCAAAATTGATTTTGAAGAACGCCTTCTTTGGTCACTCTCACACAAAACCTCGTAACATCCACAGGAGGAAAAGTCGCAATATTATGTCCCTTGAGGGGTTTGGACCCTCTTGTTAGCCCAAATATAAAATTGAACGCGGTCTTTCCCAGCACAGGAGGAAAAGCAAAAGAGAATCCGACTTGGAATCTTTTCTGGCCTCCCCAAGGAAATCCTCCTAAGGGGTTCTCCCGAAGTCTCAACACTGAGAGAAAATCGGGTATCTAATTAATTAATCCAGTCTCGTGGCCCCTTAACCTCTCCTCGTCCTCGGTTTTCTGCCAAGTGAAGACGTCACAGAAGAGCTATCCCATTAACTCGACTCAAAGGAGGAGGAACCTCTATAGCGCATTTTCCCCTTTCTCGAGCGAGTTGAGGTTTTCTTCAGCTTCTCGACGAGGGGATTCGAACGTGTCTTGGATTTCGCACTTTGACGTACCTATACCTTCTTGGCTTGACCGACCCTGTTTCCTATACTCTCTCGGCATCCGTTCGTTACGGAGTCCGGGAAAAAGAGATGGTTTGTTGCAAACCAGTTTTTCAAGAATGCTCTGAGGGGAAGGGGAATTTTCTTTCGACGTGACTCAGGTCTTTGACAATGTTCAGCACGAGAGACTTGAGTACAAAATGCACTAAGACCTTTCAAGGCAGTACTTCACACTAGTAAATTCCTACCTATTTCTCGGTGAAACCTGATTATGTACACGAATACTCTGGCTTACTTAAAATTAAGTTCAGAAAGATGTACCTATTGGTTGATAGAAAAAAAAAATTCTCGTGTCTCACTTCACAACAAACTGCTTATACACAAGCAGATCATAAATCTCTGTCGCTAGGTAGACCACTTCATAGTGGCAAGGACCATCTCAACGAATTTTCATCATACTGAGAAGTGTAGTTAATACCCCTTGGTGCATGCGTAAAGATGTTATGCATTTTGATGTCTATCAAAAGATAGGTGGCTTCGGGAGCCGTCATGGTGGGTGGGTCCGGGCCGGTCGGGGAGCACTGACCCTGACCGGCCGGCCATGCATGGAGGCTATATATGTGAACGTCCCCAACTCTTTCGGACTGTCTCAGCACCACGAACATTCACAGAAACAACATTTCCACAAAAGGCAGACAGAAGATAAATTACCACTACTTTCAAGGATACAAGATGCTGAACACACAACTACAATCAACTCTCCACAATCTATATAATTTTACCCTGTACTTCACCTACTTTGTTCTGGTACATGTACATAATGTACAAATCCAATAAATAATGACATGACATGGGAACCTGGAAATACTCAACTTTTTGGATAAGGAAATAGTATGCCGCGTCTCACGCGAAACAAACCACCGGAGTTAGTTGTACTGTGCCAATAGCGGTGCAGTGAAACTCAGTACTTAACGTGCCTATACAAGCGCTATTGGTTTTTTTTTAAACCTACGTCCTGAGTGTAAATTTTGCGTTAGCAGCTATTACTAGTACCTGTGTAATTTTAACTATTAAAGGAAATCTGTGGTATACATCATTGAACTGCGTTTATAACTTCATTAACGTAGGCACTCGACGAAGGAAAATTATTCAAATAAAATTCTGCCTACGCTTGACGCTTGATTGGTCCATCTATGCATAAAACAATGTACCATCCTTTTTTTTCCCCAAGTCACATGGCAGAAGCAGTATTGTATATCCCACCCATTTGTGAACTAATACAAATTTTAGTTTTATGATAGATGATGGTAATTATAATCCATTTTGATCAAGTTGAAAAATCGACTTTTCCGCGGGACACGTTTTGGACGAATGCGGGACTGACGTAGGTTCTACAGCCCCAATGTCAAAGTATAATATAATTTTCTTTATCCTTCAGAGTCTCTAGCCTACTTACTCCCGCCCTCTTCCACTCCAAGCCATCAACCACGAGTGTATAATCCCCCAGCAAGGTTTAGAGGAATGGAAATAACTGCATCAAAGAGGCAGGTTGATCCCGAGCACTTAGCGGTCTGTTTACATTTGGCAGTCATGCATCGAGATGAGCGAGGGCTGAGCAAACGTAGAACGGAGTGGTGGGATAAGGACTGAACCGCGGGCGTGATGTTATGGTAATATAATTAGGAATTCTTCGCGGTGAATCCCACCGCCACGTTTTCCTCAGCATAAATGGAAGCGCCAGACGACTAGTATACATGTACATTGTACTCGTACCGACCATTATCACATGTATAGTAGGTACACATCCCTGATGGTCCACCCTCGCTAATTCTCAATGAGTAATGTGACAGTTCCCGCGAGATCCAGGGGAATGCGCTGCCGTCGCTCCGTTGTTTCCCAACGGGCGTCGCACGTCTGTTCTCGTGTTCTTGAAATTCCGCGTTTGGCGATGGATGGGTGATCCTAGAACTGGAAAATCTATCTTCTCTGAACGTAGCTTATCTGATATTAGTACGAGTTGTATCTCTTATGGTACTGTCACACCCCTCTCTATCTATGAGTGTGGATTTAGGCCCCCATTGCTCCTCCGGGGCGTTTAAGTTCATTACAGTAAGTAGGGGCACAAAGTCAATTATACCTACCTATTATCCTTCTATTTTGGTTAACTTTATTTCGTAAGTTTGTGCCCGTTGGCATCGCTTGCTCGTCCGAGTCCCATCTAACGTTCCATAATATATTTTTCGAATCAATTGTATTAGTACTGCCAGGGAAATAGGACCTGTTATGGGGAACTGCGTAATGTTGGATCTTAGATTCAGATTCAACGCAGTTGAAAACTCTCTAGCAATGTTCAGCTCAAAAGACTGTTTAGTTTGGCCAATGAACGGGTAGGAAGATCTTGCGTGACGTAGTAGGACAATGTAGGTTAGGGTTCCCACCAGGCGGGCGGCGGCTATGACGTCACAAAGTAAATGAATTTCAAGAGTCGTTTTACTTGCCAGATACCCATCATATGGCTCCTTCTCTGAAAGCAGTCACTCAGATCTTTCTATTGAGCAAATAAAAATAATCATGAAAATTTCCCCTAATGTTCTACCACACCCAGAGGGTGATTCAAAATGTTAGTTGAATATGAACAAAATTAGCTACATAATTCATTCAGCTTATTGGAGTTGTTCTTTTTGTTGCTTATGCCCTCCACCGCAACGAAGAGGTCCCGTTCTAAAGTCCCGCACCTTGAGTAGCAACAAAATTTTCTTTTGCGTTTCAGAGGATGTAGAACACGATTACAATAGTAATTCATTTTCACATTTATGGACAAAATTTTGTGCTCACTACTCCTCTGAAACTGCTGGTCCGATTTGGACCAAATTTTGATATGATGGATTACCATGTCGCTGACTTGGGTGAGTAACAGCTGAACAGTCATAATTATATGATTTTAACCGATATTATTATGTCAAAATCTTGCTCAAATCTATCCTACTAACCGTAGGACGTCGAAATTTGATAGGGAGCCTCTCTGGAACAAGTGACGAGCTAAGTGAGGAGCGCCATCCTGATCAGCTGAGTGAGCTAAACTCTCTTGTTCACCGTAGGACGTTGAAAATTGATAGGGAGCCTCTCTGGGATAATAAGAGACGAATGACCTTACAGGCTCCATCTTGATCAGCTGAGTCTGCTAAAAGTTATAAGGAATTTAGGTGCCCCCCCCAGAGGTGTAATGGGGGCCTAAATCCTCATAAATCAGGTAGAGGAGAGTAACAGGCATCCCGTCAGAGAGATACCACCCCTACTAATAGCTTTTAATGAGCCATGTTCGGGGAAGGTTAGTCGCCTGGAATTCCATCCAACGCCAAACCCAGCTTCGAAAATGATCGAGTACAGCCCGCAGCGCCCAATGATTCATCAACGGGACGTCGACAGCGCTATCTCTGGTGCTCTGACGGGAGCTTGATGGACCTCTCAGGAGGTAACTCTGTTACAAAGTTATGCCGTCTTTCTGATTACAACGAAATTTGATAGGGAGCCTCACCAGGACATCAAGGAACGAATGAAAGACGGCCTCACCCAGAGCTCCAGCTGATTGATTCAAAAAGTTGGTTCTGTTTACGCATATTGAGTGTTTTTAAATTCGATTTTGGTTTATTGTTTTCAATAATGAGCCTATTAATTAAACAAGAATAAAAGATTTTAACCCTCTCCATTCCATATTTGTTGGTTTACGTTCCAAGATCCGAAAAATCGGAAAAACCCCGTCCTTATGCCGAAGAGGTTCAAAAAACCAATTTTTTCATAGCTGGGCAAAATTAAATTTCCGAGTTAAAAGATGGAACTCAAGACATGCAGTCTAATAGGGACCAGTGGAACCCCAGACCGTTATCAATTGTTTACGACCTGACGTGTCACTGTATGCTGAGGAATGCGGAAAAAAGAAGATTAATAGCCACTTGTTACCACTTCACTGCATCGAACGAGTACGCTTGCTATTCTGTCTCGTTTGAAACACAAGAAGTCTTCCACAATGATTATTTACATAAATAGAGGAAACCAGAAATTATTGATTAGGTGGGGGGTGGAGGGGCTTTTAGCATGAAAGTAACCAGTAATCTGGAATACTTAAGTGGGATGCCCACAAAAGGAATCAGAATTGCCTCTTTTTGCCTTTAGTAAGGTTGTGTGTTTTTCGTAATAGAAGAAAACACAATTTCATAATTTTTCTCCAAGTAATGTTCGCGTAAGAGTCAGATGTGTGTTCTCCAATACCTACAAAACAAATTACTGAGCTGTGCTAGGTCTCATCTTACCCATATTTCCATATATTGTACACTAATGTTTGTTCTAGTGCCCGCCTGACTTAGTTATCTCAGGATTTAAAAGAAACCGTCCTACATTCTAAAAATAGGCAAAAACATTTTGTTAAAATTTTTATTGTTAGGTTTGTGTGAAGGCTTCATGTGGCATAAATTTGTTCAGGGTTAAATACCCCTACATAATTAACTTTTTTTTTAAAATTTTTAATCGAAACCGTTGGAAATTGAGCTATATCCGGGGGTTTTATTATTATAGACCAATGATTTAATTATCTAGACTAATTTGAGGATGGAGCTGCCCTCACGCTACTGGGAGACTAACAAAGAAAGCGACACCTACTATAAGAAACAACATTTTTCGACAACCCCCCCCCCCCCCCCCCCCCATCTTTGAGAATCGCTGGAATGTTTAAAAAAAAAATGTATAAAAATTGTTGATAAACTTCAAATTATCTAGACTAATGATCTGTATTAGCTATTTAATACAGAAATTAGAAATCTTTGTGCAAAATCGTCGAAAAAATAAATTTAAAAATTTTTTTTGGAAGGTGTGGGGGTGTTGAATAGTTTTTCCCCCTTTGCCGATTACAAAGGTTCATTATTTGAAAATAATAATTTAAAAAAATTAAAAAAAAAAAAAAAAAAAAAAAAAGATCGTGACCTCGACGTTGGACTCATTTAAAAACAAGCCGCCTTCCTTTGTGAACTAACAGGATTTGGCTGTATATGGCCCCGCTAAATTGAACGAAGAGGCTCCGGAAATACATAAAAACATGGAAAAAATTCCCGCATGACTTCGTTGGGAAGAATAAAAATGGAATTGGTAATTGCTCCAGGAATGACGCGAGTCCACGTGATAATTCATTTAGCGTTGACACTTTAATTTTCCAAGTCGTGATGTTTTCAGCGCCCCAACAATTTTCATCCCCTTTAATCCAAGTAAATCTCATTTCCTTCATCCCCACACAATTCAACTTTCTGCTCTGGATACGCTCAGTGACATATTTGCATTGGAGCTGGAGCTGGGCGTGTCAACCGTCTGCGCAATTACCGGGTTGAAACACTTCATGGTTGGGGACGAGATGATTCACTTGGCGATTTCAAGTGAATTCATCACTCGTTCTACGAAAATGCCTTTCTTCCCTGTTTAATTTTTGATAGTGTTTTGTTTTCGGGTAGGAGAAGGCAGCCTTAATAAAATTGCTGTTGATCAACGTCACAGCCATTGAGAGGAAGATATCTTTTTCGTTTCCACAGATCGTAACAGTTTAGTTGTGACTATAATTTTTTATAAAGAACTTTAGAAATCAACCAAGAATAAATTGTGATACCACGTTAAGATAACTTTACCGACTTATTGTTCTGCCAATAATAAATGCTCTAACTAACATTGTATGATATGTATGCCTTGGACCGAAAACTGCTCGTGACAGCTGAATGGAATCTGAAGTACTTTTGATTTGATGGTCAGCAGTAGGTAGATTTTGATCACACGGGAGGGTATCTATTGAACCACAGGAATAACTTTCGTAACTGACAACTCTTTATTCGAAAATGCAATATATATAGAAAATAGTTAGGTATAACTTTTAGACCGCGCGTTATTCGTAGACCCTTCTATCACGAACCAGCCCCACTCCTGCGCAAGCGCCGTATCCAAGTCCACCATAACAACACATCATTCCTCCCTTCTTAGATTGAACATGGTGTGCATTTATGAAAATACAAAAATAATTACCCTGGCTTATGTAAAAAACAAAATGAAATAAACTTCAAATTACGTAGATAATGGACACTGAATTATTCATGCATCGCGTTCGCACTCACAACCCCTGAACTTCTAGGAGATCTACCAGTAATGGATGAAGGCAGTGAAGATGACCAAGCCCCTCCAATCCTCTGCTGATTTACTCACAACAACTTAGTACCTTAATAAGGACCGTTTGGAGGGTGTACAGCGTAGGTTCTTGAGATATCTGGCGAACAAGTTAGACGTGTCAGTTTACCAGATGGATTACGCAATATTTCATAAATCCTACAAAATTCCCAAGCTGGAGGACCAGCGCGTTATAGCCGATGTGGTATTGGTTTATTATTTCCAATAATAAGCCTATGTGATCGTATAGCAAAAAATTTTTATAACCCCCCCTCAAACTTTGTCACTTTACATTTCAAGGTGCGTAGAATCCAAATTTGAAATGTCCGTCCGCCGTCCGGGCCATAAAAGGCCTAAGAATTGACTTAAAAAACCCGTTCTTTCGCACATAGACTCCGTTTGGGGTCTAGTTGGTCCTAACGTTTAACCATCCCGATCGCTTTACTCGCATAGATGCTATGGGCCAAAAACAGGCGAAAAAGTGTCTTTTTCGAGGGTTTGAGTGTTAGACTTACGCACGCGCGCACGCCTGGCACGCTTGGCAGGGGGTCACGGTGGGATGTGAGGGGGGTGAGCGGGGGGTGGAGTGAGAGGAGGCGCCGCTACTCAGATAGTTCGAAGCAAATCGTTTTTAAATTAAAATTGTATTACATGGGCAGTTTGGAGTCTGAACCCTCTGGATGAATGCCTAGCTGTTTACTTATATTTCTGCCATAGGTAAGTGGGGTGTCGTCACCCAAGTAATTTCGGACGCAGAATCGACTGGGATAGGTCCCAGATGCTTTTGGAATCCAGTGTACCTTCGGTTTTAGTTTGATTCCTATAGAAATTAGCTCCGTGGATTGAATGAGACCACTCGGGTGGCTGTACGATCGCGAGAACAGAGGTGGATACAAGAAAAGAGACTGGCGAAAGCCCCAGAGCATGCTGGTTACTATAGCTAGCTATCTGATTCAGAAATAATAAACCATTATGTAATAATTTGCAGCGTTTTTTTTTTTTTCCTTTTTTTTCATAAATTGGCCAACGGCATCTCTCAGTGCCCCTATTTGCTGTCCAAGGTTCACTTAAATATACCGAACTACCCCACCCGATACAGACCATTGTTTCACGTCCCCTTCGCTGCTTTCAACTACCAATTGAATCGTTCCCTCTGCCGCATGCCACGCTTGGTTAATGCAACCCTCCAAACCACCAGATTTAACTTCTTCTCGGATAGTCTAACTTACCTGAAGCGTCAACTCAAGGCCTACTTACAATCTTGATATCTGAATGTGAAACCAGAAGTATTCATTTTATTTTATTTCCATACTCGATCGATACATCGTCATAATTGTTTCTCTTACCAATGCTGATCTATGTAATTGGCGTATGCCGTGAATAAACAAATAAAAATATAAACAGAATGCATCCTACGATACCTTGGCATGATCGCGCTGAATGAGTCATGCCACAGACTACTTTCAATTCTCTATTTTCAACTAACTACTTTGATTCATGAGCAAATAACAAACACATTAATCACTACTCCAACAGTTGATTTCTAGTTTTCCCTTATGACGCACCTCAAATATTGCTTCGTTTTGAGCTGATGAGTTGATTATTTATTCCTAACTCACTAATCATGCTCAACAATGTAATCTTACGTATGGGCAATTGAGTATGTAAATACGCGACAACTAGCAGAGTTTTCTACTAGTAGATAAATCAACCGATCCTTTACAAGTGGGGTAAATATTTCAGTTTTGTTGGTTTCGAACTTGATCCATTGTTATTTTTTACACAATTTAAGAATATATTAATTTAATTTTTTTAAAAATTATTTATTCAGCACAAGTCGCTGCTCTATTTCGCTTCCTTACTACTGAAGGTGGGGAAGCTTTTTGATACTGCGAGAAGAAAAAAAAAAAATTTTTTTTTTTCTTCCTAAATCAAAATTTCTACTTGTTTTTCGCATTTCGAAGCTTGCCGATCAATTTTGGTTCCGTGTCTGCCTGTCTGTGGCCAATCCTTGTCTCGCGGAAAACTATTCCAAGTTTTTGCCCGATTTCGATGAAATTATCAAGGATTGTGTGGGTTAGCTTCAAGACGATCCTCTATGATAACATTCATTGCCGTCGTATGAATAGTAGTCTCTGCGCATGCGCATACGTTAATTTCTAATACCGTCAATTTTTTATCATCTCATGTCCTATTTCGTTCAAACTCGGGGAAATGATCAGAATATGTTCCAGAAAAGTTTCCTATGAGTTATATCGTGATTGGTTGAGTAATAACTATTGGTGCATGCGCAAAACGAAAATTGATTGACACAGGAAAAACTCCAGGACATCTGGACCGATTGTTATCAAATTTTCTGGGAATTTGGTGGTTACCCCTTAAATCGTCCTTTTTTATTTTCATTGCCGTTGATTGATAGTAGCATGTAAGCATGCGCAAAGTTGAAGTTCTTAGACCGATGATTTCTCATGATCAACCACTATTTCGTTCAAGCTCAAGGGGTGTTGGGTCCCTATATGGGCCAGGTACATAGGGATGCCCTATGTATTGTATCGCAATTGGTTGAGTTTTAACTCTTGTGTATACATGCGCAGAGTTGAAGTTGTGATAATCCGAAATCAATCGATCTATTTTGGTGAATTTTCAGGAATTGTGTGGGTTAGCTCCTAGATTGTCCCATACGTCGGAGAATAGATTCCAGATCTAGATAACTAGATTCCATTGTCGGAGAATCAATAGTAGAGTGTACCACTAGGAGACTTCCAGTCAGTTGTGTTGTGATAAATCGAAAATGCCACCTGCTCCTTCTGCATGCAGCCTCTGCTCCTTCTCCTGCAAACTGTATTCAAGGGTCAAGAAAACAACAGCTTCTTGATACTTATTGTTCAGTCTACACTATGATCTTTATTATTTAAAGAACCTTACATTAGTCCAGAATACGGCGTCTCATACGTTCTTCTAATAAATGAGTAATAGTACTGAATAGTTTGAGGGGGGTTTTTTTTCTCAAACGACGATTTGGAAAACTTTTTTTAAATCGTAAGCGGTACAAGTATAATGTCATCCCCCTGATGGTGATTGTTGGTTATGAACGCTGGGGTCTGATGATAGATAGTTTAATGCTGATTTCAAAAGTGTGGTGAACATCTCAAAAATTGAAGATGAAAATAGTAAGAAAGTGTTGGTAACGTCTGAAAGAAATCGGCGATTTTTTGTATTTCGCAAAAAGTAGAATAACTCAGAAACGAAGCCCCAAAAAGAAAATTTCAAAGAGGCATTTTCTGTTCCAAATTCATTCTAGAATCGGAAAAAGCAATAAAAAAGGGGGGTCAAGAGGAAACCATAAGTTTCAGTCAATGATTTGAGACCCTAAAACATGGAAAAATAAAAATCGGACTTCCGCAAAAAGTGGAATAACTCAGAAATGAAGCCCCAAAAAGAAAATTTCAAGGAGGCATTTTCTGTTCCAAATTCAACCTGAAATCGAAAAAAGCAATAAAAAAGGGGGGTCAAGAGGAAACCATAAGTTTCAGTCAATGATTTGAGACCCTAAAACATGGAAAAATAAAAATCGGACTTCCGCATCGTAAAGCTGAGTTGAAATATTATAAAAAACGTTCAGTTCAATTTTTCGATAGCTCCCACCGTAAGGCTGTAATTTCCCGATGGGCCCATTTAGATGGGACACCCTGTATGTACTTTGAAGCGCGAACGAAATGAGTTTTGGCTGGACAGGGTGGGTATAGTGTAAGAGTTGATATCCACATAGTTTCTATAGACTCATGAGAGTAATGATCAATCATTGATTCTTGAAGCCAAAGGAAAAATCAGGTACCAATCAGTTTATAGAAAGCCGAAGGATCTAGAAAACCCCTTTTCTAGGTCTTCAGGGATTTCCGACGAGACGGAACGCAATGATTTCGGAGTCGTAGCTCGCCGTACAGCCAATTTCTAATCCGAGGGCACTGAATGAAGTGATAATTGAAAAGAAACCTCGAACGTCTTGTGCTTTCTGACCGAACGAGTAGAAAAACGTGTCGGAGAAAGGCGAGAGTGCGGGGAGCTCTGAAATCGCGAAGTTTCAGCACGACGGAACTTGGGAGAAACAGTTTTGACGGGATTCAATCTCCCCTTACCCCCTCCGGCGTTCCCCAACATTAAAGAGAAGTTAATACCGAAAACGGAGGGCTGTAGATGGCGAGGGAGGGTGGAGAGAGGCTATAGCCTCCCACGGAGGTAATTTTCACCGGGCCAACGGGGCGAACTGGAAACTTCAGCCCCTCGCGCGTTGATATGGAGTGAGAAACCCTCTTTACTGACATCACCGAGGAAAAACTCAGCATCCCGAAAAGTGCTCTTAAACTGCTATATCCGAAGGGGTGAAGCTGATTTTGCTTTTCAGGCGAGGGAAGGTGAAAGGGAACTTTTTATGATTGATCGCTTTACATTCTTTTGAGAGCCGGAGTTCCGTTTGGATTGACAGGCGGAGAAACGGGGAAAAGCCCCTGCCTGGTCAGGCGGGAGGGAGCCGTCGGGACATGTTAGAGCGTGAACGTCGTTTCGAGGTCTCAATTTTTCGTGGCAAATTGACTGATTTTATATATATATATATATATATATATATATATATATATATATATATATATATATATATATATATATATAAGATATATAAGAAATTTGAGGTTGAGAAATGACCAAGCTAGTCTTATGTGTGGAGTTGTTTATTCTACGACGTTCCGGTCCTGGAGCAGGACCCTATTCATGTAGATAGTTTTCAATTTAGTTCTTCATTAGTAATTAAGTGGTCATTGAATTCAAGTTTGTTGATAGTCAACATTAACAGATAAACACTTAGAACTAGGACATGTGCGTGACAGTTTGACCGGATTCCAGGACCGAAACGTCGTAGAATAAACAACTCCACACATAAGACTAGCTTGGTCAGAAGATTAATTTCAGAATTAGAAAATCAACATTTCGTTAGTTTTATCAGAATTTTACTATCTATATTATACTACCTCCTTCTAACGATTTATTCACACTGAAACTTGAATTTCTCCACAAAATTGGAAAGTAATCTTAATTTTGAGCATAATTAGAAAACCTTCAACTATTGTAAAAATTGTAACTTTTTTGAAACATCAAACTCTTGAATGGCTATTAGGGTTTTTAGATAGTACTTTCCAAGAACAAAGGTCTTATGTAAAATTTAACGCTAATTCTGAAAATGGGGTCTAGTGTTAAGACTAAGTGAGGTAAAATGTTGAAGGAGGTGTTTTTGTGACAAAAAATGTGTTTTTTTCTCTTTTTTTCGATAAAACTTTAAAAATGACATGAGATAGAGAGGTGCGGTTGGCGGCGTTGAACTTAATTTTTGGTCGAATTTACCCCTCTTGAGTATTGTCGTCTGCTTGCTGTACACCCTGTAGATAACTATTGCAGTTTGCTAGGGGTGGGATGTATAGATGCGAGGGGATGTAACTGTTGAGTCCATCCTGAGTCCGTAGGAACAACCTCCTTGAAATCCGACGTGTATGGACGCAAAATACACCCATTGGATCCAATCCCCCAATCGGACGCGAAAATCCCCCTCCCGCCCTCCAGCTAGGGGGCGAAAAGCGACCTCGCCTTCAAGATTCGGGTGCGGGCAGAAATTTTTAAAATTGTGTAAAAATGTACCCTTTCGGATGAACCCAGGAATATCCCCCCACTCTTGGACGGAATCGGTTCAGCCGTTTTGCCGTGCATAACGTGGACAGACGGACAGAAGGATTTCATTCTTATATTATAAGATATGAGATTATAAAAAATAGCCTGTGGTTCATCATTATTCAAGTGGAATTACCTATAGATGTAGGCATCTATCGGCAAAAAATTATCTAATTAAATTGAATGAAACACCATTATTAGAGAGTTCCTAGAGATCCGTCGGTCTCAATAAGGCGTGCGGTAACGAGAAAAATTTACCGCACCTTTAAGTCACGTCAAGTCCTTAACGGATCTAGTAACGCTAAATCCATGGAAGGAGGAAATTATCCCTTGGAGGACATTTTAGTCCATGGAAGGTTATTTTAGTCGATTATGTTTTTTCCGGATTGCGATCCGTTAACGTATCTGTACGGAAGGATGCGTCACCGTAACTCATTGCGTCATATTTACGGCGCCGGATTGACAATAACGCACGACGTATTGTGTTTTACGGATCTACTAGGAACCCTCTAACGCTTGACTGTTCGGACGTGTTCTGTTATTAAAACCACTACGAGATGAATGGACAAAATAAGTTATTTTGTATTTTGTCCTCTCATATTCCTCCGGCTCCACCTCCACGCGCCTCATAACTCCATTCCAAAAACCAGACCGACCCATAAGTCATCCCGTATTGTGTTCGGGCTGCAGCGAGTCCTCCCGTTTCTCTAATTTAAATGTAAATGCCGAGGAAGGGAGTGACGTCACCAGAAGATGCTATCTGAATTGGTGTCTCCATCCACCACCAGGGTTATGATACCGCAAAAGGCAACATTGGTTATAGATATCAACCCCATAGGAGGTGACAGGTTTCAAATCCGCGCCAACTAAAACATATAACATGCATTAATACGCGTCGTGCCTCAAAGGAAATTCGTTCAATTCTACCCCCTCGAGCTGGGTAAACACAGTAAAAATCCTCTCTTGGCTCCCCGTTTACCGTTAATGGTACACATATGCTTCTTGACGAAGTTTGGCAGCTTTACCCACCATAAAATATTTTGTTTGTACCGTTCCTTTCACGGGGGGGGGGGGGGGGGGGGGGGTGCTTATCTACTTTATTTCAATACTTTACAAAAAAGGCCTTTCTGTCCTTAAACTGATAACTTTAAATACGATTTTTATTCCAAAAGAGAAAACTATAAGTAGATATTTTACAATTTGATTTTTATCACAAAAAAGAAAACTATAAGTAGATATTTTATAATTTAGAATTTTCGTCCCCCTGAAGAAGCCTCAGTTCCCGGGGAGAAACGTTGGAGTTTAATTAAAAAACCATATTAAGGACAGAGAGGCGTTTTAGCGAATTTTTGAAGAAAATTAAGCTATTGCTCTCGCCTCAAAATTTGTAGAATGGGAATTTTTGAAAAAATTTTATGCAGCAATCCGTTTCAGGCTATTCTGAATCATATTCTGAAGTTTAACGCATTTTAGCGAATTTTCTTAGAAAATAAAGCTATTGCAATGGCTCCAAAAATTTTAAAATAAAAATTTTCAAAAATTTTCTTCATCGAAATCTGTTTTGAGGCATTCTGAAATGATTCCTGGATTTTAACGTTTTTTTATATGTATATATATATGTATGTGTCATTCCAGACGATAACTCTCGATAGAATTGAGATAATAACTTCGTTCTTTCGCCAAAAAATCAAGCATTTCAAAAGAAAGGATGAGTTCGTTGGACAACAATTTTTGAGCACATTAAATTGGTCAAATTTCGAAATATGTACCCAAAAAATCACTAAAAATGGCTAAAAACGGCCAAAAATCGTTAAATTTCTATTTTTTGCAGAATTTTAGTCAAAACTAAATTTTCAACGATTAACTAGGACATTAAAAATTTTTGCTCAAAATTATGATGAAAAACGTACTTGAATATCATTAAAATTTGCTAAAATATCTATAAAAACTGCAAAAAAAATTAAAAATCAAAAATCCCTTTTGAATCAGTGGAATTTTATTTAGAATAAGTTTTTTGCAATAAAATTGATTTTTAACCATTTCTGTCAACTAAAATTGCTCCAATTTCAATGCAATTTAACATACTATAGTACGATAGATAGTTTATGATAATTCGCTCATACGATCATGCTGCATGACAGGAACTTTTTTTTATGTATGTATGTATATATTATGCATGTATGTGTGTGTCATTCCAGGCGATAACTGTCCGTAGAATTGTGCTAGAAACTTCAAACAAATTTTAGAATGTTAAGGACACAAAACGAAAGTTCAAGTTCGTTGGCCAGCTTGATCGGATTTCAAAATAGCCTGTTTTTTGCGATTTGTTGTGCGAAATAATTTTTTCAGCATACTAACATGTGGTATATTCGGAATCAGCGCAACATTTCCTATAAGAATATGTATCAAGTTTTCAAAAATTTCAAAGTTGAAAAATCAGTCAAAAATCGAAATAATGCCGTTCGCTAGTTGTAAAAATCGGTAATATTTGCATGATACATTGTCCAAATTCAGATTGAACTACTCTTATGGAAGTATCCCTGTATAAATCATAAACTAAAATTTCTCTACATGATCAATAGCGACTGAAATGTCGAAGATTTCTTCAAAAATTCGCTCATGGGGTCATGCTGCATGACAGGACTTTTTTTGCTAAAGTCTTGAAATAATTTGAACTGTCCGATAAAGAAACGTTGTATCTACTTTATTGGCTGTTCAGGTTTCGTAGCTTGGCTGATTATTAACCGCTATACGTGTAGAATTTAGATTTGAGTTGAAGGAATTTTAATTCAGAGAATCAAGTTAAATTATGGTTAAGGGTAAAACATATAACACACGTACACATATAGCACGCACCTGACATAAATACTCACCACTGTTTCTACCATTGCACTGCACTACGCCGGCACAACAAAATTATTCACATCAAGGAGCTTTTTTTATTTTTTTTTTTTTTTCTAAACTTTTAACATGCACCTACTACCTACGTTTTAAACAGCATGGTTCTACGATTGGTTATACAGGGATACTTCCATAAGAGTAGTTCAATCTGAATTTGGACAATGTTTCATGCAAATATTACCGATTTTTACAACTAGTGAACGGCATTATTTCGATTTTTGACTGATTTTTCAACTTTGAAATTTTTGAAAACTTGATACATATTCTTATAGGAAATTTTACGCTGATTCCGAATATACCACATGTTAGTATGCTGAAAAAATTATTTCGCACAACAAATCGCAAAAAATAGGCTATTTTGAAATTTTTGACTACATTTTTGAAAATTTCAACCCGAAGATGTAATCCGATCATGCTGGCCAACGAACTTGAACTTTCGTTTTGTGTCCTTAACATTTTAAAATTTGTTTGAAGTTTCTAGCACAATTCTACGGACAGTTATCGTCTGGAATGACACATACATACATACTTATATACATACATACATACATAAAAAAATGCGTTAAACTTCAGAATATGATTCAGAATAGCCTGAAACGGATTTCTGCATAAAATTTTTTCAAAAATTCACATTCTTCAAATTTTGAGGCGAGAGCAATAGCTTAATTTTCTTCAAAAATTCGCTAATAGAAAACAACTACTAGAAGGGAAAATATGTGTAATTTGCAAAAATACCTCAACAACTGTTATGATGTATCGCAATCAACTAGTTATCAAGA
This sequence comes from Adelphocoris suturalis, assembly GCA_030762985.1. NCBI lineage: Eukaryota > Metazoa > Arthropoda > Insecta > Hemiptera > Miridae > Adelphocoris > Adelphocoris suturalis. The sequence continues at coordinate 83,720,990 of CM061046.1, forward strand.
GTAAGATAATGGGAAAATTAAGTCAAGATTAAAGTATTAAGAAAATTAGTAATTAGGAAGATTTTAATAGCTGATAAGTAATAAGTAAAGTAACTAAGTAAGTTATGTAAGAATGAACGGCAACTATAGGAACACTTGTCCTCAACACGGGCTTTGTGTCACAATGGGGCTAATTTACTTCGGCACTGCAAAATGTGCCAGCTGATTTTATTATTTGAATAATAGTTAATGAATTATTTTTGACATTTTTATGTATTTACTTTGGCATATAGAATCGAAAAGTGTTACGTTGTGTTACCGAAAAGTGTGATTATCGCTGATGATTATAGCTTACAACCAAATCATTGGCTACGGAACTGTATCTTATGCATTTATCATCGTACAAAACTCGTTCGCCAGTCTTTGGAAAGCTCCCGATTTACCTGTCCGTATCATGTTTTATATTTATTTTCACGTGCAACCAATTCGCTGCTACGGAGCTGTATCTTTTCTATTGTATGGCGTTCACAATTTATGTAATGCATAAAAAATTAATAAAATACTGTAAAAAGAAAAAAAAATCTGCTGAAACTAAAAGTACAACATTCAACACTCCGGTTAGCTCAGAAATTCACAATAATTTTTCCCTTGGTTAATGAAACAAGGAGTTGATAACTGTGCTCAGTCTTTTTGACTGACCTCCAGGCATATCAGACATGTCCGGTTGGAAATGGAGGGTATGACGGCCACTCAATTTTATGGAGCTATAAAACTAAAGAATGTTTTACATCCGAAGTTCCATAATTCCATCCGACGCACAGTGGTCCAGAAATCAATAGAAAGATCTGAGCGAGAGATTTCCAAGAAGGTACCATATGATGGGTATCTTAGTAGTTGAACGGTGCATGAAAATCATTTGCGCGATAATGCCACGGGTGATCTTCCTATCCGTTTATTGGCCAAACTTAACGGTCTTTTGAGCTGGAAAATTGCTATTAGGGGTTTCGCAGGTGCGCCGAATCTGAATCTAAGATCAAAAGTATGAAATTCTAACAGCTGAAAGTTCCTCATTGTATGTGAATAAAACTATCTTTCATTTTTTGTTTTCATACAAAGAACTATAATTTTTAATGTTTCTAGCGAGACTGATTTCTATCAATCAAAGGAACAACTAGTGCAAAACGAACACCCGTGTTTAAATTTAATAATTTCTGAATGGAAATTAGTAATCACCATTTAACTAATTTTAAACCAGTAAAACTGGCGACTCTGCGACAACTTGTTTCAACTTCACGACAGCAAAAACTTTGCTGGTCAGTTCAATGGCTACGTTGTAGATGAAAATATACCCAATCCTTTCAACTTAAAGACCCCTGCTTTAATAAACTACATATTTGCTTATTAGACCGCTCTTCTCTTTCCGCAACTAAATATTTGTTTAGTAACCGTAATGGTTTAGTAACCTGTAATAGGCACCGTGCTGTACCTCTGAGATTGTTTAATAATAGGAAGCCCGCACTATTTGCGAACTTTAGCCAGCCCCTGTTAGTAGTACATCTTATCTATCCGCTCTAAAATATTAATTGGACCTCAACGCAATGTTTAATTGCTGTCATTTCCAGGTAAGGTTTCAGGTATCCATTAGAAAAATGGCAAACGATCTAAATTCATTATTCCTTCAAGCAAAGTATCACTGAACCACTGCCGAATCTATGCAACTATGCTACCACGCTTGGGGACATCCACTCCGGAGGGGGAAGAAATCAGAAATACCTGTGAATAAGTTGTGTCATTGGTGCCACAATGGTGGAAGTGGAATCATCTAGTAACAAAAACCCATTAACAGAGGGTAGACAGGAACCTTAGGGTATGCTGCGAATCAAATGTCAATTACCTCGTAGGTACTCATACATTCTCCATCTAGATTCAAGATCAACCAATAGTACGGGAGCTCTCAAGGAAAAAATAAGCTGGTGGGTTGAGGAAGATTGAGGGTAAATTTTGAACATTAAGTCCATTCTGAGTGTGTAGATTTTTGTCTGCCGTCTCAAAACTAGTGGAATACAAAATGGCGGCCACACAAAAGATTGGTTCTGGGACATCTTGGGTTTAATTATTTATTATAATTTTGGGGCGAGACTAGTATTCAATTAATGAAAGCAGGTTCCAAGTGCAAATGTGTTATCATATATAATTTTAAAAAACGAATAAATTAATACAATATTTCTAAGTGATTTCAAAGAGTGTTCTAAATAAATTACCCGAAAACGTCTTCCAGATTCAATGGAGTGTTGAGGAGAAAAAGTCAACAAGATCATTCTGCGATGGATCAGCCAACCTTGGTAGTTGACATATTGGGTGGTTGTACATGTAGTTAGTACTATAAAATGGGACGAAAGAAATGGAGTTTGATCTAGTAAAGATTTTCGGTACATTCAGAATAACTCGAGTGAGCAGTTGGGGACAGTCCCTGTGACCATTTACGAATCTGTACAGAAATGCCAGATCCGCTGCATTTGGACTATACCTCCAACTATCTTGGCAATCAGGGCGATCGACACGTGGTCGAATTCCCCAGTTGGTGTTCGCTTCTTGTAGGCCAGGTAGATTCATCGGATATTTTGTTGGACTTACACAGTTGTGACTTGTAACAGGCGTAATAGGGCGATCAAACGACTGAACCGTACTCCGAAATCGGCACTGCGAGCGTGTTATATAGTAGCAAACATTTCGTCCCAACGTTCAGAAAGTCCTGAGTGGTACACTTGAGGAAGCCAAGCTCTTCCTTGCAATCATATCCAGGTGATCCACAAAAGACGGAGGCTTCTTGTGGGAGAGTGTCGATGACGAAATGAAAACGATGACAATGATGAAATAATGTTTGCTTGGCCACCCAACCAATACTATATTGGTATTCACGATGGATTGAGCCTTTTAAAATTATGTAACTGAGCACTTTCCAGGATTCTTCCACACCTTGCTGCAGAATCTCGCAGTCTTCTCTTTCGTTTTTGTAACGAACGAGGCTTCGTACTGCAAACTCAAGACATGCATCAGATTCCTTATAAAAAAGCTGCCAACCTCATTGATCATAAGGATGAACAGTAATGGGCCCAAATGGGAACCCTGCGAAACACCAGATATCACAAGATAATGCTTATATATAATACATTCTTTCTCATCTCACAATCTGAAATCAATCACAAAGATGGCTCAGCGATACAATCTAATACAATCCAATGCTATACAATGTCTATATTTTTATAATCTCCCATAATCTCAGTTTAATAATTATTTGTGGACCTGCGATCTTTGTGCAAGGACAAAGTAAACAAAAGTTTCAGTGATGCAGCATGATGGTATTCCAGTGAAATTTTGTAAATCGTCATACTATATTTATGTTGACTTATTTGAAATTTGAGTACTTTTGAGACAAAAATCTTTTTCTAAGTATCACTCTACTAAACTTACAAATGATCTTATTAGAATCAATTTTTATCGAAATCATGCGTGTGTGTGTGTGTGTGTGTGTGTGCGTGCGCCTGCGCGTGCGCGTGCGTGTGTGTGCGTGCTTGCGTGTGGTCATTCCAGACGATAACTCTCTTAACGATTGAGATAAAAATTCAGATAAAGAAGAAAGAAAATTGAGAATAATGTTCAAATAAAGTTTATTAACTACAAAGTAGAACATTCCAAAATTTATAAACAAAATTAGGCTGAAAAATGCACCTAAATTTCATTAATATTTTCTAAAATATTGATAACTGCAAAAAAAAAAAAGCTTTAAAAAATCCAAAATCTCTTTTTGATATTATATAGAATACATATTTTTGCCTTAAAATTAATAGTTAACAATTTATTTACACTCAAAATCCTCAAATCTTTAAGCACTTTAACAAAATAATATAATACGACAGTGTACGAAAATTCGGCCATGCGGTCTTGCTGCATAACTGGAATTTTTTTGATGTAGTTGTACGGAAAAAAGTGTTTGCATCTACGAGCGGTTCACCCAGTATAGCTAATTTCTCATGTTCTTGATTCATACGCTGTTCGAGAACATAACTTACTGAAATTAAAATTGACAATTCATTCATTTATTCGTAATTTGACGAGCATTGAAATGTTTCATATTTTCAAACAGTTTCACGTTTCAACATGATTTCTCGAACATCATCTCAAATCAATAAGCCGAGTTCAGGATAACAGTACATTACATTACGCAGAAACTTGTTGATTATTTCATCCGCAGAGAACAAATTTCTCTCGACCAATTCGATAACGTATACGCGAGATGAAATAGGTTTCGAGGAATTTCCTATTAATGAGTACCTACGTGAAAGGTACAACAAACGATATTACCGGCGTGTAGATGAGAAGGACAAATCGTTCATTACTGAAATTATTTCTGGGGATCCGTAATGACCAATTCCGATGACTACTTTGATCACGATGCATAGGAAAGATATTAAATGAGTTTTCTAATGAGTTGAAAATTCGATGGTGGATATTTATGTGCGGATCTGTGTTGCAACGCCAACGAGGTAACTAACGATGCCCGTTTAATAATATAATTGGCCCGGTAATGCATTCAAAGTGCACCTGCAGGCAAGTTTTGAAGTTTGCACTCCCACGAATGGCATCTCATAGGAAATACATAAACATGGACCCATTGTCAGTCGGTATGTTAACTTATGCGTTAGTAATGTTGATTTGCGGCTTAGGGAGGACTTTAACGCGGAGTCCGCGATTAGCATGCGTCGGTTAGATGTGTTCCCATCACGGGCACCACGCACGCTACTCCACGAGCATTTCCTATTGACGGAAACTAACGTTAAGCGATGTAATTTGTACTCGGTGTTTCCTTGTGAAGGCGCCCATCTGGGATCCTTTGTTGTTACTGTTTCCCTCAACCTCTCTGAACCCTTTACGGGATAGCACGCCGGGTTAGAATTACCACCGGCAAAAACCCTTTGGAGAGCTCAGGGGTGTTGCTTAGCTAATGAAGTATCGATTTTTCCTACGATCAAAAGAACGCAAGAGTAGAAGCGGCGGGAAAAAAGCTCGTTCGGGAAATGAAAGGCCGTAATCATGGATATATTGAAAAAAAGAAAAGAAAATAGAACGCCGTAAAAACTGTTATTGGTAAACAGCGCGGCGGGTGAGGTTTGGTACTATATTTGGCCTAGCTACGATTGAATGAAACTTTTCTCTAATGAGTATTTATAATTCGTACCTAGTGTGAATCAAAATTATAATTATAACCATTATTGATCAGAATGCGGACTGAGATAGGGGGCTGAGGGGGGAAAAGTATTCAGATATCCAGATATATCAAGCTTCTGAGCTTGAAATGGTGGGGAGTTGCTGTAACGTTCGTTTTCATGGGCTATATAAGGAGTTAAGACATGACGTGAACATCATTGACCATGGAAGAGGTGATATGGATTTTGAAATGCAGATGCGAACTCCACATCCTGAACTATATCCAGTGGATCTCAAACATTGTCTACTCATGTTCTATGTGTACTCAATTTTAGCGAATTTTCATAGAAAGTGAAGCTATTGCTATGGCCCGGAAAATACTAAAATCACAAATTTTTGGAAAATTTCTGCATTGAAAACCGTTTTCAGGCATTCTGAAACGATTCTAGAAGTGCGTGCTTTTCCATTTGTGCGAGTGGGTTTATATATGTATATATATGTGTGTGTGTGTGTGTGTGTGTGTGTGTGTCATTCCAGACGATAACTCTCCTTAGGATTGAGATACAAAATCCGTTCTTGCGCCCTAAAATCAAGCTGCCCAAACAAAAGTATGAGTTTGTTGGCCAGCACTTTTTGAGCACATGGTCAATTTTCAAAAAATGTGCTGAAAAAATCACTAAAAATGGCTAAAAACGACCAAAAATCGTTAATGTAGCAGAACATTGCTCAAATAAAGTTTATCAACTATCAAGTATGACATTCAAAAGTTAATATGTAAAATTATTTTGAAAAATGTACTTAAATTTCATTAAAATTTGCTAAAAAATCGGTAAAAATTGAGAAAAAAGCTAACAATCCAAAATCTCCTTTTGAATGGCAGATTGTTATTAAAATACGTTTTTGGCCATGAAATTAATAGTTAACAATTTCTTTGCACTCAAAAAGCTCAATTTTCAAAACAATTCAACATTGTACAATATGATAATTTACGAAAATTCGCTCATTCGATCATGCTGCATGACTGGAAGTTTTTCCTATGTACACAGTGCCCCTCTTCCCCTTGATTGATATAATAACCCCCACCCCCTCCCCCCTCCTCCGATGTTACAAAATTGAAGTAACAATTGCGGAAGGGGGGGTTACTTTTGGGACACCTTGTACACTAATAATTGTTTTAACTTGTTTTACATAATCAGAATTTCAACATAAAAATACCTAAATATCGTTATTCTTCCTTTTTTTCTGTCGTATGTCACACTTCTCCAAGAAACGCAGCATCAGTCTAGCTCTGTGGAATTTAATTGGTTGAAATAGCATTTGATTGTTTCCTATATATAGATCTTTATTCATTGAGGTAATGCATGTGTTGATTATTCCATCTTGTATTCATTAGTACTTAATTATTATCCCGGTACAACCATTTCTCTATTACGTTTATTCCTTGGCTACTTTCTCTCTCTCTCTCTCTCTCTCTCTCTCTCTCTCTCTCTCTCTCTCTCTCTCTCTCTCTCTCTCTCTCTCTCTCTCTCTCTCTCTCTCTCGTAAATATTTGTATGATAGCCGTCAATAAATTATCTCCTTCCCTCTCGCTCAAATCGTGATGTTCTTTGATGATGTGCTAAAGCTGGATGATTACGAGTGAACATTTGTTTTGAGTAAATGTGTAATATGTGTTATGGGAAACCTAGTGCTGTAAGTACCAATCATTGGAAAAAATATATTAATATCATAATAGTATAAATCCATTGATCGTACTCGTATATATGCTATGGGCAGATAGCTAAGTTTGTTCCAGGATCAACTCATACATATATAAATTTATTTATAATATGAATGTTTAATTCCCCACAATAATATATTTATGTTATAAATATACCAATCATTGGGAAAAATATATTAATATCATAATATTATATGATTGGATTTGTTGCCCAATTCACACTGATATTGTTCCTTATATGATGCTAGTATTTGGTGATGCTATATCTTTAATATATTTTTATTCTGAATCGTGAATTCCGTTTCAGATCTCGTGCCCCGGCTTTCGTTGCCTAGCCTGGAAGCCGGCTACCACGGACTAGTCAAGGAAAATGAGACACTCGTAGAAGTGACGCCGAAAATCGTCGGTGTCGGCGCCAAAATCTGCGATTTCCACATCGTGAATAAGCACCATGGCGAAGCCCCTTTCCAGGTAGGTCCATCCGAAAGTTCCTTTCGTTCGTAATTCTACCATTTCATTCTAAATTTACTGGCCGGCCATATGTGCTGGGACCTTTCTATACATTGTTAGTTATTGTCCACCAAGCCTCAAACGTCTATCATTCAATATTAATTCTACCATTTTATTCTACATTCTCTGGCTAACCATTCTTGAGATTGTTAGTTATTATTGTCCTCCACCCAGCCTCAAACGTCTATCATTCAATATTAATTCTACCATTTTATTCTACATTCTCTGGCTAACCATTCTTGAGATTGTTAGTTATTATTGTCCTCCACCCAGCCTCAAACGTCTATCATTCAATATTAATTCTACCATTTTATTCTTCATTCCCTGGCTAACCATTCTTGAGATTGTTAGTTATATTCCATCCAATACCAAATTCCTTTCGTTCAATATGTAATTCTACCATTTCATTCTAAATTTACTGGCCGACCATATGTGCAGGGACCTTTCTTTACGTTGTCAGTTATTGTCCGCCCAGCCTCAAACGTCTATCATTAATTATTAATTCTACCATTTCATTCAACATTCTCTGGCTAACCATTCTTGAGATTGTTAGTTATTATTGTCCACCCAGCCTCAAACGTCTATCATTCAATATTAATTATACCATTTCATTCTACATTCTCTGGCTAACCATTCTTGAGATTGTTACGAGTAGTTATATTCCATCCAATACCAAATTCCTTTCATTCAATATGTAATTCTACCATTTCATTCTAAATTTACTGGCCGACCATATGTGCAGTGACAGGGACCTTTCTTTACATTGTCAGTTATTGTCCACCCAGCCTCAAACGTCTATCATTCAATATTAATTCTACCATTTCATTCTAGGTACATTCTCTGGCTAACCGTTCTTGAGATTGTTAGTTATATTCCATCCAATAATAAATTCCTTTCATTCAATATGTAATTCTACCATTTCATTCGAAATTTACTGGCCGACCATGTGTGCAGGGACCTCTCTTTACATTGCCAGTTTTTTTCCATCCAACACTTAACGCATAAATCATTCATCATGTCATTCTATAAATTTATCCTACATGTTCTGAGAGGCCATCTGTGGGAGGACTATCCTTGAGATTGTGAGTTATAATTAGAGACCCGATTTTTTATGCAATTGCATATCCTTATCGCTTCACCACAGGCATGCAAAGATTGTATTGTCGTTTAAGTTGACTTCAGTTGGTGCTTTGTCTCTAATTCTATGCTGTATATTTTCATGTTCGAGATATAGATGCATATTTATGCATATTCCAGGAGAATTTAGTGGTACTACCAAATTTAGAGATAAAAAAGTTACAAAATTATAAACGCACCTTGACCATTTTCAGAGAACGGGAGAAAGTAAAAAATAATTCAAGTTCGAATGAGTGTTTATGTGGGAGAAAGACAAATGTGAAAGAAACCTGCGGTCAAAGTGTTCCACGAATAAAAGACCGTCTCCCCTTCAAAAGGGAAACACTTCACCATTTTTATTTAACTCGGAAATTCATGCTCGAACTTTTAAACTACGAGATGTACCATTTTTTGGCATTTTCAACAAAATTTTATTGGTCCTCTGAGTACGTGAGTATTGGAGACGGAGAGGACGTGATTGAATAGACTGAGTTTACAGACCCAGTAATTTTGAGTGATTTGAAATTTGCTCCGATCACTTCAGTTGATGTGGAGGGTTCATTTCCCATCTATAAGAATATCCTCTCTGATCGCAGACATAACTTTGTTCAAGACAACCTGGAAATGTATATTTTTGTAATCGTACCTAAACTACTAAACCTTGCGCATATTCCGCAAGGGAAACAGCTGTTAATTATAGAGCATGTTGTAAAAACCATTCTGGCAATTTTCATTCATAATTATATTCGTTCAGAATTTTTTTCTTTTCAATTGTTCTAAATTTATCTCCCGTATTTTACTTGTGTTTGTTGCATATTTCATTGGTATTTACTGCATATCCTAAGGCATATTTGGGGCATTTATGCTGCATAAAAATCCGGTTTCTAGTTATAATCCATACAAACAACATGAAACTCCCTCTCTGCAAAACAAGTCGCACACACCTTTCTCTTCGGGATATAGTTTCTGTTTTGTAAATGACTAAGAGGATGCTGCGTTGGTTACATCACCAACCTCGTCAAATAAACGTTGCTCTACTATTTGATAGTGCATGTGCACTGTGATATCCTGGGTAATGATAGTGCAGAATAACTAACACTCCCTACAATTTTCAGCTAGTTAATATTAAGTGGAATGTATTTTTTAATGGATGAATAGGAATTTAATATGATCATCAGTGAGTAGATTGGTGATATATGTGGCTAGGAATGATGAGTAAAAGGTAGATGAATTAGTTACCTAGTTTTTCAGTAGTGAGGTAACTGTGATAGAATGTGTAGGTAGATATATAATTATATATATAACATATATAATTTGGAAAGTGAAGGCCAACTCCAGATAGGAAGGTAGGAAGAATGATGGAAACAGCCAGAAAGAGCCAAGAAGATGAAAATGAAGATGACAATAAAGATGTAGAAGATAAGTAAGATTATTAAGGTTATTATCCTGAGCCGAGCTGGTAACCAAGCAACAGAAATAAGGCTAGAAAAGGTGCCCCCAACAAAGTAAGAAATTGTTATGGTTTTCAATTGTTGGAGACCCATACGGTTTTCTGGAAAGTACCTATATCCTAATTCCACTGATTTGGTGTCGAAATCAGGCGAAAATACTTTGAAATCGCACGGACGGCAATAGATATAAAAGGCTCAACAAAAATGTGGGCTAAACGGAAAATGGCTGGCATGAAAAGGTAGCTTCTACCTCACACAGGTACAACAAATAGCGATTCACTTTTGGGTCTTGTTATATCCAGTAGACTCAACTGGTCACCGTACATTGCGATCTTGTACCGAAATTGGCCACGGCGAAATTTGTCTTATGAAGGCTGTCGAACTGTGTATCCCGTCCTATCCTCTTCAGTATTTATAAGGTTTAGCTGTGCCCCATATGTGATATGGACTACTTCTCTAGGGAAGTTCCCATACAGCACTTTTAGAATTATCTCTTAGCTGCCCTTAGAATTATCTACGGAGTGGGTCCTGCGGAAACTTGTGGACTGTTGTTCAGGGAGAGCAGTGCTGACGATCTTAAAATATTAATTAGGTATTCAATTATAAGTGGTTTAAACGTGTGAGTTGAAATTAATAGAAGGTGCAGTTATGATAGGTATCGGGAGAATAAAGAGGTTGTGGTAAATATGTTCTAGGGAAGGAAAGGAATAATGCATATATTCAGCGATGTTATAAACAGATGAGTTAAGTTTGGCAGCTCATTGTTGCAGATTTAGTTCTCGTTTTCCAAACAGTTTCGGTTCATTATTACTCTATCAAACCGTAACCGATTAAGTCCAGTGATTATACTCGTATTTGAGCACGTACTCATCTGATTCGGCGTTCTATTTTGAATTCATTACGAATTTCAATGGAGATAGGGAAATTTTTCGAACAAGTAAATACGTAGGTTTCAACAGTTTTTGAACGGATGCAATGCATTATATTTATGTTCCAGAAATACGATGAAGATAGGTAGGTACCTATTCGAATTTACGAAAATAATAATTGTATTTCACCTAATTTAACATGAAGAGTATCTAATAGTATGGAATTCCGTGGATACGGAATTGGACAGGAAGGAATGTGTGAGGTTATGTAATAGTTGCTAACCTGCTTCCAACGTGTGAAATGTGATTAAAAAAAGATAAGTGGATTGGAATTTACCGCTGTTATTATTGTCTCAACTGGTTTAGAAATTACTGGGAGATAATAATAAGGTTGTTGTAGTAAGACGTTTTAGCGAGTGGCTGTGGGAGTCCCTAGAGCAATGAAGAACGGAAGCGAGGGGGGGGGGGGGGGTCTCTAACGTATTATCTCGGAATTTTAGAGGAATTGCAGTAGCACAACCTTTCGTAACATCCTACGCTGGTGATTCAGCACTACACCCATATTAAACCAAGATGGAAGGTCTTGGAAAGGTAAAAATGTTTTGTTCCTGTAAAATGTATGTTGCACCGTACTCCTCCCAACTCATTTATCTCAAAATATAACTGGATAGATCTTGTCGAATACTCAACATTCCTGGTGTGCTCCTGCAATATAGTAAATATCATCGTAATTATTTTCCTAAATAGTCATGAAATCCAAGCTCACTTGTCATTTCCAGAAACGACCGTAACCTGCACCGAGTAGGAGGTCAGGTGACCTTAACCTATCCTTTCTTCTCACTGAGATATGCCACTTTCCCTCCAGTTTGAGATCTTTGTATGTTACATCTCTAACGTATTATCTCGGAATTTTAGAGGAATTGCAGTAGCACAACCTTTCGTAACATCCTACGCTGGTGATTCAGCACTACACCCATATTAAACCAAGATGGAAGGTCTTGGAAAGGTAAAAATGTTTTGTTCCTGTAAAATGTATGTTGCACCGTACTCCTCCCAACTCATTTATCTCCAAATATAACTGAATAGATCTTGTCGAATACTCAACATTCCTGGTGTGCTCCTGCAATATAGTAAATATCATCGTAATTATTTTCCTAAATAGTCATGAAATCCAAGCTCACTTGTCATGACGCGTTCCAGAAACGACCGTAACCTGCACCGAGTAGGAGGTCAGGTGACCTTAACCTATCCTTTCTTCTCACTGAGATATGCCACTTTCCCTCCAGCGGCCAGAGACATAAAAGTGCGAGCCAAGCCGAGCTGGAACCTCCTTCAATACTCGTAATTCGGGACAGTAGTACTTCTCAGCTCAGGAAAATATCCCAAGCACTCAATGGAGCCTCCAGTTCC